>CM073765.1:26830267-27557193 GCA_037127475.1 Arma custos
CCCTCCCTTGAAGGTAGGGTCAAGAAGTTTTTAATATTCGGTAAGCCTTGCACGTTTCTTCGAGTTTTCCAGTCACGTCAAGACCTCTCCTTAGCCCACGTTCCACCCCGACTTCTACATTTTTACTCAAAGGCCGTAAACACGATACGCAGATTTGACTGAACATCTTAGTGGTTGTATGACAGGTAGTATTGAAGTACAAAGAGGTTCAAAACCATTGGGGATTACCTGTAGTCTAGTAGTTACCATAACAATCTAAAAACCTATTATGCCAAAGATCGTAGCCCGGGAGGTGACCTTAAGAGTTTTTAAAGGGTGTAAAAAGTGATTGGTCATGCCGTCCTTCGAACGGTAGGTAAAATGGAGGTCCCGAGCCTGTGCGATGACAGGTAAATGTCATGCGCCCTTCTATAGATGACGTTTGATGCCAGTGACGCGGCTGGGAAAGGGAGCAGGGGCCTCCCGGACTCCTGCTTTGCCCTCATTCCTGGGGGTTTAGTTCGGGGACCCCAGGCAAATTGTAAATAGTGTAATTATTACATGAATGTAAACAATCATTTTATTTTTATTACATTTTCGCGTTTATTTTGTTTATTTATACGGCATGTTTATATTTTTCCGCATATATATATATATTTTTAATACATTTTTTTTTTTTTTTATGGAATGATTGTATAGCTACTATTACTTATTGCCCACAAGTGGAAGATTTTTATAATTCAATAAAGTATATCTAAAAAAAGATGCCAGAGAAGCAGGAAGCGAAGTTCAACGAAAAAAATAATCAATTATCATCTGAGAGACGTCATTCATTTAATGTGCCATTGTAGACTTTGACGTACTCGAAACTTCAGGAATGTCTCCGGTGGACGCCGTACAGTTATTAATTATAATTATTATATTCCTCAGTTATTTAATCAACGTGTCGATTTTATTTAATATTTTCCTGATAAACTCCTTTCTCAATAGTACTGCTTAAAAACCGATTTGTCATTTCAATAACTTTTTAAAAAAATGCACCTTTTGGTATCAAGCACTAATCTAGCAAGTTTTATTAGATTATATGTTTGAATTTATTAAAATCAAAATCCTGATAACACTTTTGAGTTTACTGCATTCTATGAAAGTTTAATGGAATATTCTGCTTATAACGAGACTGAAAATGGTCATGAAAGTGTTCATACCGTTTTTAATTCAAATTATGTTGTTTTTTTTTTCTGTCCAGCTGGACAACCAAACTTATTGGTACAAACATTACATACAGAAACATTACCACAGAATCTGACAAGGAGACTGAAACGTCTCTGGAGGAGGGATCTACAACAGAGAGGTGAACCACGCTAGAAGTTCCTTCCATGGCAGGTTTCTCAATACTATACTAGCTTCCGCGTGAATTATGGGAGGTTTGCGAAAGAAGATTACAAATACAGCATGTGCCCAAAGACTTAAATAAATATTTACCATTATTTACCATAAATGAAATTTCTTGGAATGATAACAATAATAAGTATTTATTTTTATTATTATATCTGCCATAGCCACCATCAGATCTTTAATGCATAGCACTACACTACAACCACAACTTATAATATTTTAGTTAATTAATTTTACCATTTTTTTAATTTTTCAAATATTACGATAATAGGAGATAATCCATATTATTAAAATAATAAATAATCATTTGAAACAAACCAACTTCCAGTCATAAAATCTTTATTCTTTTAACATGAAGTTTCGGCATTCAAATGCCATTTTCAAATTTAATTATACATCAACAATTACTAAAAAATATAACTTTCAAAAAAGTTATAAGTAAAATCTGTAAAAAAAAAAAAAATCGCAAATAAGCCATACAATTCAAATATAAAAACAAAACAAAATCTTGTCCCTAAACAGTTAGCAAAACCAAGAATAGATACCTTATAAAATTGTAAAAAATTATTATATTTATCATTTTCGTAGGGATACTTTATCCTCCCATGGTCAATTGTCTACTACTGGCTTTAAACTTTGATCTGTAAGGAAATGTGAGTTTATTATGATTATATTATTTGTACCCTACTGCTATTTAAAATATTTATGTATTAAAATATTTTAAGATTTTAAATAGCAGTAGGGTATATAATTTTAATAATAATAATAATTTTTTACAATTTTATAAGATATCTATTCTTGGTTTTGCTAACTGTTTAGGGACAAGATTTTTTTTTGTTTTTATTTTTGAATTGTATGGCTTATTTGTGATTGTTTTTTGTTTTTTTACAGATTTGATTTATCACTTTTTTAAAAGTTATATTTTTTAGTAATTGTTGATGTATAATTAAATTTGAAAATGGCATTTGAATGCCGCAACGTCATGTGACTGGAAGCTGGTTTGTTTCAAATGATAGAAATTACAGTGAAGACAGTCCAGTATATTGAATAAGAATTAAAATGAATAATAAATAATTAAATAATTCATAGAGCAGTCCATCCCCAAAGCTCATCCGCCCGGACGGTTATGATAGTAAAATGATAAGTATTCTATACACGGAAGGGTTGTAAAATCAAGAGGGTTTATGGCTACTTGGCTGGTAATAGCCACCTTCCAGTCACTTATCGGTTACGAGCCCTTCTTACGTCCCCTCGTATCCTCCTCATTCTAAAAATCGGCAACATAAAAAGCTATTTTATCACGAACATGGGGAGTTTGCATAGAGCGTGCCCCCTGGCCACGGAGTATTATCTTAAATCTTACCTTCGTTTTCTTATTTTTATTTTTTTATTTTGATAAAGCTGAGCTTGGAAACCGATAAATAAATTAATAAGTAACTTCAAAGTGTAAATTAATAACTTATAAGTGTAAACATCTAAAAAATAATCAGTACTATTTTTTTATTTAAAAATCAAAAATATCAAGTGAAAGAAATTTCATTTTAAATATACTTAAAAAAATAAATAAATAATTACATTTCTATGTAACAATGCTGAGTTAATCTTACATTATACTTTTTTTTTGTTAAATTACACGTAAACCAATGACTTCCTGCCCTTCACTATCCTTTAATAATATCCCACTGGTTCCTGTAGAACAGATCCGATAGTTTGGATTGCATCTCGACAAACGATTAGTCTGGAATCCTCATAAAAAACTGAAAAAGGCAAGAAACCGCTCGACGTTTCAGGCTACTTCGGCACATACTAGACAAACGCCCTAAGTTCCCAATTAATTACAAAAGACCCATCTACATGACCATCATACGACCTATTTGGACTTACGGAGTAGAGCTTTGGGGCTCCACTAACCCATCGAATTCCTCTCGTATCCAATCCCTACAATCCAAAATCCTTCGTAAAATTCTAAATTCTCCTTATTTTGTTAAGAATAAAGTCATCCATAACGACCTTAATGTCCCATTTGTTGCTGATTTGGCCTGAAACCGCTAGCTATCCTTTCATAACAAACTTCATTCCCACTCGAACCCTCTAGTTTCAAACCTAGCTTCCTCTCCCGATAATCCTCCGAGGCGTCTGAAAAGAAGATGGCGACGTGACCTTCTTAGTTGAACTTGGGATTTGAGTACTACCAATGGGTAGATTCTCTACTTCTCATTATCTCATGTCATACCATCACTTAGCCTATTTACTTGTTGTATTATTGTAATACAGTTGTAAATATCAATAAATAAAAAAAAAATTGATGTATACACAGCAAAATATAAACATTTATTTAAATAAAATTTGATTTTAAAACATATTTTTTGTTTGAAGTAGTTAGATATTTGAAATCAAAGTTCAAAATAAATGTTTATAAAATTTTAAAAAATAAATAAAACCTGTTAACCTTAAAACGACAATTGAGTTAATAACAAACTTCGCAGACTTATAAAAGAGCAAACTGTAATATACAAAAAAAATATGATAGAGACTGTCCTTTTTCTAGGACAACTGTTGTTTAGAGAAGTGAATTTTCCGAGATCAGGCTCAACCGCCAAATATTCCCTTAAAGGGTACCCACTCTATAGAGACTGGGAGCACCCCAGAAGGTTCTGCAGAAGCCACAGGACCCATTCTCGTCTAATAACAGAAAGAATAATTTAACTTTAACAGTCGGATTTGATTTGGACCTTCATCATAACAATTTATCACTCTACATTCAGAGCTGCCCCACTTCCACATAACATATATACAGAATAATGTGTCTGGATTAAACATTAGAATGACACTTCAGATTCCTTGAAATCGGAAATTGATTTCTACATATGTTTATTCATATCATTTCCTCAGACATTTAGTATAGTATAGTATAGTTCCTTTGAATGTCAGTATTTTATTTAGATTCAACATGTTCCTTCATCGTTATGTACGACTCAACCGCTTCTAGATTTATGGAATTCCCAAGTCAAATTTACCTCTCATCTTGCATAAAACATCGCCAGGTTCGATTTCCTTTTGAATCAGAAGTTTAATTTCCTTAAGATGGATAAGTCAGCTATTCAGACATTGTTTTGTGGTTAGGAAACCAAATATATCTATAAATTCCTGTCATATATAAATATGAAAGAGGCTCTAGCTTTGATATACTGTAAACCGTTTGTAAATTATTTTATATGCAATAGAACCTCTGTCAACCAACTGTCCTGAGAGTTGGCGCGAGCCAGATGTTGAGTGGTATTCTTGGATAATTGTTTCCTCTTTTGTCTTTTCAGCTTTTATTTATAGACAAAGCAATTCAGTTTTTTTAAGGTCACCTGTGGTCTAGTGGTAAGCGTAACAAACTACTAAACCCAAGATAGCGGGTTCGTAGCCCGGCAGGTGGCCCTAGGATTTTTTTAAGGGAGTAAAAAATCCTTAGTTACGCCGTCCTTCGGAAGGGACATTAAACGGGGGTCCCGAGCCTGTACGATGTCAGGTACTCGTTAAAAATCCCTATCCTAATTAAAACTGGATAGGCAAAATTTAGTGCTCCCACTGTAGCATCGTCCGATTAGCCATAGCAGCATAAAGTGACGTTAAATGAACAAACAAACAAGCAATTCAGTTTTCAAGTATATTGCGATTAATCCTTAGTAAGTCTAATGTTAAATATAAACTTGGAGTACGGAAAAGTCTGTGGGAAAAAAATTAAAATGTACTGTAAAACTTAATGATCGGTGAAGGGACAGGATTTTGGGTAAAGATTATTATTAAAAAATTGCGTTCTACATAGTCCTTTTATTATTATATTTTATTTTAAATACTTTTAATGCTGTAGGACTTAGCTAATCCGGAACGTGTTCAATAAGTCTATTGCTAGTTCTCCCAAAATTTAAAAAAATCCTTAGAATACTTCCGTGTATAAAAACACAAGTTCAGTTTGTTGACCAGAAAACAAATAAATATTAAAAATCAAAAAAGAGAGTTAGTTTTTCAAGGTTATTAGAGACATAATAATTTTTTTCTGGGATTTTTCCTATTGTATACTAATTAATAAATTATGTATCTTTTTTAGTAATTGTTAATTTTATCGGCACAATTGTTTATATGACTTTATCATAACAGTGCAATTATGATGCACTGTTATGATGTTTTTAAATTGGCCCTAACTTTTTATTATCCGTTTTATTTTACTATTATCGATATTGAACCTTTCTGATCGAACGAGAAAATAAAAATTAAATTGGCAGTAAAGAGGATTTCCAACAAATGAAACACTTAAAACTTTAGAATAACCGTATTATTTTTTGAAATTGTAAATCGATTATATTCTGAAGTTCGACAATACTTACAAGCTTTATACTTTCAATGATTTATATAACCTTGCATTTGTATTTGCATAGATGTTAATGAAATTTATTTTCATTTTTATCATCATTATAATCGTTGAGTTCAACAATACATCGGTCGTCTGTACTTTTAATCATTTCATAAAACAAGGCATTTAACTATGGAAATAAAGTCTTTTAGAGAAAATGAAAAGTTGAACTAGTTATTGAGTTTTTAAGTTGACATTAGTATGAATCGTACGACTATTACACGAGTTTAATTAAATACAATTATTTTATATCAATGGAATACTAACCTATTAACCTATTAACTAAAGTATTAAAATCAATTGTATAACTCATACACAAGCCTCTAGGTGTCGTCAGTCACGAGCATGTCGGAGACACGAATTGTTTATCCCCTACCAAAAGTCGCTGAATGCGGCTAAATATTTTACTGAAATAAAAAATAATGATAATTCACGGTTGACAAAGTTTGTGACTATTGATATATTCGAACTCCAATCAATTTATTTAGCTTTTAATTATTTTTTTTTTATGGCTGGCTTCTGATAAATTAAGGCTAGAGGTTATATTTTATATTTCCTTCAGACCCTGCAAAGTATTTGATACGGTTTTGGAAATAACTTTTAGGCGACTGGTAGGAAAAGAAAGGATGATTCCATGGAGCTTGGAGGGACTATAGATGCCAGGAACAGATACGGCAGATTTAGTAGTCTTTCGTTCTAACAGGAGTCACACTTCTAGGGATAGCAATCTATGATCCCGACCATATTTTGGAATAAATATGTCTCTCTGTATTTTTGTGTGTGTTTTATTTATATATTTAATAAAGCACATTTTATATATATTGTTATTGTTTATTTTTGTACTGAGTTTTACTTTACCGCTGACTTTCGGTAGACGGTGAATTTGTGGCTTCGTGTCAACAACATGCTCGAGACTAACGAGACTTAATGGCCTCTGCTAGAGTTATACAGTTTTTTTTTTAATCTTCTTTAGTTTAAAGGTTAGAATTCAATTATGTATGAATAATAATATCTATCTATATAGTCCTTTATTAGTAATGCTATCGAAACTGATATTAACTTGAAGCATCATTAACTACTTGAATTTTTCCTGTAAAAGATATTATTTGTAACAGTTAAATGTATTTTGTTTATTTTCCCCCCGACTGTAACACCGTTTATTAAGATTAGGACATGCAGAATGCTTAAACAAGCATATTACATGTCATTACATGTGATTTTTTTTTAATACTATTTATATTTACAGATCAAATTATAGAATTACAAAAAAATGCTACAATATAAGAAACTAAAAATTTAAAAGGGAACTAAATTAATAATTTATATGTTCAATTTAAGTTAGGATTAAATTTGTAATCATGACTTATACTATATATATTTTATATATACTTATATTACATATATATATATATATATATATATATATATATATATATATATAATTGCATAAGAAATTTAAGTAAGTTTGAAAAAGAATAGCTCCTTCGACAATCGTTCTTCTGCTCTCTCAAGTCGACTTCCTTCAGAAGTGAACGCTTAGTACGACTCAAGAGATTCTTACGAGGACAAGCATTTTCCCTTTTAACTTCTTATTTTTTATGTTAGAGAAATTCTTTATTAGGAGGAAATTCCATTTCAGGATAGAGATGGGAGGTGGAGAAGTGGGAGAAGGCGGCATGATCAAAGACAAGTTCCCCTCCAACCCCTCGCCCAGGAATGGCCGGATCTAATAGGCCTAGGTCCATTCACGGCCCTTTTGATTAAGAATTTCTTTTTACCATGTTGGCCGCCATTATACCCACTTCTCAAAGGGCTTCTCTAATTAACATGGTTTAATCTCTATAATAACCAGATAATTCAATATTTTTATAAAGTTTTCCTTTATGAAAATATTAAATCTCTAATTTGCTCGCAGAACAGCATTCGTTTGGTTTTTATTTTATTTGTTAATTAGTTATTTTAAACTTTTCTGTCTATCTTTTTTCATTGATACTTTTGTGAATGGGCTCTGTGCAAGAGAGATGAGTTGCTATGCTGAACGTCGTGGATGACAGAGAATTATTTTTGTAAATTAACAGACATGTATGAACCCTGCTGAGCTCTAAAGACCTTCTTTGGGCTCAGCCTGCCCTTATAAACGTTGTTCTCGACCAGGGGGAACGAGTTTGGTGGGAGGGGCGAGACTAGTTGAAAATGAAACATTCTGACTTAATTTCAGTTATTTTTCTTCTATTCGTACCTTTTTACCTTAAATAGAAACTTATAATGTCGTACCTTGTGACAGCAAAACTATTTTTTTTTTCAATGTAATACTTATTGTTTTCTTTCATATTCCCATACAACTCCATTTGAATAGTGTCAGATCTGTGTGTGTGGGCACCCTTAAATGAGGGAAAACCTGTCGGTTGAGCGTGACCAGGACGAATATTCTCCTTGCACAATAGTTGCCTCAGAGGTACTGAACTTAAGACCCTTCGTGTGTTGTAGTGATACAGGTTTTTTTCCTAGATAATTCAATTCAATCCCTTCATCATTATGAGGTACGGTATAATTCCCCCAATAATTATCGTTGATATTACCTTCCCTAAAATAATACTTCTCAGTCACCGGATTTTTCCTCCAATTAAGGGTACCCACTTTTTAAAGGATGGGTGAGCGCCAGGAGGGTCCACACATGGCTGTTTACAGATTAAGTAGTTTACCTGCTTACGGCCGAATTTGAAAATGGAACTCAGTGCTTAGCAACTCAGTGCTCAACTATTCCTCTGCGCTCCCTCATTTAATATATGTGTGTGTGTGTGTGTGTGTGTGTGTGTGTGTGTGTGTGTGTGTGTGTGTGTGTGTGTGTGTGTGTGTGTGTGTGTTAGGGCGTTTTGGAATTATTAAAGTAAGTGTATTATTATATTTAAACTAATTCTACTATAGAAAGTCATAAAAAGTAGTTACCTCCTTGATTCCTTGGCGCTCATGATTCTGTACAATCTCCACCCTCCTGAAAAAGAAGAAAGCCCCCCGTTATGAGCTGATTATGGAGCTAATAGCTGTAACGGAAGACAATGGAGAGTTATTATGTAAACCTAACTAGCCCGAGCCATCAAGAGAAAAAACCACTTCCCTTCTTGATTGTCTGTTTAAAATATTCATCCTCAGCCTCTTCTTTTGCACTCTTCTTCGGCCGAGGACGTTCAATGTCCCTAACGAGCGCGGGAAATGATTAGCCTTCTTTCTTCTTTATTGTTTTTATCTCAGCCTTTTAGCAAATGAAAGGCAAAGATGTTTCCTAAGAAAGAACAACCCTTGTCGATGAATTGGGAATAAACATTTTTTATTTATTGGTTAAAACAATTCTGGAATAGTAACCATTTCAAAACAAATGTCAGTTTTCATTGGTTAACTGTTTAGTGTTGTTCAAGTATTATTTTTTTATTTTAATGAGAACAATATATTTGTATTAGAAAAAAAAAACCTGTACTACTACGACCCGTGATTGGTCTGGGCTTAGGGTCATGGTAGAGACAGTAATATTTCTTGGACAACGGTTGTGCACGGAGGTTATTTGTCTTAGATCATGCTCAACCGCCAGTTTTCATCCTATTTAAGGATACCCACTTTATAGAGGGAGAGTCCTAGACCCTGCGCTATCCATTCCCGGCTGCTAACAGTTTAAATAAAAGTCCTGCCAGCAGCGGGATTCGAACCCAAAGACTTTCGGCATAGTAACACAGCGCTCTACCACGGAGCCACTCCACTCCCTTTTATTGTACAGCAATAAGTAATCTCTGCCTCACTTATGGATTGTAATTATTAGTGATCTATGAACACATTGAATTATTAATTAAAAATAGGATTTTTATATGATAAAATAATTAACAATGAGCATTCTAGAAAATAATGATTTAATAAACGTGCTATGGCATATTGTAACCCGAAATGTACTCTGCCTAGATAGGATTTATTTATTTATTTAAGTAAATGCTGATGTGGATAATCAGACAATGACACAGAGGGTATCCCAAATTATGCATATCCAGGAATAAGTAGGTTAGATATCTGAAACGAGTACATGGGGATACCACAGTAAATATACCAATACCGATTTAGGTCCCTTCCGAAAGATGGCTTAACGAAGGAATTCATTTTTTATTCTGACAGGAAATGAAATTTAAGATGAAATCGTACTTCTGGTACTAATTGTTTTTTTAATGTTTCAGTATATTTAATAAAGGTAACCATTTTAATTAGAAATTGTCACTATGAAAATATCTTGAAAAAATTCAAATTTAATTTTTCCTTCATTTATTACCGCCAAAAGTGAGGGTGCTTGCTCGTTGGATAGTGTGCTGAGTTGCTCTGCTGAATGTTCCGGAATCAAATGCTTCTATGGCAGATGGCATTATTTAAACGTTTATAAAACTTGATTGAACCCTTTGGAATCAGGTGACCCATCTGGGGCTCACCCAGCCTTATGGATTGCGAAAAGATGTGGCTAATTGAGCGTGTTCTCTTTCCAATCACCTCCCTGCACAATCGTTATCCTAGGAACAGTACAGTCTCAAAAATGTATTGAACCCACGACTCTTCGTCAGTTGTGGTGGTTCAGATTTATCGGTATAGCTTTACATACTGAGAAATACATACTTCAAAACATCCTGACTATGACTTATTTCTGACAAGTATTACTGATTTCATCCTTTTTCTAATTATTCTTACACTCTCTAACGAGCTCAGTGGGTTAAGCGCTGAATTGATATTCCGAAGGTTTCGGGTTCAAATCCGGCTATGGCAGTATAATTATCAGGGCCCGACGTCACATAGTGGGTACCCTTAATTGAAAGAACCTTGGCAGTTGAGTGTGATTTCGCACAAATCGCCTCCCTGCACAACCGTATACCTGGAGTACTCTATTGAAATTTCTTTTCTACAAAAATCAAAATATTTTTTATTAATTTAGCAGTGCAGTATAAAATTAAATAAATAAATATAAATTATATCAATAAAAAATGTTATCTTTTTGAAATATCTGTTGATGTCATTGAGGTCTTCTAACCTTCGCTATCACACTCCGTCTATCTTCCTCACCTTCATCTTTCATACTTTTATTAATGAAATCATTTTTCAGCATAAGTCCTTTTTAGTTAAGAGACATTAAATTATAATTGGTTCTTGAGGAGAAAGCAATTTTCCAGGAAATCCTTGTCTTTCACGAAGATTGATCTTCCCAATGGCACTTCTTCCATCCATTATTCCTTCCTTAGGATTTTTAATTAAAAATAAAATGAGATATGTTCTCAATATTTGCACAAATATAAGATTTAAAATACCGGATTGATCCAACATAGGTTTTATCAAAGAAGCAGTCACGTCAAAAATACTTAATGTTTATTATTTGTCTATTCTTAAATTTTGGCTATCCTTGAATAATTTGTAGAGGATCATTAACGAGTACCTGACAGCGTACTGTTACGCCCCCTTCGAAGGACGGCATAATATTAATAGTATTGATAGTGGCAGATAAATATTTTGAACTATTAACAGCCACCGATTGAGCTTATGTGATCTGGATACCCTCCTGGAGCTCAACCATTCTCTATATATTGGGTACCCTTAATTTACCCCAGGGGAAACCTGGCTGTTGAGCGTGATATCGAACCAATCACTTACTTGAACAACCGTTGTCCTAGAAACAATATCTATCGTGTCCTGAACCCAAGACAGATGAGTTATGGCGCTACAGATATTTTTATAGATTATTCCCGTACGTTAATCCTAACTGTAGTTCTTTTGATAAGTCGATAAATAATAATTAATTGATGATTAAGTTTTTTTATTAACTTTCCTGAACTTCACGTCACGCAGTTTCAATATTTTTTATTTATACGCTGTGGGACTAATTTTTTGTTTATATTTTAGATTGTTTTTGTGTATTTTTATATATATTTTTTAAACTAATGTTTTACTCTAGATTTTAAAGTGGTTAATACGTCGCTGTCAAAAGAATAGCGCCTATGTACACTTTGGGCGATTTCACAGGAGAGAAAAAAAAACCAGCTGACTGTAGACTGGGCAATTTTTTCAGAACTATTGAAAAGAATCAAAAAATCATACTTTGTCACGTTTCTGACCTTAATACCTGCCATCCTTAGTGTGTAATTCAACTTGTAGAATGCATTATCGGTACTAACTCATTTTCTTAAAAAGTTGTAGATAAGCGGTATTGTAACAACCTAAGTGTTAACTTATTTTTTCCATAGATTGAGTTTAGATGATGTGTTTATTTGTAATTATGAGGGCCTAGTTTTTGTTTACTCATTTAATGTCACTTAATGCATCTATGGCTAGTCGGACGATGTTACAGCGGGAGCTCTAATTTTTTCCTATCCAGTTCTAATTAGGTAAAGGATATTTAACGTGTACTCGACATCGGTCAGACTCGGGACCAACCAATTTACGTTCCTTCTGAAGGACGGGATAACTAACTCAAGATCATAGCCATAGTAGATTGTGATGCTAACCACTAGACCACATGTGACCCGAAGGAAATAGGTGGTACATATTCAATACAAATACGTATTCAGATTACAGGTGAATCATATTGTTTATACATGGAGGTTCAGAATCAAAAGCGGATAACACCAAATTTCAAAACTTGACTTTTTCACATTTATCTAGTTTACTCAAGCAATACTTTATGACCCCAAACTTGTTTTTGATCTTGAGCGCATCATATTATATATATAATTTTATTTTAATTATAGTAATTTTTAATTACTGGTTTAATAAATACGTACCCATATACATAATAAAACTAACAGTTCATTATTCCTGCCAATTTTCAAAAATTCTTTTCTGTAGAAAATTAAGTCGACATCGGTACTTAATTCGGAGCTACTTGGGACTTGACAGTAAGCTACACAAAGCTGATTAGGCAGCTGATTAAAGGTGTTGCTTTGAAGTGAGACGGGAGGTTGGAAATCAATGTACTGTTCCACAGGGACATTACTACCTCTCTACCTGATTTATTTATCAGTCTCCGATTTAGTTACTTTTCTGTAAGCCTAAACCAGATCTCGAAATATAAAAATAGTAAAAATAATACTAACTTTATTAACGTAAGTAATAAGTCGTTCCCAATATACGAGTGATTATAATACATACGAAATATAAACAATAAAAACATTACGTTAGATTCAAGGCTAGTATTATACATGGATAAAAAATAAGGATAACTCAGGTAGTGTTGAAAATGCTAAAAGTTACGGGTTCCAATCCGGCTGTGACAGATACATTATTTAGTTACTTAACAGCCACAGATAAACCCTGTGGTTACAGGTTAAATTCTGAAACATTTTTTTTATCTGTATCACTACAACCCGTGAAGGGTCTTGGGCTCAGTACATGGTAGAGACAGTACTGTTTCATGGACAACTGTTGTGCAGGGAGGTGATTTCTCCGAGATCAAGCGAACACCATGGTTACCATGGTTTTGTCCTTATTAAGGTTACCTACTTTATATCTGGTACATATACCTCCTCGACCTTATGCAGCCTTTTTAAAGTGGGTACCCTTTATTTTATAAACTGAACAGTCTCTGCCTTGTAGTGAACTCATATTGTTTTGTTTTTTAAGTGGTCAAAAATATAACCTTCAGAATTCTCCTATTTTTTAGATTAATAACATAATAAAAGTTGTTATAATATCCAAAAATATTATGTTAAGAAAAACGTTTTCCCAATTGAAGGCTAACGAATAATATTAGGTGCTACAAATTACTTTAAAACTAAATTTTTATAATGACTTATTTATAAATACTGCATGGCTCATATATTTGTACGTAAGTGGTTAAATTCTCGTTAATCCAATCTTTTATAATTTTTATTCCGGACATTTCGGTCATATTTTACTAATTAAACCATCATAAATAAAAAATAATAAAACCTGTACCACTAGAACCCGTGAACGGGGGAAACAGGGGTTCAGTACGTGGTAGAGACTGTACTGTGGACAACGGTTCTGCAAGGAAGTGACGTCCTAGGTCACGCTCAATCGCCATATTTTTCCCCTCTATAAATAATAGTTTATTTAGCTCCCATATGATACATCTCCCGCTGCACACAGACTAGATAAAAGTACTGCCTGCAGCGGGATTTGAACCAGGATTTCCGTCATGGCAACTCAGTGCTCTACCACTGAGCCACTCCGATCCCTATCACCAATTATAAACCATCATAAATAGGAGATATTAATACAATGGGGATCATCTGTGTTGTAGTTGTTAGCATAATGTTCACCTATGTACAAGATTGCAGGTTTGAGGTCCAGCAGGTGGGAGTAAAAAACCTTGGTTATGACGTCCTTCTGATGATACGTAAAATAGAGTTCCCGTGCTTGTGTGGAGTCAAGTACTCTTTTAGGATATCTATCGTAATTATACCTGGATGGGCAAAATTTATGATTTCCGCTGTAGCATCATCTGATTAGCAATATCAGCATAAAGTTTTTTTAAATGTTAATATAAGATTTTAAATAAATAAACCAATGTGAATACTCGCCACATTTTCGCTACAATTAATTCTATCACTTTAACGAGGCTAGGTGAGCCCTAGGAGGATCTGTAGACGAACAGTAATTCAGAGTTTTTCGAACTGAGCTACCTCGCTCCGATGAAATATAACTTCTTAAGAAATATCAGTTTCGCATTTAAGTTTGAACTTTACGCGATATTATACTTTAATATGGCTGTATTTTATTTTGTTCCTGTTCTAACAAATGGACGGGTATCACTGTTAAACAGGAGTTTCCTTATTATTTCCCTTTTCCCCGTGTATTGGTTTTTCCTGAGGAAAGAACGAGGAAATAGAATTTCCCTCCAGCTCTCCTGCAACCATCGGAGCAGCGGCAGGGAAAATATTTGTTCCTCAGTTAAAAGTGATGAAGGTATTCCAATATCTCTCCTGGATTTGTTGATCTATATGGAATAAGTCAACATGCTTTTAGCGTAATTGGCTACTTCCTTTATATGCGTTTTCAGTTCAAATACATCTTTCTTTCTTTTTTCTCATTTTTTTATTTACTCAATTACACTTCCTGGTAGCTGTTCCGCAGGTTGTCACTTCGAGGTGAGTCACAACAAGTTTTAACTGTTTATTCGTTTCATTTTTAATATGACTGAAAAGAAAAGAAACTGCTCGACGTTTTAGCCTACTTCAACATTTACTGGACAAACGTTCTAAGCTACGAATTAATTACAAACGACTCATTTACATGACAGTTATCAGACCTATTTGGACATACGGAGTTGAGCTTTGGGGCTATACTAAACCATCCAAGTCGTCTTGTATCCAATCCTTACAATCCAAAATCCTTCGTAAAATCCTCAATGCTCCTTATTATGTCACAAACAAACTCATTCATCATGATCTTAATATCCCATATGTTGCTGATTTGGCCTAAACTAGATACCTATCCTTCGATGAAAAGCTCCATACACACTTGAATCCGCTAGTCTCTCAACTTGCTTCCCATACTATTCCTGATAACCCTCCGAGGCGTCTGAAAAGAAAATGGCCTCGAGACCTTCTACTGTAGAACTTTATTGTAGTGCTACCGATGGGTAGTTTCTCCTCAAGTGTTTTTTTTTTTCATGTCCTTTGTTCATAAAGCAGATTTACTTGATTTAATATAATTACTGTTGTAAATATCAATAAATTATTTTTTTTAAAACAATTTTCATCTAGAAACAAAAGTTTTAACTGAAATTTCAAATTATAAATGATAAATGTTTGTTGGAACGTTCATTAATTAATACCATTAATTTAATGATTAACCAAATGTACACATTTCCGATAATTAAGTTCCCTTTTCCTTGCTAAAGCTTTTGATAACTTGTATTTATGGAAAATATTAAAAGGAAAACGAACGAAAAGTTAAAACCTGTTGTGACTCAACTCGAAGCGACAATCTACGGAGTAATTATTAGATTAAATTAATGTATCTACCGCAGCGGGACTCGAACCTTCGACATTCATCTTAGCAACTCAGCGCTCTACAAGCTGAGCACAACGTTCTATAAAATTACCCAAATGTGAATAAAATTATATTTATTGCTCTTAACGAATAAGCATAGCAATACATCATGGAGATATGTATGAAAATGGCGCAACCAATCTATCTTCTTTACCTCGTTTACGCCAACATCTGCCTTTGTGACTGAGTAATTTTTTATATTGAAAACATGATTATATATGTAGAAACTACAATAACTTTATTTTAATTGGATAAGTGCTGTAAATACCGCCTACTTTAATTTTATTTTTCATACACAAATGTAATAAGTTTTATCAACTATTTTCTACTGAGTTTTGATCATTTTCGTATACTCCAATCTTATTTAAAATTGTTTTTTTGTTTTTTTTAAATATATATTTATGTCACGGTGAGACAAAGGTTCCGGATTCAAATCCCGGTCGATGGCCTATCTTTTCTCTTTAAAAAAAAAATAAATAAATAAAAATATTTATAACTCATAAAAAATGACCAATAATTATAAAAAAAACTTATTTAAAATACTTTATTTTTTCAAACATGAATGAAAAAAAAATCATAATGATTTTTTTTTACTATAAAATGAATTTTTTTCTTCATCACTCTATTCCGATTTTAAACTTATTGAAAATTATTTTATATTTGTTAGTTTTGTTTTCTATTAATTTCTTTTTGAACAGTTATTTATTTTCCAAATTTAACTTTGATTACCTACAAAAGCATGTTTTTTTATTTTTTTAACCAACTTTTCATTTTTTTTTGTTGGGAAATATACGAAGCTCCCCGGTTGATCTACCTTGTAGTCATATGCTTGTCTCAAAGATTAAGTCTTTAATACTTAAGTATGCCTTAATACTTGTCACAACCGTAGTACGGCAGTACCGTGTCTTCGAATTATCTAAATGAATTTTAAAGCGTATTTGTTTTAAACTATGATTTATTTCCTATTTTTTATAAAAATACGTTTTACTTTAAATGTATCTATGCTATATATATATATATATATATATATATATATATATATATATATACAGAGATAGTTTAGATACGACAAAGCAGACAACTGGTCCAGAGGACTCCCCCCACCCTCACATCTCCTACGACCCCTCCCCGTGCCCCACCTATCCCCACCCTAATTTCCCCTCCAACCCCTCTTCCCCCCTCCGTATTGACCCCGACGGTACCCGAGAAGTCACGGGTGCTTCCGAAATTTAAGCAAAGGCTCTTAAACTGAATCACCCTTATCATCCTTATCAAGCGAAATTACCTCGTAAAGCTGATTTGGATTCGTCACCCCGGATCTCCTATACAAAGTGTCTCTTCGAGGAAAGTCTACTGAGTTGTATCTCACGCTTAAAGGGTTCCTTTTAGCACTAACGGATCAACAAAAAATTTGTTGACAACTCATCATAAAAGAAAATCATTTTTAAAAACATGTAAACATTAAAAACATTCAGTGATGCCTAGAAATTCATGTCTGTACCCTGCTAGTTAAAGGGCACTCTGCAATTTTTCATAAATTTCTTTGTTATTTAAAGAAACAGCTTTAATTGGGATTTATTAATTAGTTATAGGAAGAATTAATCATACTGTCCATATTAATGTGACCACCAAGAAAGATTATTTTCTTTTTGGATTTTTCCTAATTTTTTTATATACTTTCGAGTGTTTTAATAAATTGCTAAATTAAATAATGGCAACACTGCTATAAGTTTTTTAAAGTATTTTCTTTTTAGTAATGGCAGCATTGGTTTTAGTACAGCCATTTTGTTTTATGAGTGACAGCGTGCATAATTTGTGTTTGAAATTTTTGTGGATTTATCGTTCCTTTTTCATTAAATACAAGTCGGATTCGGATAAGTTTATTATTGATTTATTATTCGTATCATAAATTTTAACTATTTTGATAGTCTTTTTTCATCAATATTTAAAATAGGGAGTAAATAGGGTGACACCACAAAGTATTTTTTAAAAAATTAAGATTTATTTTCGAAACTATTTTTTTCAATTTCATATTATTATCAGATAACTAACACACCCATAAAACTAATATTTAAACTCGATTTACATCATTACGAATACAAAAAGATTATGCAAACATGTAACAAGAACGAATCTATCCAGTGGTCACATTAATATGGCCAGGGACTGTAGTGTCTATTTACGATATCTTACCTAAAATATTACCTATTTTGTGGACGAGGAGTCCTTTACCTCACTTACACAGATATCAACAAGTGAACATAAATATTTAATTTTTTACTTATTATTTTCACTGTTAATTTTCAAAATTACACCAATTTTATATTTATTTATTTAATATTACACCTTGCTGCTATAGCCAATCGGATGATACTACAGTTGAAATCCTAAATTGAAATAGGGGTTTAACAATTTCGAACAAACGAACTACGTTTTACGTCCCTTCATAATAACGGAATATCTTAATGTTTTCTATTCTCTCTAAGAAATCGTAAAGGCACATGCCGGGTTACGAACCCACATCCTTGAGAAAACGTAAACAAATAGTACACGTAATATGGGTTACCGTTGAATAACTAGCTTTGAAAACTTTAGAAAAAATACTGTCTACAGTATAATGTCGTATCTGAGAGCTGGATAGCAGAATAAATAATGAGATTATCGAGATCCAGAATATAAGTTTTCCTAGCTAGAGTTCACCCCCAATAAAAAAATTTTGCGTTGGTACCCGATTCGAGTCAAATCAGGTTAACGCAAAACTGTTGTACTTTGTCTTACTTTGTAGTTAACCCAAGACGCTTCTTATTATTCTTCCATTATTATAGGGAGTGGTTTAACTCATTGTATAGAGTGTTGATTTGCTTGCTCAAGAACGCGTGCTCGAATCTGGTTTGGTCAATCTAAGTTAATCTGTCAGGGATGGACCCTGAGGGATCGGCCTACTCTCATGGGATTCACGCAACCTTTATAGGCGGGGACCCGTAATTGGGGAAAACCTTGTGATTAAGCGTTGTCTCAGTCAATGCACCTCCCTGCATAACCGATTTCTTAAAAACGCTACAGTACCATGTATTGGAACCAGACCCTGCGTGGCTTGTAGTTGGTACAGTTTTTTAATTTCATTTATTTAGTATAATGCAATTGGAAAAACCACAATGCAAAGCTTTATGTTTCAAATCCAGTAATACACCCCCTTACCAGTCGACATTTTTCCTATTGAGGCATTATCAAAACACAAAAAATAAAATATAATAATAAATAATAGTGTTTCTTTTTGAGTTTTTGGCTCTATTTTATTGATTTATTTATTTAGTTTTATTAGGTTATTGGCTGAGCGTATTAAATTTATTGGCCAGAAAACGGTTCTGGAGAATTTTAAAATCAATGCTCTTATATTAATAATCTATTTATTGTAAGCTCAGTTCAACCTCCAAAACCTTTAATTATTGTATTTCCATTAAATATGTTCTGTTTATCGGATTATTATTATCATTTATTAATTATTTTTTTACTTCTTACATTTCCAACATACAGTTTTTACTGGTTAAGAATTTATTTTTTAAAGTGATAATGCTATCACATCAAGTGGTGTACTACATAATTTAATAAACACTTTCTACATATTGCTATGTACTATATATACATATTATGTTATGTATTATCTGTATATTATTTTTTCTCATTTTAAAAGGTGACATAATGCTTTTGAAGGGAGTTCCGTTCATATTATTTAAAAATTGATTATCAGCAATTATTTAAAAGATATTACAACCTGCCATAATCAAAGCATATTATTTTTATAAGTACTTATTCCGACCTTATACACTGTGTCGGGTATCAATAGCTATTTTTTATTTTTTTTACTTCCAAACGAATATTTTATTGCATTAAAAGCCAGATGTTTTTGTTTATTTTATATAATTCTAATAATAATAAAATTTATTAAAAGGAAATGAACGAATTCAGAGAGTAATTTTCAAAAAAAAAGTTTTAAATGTTGATTTTAAGCAAGCTTTTGATCGTGTGGACAGGGATCAACTGTTTAATGCTCTAAAAGAATTCAAAGTTCCGTTTAAATTAATAAATTTGATAAAAATGACAATGTCCCAGACACAGGCTAGTGTAATCATTGGTAATAGAGTTAGCAGGAAAATCCATTTTGCTTCTGATATAAGGCAGGGAGACTCTCTCTCTGCCGTTCTGTTTAATCTTGTGCTACATAAGGCTCTGCAAAACATTGTTTCAGATGGAAGTCTAGCGTCTTATGTGAAATACTTGGGTACGCAGATGACATTGTGGTTCTGGCGAAAAATGAGAAGGCATTAAAGGAAATTCTGGCAAAGATTGTGCAGGAAAGTAGAATCGTGGGTCTTGAGATAAACCAATCTAAAACCAAATACATGGTAGCATCAGGCTCTGAGGCAAGAAGAAGAAAGCAGGATCTTAGGTGTGATGGCTATACATTCGAAACTGTTGATAGATTCACGTACCTTGGCACTGAAATAAACAGTGTGGTTAGGGTGAGTGATGAGATTAGGAGAAGAATAATGTGTGACAACAAAGCGTATTACGGCCTCTCTAGATTGATTAAATCTTCCCTACTATCAAAACGCACAAAACTCAAATTATATAAAATCCTTATCAGGCCCGTTGTGTGCTATGGTGCGGAGACGTGGACGCTTAAAGTAGCCGACCAGCAAGCTCTTAGAGTATTCGAAAGGAAATTCCTAAAACGTATTTTCGGTCCAATAAATGAACAGGGCACATGGCGTATTAGGAGTAACCAAGAATTGGATAACCTGATAAAGCATGAAGATATTTTAAGGTTTATTAAATCCAGAAGAATAGTTGGCTGGGTCATATTGAGCGAATGCCGGATGAAAGAATGCCCAAAAGTTCTGCGTGAAGCGTTTCCAGGAAAAAGGAAGAGGGGACGACCACGTAAATGCTGGATTAAGGACGTGGAGGAGGACCTGCGTAAAATTGGAGTGAACAACTGGACGAGACGGGCCATGGACAGAGAGGAATGGCGAATCATTGTTGGAGAGGCCAAAGTTCATCTTGGACTGTAGAGCCGAAGAAGAAGTAATGTTTGAAAAAAGAAAACAAGATCAGTCTCTAGACAGTTGCCCTGTGAGAAGGTTGCTTGCTACTCTACACTTGATTTTGTCGCCGCTCTCTCCATCTTCTTCATCTTGAATTTGTCAAATCTCACCAATAAAACTTCTCGCTATTTTGGACTTACCGGTAAGAGACATTTAGTTATTTCTACTCCTCGACATATCATTACCAACTCATCATCTTCAAGAACTCACCTCACACTTTTCAAGAACACAGTTATTTTTATTGATTCACAGACTATTCATATTTTTTGTTTTAAGACTCATTATTTTTTATTAAATAGTAAATTTTAATTTTTTGTTTGAAAAAATAATTAATTTTACGTGCTTATTGCATTTTCTTTTTCATAATTTTTATTATTATTAGAATTATATAAGACAAATAAAAACATCTGGCTTTTAACGCAATAAAATATTCGTTTGGAAGTAAGAGAAAAAAGAAATAAAAAATAGCAATTGATACCCGACACAATGAATAAAAAAATAAATAAATTATGGTAAAAAAAAGTTAAATAATATAAATGTACTTCACCGATAAAATGGTAGCAATACTAGTTCGCCAAGTCGAGTCAAATAAGACATTTTTTTTTTTCATTTCTACATTTTTTCCATTTTTATTTCTCCCCCACTCAACTCCTCTTTTCTTATTACTTTTATATTTATATTCTTATTTCTTTCCCTTTTATTCGATGCTAACTTACGATTACCATTGCATTTACATTATTTACTATTCCATTTTCATAGCATGCTTTCTTCTATAACTTTTTATGCTAATATCGTTATTTATTCTAAACTATTTTTTATTATTATTAGTCTAATTTATTATCGTATCATTTTTTATACTTTAGGTAAGCATAAAAAACAATTCTCATATTTTGATATCAATTAGCAATTCATGCCTATGTAGAGTATACCAGTTTCAATCTACCTCTTCGATTCTCGATATCCTCCGAAGCATTTGAAAACAAGATGGCCTCATGACCTTCCAAATTGAATATGATTTTTGAATACTATCGGTTAGTTCTTTCTTTACTTGACTTTACCTCATGTTTGGTATCCATCAATCGATTTACTTTTCGTATGTTTTTTTTTTAGCGAGAAAAAGTCTTAAAACCTCGCAAATATCATGTTTAGGTTTTCTACCTTAACTTCCTCTTTCTTCATGCTTCCCTCATGAGCAGTGGCGTAACTAGAGTTTCCTCATGGGGGAGGGTTAACCTCTACCAGTCAACCACTCCAACATATTACTCCCTTCAAAAAAGATGTCTCGTAATATAGGTATAATATATATTATAAGTACTATAATCATCTAGCTTTAAATTAAATAAGTAGATTATAATTTTTTTAAATGTTATTGTGGAAGTTATAAATGTTAATTTAGTTATAAATGCTATTTTTGGAAGGGCAATCAAGAAATAGCTTTTAAATACAAGTAACACTATTTATTGGTTACAATTACTTACTATACTTAATTTCATATGGAACTTTCTAGATTTTACTTCTAGATTCTAAGTATTATCTAAACGGTTCTTCTCACATTAGCGATCTAATTGTTGCCACTAGTTGCCACTACTGCCGCTATAATAATATAATTAATTGTAAATAAACAGTATTACGTTTTGGTTTGTCATTTTAGTGTACCTTTTATTCATTAAAATAACTGTATTTGCACTTTATTTTTTGTAATTTTTTTTTTTTTTTTGGCATTATTGAACCTTACTTATGTAATCCCAAAATAATAACTTTGAAAAAGTAAAATCCTTCAAATTTTTTATTTTTTTTAAATTGTTACTTACAATTTTTTTTTAATTTTTTCTAACCAATGGGGTTACATCCCCAATAACCCCCACTCGTTACGCCTATGCTCATGAGCTCCGCGTGTCTGCGCTTCCACTTTTCGAATTATTATAATACTGTTGTAAATTTCAATATATTTTTTTAAAGAAATCATTCTTAAATAATTCTTGATAGATGTCTTCAGAACTAAAAAAAAATTCTTAGAAATATCACTTTGTGATTCATACCCGGAGTATTCTATTTTTTTATATTTTCCAATTTATTTGTATTTTGTTTAAACTGACCAGTGTATTTGTTTATACTGACAATATATATAACCTACGTGTTCAGATCGAGCACCGTTCTAGGTGTCTGAGGCGACTGAAAATGATTTTTATAACATAAACAAATAAACTCAAAACACTTTTATAAGTATACTGCCCCTTCATTTCGTTAGCTATACCATTGCGCAAGACCTAAAGGTCTTGATGGTCGTTTTAATGCGTATCCACGCCTTTCACCACTTACTTCATTCAGTATGTCTACTTTAAATAGGGTAGGTAATAACTAATAAATAAATATATATATATATATATAAATATATATAATATTTTTATGGTCTTGGATAAGGAAATAAACACTAAATTGTGTTTCTCTGAAAAAAAAACGAAAGATTTAATTATAATAAACATTTACAAGTTTTAAATAATTGCAATAATTTCTAACGAAACATTCATTCACCTGAAAAAAACAAAAGATGCAGCATTTAAAGCCTTTATTTTGTGTTTCTTACATCTTTCAGGAGACTAGTTGTAATTTACGCAACACACAATATTATTTAAACAATTTATAACCGTACATTAAAACTGTAGCCTCTATTGTGTCTTTTACTTGTAACAGCTGTTATATCAATTAGGCTGTGCTATGTACTGATGCGGGCGGCACCATGAAAGGGATGCGGAGCGGGGAAAATGTGTCATGTCGGGACAAAGAACAGACCTTTTGGGTCCCTTATGGAGTTTTATGGTCCAAGATGGTGGAGAAGGAAGGAGAGGGGGAGAGAAGAAAACTCTTGAAGAACGAGGCTGAAGAAGGCACTCTGGAGACAGACGCAGAGCAGGAAGGTACTCGGGAGACGAGGCCGGAAAGAAGAAGGACGGGTACCCAGAAAGAGAAGAGCGACCGAACGAAGCGGGCGGAGATGCCAAGGAAGAAGACCGACCTGTAACCCAATCTACCCCTGTCTATTATTTCATTATTTCCTGTAATGTATTTTATGGCAATCCTTTTTATGTATATTAAAATCTGAATCATTAACCTTGTTGAAATTAAACTGTTGAAATTTTGAAAATAAACGATCCTTATTGTAATTCTTTTGGTGCTTACATACCTCAGATACACTATTTATTTATAAATAATATATTGAAGGTATAATAGATAAGTAAATTGATAAACACAAGAATAGACCTTTGGAAAGGAACCCAATTAAGATTAAGGAATATAAATAATAATTTGAGTACTCATCCTAAATGAGACTCTGGCATCCCAAATATCAATAAATATTTATATATATATATATATATATATATATATATATATATTCAAATTAAATTTAAGAGTAGAAACATAGCAGCTGTTTCGCGATCAGGGCAAATACAAAATTAGGAATAGTGCTCGTATATTGGTAACTAAGTTTTCTTTACAAGTATATAAAAAAAACCTGTAACATTACAACCCGTTAAAGGGTCTGGGGTCTGTTAGAGACTGCAATGTTTCAATAACAACGGTTGTGCAGGGAGGTGATTTGTCGTAGATCACGCTCAACCGTCAGATTTCCCCCTTATTTTGGGTAACGACTTTATAGAGGCTGGTATATTTTTATGGTAGTTATTGTTTACATTATTTATAATGCGTATAGTAAATTATCTAAAAATAACAATTTATTTTATTTTTCTATGAAAACCAAATTAAATTTATTTTGGTTATGTTTTCTGAGGTTATAATATATATATATATATATATATATATATATATATATATATATATATATATATATATATATAAATATGGCTCATGTAATTCAAAATGGGACAAAATAAAGGATTTTAATCGTCGATTAGGAAGGTCATTAAAAAAATTAAGTTAATTTCGTATTATTATAGTAAGTACATAATATATAATACATAAAAAATCTATATGGTAAAGATAGATTATTTGTAGACAGAGCCAAGTTATAAGACAGAAGCGTGTTGAAGTTAGTTGAGAGTTCTGACACCTAGCCTATCCAAACTTACTCTTCACCTCTTTTGAATACCGCCAGGAGTTACAGAAGGTAGAAAGTTTGCCTGAGTTGGGGGCAAACTTAGGTGTTAAATACAGAGTAAATAATATAACAAATTAGAAAATAGGCATTCCCGATCATAACTTACGATCGAATATCTTAATTACTGCTTGGGATTCATTTCATTAAATAATGTTAAATTATATATTACATCTAGGACCCTCCTAGGGCTCACTCAGTCTCTTTAAAGCGGGTACTCAAAATAAATGGGAGAAATTTGGTGGTCGAGCATGATCCTAATTACCTGCACAACCGTTGTCCAAAAAACACTACAGTCTTTACCACGAACTGAACCTTAGACCCTTCAAGGATTATGTTGATACAGTTTTTTTTTACATAATATATACATTTAAAAATATGAATAATAAAACTTAACGAACCACCAATCTTTTCGGATAAAAAAAAACCAACAAACTTCTTACAGTTTAATTGCATTACTACAATAATTAATATTGTTATAATATAATAAATAATAAATCACAATATAATAAAAAATAAATGTTACTAAGGAAAAATATAAAATGTTTTAAAAATTTATTTCTAGTAGGGAATTAGGTGAAAGTTTAAATAATGAAAAATACAAAACTAAATAATAATAATATAACTGAATACAGTAAAAACAGTAATGATTAAAATAATATTTACGTTGGGAGGTGGCCTTAGGATTTTTTAAAAGCAGTAAACAACCCTTGGTTATGCTGTTCTTCGGTGGGGACGTAAAATGTCTGTCCCGAGCCTGTACGATGTCAGATACACGTTAAAGATCTTTATCGTACCAATAATACTAAATAATACTCATCTATGACTAATCCCAAAGTAGCATCGTCTTAGATGAGTAAAGTTATATTGAATAAATTACAAAGAAAAACTGAAACTAGAAATTTCATAACTATTATCCCATTAACCTTTTTAATCTCTTTTAAGATAATAATTTTTAAACAAACGTCTTCATTGAAAAACCATGATGATTTGAACAAGGATTTCCGGGATGACAACTCAGTGCCCTACCACTGAGCCACTCCGCTCCCTATTGTTTCAATTCAGTTATTAAGTTGTACAGCCCATCGTATAATTTGATTAATAAATAAACAACTAAACGAATTTATTGTAAAAACCAGATAAGACAAATGTTAATAAATTAAATTTACAAATCATGAAATTTAAGTAATTAATTTAAATAGTTTCATTAAATAATCATTCTATTATTGATTTGGAAATTAAAAAACAAAACAGTTCTTCCAAAGTTTTGAGTTTTCACTTCTACCGGTTGAACTTTTGACTGACTATTTTCTTTTTAATTGGAGCACAAATATTCAAGTATTATTCGATAATAGAATCAATACAATTATAACAGTAATCATATTTAAATCTGAATATTATAACCCTGTAGTCGGGTGATTTGTCCCTGTACATTATTTCTGGAGCGGGTAGTTTATTTGTTATTTAAAACTGTGAATTTATACATTTGACTGATATAAAAAATCAAGGATCGGAATACTCCAACGCCTGGACAGGGAGGAGATTAGCCCTAAAATTACACAACGCTCAACCGCTTGGCATCACCCCTATACTATAGGCTCAGTTGGGCTCAGGATGATTTGTAGAACACATTTTTAAGTGTCCATCAGAGGCTATTAACAGACTGAATAATTTGTCTGCCAAACCCTAGCTATGCCGCACTCTAATTATTTATTAAAAAATGTGCGTAAATTTTACAGTTACGAATAATCACTGATCGGAATAATTTAACGATTCTGCAAGGAGGGGATTTGCCCGAGTTTACGCTCAATCTTTCGTTTTCCCTACTACGGAGGATCTACAGATCCATCCATGGCTGTTAAAAGATTCAATAATTCATTTATTTATTTGATATTTTATCTGCTACAGCCGATTTAGAACCTTCAGCACTCTGAGCTCACTGAAAACTGCTTAAACTTCTGAAAATTGCTAGTAAACCGCTTCTTCATTTAAAAATTATGTAATTAAATAAGTTTATTGCCAACTTTATTATTATAATTATTTTTTGGATGAAGGCCTATCTCATTCTACTAGGATATATTTTTAGGTTCAACTAAACCTCTAGGTTTTCAACTCAGAACTAACAGGTGATGACACTGCGAATTGAAAAATCTTCTATGGATAAGGGTTGATATTTGGCAAGAGAATGGAAGGTCGTTAGAAGAATCCGAGCCTTAATTCAGGCTCGCCATTTTCCGACAAGTGAAAATGAGGCTTGAAAAACTTTCCGGAGGTTTTTGCCACATTTTTATTCTTCCTAGCCACGAATCTTTATAATTGGATCTGCCTGGGGGGTCCTTGTTAAATAAACTGATCCTCCCCTTTAATACCCAGGATTTTTTACACAGTTTTCCTCTTTTTTTATATATAAACTCTATTTTTTTATTTAGAAAAAATAAATATTTACCTAGCTTATGTACAGGGGAAAAGGTTGAATATATGAATACAAGCTCTCACTCGAATTAAAATTATATATAATAGGTTCTATAAACAACAAAACAAAACATTGCAATAATGTACAACATAATTCCTTTGAAAGAAGAATTATATCTCAATTTAAACACCCTTACGGCAACATGGATTTTGACAATATTAATTATCCCACAATAATTGTATAGTCTATAAACTTTTCACTCTAATTTTATATGTCTCTTACTGTCAAGAAGATGCTGTTCGTAAACTCTTATTCTATGTTATAGTCCAGCTGTTACAGATAACTTATTATTACGTGTTAACGTCCATTATACAAACCCTGTGGGATCTATATTCCCTCTTTGGGCTCACCCAGCCCCAAAGTGTATAAGCCTTAATTGGGAAAATATTTGGTGGCTGAGCGTGATCCCGGACAAATCACTTATTACACTAAAAACAGTTCATTCTCTACAGTGTACGGAGCCCAAGTCAAGTCAATGCCTGTAAAGGTACATATTTTATTTTGTTTTATGCTTTTATTTTTAAAGCAAGACTTTTATTTAGTCTGTTTGCAGCCGGGGATGGATCATATAGGATCTAGGATCCTCCTGGAGCTCACCCAGCCTATATAAAATATTATAAAAATAGGGTACCCACTATATCTTGCGGTTGAGCGTGACTTAGAACAAATCACCTCCTTGCAGAACCGTTGTCCATGAAACAGTACAGTCTTTACCCCAGACCTGTTCACGGGTTGTAGTGGTACAGATTTTTTTTTTTTAATTGAAACAATAATAAGTGAATAGTTTAACAATAATTTATACTTTATATTTGTAATTACATAGATGTTTATGGATTTTATTTGAATTCATTTAGTTCAACAACACTTAGATTATTATTACTTTTAAACATTTCATAAAAAAAAGGTATTCTACAATGACAAATAAAATTTGTTTAAGTTAAACGAAAAGTTTAACTAGTAATTGATCTTTTAAGTTATTATTAGCTTGGATTATTATTATTAGAATGGCAAAATTATTATGCAACCAGTTAGTTAAATTTTATTATTCTTATATCAATAGGATTTTAGCCTTTAAACTAAAGTTGTTTAAAAGAAATTGTATACCTCATGCAGAGTCCGCTAGGTGTCGCCCTTCTCAGCCGTATTGCTGACGCGAAGCTACAAAGTCACCCCCTACGAAAAGTCGCTCAACACGGTTAAAGAAGTTTTTACATCAAAACTTATGTTCCAAATGTTCCCTATGCATTAACTGATTATATAAGACGAGTCCTATAAAATTAGCGAAGGCCTTATCCCTCCACTATCTTAGAATCGGGGGAGGTGTAAATTACCTTATACCCCCACCCCATTAGGGCCAGGTGCTAGCTACCAGTAAGGCATTACCATTAAAATCAGGCTCTATTTAGTCCAGGTATTAATAATATTTGTGATTACTACCTCTACGATTCAGGCCAAGGTTGTCTGCAGCAGTAGGGATTGCTAGAATAATTACAAAAGCGGAGAAACCGGTATTACCTCTTTTAATTAATATAAAAAATCCAGAAGTTTTTAATTATTTTTAAAATTTAGTGTTCGATGTATCTAAAGCTGTACCAATACAACTCATGAAGGGAACTTGGGTTCAGTGAAAGGTATAAACTGATTTCTAGGTCAACAGATGTGTATGGAGGCCATTTGTCCAAGATCATGGTAAACTGCCATGTTTTCCCATAATGTAGATTTCCCATTTCAAAGAGGCTGGGTGAGCACCTAGAGGGTCAGAGTTCATCAAAACCCTCAGCATAGCAACTCAGCACTCTGCTAACCTATCCCGCTCCGGAGGTAAGTGTTTCTGTACTTAGCTGAAAGTCTAGCTCTAAAACTGCCTATGCGTGTGAAATCTAAAACAATGATTACTTTAGTACTTGCAAATTCTCAGGAGATTTTTTTAAAACAGAAATGCAACCCATGAAGAGCATCGAGTTCAGTGGATGGTAGGGACTATTTCTGGGACAAGGGTTGTGAAGGAGGAGAGTTGGTCGTGATCATGCACAACCACCAAGTTTTCCCCAAAATTCAGGATTGAGACTGGGAGAGCCCTAGTGCTCAGGTCCCACAGGGTCTACCCGTAACTGGTACCAGAAATTAACCTGCCACAGCAGGATTTGAACCTGGAATCTTCAGTAGTCTACGCACTGAGCTACCCCACTAAATAAAATATTTATGAGATTAAGGGCGTGTTGTTATACACCCCATGCAAGACACACAAGAGGCACGGAAAGCTATGTGATGGTCCGACATCCCTTGAGATCTAACCCTTTAGGGATTGCTACTCCTGGCTTCTTTCCATGTCCTCCGTATCTTACTTACCTCCCTTGTAAATACTTTGAACCATAGATAACAAATACATATAAAAATATTTTTGTTTCATCAGTTCTCTTTTGTTAGTTCTCTTATTTTTATCTCTAGAAGAATTGTGTCGAAACTGGAGGATTAAAATAAATACCCACCAATCCTGCCAAATCACTTTTACTCTTCGTCATGAACCAATGACTTTTTGTCCTCGAAGTATGTCTTATGACCTTTCACTGATCCTGTAGAACAGATCCGATACATAGGACGACATCTTGACAAACTTTAGCACAAGTTAATAAGATTCCAAAATCATCATACTAGACAGTAATGATAGGAAACAGTTCGCCGTTCCAGGCTACTTCAACACTTATTAGACTAACGCTCTAAGCTCCCAATTGATCACAATTGACTTATATACATGACTATTATAACATCTAATAGATTTACGGAGTAGAACTTGGGGCTCCAGCAAACAATCTAATTCCTCTCGTATCTCGAACCTTACAATCCAAAATTCTTAATGCTCTTTACTTTGTTACAAATCAAGTCATCCATAACCAACTTAAGGCCCATTACTTGCTGATTTGTCCTTAGCCCGATGTCAATCCTTCCATGACAGATTTTATTCCCACTCAAAACCACTAGTTTCAAACCTATCTCTTTAATTCCCGGTAATCCTCCTAGACGCCTGAAAGAAGATGGCTTCCTGACCTTCTAAGTTAAATTTGTTATTTGAGTACTACCAGTAGGCAGTTTCTCTCTGTATCTTTATCTCATGCCATTATGCATCATTCATTCTATTTGCTTGTATTATTATAATTCAGTTATCAATTTCAATAAATATATTTTTAAGATTATTTTTATTTCCAATTGCACTTATATTAATTCTTTTTTTTTGTTTACAGAATTTGAAAGACCAGATATTAACCACTAATGTTTGGCTGGAGCATGTAAGTATTCATAATTAGTTTATTAATTATTAAGTTGATCTTATATTATTAATGATGCGCATTAATAGTTCTGGATGGATTTTTCGATGAAATGTTTGTATCTATTATTTATTTTATTTATAGTATATAATGGTACTATAAATCATGTGATACAATCCTTTCGTATGTATCAAAAGTAGAATGCAAAATAAAAAATAATCTTAATATTGTTTAGAGCATGAAAAATAATTGTTTCCACTCTTATCATTCCTATTAAAACACTAAATTTTTAGATCATGTATATATTAGTATTTGCTTTCGTTTTAAACCATTATTATTTACAACTAGCATTGCCTAAGTGAGACTAATTACACCAAGCACAACATATTTCAAGTGATAATTGACTCTCTACTTAGAAAGTAGAACATGTGTTCCACTATTTGGTGTTTTGCCAAACTGAAATTGGTTGTTGGCCAAAAATCTTCAAATCAGAACAAGCTAAGCTTTCTAAAATTCGTCCCAAAAGATTCAAAACTGCTTTTTTTCAAATCATTACCTTAATGAAATTTCGAAGAATTTATTCTAATTCTGTTGCGTTTGACTCAGAGAATTTCGTGTAGTGAAAAACAGAAGTTTATAATTTTGGTTTTTAAATTTAATTTCCTAACAAACCCATAAATGTTGCAAGTAACGTGCATAGACTTACTGAATGTTTTACCTCTGATGTTTCCTGTATATTTTTTTGTTTATATTATCGGCAAGTGATAGTTAGGGTTGGGGAGCGGGGTAACTCGGTATATAGAGTCTTGAGTTGCTGTGCTGAAGGTCCCGGGTTAAAATCCGGCTGTGGCAGAAAAAATATTTGATCTGTTGACAGCCACGGACCCTGTGTGACCTGCGAACACTCCTGGAGCTCACCCATCCTGTTAAATTGGGTACCTTTGATTGGGGTAAATAGCCTGACGGTTGAAGGCTATCTCGGATCAATCACCTCCTTCCACAACCGTTGTGCTAGAAACAGTAAAGCTTCCACCATATACTAAGCCCAAAACCCTTCATGGTAATTTTAAAGGGTAGCTTAAAAATGTTTTAAAATATTAAAAGAATTTAAATTATAATGTAAATTATAACATAAATTTTAAGATAGCTTAAAATTAAAATAAGAATAAGTGCAACAATTAAGAAACTATGTAGAATAGAATAGAATAGAAAAAGTAACTTTATTCTGGGACTAAGTCCCTTTAGAATAACAAATATGAACAGAAAAAGAAACATAATATTTATCAGGCCAGAAGGCTAAATATTGACAATCAGAAAACGTGTAAAAAGTTACATAAAACAATTTAAAAATAAATATTCAAACAAAAAATAATAATAAGTAAATAAACAGCACGAATCTTGACAAGATATTAAGCGATTAAAGAGAATAGATAAATCAATAACTTTTAGTTTTATTATTGATCATGCAATAATTTCTTTACATGATGTACATATTTTTAAAAAACAAAATTAAAACAACTAAATAACACAATGAATCATTCTGTACATTACATTCTAAGCAAATGACTAACCTGCTTTGAGAGCATCTGTTTGGGAAGCTAGGAGATGTTGGATAAGCAAGGATTTAAATGACGAAAGTGAGGCGGGCGAGAAAGGAACGTTCGAATGCTTTAGTTGTGTGGGAACGTATACAGAGATCGGCTTCCCGAAACCGGAATCAGCAGGATCTCGTTTTATGGTGTTGAACTGAGGATTTGAATTGGAGGAGACTGTAGATATATGAAGGGTGTTGGGAGTGAATGTATTGGTATAAGAATGAAAATAGGAAATATTGTCTTCGCAAGGGAGGGAAGAGCCACTTTAACTCATCATTAGGATGAGACACGCGCAATCGCCTCGGAGTACCAAGCACAAATCTTAGAGAACAATTCAATATTCTCTTTAATCTGTCTTCGGGCATTTTAGAAAGGCCTCCATATACCACGCTACAATAGTCAAAGTGGGAGAAGATGAGAGAAGATACGAGAAGCTTACAGGGATGATTGTGTAAGGAGATGGCGAGAACGATGGAATAACTTCAGGGAACTAATTGATCGTCGGGATATCTGGGCGATGTGGGATTTCCAAGAAAGACGATGGTAATGCCTAGGTTTTTCACAGAGGAGCTGAACATGATAGGGTAATCGTTTAGGATTAAAGTTCGGAGGGTATGGATGAATGTAAGGAGGGAATTGGAACCTAAAACAATGGCCTGAGATTTCATTTTGTTCATTTCCAGTTTGTTCAGCTTTGCCAAGATCCTATCTAGGTCTTCCTGAATACTAGCGAACATAATTAATAGCTCAGAAAGAGGAAAGGACAAATAGATTTGGAAGTCGTCAGCATATAGACGGTAGGAAGATTATTGATATAGCAGTTGTAAAGAAGAGCGAAAGTGGGTGTATAGGGTCTAAAGGAAAATTTGTTATACATGATTTATTTTTATTAATTTGTTAAATTTATTATTAATAACCTAATAAAACAACAGATTATTTTGTGACTATTTTTTCCGACGTCCTTCTAAACAAAAATTTTGTTTCGGAAAAAAAATTACCAAAAATATTGAAGGTGACTTACAAATGTTTGGGGAATATACTAAGTGGGTGTAAATTCACTTAATACCGCTAATAGTATAAAATATTTTGTATATTTTAACCCCGTTTTATATTTTGATTTTTTACTATTGTATTTTTTATACTGCACATTTTTGGCTTTTTTTTTTTTGTTTTTATGGCATGCTCATAGGTTAATAATTTGTTCTATCCTGCTAATCTCATCTTAGTACAATATTCCTTTTCCAGTTTGGGGCTTGGTAATGCACTACCTCTACTTCAGTATAATAGTGAAAAATAATAACAACAAAGATTTAATAATTTAGCATGAATTATGGATTAGTTTTTTCTACACTATATAAATCTAGAGATATAAACTATATATATATAATGTTTGTTTTTTACCTGAACCACTTATGACCCATGAAGTATTTTGGGTTCAAAACGTGGTAGAGATTGCACTGTTTGCAAGGAGGCGATTTTCCTAGATCACGCTAAACTAAAAGGTTCTATCCCAATTAAGGGTGCCCACTGTGAGATAGATGGTGGGTGAGCCTAAAGAGAGTCTATAGATCCTACAGGGACTTTAAAAAAATTAAATAATTTATCTGCCACTGACGCATTTGAACCCGAGACAGACGGCACAATACTCCGCACTTTTCCACTGAGCTACCTCCCTCCCTGAATAAAATGTTTTCGTTTTTTTGTATTAATTTATTCATTGAAATGTACAACTGTATTATAACAATACAACAAGTAAATGGCAGTAATGGTACATACAACCATGTATAAAACAAGTGGAGAAATTACCCAGTGGTGGTACTAACAACAAACAAATTCAACTTGGAAGATCAAAAGGCCTCGGAGGATTATGGGGAATTGAAGTGAACTAGGTTTGAAAGGGAATAGTTTGTCATGAAATGTTCGGGCCAAATCGGCAACAAATGGGGCATTGAGGTCATTATGGATGATTTTATTAACTAAAAGGAATATTAGAAAGGAATATTATATTGCGAGGATTGGAAAAGAGAGAAATTCGATGGCTTAGTGGAACCCAAAAGATTTACTCCGTAAAAATAAAATGTTTAATTTTAATAAACTTGTTGAAAAAATAATTTTTCTAAAGAAATTAATTTAGCAGCAATAATCATAGTCTGGACTAGCATTTAAATCTGCTGTAAGCTGCGATCACGTACTGCATGGAATCCATTAGAACGGCCGGGCTTAAGAACAACACAGTACTGCAATTTAACCCGAGAAAACTCTCGACGTAAGATTTCCTCTCTCGTCAAGAGGAAAAAAAAAAAGAAAATCTTAAAACTTCTTAATGATAAGCGGTCGGGTAGTTGAACCTCTTCTGCCTCAAGATGGCAAAATTGAAACTTTTAATCGCCCCGGCTTCACCACTTCCATTCTCATCCAGAAAACTTACAGCACCTATAATTTTTATTCATATTTTATGTCTCTACATTTATCGAGTAGAGTAATAACTACTCCATAGTTAAAATTAACTAATTAAATATTTAATTTTAATATTTCTCTATCGGAACAGTTAAAATTAAGCTTAGGCAGATAATTTTTTTTATCTGCTTAAAGCAACCGAGTAGGATTTACAGAGCCTCCTGTGGCTCACCCAGCCTCTATAAAGTGTGTACCCTTAATTGAGGAAAATGTGCCGGTCGAGCGTGATGTGGGACAAATCATCCCCTGCACAATCGTACCAACAGTGCCCAAGACCCTTCATGGGTTGTAGCGTACTGTTGGTATATGTTTTTTTTATTGTGGTTGTTGTATAAATAATATAAGAATGACAATAGTACAACATTTCTTCTGGTCACAACGTTTTTTACTTAAAAAGCTAAAAGAAAAATTTATTAAAAACTGCAATGATTAAAGATTTTACAAAAAAAAATTTTAAATATACGTTGTACAATGTGAATTTTTCTTTACTTAAGTGACAAACCTTGAAGGAGTTGTTGAAAACGATTATTAACACCTTTGAGTGTAATTTATATTTAAAATGTTTGCTTAATTAGATAATATCTAATTTATTTTGTTTAAATATCTAATTTTTATTATTTTAAGTTTATAAACTCTATAATTTTTTCAAGATTTCCAAGTTTCTTTATTTTGCATTTGAAAATTATTATTAGTAGTTCTTAATCATTGAAAATTATTGATCTTTACTTGCCATTTTTTCAAAACAATGTCTTACATATTACAGATTTTATATTTGTGTTAAATTTTTTGTTTAAATAACAGTATTTTAATCCAATCTAAAATATTTTTGAAGAAAACCTCAACTTTGGGGAAATTCTCTATTAACAATATAACTAATAAAAATTGTATCTATACTTCTGTATTTCTCTCATTAGGCAAATACGCAAAAGCAAAAAGAAAAGTTTAAATAACTATTAGACATAAATAGAATACAGAATGTAATCAACTACAAAATTTACTCTTTTAGCTTTTTTCTATTATATATACTTTTAAAAAATAACGTTAGAATAGCATAATTACCTTAATTATAAAAAAAATCAGCTAAATTGAAAATATTACATTTTACTTTTTATAATACAAGTAATTAATCAGTATAAGCATCAAGTATAAATAAACTCAACAACTAAAAAAGCAATAATAGTAACAGAAATGTCTCTTTTAAGATTAAAAGAAGAATACCTGTACCACTCCAACCCTGGAGGTCTTGTACATAGTACATCGTAGAGACTGTATTATTTACTGGAGCAATGGTTCTGCAAAGTAATAATTTGGCATTGCTAGTTTTTCTTCCCATTAAGGGTTCCTACAGTATAGAGGCTATCCTACACTATAGCCCCAGAAGGGGCCCGCTATCCTTAGAGTCAATCCTCGGGTATTGAAGGCTCAAATAAATTATCTGCCATACCCGGATTCGAACCCAGGACATTTAGCACTGAAACTGAGCGTTCTATCGCTGAGATACTCCACCCCGCTCCCCTTTTAAATACAATAATAAATAAAAGAGGAAAAATAAATTAGGGAGATAAGGGGAATGAATAATTCGGTCGTAAATAAAGAAAGAAGAAAATGAGGCAAGGGAAATAAATACTAATGAGGATGATGATTATGTTAATTAATTTATTTTATAATTATAATATTGTTTAATAGCGTTGCCATGACCAGGAATTTTTTTATTAATCTCTCAATTAGATAAAATGTGTTTCATGATGTAATAATTTATCTGGGCTACATAAGAAGAGATAGAGCATCTTATTTTTAACCTTTTTCCTGCTTGATCAGTTTAGTTATAAACTTTTTAAAATTGGTAAAATCAAGCCGTTATGCTAATTATCGCACTGTCTTTGAAGTGAAATTGAAAAAAATTGAATGTATCAATTTAAAAAAATGAAAGAAATGATACTTTTACTCCAATGTTTATATTATAGGGCTGTTATTTAAATAAAGAGATTTCATTTAAGATAAAGTGATTTTTATATAAAATATTTTATTTACCTATGAAACAAACCTAAATTAAAAAAAATCTTACCCCCTACTACTAAACTAAGTCTAAATAATGAACTGTACTTTAATTACTATATTAGAATAATGCAGGGGTACCTCTATACAAATATTAAGGGGCAGGTGCGTACAGCACATGAATAGCTGTAAAATTTCAATAATGGGGTAAGTTTCATGTTAGCCGAACATATAACTAATAATTAATAAATATAAACCCCTCAAGGTACATTATTTTATTTTGGATCTAGTTGATTTTAAGTCGTTAATATTATTATTATTTATTTTATCTTTATCCTCAAGGTAGTATCCTTGGCCCAATCCTTTATACAGTTTATACAGCTGACATCCCAACTCATCCTAATACTATCCTTACCACGTATGCTGATGATACATGTGTATTATCAGTCAACACCTTATTGCATTATTACATTTCAAAGCCTTCAATCCCATATCACTAATCTTGAAGAGTTCTCAAAAATCGCATCAAATCACTTTTACCTTACTTCGTAAACCATTGACTCCCTGCCATATTATGGCAATGATATTATAGTGAATATCCTTTAATAATATCCCACTAGTGCCTGTAGAACAGATCCGATACTTATGGTTGCATCTCGACAAATGATTAACCTGGAATCCTCATACAAGACTGAAAAGACAAGAAACTGCTCGACGTTTCAGGTTAATTCAACACTTACTAGACAAACGGCCTAACCTCCCAATTAACTACAAAAGACTCATCTACATGACCATCATACGACCTATTTGGACTTACGGAGTAGAGCTTTGGGGTTCCACTAAGCCGTCGAATTCATCTCGTATCCAATCCTCACAACCCAAAATCCTACGTAAAATTCTCAATGCTCCTTATTTTGTTAAGAATAAACTCATCAATAACGACCTTAATGTCCCATTTGTTGCTAATTTGGCCCGAATCCGGTATCTATCCTTTCATAACAAACTTCATTGCCACTCAAACCCTCTAGTTTCAAACCTAGCTTCATCTTCAATTCCCGATAATCTTACGAGACGTCTGAAAAGAAGATGGCCACGTGACGTTCTTAGTTGAACTTGTGATTTGAGTACCACCAGTGGGTAGTTTCTCTTCTTGTCATTATGTATTATTTATCCCATTTACTTGTTATATTATTGTAATACAGTTGTAAATATCAATAAATAATTTTTTTAAAAATAAATAAATAGAAATAACACATAAAACAAATAATTAATAATAATTTTAAATTTTTAAGTAACACTGTAAGCCCTGGAATATATATATATTGTTTTAATTACTAACTGCCATTGCAGGCTGAAAACAGTAAATTTTATTACAATAATCAAATCCACTAATCTATCCACTAATGACGACTGCCCCTTCATTTTGTTAGCTATACCATTGCGCAAGACTGAAAGGTCTTGACGGTCCTTCAATGTATATCCACGCCTTTGACATTGTTTTTTATTCTAGTATATCTACTGTTACTAAGCTAAATAATGAGATAATAATTCTACATTTTTTTCTCTTTATTACATAAAAGAAGACCATAGAAACAATGTTTGCCACATAATATTTGTATAATATTCTTTATTAAATATGTATTATTATAAATTATATCACATAACTTTATGAAATAAATTATTTCATTGAACTGAATTATTTAATTATTATTTATTGTGAAAAAAATTATTTTATAATTTACAAGTATGATTAGTAACTGACAACCAATGAAACTGATCTTACATATATGCTAACAATCTAATAATAATTTATTAAGACCGTGGAAAAATTCCAACGAAAAGACCTTAGTCTCCAAACTAAAACAGAAATAGAAATTATCTGTCCAATATTTCGCCCATTCAGGCATCCTCAGGGTAGATAGAGAAAAAAACAACAAAAAAACAAAAGAACAAAAACAAAACCAAACATGAATAATGCACCCAAGAAGCGTCCCACCACCTCCAAGGCTCAAATGCAACTAATGAACCATAAGGAAGATTACTCGACCCCGGCTGGATAAGGTTAAATAAAAACAGCTGATAAATACTGGAGAATATGAAAATTCAACATACACTCACCAAACTACAAAAAGCAAAACAGGAAAAAAATAAATAATTTTAAACAACACCAAAACATAAGACAAAAACTATATGAAAAAATGAAAGTAAGATTGCAAAAACAACATTATCAAGACACCAGTGGATTTATGACTATTCCACAAAATATATAAATATTGAAAAATAAAAAGAGACCTTACATAAATGTTAAGACCGTGGAAAAATTCCAACGAAAAGCCCTTAGTCTCCAAACTAAAACAGAAATATAAATTATATGTCCAATGTTTTTATATAACTAAGAGCTTTTCGTTGGAATTTTTCCACGGTCTTAACATTTATGTTTGCCTTACGGTCTCTTTTTATTTTTCAATATCTAATAATTATTTAATTATTAAGAAATACTTAAATAAATAAGAAACTATTACTTAACCAATATTAGATTATATATGTGTGCATCCTTTACCAGGTACAAGAAAGTAATGCCTGTCAATATTTATTCAACTTGTGAGGAAAATAACAATTTCGAATACTGTTTGGATCACTCATGCTCTAGTGCTAAAATATGTGGTATAAATAATAAATAAATTCGGTACGAAAAAAGTTTAAATTTAATTTTAACAGGGCGACCTGTGGTCTAGTGGTTGCCATAACAACATACTAAGCTAAAGATCTCGGGTTCGTAGCCCGGCTTAGGATTTTTTAAAGGGAGTGAAAAATCCTTGGTTATGCAGTTCTTCGGAAGGGGCGTTAAATTGGGGTCCTGGGCGTCTACGATGTCAGGTTCTCGTTAAAAATCCCTATCCTAATCAAACCTGGATAGGAAATATTTAGTGATCCCACTGTAGCATCGTCTGATTAGAAATAGTAGCATAAAAGTGGCGTTAAATAAACAAACAATAAATTTAATTTTTAATAACGCAAAAGTCAATTTATCACATGGCACGTTGACCTATGAGAGGTATAATATTGTTGTAAGATGTATTAGCAACAATATTGCTATTTCCTTCTTATTCTCTTCGTTTAAGGCACAAGCTTGAAAACATCAATCACACCTGCAATCGCCTTGTTATTATTATGAAACACGTCTTCATGAAACATCTTGACATATCACTCTAACGCTATATGAAAATTGTATGAATCGAAGTTTAATCTATCTGTTAAAAAAGTACTTGAAAAGTATAAATGTACAAGAATACATTAATAGATTCTGATTCATCATTATAGACACGCTAAACATAAGTTTTCACACTCACTGCAATCGCATCTAGATATAATCAAGAACATTTGAGAGCTATTTTATTGTTCGAACTTTTCATTCATGTCATACTTTTAATTTATTTTATTATCATTATTTTACAAAGCTTTACTATTGTTTAATAACAATAAAACAAGTAAATGATGACATGGATATAAACAAGTAGAGAAATGACCCAGTGTTAGTACTCGAATAACAATAACAACAAAGTCAACTGAGGTAACGAGTCCATCTTCTTTTCAGACGCCTCGGAGGATTACCGGGAATTGAAGAAGTAGGTTGGGAATTAGGGATGAGGAATAAAAATTGTTACGAAAGGACTGCTATCGGGTTTGGGCCAAATCTGCAGCAAATGGTGCATTGAGTTCATTATGGATGACTTTATTCGTAATAATATAAGAAGCATTGAGGATTTTACGAAGGATTTGGAATAGTTAAGGTTGGATACGAGAGGAATTACTCCGTTAGTCCAAATAGATCTGATTGTCTCGGGAAAATTATTCTTCACATGTTCAAAAAAAAACATGTCTTAGGCCTCATCCACACTAATGTGATATAATATAAGCAATGTACGATAAATCCATGAAATCCAAATGAGGCGATAAAAACTTGTCTCCTCAGGGATTTTTATCGTCCGACAATTCGAGCTGTGGATGTGGAGGGAAGAAGAGAAGATAATTCGGTAATACTATCATTAATCTAGTGAAAGCTCGTGAGTGCGAAACCAAATATTCCATTGCCACCTACAGAAAATTTCTTTTTCTTGATATACAAAGTATTTTCTTTATCATCTCACCCTATATCTGAACCAGTAAACCCACTACAACGTCTTCTTCACTTGAACTAATTTTGTAACTGAAGCAGGGAAACACACCAGGTAACGCCGATTCGGCTGCTGTTATTGAACCTTCTCAGCAATGAATCGTTGAAATGTATTGTTGCTTACGATTTATCGATTATCTTATACCGCCTCAGTCTGAACGCGGAATTTAATATTTATTTTAATTAAGTCTGCCATGCTCAATGATTTCTTTACACAATTTTTTTACTCTGATTAGATAGAATAATTATTTCTATTTTAATTGAAGGCTTTTATGAATAGTTGGATCAGGTAATAAATTTCTGTACATTAACTATTAAATTTAATTGTTTGGTCTACAAGCTTAATTTTATAAGTGTTAATTGTAATTAATTTTTTACGGATAACATATATTATTTATTTATGTTATGCAAGAAAAAAAAATCCGCATTTTTTCTGTTTTATTTTATGGTTCATTGATCCATTAGTTGTTGTTAGAGGAATATTTTTGTATTTTCTTCCCTGGAAACGTTGGTTATTTCATTTGATATTCTCTTGCTGCTAAAAACTCGTTAACATATTCTGTTTATCCTTCAGGCTCTGTAAACACCTCCTTTTCTTCCGCGTTGTTTATTGTTCTGAAGAATGCGTAATTAGGAAATCATAATGGTGCTGTTATACGAATTCGTAAAAAATAAGGTTTATTATTTAAATAAAAAAATAAGGATTAATTCTGTGAAAACATTTTTTTTCTCATCATCCATGATTTCAATTATGAATAATCACAATGTGTACTATATATACAATTATAATACATCCTTGTGTTCCCTAGGATATTTTATGATGTAATCCGTTTCTAATAAGTCCGCTGTATGCTTCACTGATTATACAACCGGACTTGCTAAATATGCATAAATATCTCTTTTTTAGGGTAATAAAAACCGTACGATATTTCCACGAAATTTACCATAGCAGGCGAAAATTTCATATCTTTTACCCAATTTCCTGTAGGAAATAAGATTTTTCAGGCGTGAAATGGTGAAGATTATACTTTCGCACCTCGATCGTGGATACCGATTTCGTAATGTAAAAAAAATAATCCTCGTTTATGTCAATGCCTTAGTTCACAAATGAGTTGAGTGCAAATTTTTCAAAAATGGATTTTGTTATATAAATAATATTGTAAAGTTGTGAAGGCATATATCAAATATTGATATAAAATTAATAGAAAATCTGTGAAGGAAGCGAAAATAATTGTGTGCTTAAACTTGAACTGTATTTCTTGTGTTAAATTATTATCAAATTTGGCTCCTGTAAAATCTTGTTTTTGCCACTTAACTCGTATGTGAACTAAGGTATCGATGTGTAATGATGTTATTGTTTCTTCGATGTGTAATAATAAACTGGAATAATCTAATAAATAATTCCAATCAATCTCATATTATCTTGGAGAATACAGATTAAAAAATACATTATATTCGAAGTTAAATGTTGATTGTTTTTCTCTTTTAATTAATTCTTTATTGTACATATGGATAGAGATCGGTGTAGCTCAGAGAGTAAAACGCAGAGTTGCTATGCTGACGATCTCGGATTCAAATCCGGTTGTAGCTGATTAATTATTTAATCTGTTAACAGCCACGGTTGAACCCTGTAAAATCTCCACACTCACTTAGAGCTCATCCAGTCTCTATAAAGTGAGCACCATTGATTGGGAAAAAAAGCCTTACGTTTAAGAGTGATCTCGAAAAATATCACTTCCATGCACAATCGTTGTCTGTGATACCGTACAGTCTAGTTGTTTACTATTTACTTATTTACTATTTTAATCTGAACCCGAGACATTCATTTGTTGATGTGGTTGATGTGGATGATAGTCTTTTTTTTTATATGCATATGAATACATTGATTCTAAAAAAAAAATGTACGATTAGAATCTACGAATGGTCTTGGTTCAGTAAATTGTTCTGGGACTGGCTGATATTATCACGCTCAATCGCCAGGTTTTTCCCTCAATTTGAGGTACCCACCCTAGAGATAAGGTCCATCCCCTTCTGGTTTCGAATCTGGGAGCTTTTGATAAACGCCCTACGTACTGAGCTTACCCCACTCCGGTTTAACGTTACCAGACGCTAGGTTTCCTCTCGATTAAGGTTATACTTTGGAAATGCTGTGTGAACCCCAGAAGGGTCTACGGATCCCAAAGTGTTCATCTACGGTCAGAATCAATAATTTATCTTCCATAACCTGCCTCGAATTTGTGATGTACAGCTCGATAGCTAACCGCGCTGAAGATTGAACCTCCACACTTCCTCAATTAAGACGAAACAATAAATATTTATAGTATTTTAAACAGAAAATGGTAATATTTCTATCTATATAATGTTACAATATTTCTTAATTGTTTAATATTGTATTAAATTAATGTTGTAAGAAGAAAGCGGTTTTGGGAAGGAATACCATTAAGTATCGTTTTGTTCTTGGCTATTAAATCTACATTTAATTGCGATATGTCTGTAAGAAGTAAAAAATATTTTTTTAGGTTTCTTTGGGAGTCACGTACAATTAAAAAAATCCAAACAAACAAAAATTATTTTTTGAAAGCTTGAGCATTTTTATAACTACAGTGGATGTAGAGATAGGAAAATAATGATGTTGGGAACAATATGTTTTTCTTCTTCTCATGTAAATGTATCTTTAAAAGGGCATTACCCACTAACTTGGTCTCTCCCTTGTATTCACAGCCCTCGCAGTTCATTTGCATTTTATTACACGGTATTGGACCTCTGTAGTTTCTACCCAGCCGTTGTAAAGTACACATAGCACTTATGTGTATATACTTGACGTTTATATGTACCCGGAACCCAGACAGAAATTTAAGTAATTAGATCATATATCAAAAATGTTGTTCACTACCCAAAACCGGACCTTGTTATCTCTATGAATTTCCTGATAGTAACAATAATATTAAAGGCTGAGTGAACCCGAATCTTTAGATCGCCCCTAACGAAGTTCTCCCATCTACGACTCGGTATGTCACCTCAGCGCTTTTTTGAAATTCGTTCTCAACTTCGCTCGACAACATTACAAGTTCATCACAATCTTTGTGATGGTACTAATTCAGTTATTTACTATGCATTAAATCTGGAAACAACCCTTGAATTCCGCCTAGTGTATCCTCCTAGACTAGTGTGTACCCTCGAGGGGAGAGCTGAGCGGCTCAGTGGTAGAGCGCTGAGTTGTAGTGCCAAAGGTCCCTTCAAAGTTCAAATCCAGCTGCAGCAGATAATTAATATAATCTGTTAGCAGCCGAGAATGAAACCTTCGAGATTTGGAGACACTCCTGCGGGTAACCCAGGTTAAATTAGATATTCCTAATTAGTGGAAAAACCTAGCGGTTTAGCGTGACTTCAAGCATATCACCTCCCTGCGCAATTGATTCTCTAAAAACAGTTGGGCTTTATAACTTTATTTCGATCATTCTACTATATGTTCATTTTAAAACTTGTTATTATGTTTAACGACCAAGATAAAATAAATCAATTTTAAAAAACTGTGTCACTGAAACTCATGAAGCGTCTTGAGTTCAGTGCATGATAGAGACTGTACTATTTCTAAGCCGACGGTTGTACAAGAAGCTGATTCGTCCCAAATCACACACCACCACCAGGTTTTTACCCACTATATAGAAGCTGGGTTTGCCTCAGGAGGATCTTTGGGTCCATCTGTAGCTGTTAACAGGTTAAATAATGTATCTGATATAGTGCATACTTATTTGAACCCGGAACTTTCAGCATAGCAACTGAGCACTCTACACGCTGGGCTATCCGCTCCCTGGTTTACTGCAAATCTATGTATAGTTGACATACTCAATCTTTAGTTATAATCAAAAAAAGTTGTGTGGTTTTATGTAACCACGATGTAAGTAAAACTTTTTTTCGGTTTGTAGGCATTTACCTAAACATTTTTGGAAAATTATTCGATTTAGGGCATTAAAATTGCATTTTTAATCTTAACTTAATTGTTGAAAAATAGGAATGATAATGGGAAATCAATAATAGAGAAAATATTCAATTATAAAATTTAATTTCAATGTGCGTATTAGAGTACGGAATACATAATTAATACAATCATTTAGATGATAAACGCATATTAAAAAGTAAGAACAATATTATATAAGAGGGATATTCACAATAAAGTGTTTTTTATGATTATATATTGACGTATATTATATATCATTGATGTATTTTATCACTATAAAAACTCTAGCCTAACCTTTACTTATGTTCGGGTAGGTCCATTCTCCGGTAGAAACCGAGAAAAAGAACAAGATAATAATAATAATGTCTTTATTTATTCTGGGACGTCTCTTTAGGATAACAATACAGGTTTCTATAGAGGGTGTTATTATGTCTTAGAGTATAAAAATAATTAAATATATTATTATTTATCAAAATTAAAATTAATACACGCTGATTAAAAGGATTTGATAGTCTTTGAAGAGATTTGTTAATAGTAAACAAATCGTTTTTATTAATTTAATTTTTTTTTATTTAATGTTAATGAACATTATAACATTTAAGATAAAGTAAATAAATGTATTTACATTAATACAAATCAAAACACGCAAAAATCGCGGAACACTTGTAGGAATAAGTGATAATATAAATGCTACACGGTGAGCTGACTGGGCGCCGCCATATTGGCCTAGGCTGCTCTGTCATGCGCCTTTCACTTTATCCTCTTCTCCAGCTGTAACACGACATGCTGATAGATGAGCGAAAAATTTTGGGGCGATAGAATAAAAGTTTCACTTTAAAAAATCCTTTCTTGTTGTTTGAGACTTTTAGAATTAGTTTCAAAACATTGTTTTGTAGCGTAATAGTTTAATCCGTGTTTAAAACAAAAATTCGCATTCCTTTTGTTTTTGTTAAATTATGTCTGCAGCGCCGATGAAGTGTTTGAGTCGATTTTTTTCGAGAGTGAATTGTAACTGTATTGAGAGAAGAGGAATTATTTCAGTCTTTTTAGCTTAAAAATAACTTCTGTTCAAGCCAAGATCACTATTCAAATTTCCCTTAATAAGCCCCACCACTAGAGTCCTACTCTTACCATTCATGAGAAATCCAGCAAACCTAAAACATGAAATTCATCCCTCTCTTAACACATTGACACCCGGGAACGAGATTTCTCGTTTTCATTAGACATTTGTTGGTGACGGGGAACAAGATATCTCGTTTTGTTGATAAGCTCCGGTCATAGTAAATTAATGTTATAGTATATATGATAAAAATTATATTGGTATATGATAAAATCATCGGTCTCATAGTAAATTAGTAAATTAGTATCTGGCTATACTGTCAGTAATACTGATCGTGTATGAGCCCCTTAAATTAAGAATACAACATTGAAAGATAAGAAACAATAAAAAAAAAAAAATCATACAATAACAAATTTAATTTTTATCTAAATTAAGTTGGCCTTCACTGATCATGTACTGGAATAAGTCCAGTTTTCTTTTCATGTTTTATGAAAGATATACTTTCTATATGTTTTGATCTTATAATTTTTATAATGTTTTACATTTTTAAGGAGTGGCAAGATCACAAATTCAGATGGGATCCTGAGGAGTACGGAGGTGTTACTGAGCTCTACGTACCTTCTGAGCACATATGGCTACCGGACATTGTTTTGTACAACAAGTAAGTAATAAATTTGTTTTACAACTATTTTTATTCCATTATTTTTTACTGCCGTAGTGGCTTGGCAACGCAGATAAACTATTTCATCACTAAATGTTTTTTTATTTTTAAAGAAAGAAATTTTTTAATTGTGAAAAAACAAACAATTCATTTTTTATAAGGATTTATTGAATTGTGTTCCATCTTCCGTAGGCATTTTATTATTATTATTTCATGTGGTTATTAAAATATTCAATATTCATAATTTTTCTTATTTACCATAAGGTTGATTATCAATGGAAGACTGGTATATGAATATGTATAGTGGTGGGTCGTTTCATTTTAATATAGATACAAAAAAGTTATGACCGGTTTTTAAGAAGACTTCTATCCCATGGTTTTAAGATTAGCAAGATACAAGATTGTTTGATACGACTCCAATAATTTTCATTTGTTTGGATATTTATTTAATGTCACTTAAGGCTTATGACTTATGGCGCGAGTACCTAAAACCGCACAGGCTCAGGAACGTAATTTTACGCTCTTTCATAGGTAGAGGATAATAATCATAATCAAGGATAAAATACTCCCTTTTAAAAAAATCCTAAGTCTACCTGCCGGGCTGCGAATCCATAATCTTGGGCATAGTAGGTTATTATCCTAAACACTTCATTACAGATGACCCTCTTTTTTTCGTATCGTATGATCGTCATTATTCTAGCTTCTTTTTTTTTTTTTTTTTGTATGATGACATGAGTTCATCCAATATACATTTAGTTTACTTAGCTTTATTTAAGAATAGAAGTAGTGAAACTCCTGAACATGTTTCCTACATCATATAATTTCTCTGTTTCTACATTTGCAAAACTTTAGATACGAATATCTTCTACTAGCTTGCTGTCAGGTTCAGCCTGTTCTACCAGACAAGTTTCTACTAAAATTCCTCTCCATACTTCGTGTAATATTATCCTAGACTAATCTGCTAGAACAGCTACCCGAGATTTCTAAAATCCGAATAAATATTTCATCGAGTATGAAAGTTGGGGGGCTCTTGAGGCTGTCTTCTTCGTAGCTTGAATGACTAAGTTTTAGGTAAAGTTTCTAAAAGAGGGACAGCATTATTCTTTCATGAATTCCACCCAAAGGTTTTCTGAGTCCCTAATTAAACAAAGTTAGATGAAAGGTTTAAGATGTTGCAACACTAGCGACAGGACCGCAACTCTGCCCCCTCTTCTGTTTTCCACCCCGATGAGTAATTAGAGCTTTCCTCCGAATAACTGAGTCCTAATGGACTAATCAGACTGAGGCTGTAATGGAAATCAAATTATGTATATAGGTTCAATTTGATTAACAAAGGATGTCTTTCTCGGAGCTAACAATGGTTAACTCAGCCTCTGAATGGTTTAAAAATAGCCTCTGAAGCATTGAAATATCCTAACGTACTCCTTTCCTTACTCAATGTTGAGAACAAGGCTTAATCCGCATACGGGTGAATAAATAGATGATTATAATAATAATAATAACCAAGTAAAAAATAATTAATGCGTAATCTATAATTCACGGAGAGAAAGATATTGAAAATTTTGGGACCGATTAAAGAAAATGCGACGCCAATCCAGAAACTCTACACGCAGAGAAAATTACAGATGCTATAAGAAACCTCAGAATTCACCTACAAAGAATGGTCCCTAGCATGATTAAAAAAAAGAGTATTCGCGTATTTTTAAAAAATTGTTTATATATTAGTCATAAGCTAATCGTTGTCATTAATTTGTATACTGCGCAACATAAATTTCCATTAGTTTGTCTTATAAATAAAAATTACTGTTCATTATTTTAAAAAGCCATTGTTTCTATATATGGTTGACTAATAATTATTTATGGTTATTAAGAATCGTGAAAATAATAAATAAGTGAAAATATAATAATTTAGCTAGATATAACTCTGACTCACCACTCGCTTGCTCGCCTTCAGAAGATCTTGGTTGCTGAAGCTCTCGAACCAAACTAAACTCCCAGGAACTGGTAGCAGCACAGTAGCACGTGCCTTACCTCTCATCAATATTATTTATTACTATAGTACATGAATGCTAATAGTTTTAATACATTTTAAAATATTGCTAGCGGGTTAAACAAATAGAAACAGCGGCTTTGTGATTTGCCAATTTTTAAAAATATTCATAATTTAACTTAACCAAAAATTGTTCCTTGCTCCAGCATATGAGATAATATTCTATAATACCGAAAATAACCTCATATTTTAATGAATGTTTTCGAGATTACAAAACTTACTTTACTTCGTACAAGTGTATTTTAGATAAAATTGTAATTGATGTATTTTTTCGATCAATAAACAATGAAGTAGGTGAGCTATTGTGAAAGTTTTGGAACGAGATCCTTGATAGGTTGCATTGGTACAAGATTGTTTTTTTTTTACTAAATACAGTCAAGTATTATTTCTAGTTGGACTCTCCGTTGCATGAAAATACAGCTCGTATAAATGATAATTGTGGTTGGGGCGTTGTTGTATGAATAATTTCAGTTGGTGGCTATGGTTATGTGCACTTAAGACCAAAACCTCCCGAAGACAAGTAGATAAATAATTCCAGGTGAACTACTCAGCCCAAGGAAAGTTGAGACTTACACCAAGGACACGTGGCTAAGTCCTTTAAGTTAATACGCGATGATAAATAGATGAAGCCTCCCTCACCACGTGTGAAATTACTGCAACATTTATTTCGTTGCAGCACTTTACTAATTACTTTAGTAATTACCCAATTAACTTAACCCAACTTAGCGCAACTGAGCTTAATCTTGGAGCAACTTGAGGGCGGTTGTTTGTTTTTCGATAGCGGCCTTCCGGGCTCTTATATGATAATATTTAGTTCAGTATTCTCCATTAATATCTTCATCATTCCGGAAATTCATAATTAATTAATTAAACTAATTAGGTTATGATATTAATTAAAAACAATTTTCCCTTATTTTGTGTTATCTTTGACTGCACCCCCTCACCAATTCAATCCAGCATTAAAATTATTTGTATGGAGTTTCGCGGGAGTTTATCGTAGACCCACTCTTGTTAGGAAGAGAATGTATATTTATCAGCGCGATTTTAACCCAATGCCCCTGAACGGCAGGCATGGATATCCTTTCACTGAAAAACTACACGTCTCTTAACGCGTAAAGCAATTTATTGTTCACCAAAAACCCAGTACCTAAACAGTAGTTACCGCTTCCTACATACCAAATAGTGAACTTCCGTCCTTTACCGAACCCTCCCCTGAAATAAATGAAAAAAGCGAACGTCTTGTTATGCCACTTTATCTAAATTGTACTCCTTAGCCTCATTGGAGACGGATTTTAATCCACCTGCTGTGCTTAAACTTCTTGCGTTCCAAGTTCCTATACGTAAATCTCTATTTTTCAACTTGCGACATGAACCCACTGCAGCAGTCCAGGAGAGCCAAACGAGGGACTATTTCACCTCCGGATAATGAGGGTATTACCTCAGAAAGATCAAAGACATTAAGTGATATTTTGTGAGCTAGAAAATAATGTGAGTAAGGCATTCTAACCTACGTCACATCCAGCAAGCCGGGGGCCGCACTCATTGTTGGTCTGTGTGTCCATCGGACTTAGACGGGAGGAACTTCCAGTGAATTTCCACCGAGTAGGATAAATGCCTGTTCATTAAGATCTGTAGACATAAACATAATAAACAACAGAAGTCCACTGACTCTACTTTGAGTTTTAGAAATGTTAAAACGGGCATTTCACATGAAACGACCTAATAATATCGTCTCGTCTAAGTCCTGGCCGACCACTACATCCCATATTGCCTTTCTTAGTAATCAGTCCGTTATCTATTCTGATAACTTCGCTCCCTCAGTTGAACAGCGTACCAATTATATTTAACAGGTCGCAAGTCACGTCAGGTTGACGTCGTATATCGTTTGAAGTCAACTCCTTCATGATAATTACGAGTAATAGGGACTAGTCATCGTTTGTTAATCAACTACAACAGATTAATCAACGCGCCTCAATCATTAAGTTTAATTAGTCTAATAACCGTTCGTCGACAACATTGAAATAATAGGCTCGATGGCTCCATTATTTCTCTATCCATCAGATTAACGCTAAAACTTGAGTTTATATTTTATCCATAAATAATGTACATACAAATTTGTTTTAATTGAAAACTTTTAAGTATGTCTACCATTCCTATATAATAATAATAATAGTATAAGCCCCAAGAAATAGAACAAAGTGGAGCGAAGAAAGAAAAGTTCAATTCTCGCAAATAATGAAAATCTGGTTGGCAAAAAAGAAGGACAAGAAGCCCCAAATGTGAACTATCTTAACTTAGCCTCTTCCACTTTGGCAGCTTAACGATAAATAATAACAATAATATAATAAAAAACTCCTCTCCAAAATGGGCATAATCACCCACAATGACTAAGTGGTAAAACCAGTGATATTGTACGTGACAGAGACTATGTTCTTCCCAAGTCTAGAAAAAGTGCTGAAAATGGTGAGAAGGATTCTTAGGAGAATCCACGGACCCAAAATAACACCAGAAGGATACTGGCTATAATCTCACAGAGAAATTTACAGTGAAATCCCTGACTTGAAAACAGAAATAAGGGTTAGAAAATTCAGTTTTTATGGACACTTGCAGAGGATCAGCGAGAAGAGATTAAACAAGAAAATTTTCATGAAAATTATGGGGTACGAATTCAACCTCGGAAGCACAGTAAAAATCAAACAGAGATTCGGGATTACACAGGATTTATGTTTAAATTCCGGAAAAATGCGATACTTTTGGTAGATATTAAAAAATTTCCGTCCAATACCTGGACGGAAAAACTAATGTATAAATGTATTCTGCCTCCTAAGTACTGGAAAATAATTAGTTAAATAACTTAAATAAAGAAACTTATTCAAGCATCATAACAGGCATAGACTTTGTAGGATTGGGGTATTGGGAAAGATTTTGACTGTTGACGGGGATAGTTTGGGGTTAAAAACCTTAAAAAAGACAACAAATATACTTTGTACAAATATATCTTAGTAGGAAGAGGCATTCCTAGGCCTCATTAAAATAATAATAATTAAACAAATTTCAAAAAATACAACCAACTTATCCAATTACTTCATTTCTAATGAAAAAATGCGATAAACTAGCAAAGTTAGATAAAATATATATATAATTTAAATATTTATAATTAAATAATTATGGAGTAGTTCATAGATCATTGTGTAGAACGCTTTGTACGTGTGCTGATGGTCCCATGTTCATAGCGGATAACTTATTAAATCTGTGGGTATTATTATTATATTAAATAAATTATCTAAGTGGTTTTTAACACCCATTGCTAGATCCTACAGGATCTGTAGAACCCCCTGGGGGTCACTCAGCATCTATATGTACCCTTAATTGAGGGAAACCATGGCTGTTGAGCATGATGACAAATCACCTTCCTGCACAACCGTTGTTTTGAAAAATAATACTGTTTCTAACATCTACTGAAACTAAGGTCAATGAACAGAGTTTTTTTTCATGGATTAACAAAAAAACGAAATAAGTCATTGCCGCGAAGCATTGAATTATTCAGTATTTCGTCCCGAGAAAATTGAAAATTTTAATAAATGATAAACGTCTGTTACAACCGAGTAAATGAAATAATCCGAATGAATTTTGCACATCAATTCTATTCATCTCAGAAATTCATTCACAAAGTAATCAATAATAGTGTTTATGTATATATTTGTGTACTTGTATGTATATGTTTTTATCTGTAGCTCTACAACCCGTGAAAGGGTTCAGTACATGGAAGAGACTACTATTTCTTGGATAACGGTTGTGCAGGGAGATGAATAGTCCTAGATCACGCTCAACCTCCAGATTTTCTCCCTTATTTTGGATACCCTCTTTATAGAGGCTGGGTAAGTAACAGGAGGGTCCTAAATCCATTTCATGGCTCTAACAGAGTAATGTCATAAAAGTTTGCCAGTAATGGGATTTGAACCCAGGACCTTCATGGCAACCCTGCCCCCTACCACTGAACTACGCCACTCCCTGATATTTTAAGGATAAATTAAGAATATTTATTTTAAAAACCCTTGTGTATATTATAGTTTTCAATATTATTTAATCTTTAATATATATATATATACATTTTTCATATGATGTCATTATATTGTTATATGTCTCTAAAGGAGCTCAATTTATTTTCTAATATCTAGTCTTTTCCCTTGTGCTCACCAGAAATTTCCAGAAGACTACACAGCAGGAAACCCTTTGAGCGTATAAGAAAATATTAATAAAATGATATTGGAAACCGAAGAAAAAAAGTTATTGTTAATACCACGAAACCGCTGATCAATATTAAAAATTAATTTGTTAAAACACTTTTTTTTAAATGTATTTATTGAAATTTACAACTGTATACATCAAGTAAATATAATATAATGAAAGACAAATCATTCCCAGAGACAAAGGCAAGTAGAGAAACTACCCAGTGATAGTACTCAAATAAAAAGTTTAACTTAGAAGGTCACGAGGCCATCTTCTTTTCACACGCCTCAGAGGATTGTCAGGAATTGAAGAGGTTGCGAGGTTTGAAACTAGTGGGTTTGAGCGGAAATGAAGTTTGTCATGAAAAGATTGATATCGGATTCGGGCCAAATCGGCAACAAACGTGACATTAAGGTCATTGTGGATTACTTTTTTCGTACCAAAGTAAGGAGCATTGAGGATTTTATAAAGGATTTTGGATTGTAAAGATTGGATACGAGAGGAATAGAGCCCAGATGGGTCTAATGATTGTCATGTATATGAGTCTTTTGTAATTAATTTGGAGTTTAGAGCTTTTGTCTAGTAAATGTTGAAGTAGCCTAAAACGGCGAGCTGTTTCTTGTATTTTCAGTCTGGTATGAGATTGCAAGCTAAGCGTTTGTCAAGGTGCAGTCCTAAGTACCGGAGCTGTTCCACAGGAATCAGTGGGATGTTTTTAAATGACACAGGAGGACAGGAATTCCTTGGTTTACGGCGGAGGGTAAAGGTGATTTGATGAGATTTGTGGGAATTTATTTTAATCCTCCAGTTTTAACACCAATTTTCAAGGTCAGTTGTATGGGATTGAAGAGTACGTGATGGTGTAACTGGATCAGTGTTGACAGAAAATAGACATGTGTCATCTGCATACGTGGTAAGTTGTTGAATAACAAAATTCCAATTTGGTAAGATAAATTTGCGGTTTCTATTATCGCAAGTATCAAAGGAATTGTTGTTATCTGGAAACCATTTCGTTATTATTATTAACATAATAATAGGTTCTTCAACAATATGTCTCCAATTTTATACTCTAAGTAGATATATGTAAATAATTAATAAAATATAGACCTCTTCCACTACAACCCATAAAGGTCTTGGGTTCACTACATGGTTGAAATTGCATTATTGGGTATCCGCTTTGTAGAGGCTGGGTGAGCCCTGGGAAGGTTCTGTTGATCCCACAGGTTCCATGCCTGGCTGTAAATAAATTAATTAATCTGCCACGGCCGGATTTCAACACGAAAACTTCAGCATTGTAACTCAGCGCTCTACCTGCTGAACTACTCCGCTCTCCTAATTAATATATTTCGCTGCACATTTCAAATAAGTTTTCAACCCTACATTAAGCTATCTTCAAGCACCTCAAAATAAATAATAAAATGAATTAACAAATTCACCAATTACTGGCTGTCAAAAAAATCAAATCAATATTAGAATGCTTAGGTAAAAATGCATGATTTTCAATAGATTATTTTCCGTTAATCTAAATTCTAAAATACGAATCTAATTATATAAAAGATTTTATTGTAAATTTCCTATTCTAACAAAGCATATTATTTAGAAATAAATACAAAAACAAAATATATCGACATAAATGTCTTACCGAAATAACATTTTACAAATTATGGCTTTGTAACTCTACACTCTTAATTCCAGTTCATCTATAAGGCTTCTTGTTCAGCGGTTAAAGTTACCAATTATTTTAAGGCGGTTAATATTTTTTTTTTAATGTTTGATTCTTAATTGAAAAATATGGATAATCTGATTTTTTTTCAGCCAATGTAGGAGTCTATTACTATTTTAATAATCTGTCCTGCTCCAAGCCGTGGAGGGTATATGGTTCCAAAACATGGTATAGGAGCATGGCAGGATTGTTTCTCAGCCAACGGTTATGCAAGGAGTAGATTTGATTACACTCAAATTAAGAGTACCAACTCCATATCACACAGAATCGAATCTAGTGATAACAGAATAAATTATTTTTCTACCACGCACTGAAATAAGTAAACTGTTGATAATGAACTACACCGATCCTTATATCTATTAAAAAGTTTTAATTATTTTCTATAAATTATCATGTTTTTTACTGCTCATTTTGATTTAGAGATTATAGTGGAGTAAACAACAATGAGAAATTAACTGGGCATAAAAAAGAAGTTAATCGATACATCGCAAGAAGCGTGTTGGTGGAAAACAATAAAGTATTTCTTATAATTGATAAGAAAGGCTTGGTACAAGGGACGGATGAAGTTGGGCCTCTAAAGTTAGCGACAAGTTCTTGCTAATTGTTGATCAAGTCAGGGTTAGCTTTTGTATGGCAGCAACAAACTGCCAGATCCAGCAACAATAGAAATCATCTCTTGTTGATGAGCCTACCCCTACTTCTGCCCTCTTCATTATCTCTGCTTGTTATAAATACCACTTGTAGAGCTTCCTGATGAAGGCAATAGGCGATATTAATTATGTTTCGTTCAATCCGCCAGCTTAAAAAAATAGTACCGCTACAACCATGAAGATTCTTGGGATCAATACTTGATAGGGATTGAACTGTTTCTAAGCCAACGGTTGTGTACCGATATGATTTGGCCGACTTAGCGCTTACAGTTGAGTATGCCAATATTATAGTGGCTGAATGAACTCCAGGAAGATCTCCTGATCCGATTCAAAGATGATAACATAATAATAATAACTCGGGATATAGAAATCAACTACACCGCACCCATTGTACTTAACCTACGCACCCTGAGAAGTGCGTTTGCATTCTCTTGTGGATTGTATTTCAAGTATTGAACGTTTTCCTTCTTATTAATTTTGGCCTTATAGGATTGCGTGAAGTAATTTCACGCATTTATCTTCGTGCTTCTTTCCTCTTTCCAATTATTCTTCATCCTTTCACTCTTCTCTTTCCTTTTCTGATCAGTCCAAGAGCTAGTTCCTATTCCCTTCTTCCTCCCCTGAAAGTTATCAAAGCTGCGCATCCACCTCCTGAAGGTTGTTCAGAAGTAATACCAATTTTATCCGAGACTTTTTTAGTTCTTTGCATGCACTGGTTGCCAGTTTTGCTCTTGAAAGATTGATTTTGTATGTCCGCTATCATCCATTCTCATTACGTGACCAAAGAATTAATTTCTTCACTCCCTAATTGTGCCAGACTTCTATTCACTTGCTGCAGGTCTTTATTCATTTAATGTCTATACTTCCCCTCCTCCATCATCAAAGGTCCGAAGATTTTTATTTAGGAGTTTTTCTTTCTATTTTCTCTATTCCTTCAATTTCTCATATTTTCGTGGTGATCATATATTCTGTGGCCTAAGGACTCTGATTTAATTACTGAAGATGTTTAATTTTGGTTTTGTTTGAAAGGATTTTTTTTTATTATGAATTTTTTTCATTTATTTCCTTTTTTATTATCTATCAACTCATTAGTTCCTATTTCACCTTCTCTGAAGCTCTGAAACTAATTTATCATTTTTTTCTATTGTTCTTCTGAAAGAGCTTTTCCCGGAATAAGTTAAGAGTTTATTATTAAAATTATGATTAATTATATTTGTAATTTACTCAAATCTACTCGTAATAAATTAATATTACCAAGACGTGAAATATTATGAGGAGGATATTAAGGAGGATTCCTAAAATTGAAAAGGATTTAAGAACAAAGCGGATTCCTTAAATTATGAAGTAAGATGGAAATAATTTCCAGGCAAACATAAAGAAATGAAAATTCTCCTTTATTGAAAACTCTTCTCGGTAGAAAATCAGGAAAGTGAAAAGGCTGAAAGAGCTCCCTTTAAACAATAAACGTTCAGTAGATTCGAATGGTACTTAAAGAAAATTTTGGTAAAAGGAAGAGTTATTCAGTTTAGAAACCGAACGCTTCTTCAAAAAACCAATGTCATAACTCAAAATCCTAATTTTTCAATGGAGGTATTTGAAAGTTACTCGTGGCTTTAAAAAAAAATAGGTAATAATATATATTCGTTCAAGACTTCCTTTCTGTTCTCTGGACTACAATTATTTTCAAATGTGTATTTGTTGTTATGTCGTATTATGTTGGTTTATAGTTGTTTTATTAATCTATTCTTGAAATTTACAACTGTGTTATAATAATACAACCAATGGGAGGAATGATACATATTTTCGTGAATATAGACAAACAGAGGAACTAGCCGGTGGTATTACTCAAATGACAAGTTCAACTTATGGTCACGAGGCAACTTCTTTTCTGACCAATTCGGAGGATTATCAGGAATTGAAGAGGTTACTAGTTTTGAAACTAGTTGGTTTGAGTGTGAATGATGTTTTTCATGAAAATACTGGCACTGGGTTGGGGACAAATCAGTAACGAATGGGACATTCAGGTCATTACGGATGACTTTATTCGTAACAAAGTAAGGAGCTTTAAGAATACGAGAGGAATTCGATGGTTTAGTTGAGCCCCAAATCTCTACTCCGAAAGTCCAAATAGGTCTTATAATAGCTATGTATACGAGTCTTTTGTAATTAATTGGAAGCTTAGAGCGTTTCATTAGTAAGTGCTGCAGTAGCCTGAAACAGTGAGCATTTTCTTGTCTTTTCAGTCTAGTTTGAGAAGATGTAAGTTAGCTAATCGTAAGCTTAAGTATAGGATTTGTTCTACAGGAGTCCGTGGGATATTATTAAAGGATGCTGGAGGACAGGAGGTTTATAGTTTTAATATCATAATTGTTAACATTCATTGGTTATATATTCATTAAAATGTATTATCATTATTCAACAAATACACTAACTCATCCGTTTAATTGAGATCAAAGTTTAATACGATTCTTTCTAATACATTAACTAAAAACAATGTTAATTAAATTATAATTGTAATTACTAGCCTGCTTCAATATTAATCTGGATAAATGGCTGGTAATTTAGCTAACCTAATAATAGGCCCTGCAAAGTACCAAGGCCCTTTTATGTAATGAAACTCCTAGGGTGACACTTTCATGAAACTGTGGAATAAACCCTTCTCCAATAATAATAAAATCTTCCCGGAATATAACATCGGGGCAACTTTATTGGTTTTAGGTGATTCTCTCTTTTTACAACTCGGTAACAGAATCCTGGTGAGGGAATGAAACTGAATTGTTTTCAGATAACTTCCAATAATTCTCTCTGTACTCAAAAAGAAATAATTATTTTAAAAAAATTTAAAAACCGCTTTAACAGGAAACCATACTAAAAAGTAGAATATGATTTTCAATAAGTTTTTAGATTTTCGGCTACTTCAAAACATCTAATTAAATTGAAAGTTTGGAAACTTCTCAAGGACCGATGACAATACAATAATTTATAAAGTTTGTCTCCTTATCCTGATCAGGATCTGTAGGATTATTTTTCATATCCGAAGACACGATAGTGTATTGTGCCAAGTACTAAGTAGTGTACCAGAGCATACATGGTTAATCTTTGAGGCAAGTATTATACTACTACTGGCAGGATCAACTTAGTGTCGTTTACTTTGTGAACAAAAAAATAGTTTAAAAGAACTATAAAATAGAAAAATAAAAGATTTGGTACCAAGCCGAACTAAAAAGCAGAAAATTAATATTACGAGTATTTAAAAAAAAAACAACTAAAGAACACGCATATAAAGCTAGCCAAACTAAAAAGTGGACAAAAAAAGTTTAAAAAACATGAAATAAACAATACTAAAAAGTAGAAAATAATTTTCAGTAAGTTTAAAATTATAGTAGTGTGATGAACAAAAAAAAAAAGTTTTATCGTAAAAAAGCGTGGGGTGTTTTTTATTATATTATTATTATTTTATAACGACTTCTTTTAAAAATACCAATCAATTAAAAATTTACAATAATTATCATCAAGCACACCACGCTTTTTTACGATAAAACGATTTTGGTTTTCATTCAATTCTTATTTTAAACTTATTTTCTACTTTTTGCTTTCTACCTATCAGAGTGTGATTTTTATTTTTTATTTAACTATTACTTATCTCCTACTTTTAAGTTCGGCTAGCTAGATACGCGTGTTTCTTAGTTTTTAAACTATTTATTTTTGTTAAAAAATTTACAAATCTCCCCGGTTGACCCTGGCGGTAGTCATATGCTTGACTCAAAGAACAAGCAATGTATGCTTTATTACACGCCTCAGTACTTGGCACAAGACACTATCGTGTTTTCTGCTATAAAATATCGCTAATTCAAAAGCTCTTGGTCAGAGACAAACATATTAAATTAAACAGAGATACGAACATGCCGACCAAGCTGATGATAGGATGTTAAAAACAAACTGAATAAATTGAATATTTTTTGACAATATTATAATCAATATCGACATCCATCGATATGACAAATCGACAATAATTTTTTGTCATTGGGTTTTCCAATATCTTTTCCTGATATTACGTTTTTTTTTTTTTTTTTGAGACTGTGAGAAGAAACTTAGAAATATTAGAGGACGTTCAATACCAAAGACGAGATATTAAAAAAAAAAAGAATATTGGATCTCCTAGAGAAAAAAATTAATCGAAGGAAATATAAAATGACAACCTGGATAGAAAATTTTAATATTAAAATTCAGATATTTTAGAGGCGTTTTAATATGTAATAGCCTTAGTTTTTCATTAAAATATTAATCTTAACAGAATGCTTTCTGTGCCCTAAGTCGCGAGCACGTGGCGATATTGAGAATTGAGATTTTTTGATTCAACAAAAGTGTTGTTATTGTAGAAAACTCGACCATTTGTTTTTTCCTAGTTCAGTCAGCGAAAGAAATGAACATAATGGATCAAAAAAGAAACACTTGATCTTCATAACTTGAATTTGGAAGAAACGATGTTTTATATTTTCCCACCCTGTAAACAAATGGCATTGAAATAATTAATACAGTTTGTTTTTTTAACGAAAAGAATTTGTTTTTCTTTTTTATTGTCCGTAGATTAGAATTCTATTTTCATTCATATATTTTCAATACTTTTACTCACTTTATACTTTTGTAAAAACAATTAAAAAAAACTTTAACATGTTGAATTAAATACTGTTTTTATTTTAGTTCGAACCCTGAATTCATCCCTTTCAAGATTTTCCTACTCCTCTCAACAAAAAAAATAAAATAAAAACAGTACTGCAACAACCGAGTATGCAATGTACAAGGGTGTGTAGTTCATTACACACCCTTGTCATTGTAGGGTCTTTGGTTCATTACACGGTAGAGACTGTACTGTTTCTGTGACAATGGTTGTGTAGGAATGTCATCTGTACGAGGCGTTTGATGCTCAACCGTCAGTCTTTACCCCGATTTTGGGTACCCACTTTTAGAGACTGTGTGGTTAGGGTCTGCATATCACTCATGGTCCATCTGTTGCTTTTAAGTGACTAAATAATTCATCTGCCACTGTTGGATTTGAACCCTGGATCCGGAGCCTGGCTATTAAACCAACCACTACACCTCAGGAAACCATACTACACACTATGGATGTTTTAGGGTAAGTAAGTATTGGGTCTAAGGAGCGGGGTAGCTTATTGGTAGAGCGCTGAATTGCCGAGTCCCGCTGCGCCAGATAAATTTATTTAACTTGTTAACAGCAGGGTATAGGCTCTCTGGCATGTGAATTCCCTCCTGATGCTCACCCACCCATTTTAAAATGGGTGTTCTTCTGAATTACGGGGTAACCTGGCGGTTGAGCGTGATCTAGGAAAAATCACCTCCTTGCACAATCGTTGTTCTTGAAAAATTACTGGCTCTACCACGTACTGAACCCGAGACTCTTCATGTATCTCAATGGTAGAGGTTTTTTTTCAGGTTAGTTTTGGGCCTAAAATTCCATTTTTTTTTGCAATCTTTGTATTTTGTTATTTATTATAAAATAAATTCTATATATTTTCAGTGCAGATGGAGAGTACGTGGTTACAACAATGACCAAGGCTGTGCTTCACCACACAGGTAAAGTCCTCTGGACGCCTCCTGCTATCTTCAAGTCCTCCTGCGAAATCGACGTGAGATACTTCCCATTCGATCAGCAGACCTGTTTTATGAAGTTCGGTTCCTGGAGCTACGATGGAGATCAGGTTAGTAGCAATAATTACCATATCATTATTATTTATTTATGTATTAATATTTTCTCACATGCACACAAATTTCATGTAAATGACTATAGTTCTGAAAATCAATAGGATTATCATTCTTCAATGCTCATTTTTTATGTACAACTAAGTGTCGATTAGGTAGAATCTGTACAGTTCCTAAGGTAACGGTCGTGCAAGGAGGTGATTGGTCCTATATCGTTTTTCCTATATCGTATTTTGTGTTTTCCAAATTAAAGGTACTTAATTTATGGATCCATTCATGGCTATTGATAGATTAAATAATTTATCTTCCGTAGCTGGATTTTAACCCGTGATCTTCAGCACTCCAACTCAGCAAATCATGTAATAAAAATAAAAAATACTATTGGATTATTTTAATTTGTACATTTCTAGATAGAAACGTTTATTTTTTTTACCATGCACAGGTAATTCTCACTTTTGTTTATCCTGTGGGAAGATTTTTTCTATTCTATCATATTCTAGAAATGAAATAATTAAAACAAATTCTTATAATCTGTAAAAATAATAAGATACCTGTACCACTACAACCCCTGAAGGGTCTGTAAATGGTAGAGAATATTACAGTAAGGCTATTGTGCATGGATATGATTTGTCCTAGTTCACGCTCAATCACCTGGTTTTTCCGTAATTAAAGGTGCTTACTTAGAGGCAGCGTGAGCTCTAGTGGAGTCTCCAAATTCCACAGGGTTTGTCCATGGCAGTTAACAGATAAAAGAATGTATCTGCCAAAGCTAGATTTGAACCCGAAACCTTTATCATAGCAACTCAGCGCTCTACCCACTAGGCTAGCTCCCAAGCACTAGTTAAACATATTAAAAAAGCCTGATTTTATTTCTTGATACGTAAGTATTTGAATAAGCTGCTTTATATTATGATAATTATATATTTAGAGCCACTTAGAGTCGTTTTGTAAAAGTCGGAGCTATTACAAGGTAATTCCGGAGGAGGTCTAATTCACTCTGTGGGGGAGGGGGCGAACACGAATTGAACCGAGCTCACAAACACGAACTAACTCTTCGTCTAATTTCCTCAGGACTCACGTTCGTGTTCTCACTTTGTCCCGCGGCTCTTAGCAAATTGAAATTTTCCGATCCCTTCTAACAGAAGGGCTAATGAAAATCTGCCGATTCAGTCGTATCGAAGCCTGACATTGAGGGAATATTACAGGCGAGGGGAACTCAGAGTGTAGAGCGGTGAGCTATGCTGAAGATTACGGGTTAAAATCAGGCTGTGACAAACCTGTACCACTACGACGCATAAAGAGTCTTGGGTTTAATACGTAGTAGAGACTCTACTGTTTCTTGGACAACGGTTGTACAAGAAGGTGATTTGTCCTAGATCATACTCAGTCGCCAGGTTATTTACACAATTAAGGGTATGTAAATTACAGATCGTGGGTAATTTCCAGGAGGGTCTTCCGATCTCACAAGGCATAAATATTGCTGTTAACAGATTAAATAATTTATTTTCCAAAGCCTGGGTAGTGGTATAGCACAGTCGTAGAGCACAGTGGTAGAGCACAATGGTATAGCACAGTGGTAGGGCACAGAGTTCCTGTTCACCACAGTTTTGGATTGAAAACCGGCTATGGTATATAAATTATTTAATCCGTTAACAGCAATGGGGACTCACCCAGAATAAATTGGATCCCTTAGTTAAGGGAAAACCCTGGCGATTGAGTGCAATCTCGAAAAATTCACCTCCCCATACAACCGTTGAGCTAGAAACAGTACATTCTCTACCATGTAATGAACAAAAGACCATTATTGGGTTATAATAGTAGAAAGTTTATATTAGAGGTACATATTTACAAAACAGTCGTAACCACCTATGTACTGAATTAATTGCATCCCATGTCAAATTCAGATAAATTCCAAAAACCTATAAAACAAAATGTTAAAAAAAATAAATGAAAACGCTTGTATTCAATGTTAAACCCTTTGGACGTTGTCCAGATCTCCGACGGATCAAAATACATTCCATCCACTTTAGAATTTCATGAGGATTATGATTAGTAATGATTTTCCATAATCTTCATCCCTCTAGAACAAGAGTGGCCAACATGTCGTCGTTGCCAAAACAATAACAATACAGAAGATTATATAGACTTGGCAATTTATAATCTATTTTTTATTGTTACAATTATGGAACTATTACTAAAAAGATTGAAGAGAAGTGTAAAAAAATCATACTTTGCCAAGTTGCTGACCTTAATACCGCCGTACTATATTATTACCGTTACTAACTCATTTTCATCAAAAGTTGTAGATGAGCGGTATTGTTATTGTTGATATTGACGATATATGATCATGTGGGACACTTAGAAAATATAAATATATAAATCCCCATTATTATATTTAAATTGTATATAGACATTATTTATGAGCAAAAAGTTTAATGATTTATTATCTTTTATTTTTACATGTGAACGTAGATAATATAATAATAATGATACTAAACATAAATTTTAATAATTAATTTTTGATTATACGATTGGACAAGTTATGTATTTTTTTGATACATCGGTTTATTCTTTCCCTCTTTTCAGTGTGAGGATCCTTCTTATAGAGACTGAACCAAGTCTTTCCTGAACCAGATCCCTTCTTTGGTTCCAATCTATTCCTCTCCTCCTCAAAGCATCGCTGTCTTCGCAGGATATGCGACGCCTTCCTCCTTTTTTCCTTCGTTGTCTTGTCGTCGTTGTCTTCCTAGTGATTCTCTCTGGTTCCATTCTAAGTAGTTGTCAGAACTACCTTAGTTTTTTTTACTCCAGGATAGTCTCAGCTGGTTTAATATCGATATTAGCCCGTATTGTTGTGTTCCGTACCCTATCTCTCCCAGTTTTCCATTCTATTTTTCGCAGGTACCGCATTTCCAAGTTCGTATTTGACCGCTGTCCTTTGAAGTTAGGGTCCACGATTCCGAAGAGTAAGCTAGGACAGGAAGGGAGGTCGATGTATAGACGGTCAGTTTGGCCTGCCTTGTCACCTCTCTTCTTCTCAATAGCCCCCGTCGGACCTTATTAAGCATTTTCCCTGCTGCTCCAATTCTTCGCACCACTTCCTCGTCAGTGTATCCGCTTTCGTTGAGATGAGCACGTAGATATTTAAAACTCTCAACTTGCTCTAATCTCTGTCCTCCTACCCTTAGTACTCTCATTATTCTTCGAGTTATTCCCCTACATTGGCAATTATGTATGTCAAATAAATATTTTTTTTTTATGCATATTTTTTAAATATGTTTTTCAGGGGTACAAAAACAGTTTTGGGGTTTATTAATTATTTCATAGATTTAGATTATTAATAGGAAGATTAATAAATAAATTTAGTTTATCACTATTTAAGGAATTATTTATTCAACTTCCACCAGGACCAATTATAATATATAATTTTTTTTTCCAATTATAATATATAATAGCACTGAGTTGCCATGCCGGAAATCCTGGTTCAAATCCCTCTGCAGGCAGTTACTTTTATTTATTCTGTTTGAAGTCGGAGATGAATCAGGACCTCCTGGGCCTCACCCAGCCTTTATAAAATATTATAAATATAGGGTACCCAACATAAGGGGAAACAATCCAGCGGTTGAGCGTGACCATCTTCTTCTTTTTACCATGTACTGAACCGTTCACGGGTTGTAGTGGTACAGGTTTTATTAATTTTACATTTTTTATTATGTAATCATAATGCGATGTGAATTATTATTGTATCTTTAGTAAAACGGTATCAAGGGGAGTGATGTATTGATTATTTAAACAAGAATTGTCAACAATCAACCTCCGCCCCACCACAGGAAGTTTAGGCGACAACATCAAAGGAGATGTCGCGATCAAGTCAATGTGGCTTCAACCTCCTTCAAGAACCTCAGTTGACAACCGTGTTACCAAAGCTTCCGATATCAACGTCTAAATGTTTGATATATTATCTCAAAAGGAATTTAACAATATAATGCCTGGAATGTTCTGCATTAATTCTATAATACACTCGAGGAGAAAACGCCAGAGATATTTTCCCATATAGAAAACAGGCAACCGGAACAAAGATCAGGTTAAAAACTCTGGTATGGAGAATATTATCGTTTATAATACCGTTATTTAAGATTATTTGTATTGTTAATTTGTTTATTTATGTATCATTACCAAGTATAAGAGAGTCGGAGGAAATGAACTAAGAACCTGTACCTTTGAGGCTGGACCATATAATTTCGAAAAGAATAAGCAGCTTTGTCTACCTCGGGTCTGAGATCAACTCCGAAAACGACATCTGTCGAGAAGTCAACAGAAGAATAGCAGCGGCGAGGCGGTGCTACTTCGGCCTCGTGAAGCATTTTGGAAGCAGATTTCTCTCTAACAGGACCAAGATCTACAAAACCTTGGTCCGCCCTGTTTTAACTTATGGATCGGAAGCGTGGGCCTTTAAGAAGCAAGATGAAAGTAGACTAGTGATCTTTGAGAGACTGATCTTGAGAAGGATTTTAGGCCCTGTTAGAGAGGATGGAATTTGGAGAAGAAGGAGAACTGCTGAACTAGCCGCCCTTTATAAGGATACAGACTTGGTCAAGTTCATCAAGATAGGACGACTTCGATGGGCCGGGCACGTTGCACGTATGGATGATTCGGCGATACCTGGGAGGATGCTGTCCGGAAGGATGCATGGACAAAGAAGGGTTGGCAGGCCAAATGTCAGATGGGAGGACTCAGTGACATCGGATGCACGGGCTATGCTGGGAGTCCTAAACTGGAGAGCTGCTGCAGCTGATGGTATTGACTGGCGAAGGCTTTTGGAGGAGGCCCAGTCTCGGTGACGGGATGTAGAGCCAGCCATGTATGCATGTATCATTACTTTAAAATACTAAGGCTAATTTTCGCATATCCAGTTATAAATAGGAAAGAGATCTTTAACGAGTACCAAACACCTCTCAGGCTTGGGTAAACCATTTCAAGTCCCCTCTGAACAATGGCTTAGTTAAGGATTTTTCAATTTATCGAGAAAAATACTTAAAAACTTAGAAATTTAGTATCGCTTTACGAAAAACGAAAGGGGCCGGGGTACCTTAATGTGTAGAGTACTGAGTTGTTTTCTTGAAGGTCCTGGGTTAAAATCCGGCTTTGGTAGATAAATTATTTAATCTATTAACATCCATGGGCGGACACTGTGGTATCCACAGACCCTCCAGGCTTAGTAAAGTGGGTTAAAACATTTGAGTGTAATCTCGGACAAATCATCTCATTGCACAACCGTTGTCCTGGAAAAAGTTCTATCTCTATCATGTACTGAATTCTTCATGACTTTTAGTGGTAAAACCTCACACTGCATGAGTGGTAAAGAGGAATGATTCTGATGATCGTCATAAGCCATCTGCCGGGTTTCAAACCCGCGAACTTAAGCATAGTAGGTTGCTATGCTAGCCACTACACCACAGTTACCCCGATTATTCTTATGAAAAAAAACTAATGTGTTTGTAGATAATATTTTCTGTTGCTGTAAGGTTTATAGAAAATCAATGTTATCTTGGAAACTAAATATAAAATTATATATTTTAAAATATAATCAATAAGCATAAATATTTGATACGAACAAATAATCTACAAAATAAATTGTTAAATCATTTTTAAATGGAATTTACTGCACATATATTCATGTTCTGAGCATAAATATCACATCCAGTAACCTCTCTCTGTTACTGTTTTATATAAAATTCTTCGTTCATTCCAATACAAAGAAATAAACCCATTTTAAAATATTTGTAAAATTAAATTCATGCGGTAAATCAATTTATGAATCAGATATTATTAATAAATATTCTTCTTTGCAATTGTCATTATTCACAAAATTAATAGGTCCTACAAAATCGATTTTTTTTTTAATTTTTATTAATAAATTTTGTATTTCGCCGATAAAATTTTAAAAACTTATTAAAAATAGACATTGCTATATCATAATAAGTGCTGTTTATGCCGAATCCAACATATTTTTCAGTGATTCATTCTTATTTTTGTATAGCTAAAAAAAAAAATTGAAAAACAACCCATTGTATATTCATTAATTATGTATTACTGTAATACATAAATTATAATAAATCCATTAATTAATTCACGTTTGGCCTGATAGGGAAGCAGGGTGGTAAGAACTAGAGTACCTCATTATTCGGGAGGTTTTGTTTATTATCATTTTTAATTATAGCATGAGCACTGGTTTTAATTTTTTATTGATTATATTACGAAGAGTGTCAGAGTAATACAAATATACATATTTAAGGGTGACTTACAATAATGAAGCAATGTAAACAGTAGAATAGAATAGAATAGAATAGATAACAAACTTTATTCTGGGACCAAGTCTCTTTAGAATAACAGTCATGAAAAAAAAATAATAATATGCATCTGGCCAGTCTGTATTTTTCTCTCCCTCTCTCACTCCCTGACTCACTCTTTCTCACACAAACACACACACTCTCTGTCTTTCTAAAATTCTATCTCTCAAACACACACTCTCTGTCTTTCTAAAATTCTGTCTCTCAAATACACACTCTCTGTCTTTCTAAAATTCTGTCTCTCAAACACAAACACATTTTCTATTTTTATAAAACTCTCTCTCTCTCTCTCTCTCTCTCTCTCTCTCTCTCTCTCTCTCTCTCTCTCTCTCCTACTCACTTTCTGTCTTTCTAAATCTCTCAGGCATTGTCTTTCTAAGATTTCTCTCCCTATCTATCTACCTCTCTCTTCTCCCTCTTTTTGTCATCTATATTTAATTTGTTTATGTACGAATCGTTCATGATTCAATGATGCTATTTACTTTATATGCATCAATAGTCAATCATACATATATAGAGTAAACAACAGCTACTATTTATTACCTAACTGAATCACTTGTGACAGTTCGGAATGTCGATTTGGCCTGTTTCTGCTAGAGGATTCACTTGACTACAAATAATCAGAAGACTAATGAATCGATAAACAATAATTGATTTGAAGCCATTATTCAGACTTGGAAGGTGAATGGATCCAAAGCAACAATTCTGCCAGTGAAGACCCTGGCATTGGCTCATTGCCATAGCAGATGTCTCTTCATGCCAACTCAGCGACCGCTTTGTCTAGTCTCCACTGTTAGTACCGCAGATGTATTCAACTGTTTCTTCTGTATAATAGTTTTAAGTTATTGTCACACTTGTATAACAGGTGGTAGTTCAATAGCATTCTATTATTTACCAAGATAATTACAATTAATTGGTAGATATAAAAAAAGTACCTCTACAACTCATGAAGGATCACATTGGGTTCAGTACCTGTTAGATACTGTTCAGTTTCATGGGTTGTGCAGAAAGATATTTTGTTCTAGATCCCAATCAATCACCAAGTTTTCCTCCAATGAAGAGTGATACCAACTTTATAAAGGCTGTGTGAGTACCAGGAGAGTCTCCATATTCCCACGAGATCCTTCCCAAATAATAAAATATTATATATATTATATATATATATATATATTATATATATATATATATATATATATATATATATATATATATATATATATATATATATTACTCAACATTTACTAGATAATCGCTTTAAGCTTCCAATAAATTACATGACAATCATAAGGCCTATCTGGACTCACGGTTTGGGGCATCACTAAGTCATAGAATTTTTCCCGTATTAAATCCTTCGTAAAATCTTCAATCCTCCTCACTTTGTTACGAATAAAGTCATCCATAATGACTTTAATGTCGCATTTATTGATGATTTGGCCCAAACAAGATATCGATCTTTTCATGACAAAGTTCATTTCCATTCAAACCCACTAGTTTCAAAACTAGCAACCTCTTGAATTCCTGATAATCCTCCGAGGCGTCTGAGAAGAAAATGGCCTCTGACCTTCGAAGTTGATCTTAATTGAGTGGGTAGTTTCTCTACTTGCTTTTGTTTCATGCTATTATTATTATATATTATTTCATTCTATTTACTTGATGTTTTATTATTACACAGTCGAAAATTTCGAGAAATAAATAAAAAATAAAAGTAAATTATCCCGCTCCGGGCTGGTATTATTTAAATGTTGTTATTGCATTCCCTAATGGGCTTGTAAAGCTTTATTTTGTAATGAACGAGTTTCTAAAATGCTGGTAAAAGGTGGTATCTCCTTGTGCCAGCCGTGGTATATTACTTTACTGTTGGTTGCTGTTAGGTCACAGGTCACTGGAGGCGATCTATCATAAGGAATATATCGCGACGATTTATTGCTAGGTTCATTGGCGGCAGCCGGTAAATCGGCGAGACCTGGGCGAGAAAAAGTTGGTGGGTACACAGTTTTCATTGCTTCAATTACAAAAATGAGCTTAAGTGAGGATGAAGGATCAGTACGTGCTTGATACTGTAATGTTTCATGAAAAACGGTTGAGCATGTAAGTGATTCGTCCTGGATCACGCTCAACCGACAGGTTTTTCTCCAATTAAGAGTACACTTTATAGAGGCTGGATGAGCCCCAGAATTGTCTCAAGATCCCACAGGATCCATCCCCAGCTAAAGATTTATTCAAATAGTTAATTAAACATTATCGGATAATACACATACACATGCATACACATACAATACACGGACATACACATACCCTAGACTAGTTAATTTTCCGGAAGAGTTGAGAGCTGAGCTAGACTATAGGAGGCCGGCTGCAACGCAAGCCAAGCAGAGTCACCTCAGCGCGATTAATTTACATTGAATTAATACGAGCCTGGCACAATATTGCCCCCATTCATCAACTTCAATAATTAATTTATAATCACTTCTCTTTATTTTTCAAAATTTACTTAGCTACATAATGATTATACCCGTGAAACTATTGGTAAGATTATCTTATTTACAAAATTATAACAATTAAAAAAAACACACTACGAGTCTTGGGTTCAGTACATAATAGAGACTGTCCTCCTCGGACAACATATGTGCAGGGAGATGATTTCACTAGATAATGTTTATTGTAATTAACATTTGTGGTTTAGATTTCACAACTTCCTCTTACTGTCCTATCGTACTTTTACGTTGTATAGGTAAAATCCTCTAAAAGGTTATGACAAAAAAAATGTACACAATCCTTGATGCAAACCACATTACACCAGATCATAAGCAAGGAATCTAAACATCCCACTCCACTTTCCAGCAATGACATCGTGTGGCAAACGTTTTTTCCTCTGCATTGGAATATGGATTATATTAATCGAAGTTTTTCCTCAACGTGGAACATGCTTTTGGCCGAGTTTTCACTAAAATATCCTTCGTTTCAGTAACTTATTATTCAAAATAAACCATAATAATGTATTTTCGTCACTGTTTTCTCAATTTGCTGATGTTCAAGGCGGTATTCTCTTCCCAACCTTATCAACAGTTCATACAGCTGACGTCCTAACTATTCCTTAAAAATATTCTCAAAACTGTAGGATTGAAATAAACTCCCACAAATCACCTCAAATCACCTTTAACCTCCGTCATACACCAATGGCCCGTCCAGTATCCTTCAATAATATCCCACTGAATCCTGTTGAACAAATTCAATACTTTAGACATCTTGACGAAGGTTCAACTTGAATCCTCATTTTTAACTGAAATGACAAAAAGCTGCTCGTCGTTTCAGGCTACTTCAACACTTACCAAACAAACTCCCTGAACTCCCAATTAATTGCAAGAGGTACATATGCATGACTATTATAAGATCTAATTGGACTTATGAAGTAGAGCTTTCTGTCTCCCCAAGCCATCGAATTCTTCTCGTATCCAATCCTTACAACCCGAATTCCTTCATAAAATCCTTAATGCTCCTTACATAGTTACGAACAAAGCAATCCATAATGACCTTAATGTCCCATGTGTTGTCCAAACCTTATATCAATCCTTTCATAAAAGCTTTATTCCCACTCAACCCAGTTTCAAACCTAGCAACCTCCTCCTTTCCCGATAATCATTCGGGATGGCTTCGCCACCTTTTAAGTTGAATTCATCTGGGTGCTACCAGTAGTTAGTTTCTCTGCGTGCCTTTATCTCATGCCATCGCCCATCTTTCATTATTATCATCGAATAAACATCTTTCATTCTATGTAACTATAGAGCACTGTATATTTTTTTTATTTATTGACATTTACAACTGTATTACAATAATACAACAAGTAAATAGGGTAAGTGATACATAATGACATGAGATAATGACAGAAAGAGAAACTACCCACTGGTAGTACTCAAATCACAAGTTCAACTAAGAAGGTCACGTGGCCATTTTCTTTTCAGACGCCTAGGAGGATTATCGGGAATTGAAGAGGAAGCTAGGTTTGAAACTAGAGGGTTTGAGTGGTAATGAAGTTTGTTATGAAAGGATAGATACCGGGTTCGGGCCAAATCAGCAGCAAATAGGACATTAAGGTCGTTATGGATGACTTTATTCTAAACAAATTAAGGAGCATTGAGGATTTTATGAAGGATTTTGGATTGTATGGAATGGAAACGAGAGGAATTCGATGGCTTAGTGGAGCCCCAAAGCTCTACTCCGTAAGTCCAAATAGGTCGTATGATGGTTATGTAGATGAGTCTTTTGTAGTTAATTGGGAGCTTAGAGATTTTTCGTTTTTAAGTTGAAAAATATATTTTCGAATTTTACATGTTAACCTTTAATGTTCATTAAAGTAAAGTTAATCAGTGTTAAAAATATCTTATTTTTATTTAACAGAATGGAGGCATGTTGGGGTTAAGAAATAAAATTGAAAACATTTATTTTATTTAAATGTATCTTTAGTACTTTAAAGTTATAAAATAAATATAAAAATGTTTATTTTTTGAGCGTTCCTTGATAATATGCAACAAGTAGGCTAGGATAATATGCAACAGCATAATTATAGGTTATTATTTAAAAGATTTTTTTGTTTTTGGCTTAAACCTAAATTTCACGCAGATCGTTTTATAAACATGTATATAGTACTAAAAAAAAAACAATTTTTATTTATTTTTTCTCCGAGGTGGTGGTGAAATATGAGAGAGTGTCGAGCTATAACCATTAATTTCAATTTGAAAATTTAATTATTCTCGCACGTCGGTTTGCACTGGGAACGGAAAATGTTTTATTATTTGATTGGAATAAAATCTATAGCAGGTTCGGAGTTAGATACGCTTCCATTTGTTTCCATTTATAGTATAACTGTTATAAAATATAATGGTTATCTCATAAAATTATTTGTTTATGCTATTATATATTGTGTTAGTATGTTTTTTATTTTTATATATTTTATAATTAGATTTATCCTTCGTATTTGAAAGTAATACGAGATGGGTAGCTTAGTTTATGTTGTGCTGAGTTACTAGACAGAAAGTACCTGGTTCTAATCCTGCTGAGCAGATATATTATTTAACAGTCACGTATCTAACTACCTTTCTGGGGGCTCGCCCAGCCTCTATTAATTGGGTACCTTTAATAGGGGAAGAAATTTTACGGTTGAGCTTTTCTCGAACAAATCATCTCTGTGTACAACCTTTGTCCTTGAAGCAGTACAGTCTCTACCATGTACCGAACCCATGACCCTTTATGGGTTGCTTGAATTTTAAAAGTTTATCCGGATGGTTCGTATCTGTATGTAATAAAAAAAACCATTACATCGGAATTTATTTAAAATTATTTTGAAAGTATTATGTTTCTAAAAAGATTATTAAATAAAGCACTTTTAAAGAAAACAATATTGTTATAAATTCTAGAAATAACTAAAATAGAGCCAACAACTCAAAAAGAATCACTATTATTTATTATAATGCAATTCGGAAAAACCACAATGCAAAGCCTTGTTTCAAAAAATACACCTACTTACCAGTCGACGTTTCGCCTATTCAGGCATTATCAAGACACCAAAATCAAAAAGGAGTTATGTGAATCGCATAAGCAGTTGTATGTTGAACGTCTTGGTGGTGGTGTGCTGTCTCATGTTTGGAGCCTGTTTGGGCTGTTGATCGTTGGGATGTATTGCACCTTTTTCTTCGAGATGCGATTCACATAACTCTTTTTTGATTTTGGTGTCTTGATAATGCCTGAATAGGCGAAACGTCGACTGGTAAGTAGGTGTATTTTTTGAAACACAAGGCTTTGCATTGTGGTTTTTCCCAATTGCATTATAATTCTAGAAATAACATTTAATATATTCGGACAAATATAAAAAAAAATATATTTATTGAAATTTGAAACTCTATTATAATATAGAAGTAAATAAAATGAATTGTATGTAAAATGAGATAAAGGTGGAGAAACTGTGCCACTGGTTGTACTAAAATAACAAAGTCAGCTTAGAAGGCTTTTTTTTTCAGAAGATTTGCAGGATTATTGAGAATTGAAGAGTTAGCTAGGTGTGAAACTAGTCATGAAAGTACTTGACTTATTTGACTGATTGAAAGTACTTGTTCGGGTGGAATCAGCAACGAACGGAACATAAAGACTTTATCGATGACTTTATTAGTAAAAAAATTAAGGAACATTGAGAATTTAACGAAGGATTTTTGATTTTAAGGATTTGATACGAGAGGAATTCGATACCTAATAGCTTATTAGTGGACCCCCCAAAGCTCTACCTGTAAGTCCAAAAAAGTCTTATAATAACCATGGGACATTGAGATCATTATGGATGAACGTATTGGTAACAAAAGAAAGTGTATGTTAACTAATGAAATAACGTTATTGGCTGATCTCACAAAACAGTCTAGAAAAACCATCAAACAGAGACAGCAATTTACCTCAGGACTTTCAATAAAACTCTCCATTTTATTATATATTTTTTATTTTAACCTCCTTAGATTTTATTACTAGTTGTATTTTCATTATTTTACTGTTCGGCTTTCCTAACATTACTAACCGTTGGACCAGTTGAGTTTCGCGATAAAGTTCCAAGCCGGTAGCAAGAACAGAGTTACTGCGCAGGAAGCCGGTCCTGATATAACTCAGATCTTGGTTCCAGATTGTCCGTAACTCCCGTCACTTCAGGCTTGGTCTCCCACCTTGTTCAGTATCCATGCCTAGGCAGCTTTGGTTAGTCCAGAAGAGATGATTCAGTGCCTGGTGTCAGTGAGGTAAGGGGAGAAGAGGTTCGAACCCACGATGAGTCAGACAAGACAGTAAATGTGCGGTTGGTTGTCAATTAGCGAGTTGATTACTTCGCTTCATCCAGCTTCATTGTAGATGTCTCTAGTACTCTCAATAATTAAGGATAATTATGAATTAGGTACATAATAGAACAATAATTAATTCAGTAAAATTTTTTATGAGATTCGCACAGCATCTATAATGTGGGTACCCAAAACAGGGAAACTATCTGGCGGTTGAGCGTGCTATAGGACAATACCGTCCAAGAAACAATACCGTCTCTACCAAGTACTGAGCCTGTGACCATTCTTGTGATCATAATAATTTATTTTTTCGACTAAATTTATTTTTCTTTCGCTATGTTTTTTTCTTGCTCTCATCTGTCACCGTCTTCTTTTTACGTGCTTCCTTGAGAATCCCTTTATTTGAGTAATTTTGCCATTAGAGATTATTATTTTTTAATATCTGCTGGACTAATGTTAATTATTATTAGAAAGAAAATGGTCCGGGTTAAAAAAGCAATCAATTTTTTATGTACTGATAAACCATTTATTTGAAATTTATCTCTCAGTCGGATTGAAACCCGCAATCTTTAGCAGAGTAAATCAGAACTCTACACACAGGGCTACGCCCCTTCTTAAATAAAGTAAATATAGAATTTATTATTATTCTGTTTTTTTAAAAATCGGGTGTACACATTAGAAACCTCTATTATTCTTGAAAACAGCTCTTTTACTTCCAACATCCTTTACCACAAAATAATATTAGATTTAACTTCAATTACCTATATGTTAATTATATACATAATATTAAATATATGTGAGTGTATTCGAATGTTTGAATATTTAAAGCAAATTATTGATATTTCAATTTATTAGTGAATTAGCGTTTAAAAAAATTACTGGAGATTTTTTCGTTGCAGAAAACCGATTTTTTTTTCGTTTTTTCCGAAGCAAATCAATCTCAAACTTGATATAGCGGATTACATTGATGGATTTCGCCAGTTATTGAGAGGGATAGGAGATTGCAATTTTTCCCAGCCTATGTTTGTATTAAGCCCTAAAGCCTGCCCAGCTTCACTATATTTCGTCATGATGGCCAGCTATTTAAAAATTAAGTACTGAATGCATAACTGATATAAAGTACGAAACTTTGAAAATATCGGTACAACCCATGAAGAATATTGGGGTACAGCATATGGTAGAGACTGAACTGTTTCCAAGCCAACGGATATGCAGGTAGGTTATTTGTCCGTGATCAAGCTCAACAATCAGATTTCCCTAAAAAGAGTACTCTCTACTGAGCTATCCTGCCCCCTATTAATAATTTATAAACTCCTATAAGAAATGGCGATATGGAGATTTCGTCCTTTGTCATAAAAGGTGGAGAAATATATTCTAGAAACAGGAATGGCGGACAAGATGATACAGACTTGTGCATTATGTAGGGTGGCCGCCCTTAGGGTGAGAAGTGAATATTTATCCCGAGGAGAGAGCCACTTCTTCCCCCCGCCCCAGCTGTTTTATATTTAAATTACTCAATATCTATTCACTGAAAAGGATCTCCTTGGCCAACGCCAACCAATTCACTAGCTACTAAATTCAGGAGGACTTTAACAAGCTTTATAGCGCTCCATAATCAGGAAGTGGGGGCCTTATCAAACTACAGTATATCGTATCACCTTTCTTACTATAATAGTAAATAAATAATGGAATGCGAAATAAAAGTGGAGGGTGACCTGTGGAATGGTGGTTAACATAACAACCTTTTATGCCCATGATCGCGGGTTTGCAGTGTGGAAGGTGACCATTATAATTTTTTTGAAGTGAGGCAAAAAGTTCTCTTGTACCGTCGTTCGGAAGGAACGTAATATGGGAGATCCCGAGCCCGTCCGGTGTCAGGCTCTCGTTAAAGATCCCTTTCCAAGTTATACCTGCAGAGGCAATATTTTTCCTTTTAGAACTCTGCAGCATCGTGCAATTAGCCATAAATCTCATTATCAGCATAAAGTGACGTTAAATTAAAAATAAACAAAGATGATAGCACAAAAATTACTCTTATCAATAACTGGCGAGATTCATCAATGTAATCTGGCGTTCGTGCCCAATTACCCCGTGAGACATTTGGATGTTGTAACAGCACAGTAACTCAGCGCTCTACATTCTGAGCAGTCCCAATCCGAATTAATACTGATTAAAGTTATAAAATTAAGTAAATATATAATGTGAAAACAGTTTAATAAAGTAAAAAGTTGTAACAAAATAAAAACAAATAAGAAAGTTAAGACAGGCAATTTATCAAACGAATTAACCGAATATTCTCTAATTCTCTCACCCTATATTATCCTCCATTTTTAACAGGATTAGGGAAAAGGAGTGGGGGAGTAATGTGGCCAATGAGATCCTCCCAATTGCCGGTGAAAATATCTTCTTTCCCCGCCCATTTCTAGGCTTTTAGTCGCCTAACCGTGGAAGATATTTTAGCCCTCTCTCGTAATGTCTTCAGTATCTTCACGAGGAATATTTCTTCAAGGGAAAACATATTTTCCATCAACAATTTCAAGACAGGAAACAATTAAAGTTGTTCCCTTTTAGTTTAATATCATTCCATAGCGATGTGAACTCAGGCCATCTTACATGCTTAAATAAAAAATAGAGATACTACTATATATACTACATATACTAAATATACTACTATATACTACAATCCTTAATAAAAAAACCAAACAACTATGTTTCCAGCACCATCAAGGAAATTACATTCGCAGGAAACTTCCGACGCAAGTACAATTATGTTTAGAGCTAACCTTAAAAATGATTCCTACGATTTTTCTGACATTAAATAATTAATTTTTTAATAATATTGAACTTATTTTTCTTATTAATTGCCCTAATACCATAGAGAAAAATGTTAACAAACATATTTTTGAAATTTCTCAGTTACGCGCTATTGAACCTGAAAGCCTCATATAGAGAAAACCTGTTTGTTAACCGTAATTTCGGTCAAATCAGGACCTTGAAAAATCGATGGCTCGGAAACGGGTTGTAGTGGTACACTAGATACAATAAAATAAACATACTTCTTTAATATAAAAGACTTATTATTAAAACTTGGTTTGTTTGCTTATTTAACGTTACTTTATGATGATATGGCTAGTGGTACGATGGACTACAGTGGATCCTAAATTTTGATTATCTAGGTATAGTTAGGAAAAGGGTCATTAAGGAGTAGCCTGACAGCTAACAGGGGTTAGAGCTCGCCATTTTACGTTAGAAGAGCAAACAGCCAAGGATTTTTAAGAAATTCTATGGCCACCCACCTGCCGGGTTACGACCTTTGGCTTAGAAGTTAAAATAAATCGTGATATAATATGCAGTGCAGTAAGCATATTTAATTTCAGAAATTTACTGAAGTACAATTTAAAGTTTATATTGAAGCTATACTTCATATTTATTACAATGCTTCCCATTTTTCGTAATTATTATTATGATAACACCAGCCTACGGATTTTCTTGAGATTTAAGTTAGTTGAATCGTAGATCCTGGTGGAAAGGCAGTGACAGATGCAGGAGTACTTTGTAGAGATCATTAATTATTGGAGCCACTGACTCCAGAGGTCGCAAGGGTTGGTGTGGGGGGAGAATTTTATAGCAAGTGTTCTAGGAAGTCAGCCGATTCTAAGTTTCTAGGAATGTACCTTATATCCTACTCAATTTTAAATATTAAATAATTAAAATTAAAAATAAATTACAGCTGTTATTTGAACTGTTATTTTTGAAAGTGGTACAAATCCATTTGTTCATTTTTTGGGATATTCAAGTGTTTTCTTTTGAATTAATTTAAAAATATGGGAAAAGATTATATTTTTAACTTTTTGCACATAGCAAAGAGTGATTTTAACGCTGAAAACCTTTTAAATTTTATTATGAAATAATAATATTTATAAATTTTTAATGTTGCTCGATTTCACTCAATTGCAGAATACTTCTTGGAAAAGAAGGAAACTACAATAATTTGTCTATAAAAGAAACTGAAGTTATACTTAAATAAATTTCAAGTTTTGAAGTAATTTCTATTGCTTTTATAACTCAATAACTGTGGATTTGGGATTTCAACAAAACTACTTTTAAAATACAAATATACAATACTGGTTGCTCAATATTAATATTGGTGCAGAAAATTTCGAAAACAGAGCGAAATGGCAATATTTTTTATAAAAGCGGTTATAGTCACGCTTAAATATTACAGTTTCATACACTTTTTATTATAATTTTTACCATTTATATTTCTTTTATTTATTATCAGCTGTGTTCGGCGATTAGAAAAAATTATCTTTTAAATACAAATGGCACGTTGGGTGTTGTGTTGTTGGGTGGCGTTGGGTGGCACATTTGGCTTCAGGAATTTCAAAGAACAGGAAGAAACGAAAATAATTTTTTATCCAAGGGAGATCACACAGATAAATTTCGAGTTATAATTTTTTTTATTATGTAATTTTTATTGATTTTATTTCTTACTTGCTGTGACCCTACAACAAAAAATTTATTGTAATATCATTTCAATATTAATTGTCAAGGGTACTGGACTTTAAAATTATATTTTTCCTTGGGTGTATAAAAACACAAAAACCTTTAGTCCAAACTTCATTTGTTTCATCTATTCTTTATATATGTTTCGATCCAAATTGGTCATTTTCAATATATAGCTTTCATCATCACTCAAAACAGTATAAAACAACAAAAAGAAAATTCAAACAATCACAAAATTCAACATTATAAAATTTTTTCTATAAAAAAACAAATTTCTTAACACCTTAAATTAGTTACACAACTATTGATGAAACAAATGAATTATATATTTTTAATAAATATATATTTCGAGTTCATATACAATACCATTAACCTATATACCATTCTCATATCGAGTATGCATATATACATATGCAATACCATTACATACCAAGTTAATATACATTTATCCATGAAATATTAATAATAATAACAATAATGATTAATTTATATTTGCCTGATAGAAAATTCACAGTAAACAATATATATTATCTTTTAAATAAACTAAAAAAATAAATAATTTAACTTAGCCTTTTAGCAATATTTATAGTAACGTTCCCTTCATAATTGCCCCCTTACTCCCACATTTCTCCTTCCTCTAAAGCCCTTGTGAGATATCTATCTAGTTCCTCCCGGGGATCTTCTATTGGATTTGAGTCGGGCCTTGTTAACGACTTGATCATCCGATGAGGCTAGATGAAATGAGATTACGATCGAGTCCGGCCACAGTGGCAGAGTTCATAGGGTGTGCAGAAGGGGCTGTATCCTGGGCTTAGATTCAATATTGGAATATACTCCTTTTAGATATATTTATATATTATATTTAGATATAATATATATTATATAATTATATATTATTTAGTTGTTAATAAGTTTTACTTTTCGTTCTTGAGATTCACTATACTTTATATTGTTTACATATTTTATCTAAAAGCTAGTGCTATATGTGACCCTATCTGGAACTTTAGGAGTACCTAGATAAATAGGGTAAGGGACAACAGGTAGTGTCTCAAAGGATTTATTATCTTTACTCTCAAGATAAGCGGCAGTCGTTCGGAAGGAGCGGTCAACTCAAGATGCAAGGAACTGGATGAAGCAATGCTCGAGAAGTAGCCAGTCAGATATAGCGTCCCCCTTTCTTTGTAAGTTGTTTAATAAGTTGTCTTGTAACAATGATCAGCACAAAGAAATATAATGCTATTTAAATAAATTAAAAAGGAACTTTTATTTGATAAAAAACTCCTGGTCAGTCAATCACGTCCACCTTTGGAGAAGAGAGGCATATGTCTCTTATTTATTTTTTTTTAGAATTAACACTTAATTGAAACATTACAATCTGCCACTTGTGGGTAATAAGTAATGATGCTATGTAGCTTACAGTCGTTCCATAACAAAACAATAATATAAACAAAATAAAATAAATAAATATATATATATGCGGAAAAATATATACATGTGGTAAGAAAAAGAAATTAATGCGAAAATGATAATAAAATATAGTAAAAAAAATAATAACAATACAAATAAAATGTACACATTCATACCCTATTAATGATATAGAATTACTATATAAATATTAATTGTCGCGATCTCATGGTTGCATCCCATTTTAATATTTAAATATATTCAGATCAAAGGATCTGTCTTTTCCCCTTGAGATCATAGCTTGGGCAGTGAAGCCAATACAGCACTAGTAATTACGCGTATATATTGAACAGCGCTCTTCGGTTATTTTTTCCATTATCCGATTTCTATTTATTGTAATTTTTTTTCAATTATTTTTTTTTGTCTTATGTAGGTATATACTTTTTTTTTCTGTCGCTATGAGAACATATGTTTTAGTTAATATTTAATTGTATTATAATGTAGCCGTTTGGCCAGAAATACTTCTATTAATTTTTGTACAATATTGTTATTCTTAAGGGACTTGGTCCCAGAATAAAGTTGTTTTTTCTATTCTATTCTATTCTATATATTTAGATTCTTATATGCTAAACCGTGTATTTTATTTTATTCTTACTAATAATAATAAAAAAATCTATTCGACGACGAAACGAAAAAAAAATCTTTATTAATGAACTTACACCTACAGATTACATAAATCCTAATCCTAACTTTTAATGAAATCCTCCCACCTACGACTAGATCTAATCTTATGCCTTGAATGTTTACCAATCTTCTTAGCGCTCATGGATTTTTAAGAATTCTTATGCCGTTCCTTTTTTTTTCCACACGTCGTTCCACACCTGTAAAATACAAGTAATGGACAATCAGCAGATTGCCTGACTGGAAAATAATACAGAATGACATGGAAGGCATGACGAAGAAGAGTACCCAGCGGTACCTCTCCATTATGTAGTTATGGATATCCATTATGTTGGATCCTTTCAATATACTATAATATTGAGAAACAAAACAATTTTCCGTAAATATATATTCATGGGAGGTCCTTCCTCGAAGAACGTAAGATTTTCGGAGTTTCCAAATCACAAAGTAACCAGATTCTCTAGTGCATTGTTATATCTGACAGTGTTTACGAAGGTATATTAAAGAAACCTCTAATGGTTACTGAGCAGGTCAGTAGGTCTCCCAGGTGCAGTACCTGCGAAAAGTCAAAAAAGTCAGCTTTAGGGAGGATGGAAGAGAATCAAGAAGTGACCATGATCGCCATACAATAAAAATAGATTTATTTTATCCTATACAAAAGGATTTATTAAAACAACTCCAGTCAATGAACCACGTACACCTTTGGAAAAGAGAGGGATATTTTTCTTAATAAATAACTGTTTGGTATTACTGTACCTCAGTAATCTCAATCATACAATTTTACTATTTAAAAATGGATCTTAACTATCCTTGATGTCATTGTTTTGGCAAATGAGGGCAGTATAGCATCACTTTTATATGGCAAAATTACCGACTTAAGGTAGTGTAACAGTAATGTTTTCTTCCAGACAGCTGCTAAGTATTACTATTCATTTCCTGATTCCTGAATCTTAATTGTTTACACGTTGACAGGAATGCAAAAAACCTTTGATTTTTTTTTTTTTAGTTTAAACAGATCCTATAATATTCAATCTCTTGTATATTGAAGCGTTTTATGCGATAGATACGCTTACCAAATGAAGCATGCTTAAGCCTACTCTTGCGACGGTTCACTATCAGTCCGGACACTGTCGTGACGGTACGGTGCGTTAATGAAGCGATAAGGCAATGGAAGTCAAGGACTACTACAGATTTAATCACTCTGCCTCAGTTTGGGATAATACCTAGTCGACCAAGAGAACAATATAGTCTCATAAAGTCGTCAAGAGAAAGTTTAATGAATGAATCTCGAAAACTAAAAATTAAAAAAAAAACACAAATATATATATATATATATATATATATATATATATATATATATATATATATATATATATTGGTTTCAACTCATCTTGACTGTTACGGAAATTATATGTTCTGGTTCTTGAATAATAGTAAAGGACTGAAACATAAGAAAACTAGAATATATATATATATATATATATATATATATATATATATATATATATATATATATATTCAATCTGTTAGCAGCCAGAGATGGATCATATGGGATCCAGGACCCTCCAGAGGCTCACCCAGCCTCAATAAAGTGGGTACCCAAAATAAGGGGGAAAATCTGGCGGTTAAGCATGATTGAGGACACATCACCACCCAGCAGACAACCGTTGTCCATGATACAGTTCAGTCTCTACCATGTGCTTAACCCCGTACGTACATTGTATACGTATAGCATATAGCATTTAGTTATTTATTAACCTGGCATTTACAACTTTTTTCTTCGTTATAGGTCTATCATACAAATAAAAAAATGAAATTTTTACCGATAATTATGTATTAGCCAGTACCTAGGCAATGTTATCTGCCATTGTTTACAACGTGTACACTGGCAATTCTAATACTAATAACACCTGCATTATTCATGCTAATGGTATATATAAATTAAATATACAAAATGTAATAATAAAATGCTATCTCTAGAGCCCTCGAGCAACGTTCCTCTCCCTTAAATATTTTCCCTAATCTTATTGAATAAATTATTTTACCAATTAATATTGGTTCTTAAAAAAAAAAAATTGTTCTTGGCCCTATTTTTATTTTAAACATTTCTGTTTTAAAAAAATATAATATATAAACAATGAAAGTGCCCTTTATAAGATAATTTATAAAAATAGTGAGGCTAATTGTAATTTAAATCCGGTTGATGTAACAAAGGGATGGCTAAATTAAGATGAACCGAATCCCTTTAGGACGAGAATGAACAAGCGCAAAGGGCTGTTGAGCTAATCCCAGTCCTTTCTGGGACCTAATTGCTCAAATACCGGGCTTTGCTACGTCATGTGACTGCTAATTGCTTGTCAGCGGGGAAATGAGCCGGAAGGTGGTGGATTGGAGGAAACTTTGTATCCAGCAGGAAAATCTCAGGTACTTCATCGTATGCAAGAGGTTTCAAGGTGAATTGAGTGAGCGCTAGTATTGAAGAGGAAGTGGTAAGCTGTACACACCCTGAGTCGGAGCGGCGGTTAAAGAATTGTACACAAATGACAAAGTTATTTATTTAACTTCACTATATACTGCTATGACTAATCGGATGATAGCACAGTGGGAGTTCTATATTTTTTCTACCCAGGTATAATTTGAATAAGGGTATTTAATAAGTACCTGGTATCTCACGTCCTCAGGACCCTCATTTTATGTTCCTTACGAAGGACGGCATAACCAAGCATTTTTTACTTCCTTTAAAAAATCGTAAGGCCACCGGCCGAGGTAGGAATCATAAAAAATCGTCAATTCAGTCTTCGCGAATCTCACATTAATAATCCAAACTATGTTGTCGTTTTTAAGTTCTCCTATGGCCAAATCAATCCTTTCATGACAAACTTTATTCCCACTCAAACCCACTGGTTCCTAACCTCTTCGATAGGCGTTTGAAATGAAAATAGCCACGTTACCTTCAAATTTGGATTTGTAATCCGAAACTTAGCAGTGGAAAGTTCCGTTACTTCAGTTCCTGTCATACCATATCATTAATTCTATTTACTTCTTGTATCATTAAAATACAGTTGTAAATTTCTTCTTCCAGCGGCACAACAGACCATTACTGGTCCTTGGCCTCTTCCATTGATTTCTGCCAGTTTGCAGATCTCCAGTCGTTATCTCCCAGGATCATCCGGGCATCCTCCGTTAGGTCATCCATTCATCCAAGACGTTGTCTTCCTCTACACCTGATACTTTGAATAGCCTCTTTCATTATTTTCTTGGGGGTCCCATCCCCTGAATTTCAAGCCACACGACCAGACCACCTCAATATTCCCAAAAATGGTTTTAAACGTCAGGTTCGCCAATTAGCTTATATTTTCTTGATTACCTCTCCTGAGGTATGATTGGCCAACTCTCCTGGATCAATAAATCCGTCGTAGAATCCTCTCAAAAGCCTGTAAACTTCGTTCGCCCGACTGTGTTGTTATACAAAACTGGTCTTATCAATGTTTTGAACTACCGTAATTTTGTCGCCCTTGACATTTATTGATTCCTCAAGTGTCTTCCTAGTCTAAAGTAACATCGATGTAAATTTCAATAAATACATTGTTTTTAAATGTTTTCCAATCGAATTATTATTATCATTATTGTCTGTTCCAGAGTTGTTTCGAGTATATATTCATTCTTATTCGCTATTTATCAAATGGTAAGCCCGTGTCGAAGTCAAAACCTAATAGATTCAAAATGGAAGGAGAGACATGAATGCGCTTAGGGAGATAGATTCGATAGAACTGTTATACCACCGCATCCAATTGTGACTGCGCCTTATTGGATAGGAAGCCTTCGTCGGCATTTACCAGAACGACCCATGAGGCACCCCATTGCATAAAGTTCCAACGAGGAGGATTGGAAACTACCGCCTATTCTTTGGTTCTTTAGATCATGCCTTAACAGAACTGGAAATTTCCTATTTATTTTCACATCTTTAACAAACGAATCGACATTATGGAACGATAATAAATAACAGAAAATTTATTAGTGTGATAAATAATTACTTGTGTATTAGACGGTACCCATTGTTTATAACCTAAACACTGATAATTCAGACATTCATAACACATACCTTCTTATTAATATCAATGGTTTGATTTGATTGATTATCTATGTAACACCACTTGATGCTGCTATGGCTAATCGAACGATGCTACAGTATGAGCCTTAAATTTTGCAAACGCGGGTATAATTAGGATAGGGTTCTTTAAGGAATGATTTGTAGACCGCTATTTCACGTCGTTCCCGAAGGCTATAACCAAAGATTTTGAGGTATTCGAAAATAAGGTGCCACGTAGAATATTCGGTCCAAAAAAGGATGAGACCACTGGGGCATACAGGAGATTACGTAATGCGGAATCGCGAAGCATGCAACCAGTAAATATTATTCACGAAGATTAAGAACTGTAATGTTGCTGGGCTTGGTAAAGAACGAATTCCATAATAATTAATTAAACTAACAAACCATAATAAGTGCTGACTGGTTAGCGTCTGAGAGTTAGGACCGAGGCGTAGGTGGGAGGATTGCGTTAAGAGTGATCTGACGGATTTGGGTTTGGGTAGTGGTGAAGTTTCTAAGCAGAGATTGGAGGTATCGGCAACGAGCCTTCGGGTTCGATAAGCCTTTTTATCATTAAAGTATCCTAAGGCCATCCAACAGGCTGCGAACCTTTGCCATAGAAGATTGATGGGCTAACTTATTATTTTTTTATCATTTCACTCTTATTTGTTAAACTTGGTGCGCTCATACCATTGGCAGATTTGAGGTGAGGGCAATGTTCTCATTAGTTGATATTTACCTGAATTTTAGTTGGTTTTCAACAAAAAAAAAAAACACGTTTTACACACTTGAATTATTCATTGTATCGAATGTTTTCTCAATGGATGCATCAAAAATCGACGTTTCCGAACCCTTTTATGGTTTTCATGCACGTATAGATAGCTATCACTTTGATCAAGGAGATTATGTTGTTTTTTCACCTCAGTTGTCTTGAATTAAAAATTGATATTTATGTATCTTTATTCATATATGGATTGTATACATTGATAACAAATTCACATTGACCCATGGCCTCCCCTGAAAATTCTCCTAGATCATGCTACATATGTGGCTCATACTACACATTACTTGTTTAAAAAAATAAGTTTTTTAAAACATTTTATATTTACCTTATCCAAAAATTGATGGAACATACTTCACTAATAACTCGATATATGTTTACTTGTTAATTCTATCTTCATTAGATAGTTTTCCATTTATGTTTTTTTAGAAAAATTCAAAACCATTCTATTAAAACTAGTCGTAAAATACCATACCATATATACCATAAAAAAAAACTTCATAACCTAGAATAGTTGAGGTAAATAAAAGAGATGTAAGTATATGAAGACATTCTACACAAGTCATGCATTTCTCCATATGTTACAATACTTTGGTGGAGTTGAAGAAAATATCAAGTTTCTTTAATATGTCTTCTTACTTGTATTCTTTTAGGCATTAAGTACTCGTAGTTATTAATATTAGTTATTAAGTTATTAATATAGTTAATAAGCGCGTGGCCGGCTGGGGAGCGTCGAAGGGGTAACCCGGGCCGTAGATGGGAGGATTATGTTAAGAAGAGTCTGGTGAATTTGGACTTGAGTATTGGTCCGTGAACAGAAGTATTATTATATTATTGTAATTCGAACATCAGGGGAATATCTGAACTTAATAACGGAAATTTTAAACAAACCATACTTTATTTTATAACTCATTAACTAATCATTCTTTTATTGTTGTTAATTGAACATTACTTACTCATTAACCATTTCTTTTATTATTGTTTCAGATCGACTTGAAACACATTAATCAAAAGGTGAACGAAGATCATGTCGAGATTGGGATCGATCTGAGAGAATACTACCCATCTGTTGAGTGGGATATCCTTGGAGTACCGGCAGAGAGGCACACCAAATATTACCCTTGTTGTCATGAGCCTTATCCTGGTAATTATATGTATTATTATAAAAATAATATTTCAATAATCATCACATAACTTTCACTCATCACGCTAGATGGAATACATTTTAAAACGTTTTATTTAGTTTCCGTGGTAACATTATTCTTCTTTAGTAAATCACTCCTTCAAAAGAACAACGTCATAACAAAAAAGGAAATAAATTTTCAATAGAGGTATTTGAAAGTTCCACGTTAATTTAAAAAATAAAAATTTGGGTATTCGTAAAGCACAGAATCCCCATTAAAATGGTGGTATTGAAATTATTTTATTAGCCTTGGGAAAACATTTAAAAAGTTGGAAACTTTTTAACTGTTTTGATTACATCGTCCCTGCCATTTCCAACTATCGAATGTGAAAATCGGTACTTTTGAGCAGAATTGAAAAAAAGCAGTTTCAAGGTTCAATAAAAATTAATGCCTATAGTCAAACCAATGACATTAGTTTTACATTGTTTTTGTGACTGATGATATGATGATAGATGCCTCTATATGAATTTTATATCAATTATCAATCCTAAAGCAACTGCTATAAGTCGAAAACGAAAACTGTGTTTATTTCACATTCGATACTTTTCGATGCAGGGACGATATCATCGTTCCCATAAACTTCAATTTCCAGTATGATAGAACTCAAATTATGACTTTATTAAAAAATAAATAAATTTTGGAAATTTTTTTTCCAGAATTAAAAAGCATCAATTAATGCAATTGCTACTGAAGGCTTAATTAAAAAATGCCAACTTTTGAACTATGCCGTTGTTCTTTTGAAGAAGAAGAAGTACAAACTATACAAATTATTCTCTTGGTTAATTTTTTACCAGAATATTATTGTTAATATAATATTGATAAACAAATAATATCTCATTGTTTATCGACCCTCAGCCGTCAGGTTTTTCCCAATTAAGGATTACCCAGTTTATAGAGGCTGGATGATCTTCCGATAATCCTCCAAGGAGTCTGAAAAGAAGATGGTCTCGTGACCTTTTAAATTGAATTTGTTTGTTCATTTAACGTCACTTTGTGGTATATGAGATCTACCATTGGCTAGTTTCTCTTTATCCATCCCTCTGTGTATTTTATTATATTTACTTGTTGTATTGTTATAATACAGTTGTATATAAATTTTTTTTTTAATTGAATAGGCCGCCATGAGGACTAAATACTAAAGACTTTAGAATAACTATGTGCTTTTTTAAATTTCAAAATCAATTAAAATCTGAACTATTTTTTTTTAGATTAATTTATCGATATTTACAACTGTAATAATATTACATCAAGTAAATTTGCTGATATGAACAAATGACATGAAAACAAAAAACACTTGTGGAGAAACTACCCATCGGTAGCACTCCGATAAAGTTCTATAGTAGAAGGTCTCGAGGCCATCTTCTTTTCAGACACCTCGGAGGGTTATCAGAATTGGCATGGGAAGCAAGTTGAGAGACTAGCGGATTCAAGTGTGTAAGGAGTTTTTAATGGAAGGTATCTAGTTTGGGCCAAATCAGCAACATATGCGATATTAAGATCATTATGGATGAGTTTGTTTGTGACATAATAAGGAGCATTGAGGATTTTACGAAGGATTTTGGATTGTAAGGATTGGATACGAGATGAATTGGATGGTTTAGTAGAGCCTACTGAATTATTTAAATTTAAATTATTAACATTAGTCTGGTTTTCACACCCCAGATTCAATGTATTGACCCCCTAACAATAATTCTTTACATTTTACAGTAGTTTATTTACTAATCAAAATATGATGGGCTGAACAAGCTCAATACAAATTTCAAAAAAATATTATCATCGTTAAGTTCAATAATACATAGATCACTTGTACTTTCGATCATTGCATAAAATAAGACATTTAACTATTACAAATAAAATCTATTACAGGAAAAGAAAAGTCCAACCAGTTATTGATGTTTTAAATTGTTATTATTAGTATTAATTGCAAAACTATTAAACGGCTAGTTAGATTAATATAATTATTTTTATATCAATGGATTTCTAACCTTCAAACTAGAGTTGATGAAAAAAATGTGTATAATTCATACAGAGGCCGCGAGGTCATGTTGTTGACGCGACGTTTGCCCTCCACCAAAAGTTGCTAGAACCGGCTAAAGAAGTTTTCACTTAAAAAATTTGATACTATCCATAAACACCTAATAAATAAATAGTTACTTTTATTAAGAATAATTATTATGCAGCAGTGAGAATAAAACCAATCAGTTTTTAAAAGTTCTAAACCTCTTTTTAGAATCAGGCACGTTGTATTTTGTTGAAAGAAAAAAAAAAAATAAAGTAAGGAAGGAAATTTCTTCCCTCTTACCTCCCTCCGTTGCATTTTCCAAGCCACTGAGTTCTACTTATGTCTGCGACCGTCAGCCAGAGGAAGAACTCACGTAGTTTAAATGGAAAAAAACAAAACACTTATTTAAACAGCAGAAGATTGCAATAGGATCTCGTCCTTTTGGAAAACGATTCTTTTCCTCTTTTATTTATTAAAGTGGAATCTTCTGATATTCTTGTTCAACATTTTATTCTCATCACAGTTTTTACTTCTTCGTTTTATATTAAGTTCTTATGATTTTTCATTCGGTTCATTTTTTTTTTCTCATTCTCCAAAAAAGTTTATTTACAATGTTATACAAATTTACAGAAATTCCTGAAAATGCTTATATATAAACCAAAAGCCTTCTGTTACCTTTCGGTATTTTAAGGCGTTACAATGGGCTGAGTCCGCTGAAGGCGGTTTTTACTCGAACCGGCTCAAAGTACTCAGTACTAAAATAAAACCACAAAAGCTGAATTCGGTTCATTCTTTTATTTAACCCATTATAACGATTTTTCGCATTACAATATAAGGGAATAGAGTAGCTCAGTGTAGCGAGTAGAACGCTGAGTTGTTATGCTGAAGTTCCAAGTTTCAAATCCGAACATCAGAGGCTTTTAATGATTAAATCTGTTAACAACCTGTGATATCTATATATCCTCCTGGGGCTCACCCAGCCAAAACGTGGGGGAAAACTTGGAGGTATAGTGTTATCTTGGAAAATCACAACCATGCATAACCGTTGTCCAAGAAACAGAGCAATCTCTATCAACGTACTCAACCCAAGACTCGTGAGTTGTACTTTATACAATTACTGGTAAAAGTAATTGCCTGTGATGTACGCTGACCCTCTTGTCTCTTTAAAGGGCTCAACCAGCCTCTTTAAAGTGTTTACCCTTAACCTAATAAAGCATGACAGTTGAATGTGATCTCAAACAAATCACCACTCTGTATAACTGTTGGATTAGGAACAGAACAGTCTCAACTGGTTACTGAGCCCCCTATACTGCGACAGATACAGTTTTTTTAAGTTTTTTTTTATTCAATGTCAAAAATCTGTCGTATAATCCAATTAAACTGTAATGCCTGTACCAATTCAACCCATGAAGGGTCTTAAGTTCAGTACCTGGTATAGACAGAACTGTTTCTAGGACCACCACCACCGTTTCTTCTTCTGTCCGTTTTCTTTCAACGTTTAATGAGAATAACCTTCTATATAAAACAAAGTATGCATATAGCGAACAAAATATATGGTGGACATTTCATAATTGTCTACTTGGTGTTTGTTGTTTGTTTATTTAATGTCACCTTTGGGGCTATGGCTAAACGGACGATGCTAAAGTGGGAGCCCTTAATTTTGCTACCCAGGTGTAATTAGGATAGGGATTTTTAACGAATTCACACTACAGGTCACCCCCTACTATTTTTTTTTTTTTTAATTCCAGCCTTTATTCCACTTTGTCCCCGAGAGTAATAAGTATGTCTTTCATTAATAAAAAAAAAGTACCATTACAACTTGTAAAGAGGGTTAGCTTTAGTATGTGGTAGTGACTGTTTGTTGACTGACAGTAATGTTTCTAAGACAACAGTTGTTCATGGAGGTTATTAGTCCTCGATCTCACTCAACCATCAGATTTTCCTCAATCCTAAAGGCAGAGTGAGCCCAAAGAGGGTCTCAAGAACCCACAGGGAGCGATTAAATAAATTATCTGTCCTAACCAGATTTGATCCCAGGACCTTCGGCGAGGCTACTTAGCGCTCTACCACCGAACTACCCCGGTCTTTCTACAAACATTAATACAGTGATTTAAAAATCTAATAAAATTGAAATTTTACTTTAATGGACTTACTACAAAATATCATTCCATTTCTAAGGCGACACAGTTGCCACCCCTGACGAAAAATAAAGTTTCAAGCAATTTAAGTTTGCCTATTATTTAAAGTTGCACTAACTGAAGTTGGAACATTACGAACAAATGTAGAAGAGTGTTTTAATAAAGGAGTTGCGATCTATTAGAAAAATAATTTTATCCCCGAAGGTAAAGGTAAAGGGAGAATAAAACTTGAGAAGAAGTTGTATCATTAGTCCCCTTCGCTCGCAACTTTATCGAACCTTTACCAATCTTGACATTACAGAAATACCTTCAGCCCTTTTATAATCTTCTGCTAGATGGTGCCCTCTGGCAATAAGGGAATAATTATAGCTCCTATAAACTATTATAATTATAAATTATAAACTTGTGATATTTAGAAATTTTAACTTTATTATTTTTTTATATTGAAATCTACAATTTACAACTGCACAATAATAATGTATCGAGTAAATAGAATAAAAGATATATAATGGCATGAAATAAATGCAAGTTGAAAAAGCTATAAGACATGTTTCTTATAGTTTCAGTCTAGTTTAAGGATTCTAAGATAAGCGTTTGTAAAGGTGTAGTCCTAAGTATGGGATTTGTTCTAAAGAAGTCATTGGGATATTATTGACTGGATTTGAGGGAATTTATTTTTATTCACCAATTTTGACACGATTATTCAAGGTCAGTGGTATGGGATTGAACAGTATTGGATTAGTGTTGACTGATAGCAGACATGTGTCAACAGCATACGTGGTAAGGATAGTATTGGAATGAGTTGGAATTTCAGCTGTATAAACTGTGTAACGGATTGGGCCGAGGATGCTGTCTTGAGGAACATCAACCGATTGAGAAAAGAGGGACGAGTAAACATTAATATGGTTTACTTTGAATGGCCTGTCAGTGAGATAGGATGTAGAATGAGAAAGTATGTAGGAGGTAGGAATATACGGAGTCTTAATAATTTTAAACCCAAAACACGCCTTGAATAATTATATATTTAACGAAGGAGAAAGTTGGTTAGCGTGGAGGTCAAAAATAAACTCTTAACCTGTGTGAAGGTCATAAACTCTGCTGTAATAAACGTCATAAATAAACGAAATTTCACTGAAATATTTCAAAAAATAAGGTCATAATAGCGAAGGAATCATTATTTCCATTAAAAGTGTTAAGTAGGCTGTTATCAACCGGAGATGGATCCTATAGGATCTAGGACCCAGCCGATCCAGCCTTTATAAAGTGGGTAACCAAAATAAAGGGACAAATCTGAAGGTTGAACGTGATCCTAGACAAATCACCTCCCTATATAACCGTTGTCCTAGAAACAGTACAGTCCATACCACGCACTGAACCCAAGACCCTCCATGGGATGAAGTGCTGAAATATACATATCAAGATGAACTAATATCATTCAAGAATACTAATGTGTTTTTCTCCCCTTTTTCAGATATATTCTTCAACATAACATTACGAAGGAAAACCTTATTTTACACAGTTAATCTTATAGTTCCTTGCGTAGGAATTTCTTACCTATCAGTTCTCGTCTTCTATCTCCCAGCGGATTCTGGAGAAAAGATCGCTCTGTGTATCACCATCCTCCTTTCCCAGACGATGTTCTTCTTACTCATCTCCGAAATCATACCTTCCACTTCTTTGGCACTCCCACTGCTCGGCCGCTACATCTTGTTCACCATGTTACTCGTAGGACTCTGCGTAGTGATCACTATATTCGTCTTGAACATACACTACCGTAAGCCTAGCACCCACAAGATGGCACCTTGTGTGAGAAAGATCTTCATAAGGTGCCTGCCAAAACTGCTGTTGATGAGGGTTCCCGACCAACTGCTAGCTGACCTGGCCACGAAGAAGAGGACTTCTTGGAGTCAGCACAAGATCACGACGAGCATGGGCCTCGCTATCACTCCTTCTGCGGGCTCTTCACCGGATTCCTTGAGGCACTTCAGGCCGAATGGTCTTTACTCCACATCGGCATCTAACAGGTCGTTACCCTTTATTTATATTATGCTATTATAATGTATTCATCACTTGTGTATTCGAGACTTAACTTAAGTGATTTCTTTGAAGGCTCTCTGGTTTGATCGGAGCACTTGGCGGCAACGGCTACGCAGGTCTTCCGTCCGTAGCTGGATTGGACGAGAGCTTGTCCGATGTGGCCATCAGGAAGAAGTATCCTTTCGAATTGGAAAAGGCTATTCACAACGTAAAGTTCATTCAACATCATACGCAAAGACAGGATGAATTCGATGCGGTATGTACACTAAATTCAGTACACTTAAAGTCTTATTTGCATCATATATAAATATTTTATTTCCTGTAGGAGGATCAGGATTGGGGATTCGTTGCTATGGTCCTCGACAGACTCTTCTTGTGGATCTTCACCCTGGCAAATATAATCGGCACTATAGCCATCCTCTGCGAAGCTCCATCATTGTACGACGACACCAAACCGATAGACAAGGAAATCTCGCACGTCTACCAGGCAAAATCCTTTCCGCCGGGAACGCAAAATGCAGATTTCTAGCAGATAACCTGGTAAGGGAAGGTTATACCGACGAGCCAAGTTTTTATAACCTGTCTTTACATACTCTCCTTTTTTATAAGTTTTCAAATTAATTTCGTACAATGACAATCAGTTATGTTTTTCTTTCATGGTTATTAATATGAAGTGAAGAGTTCTTTTCAGATAATATATAATAAGATACAATTCGGAATTCATCCCATGTTCCAACAATAAAAAGAGCCTAAAAATATTTGAAAAAAATTTAACGATCGCTTGGCAAACGATACCTAATTATGTTATTTCAAAAAATGTTTCTATAATAACACAATAAAAACTAAAATATTAAATTTATAGTTATCATGCTAATTGGCTAGTTATGAACAGAATAGGGCAAAATCTATGTATTTAATTTTGCAGAATGAGTTGTACACTTGTATTGTGATTGGTCAGTTTGATACTGGTATAATCACCATTCTAGAAAATTATATAATTGATAAATAATCGAAATTTTATTACAAATTACATTCTGCCCAACTCTGGTTATGAGGTACTAAAACCGCATTAATCACATACGATTAGTGGCATGAAAATATTTTATATTTTTATAGATATGTTTTAGCATTTGCTGACAGCTGAGAGAAATGCAAAGGTAAGATTAAACGCGAGAATTTGCTTGATTTGATTTCAAATATGGGATTAAAGTTATCAATGAATAAAAAATAGATTTAAAAAATTTTCAAATGGTATCCTCCATTTAAAAAAAATGGAGTCACAGTACAATTAATTATTTTAAAATTAACTGCGGAAACATTACAATATTAAATTTTTTTAAGCAACGAAATGTGTAAGATTAGGATATCCTAGCGATTTTCGGATATCCATTCTTTGACAGATCGTGTTCAAGTTGCAAGAAATGCGGTATAGTTGGAGCCTTAGGAAGGACTTTATTATTCCTAATTAATGGAGTAATTTAAGACTATTCATTTGTCATCTAAAAAGGTGTAGAATGCTAATGGTAAAATACAATAAAACCACCCATAATAATAATAAAAATAGTACTAAATATAAACAAAAATCAGACTCCGTGGGTCTGTTATAATAATTTCTATAGTTTCTTCGGTGTTACTTGATTCTGAGATAATTGTACCTTAATTCCTTGGCATACAATGACGTCTCCGAGACGTCAGGAATGTCTTCGGTGGACACCGTATAGAACATCACTAATTATTCAATTATTTCCTGTCTCAATTCCGTTTTGTTTTAAATGTCCATACCGTTGATTTTTCAGTTTTATTTGTATGTCAAGGGAATAAGACAAACAGTACAGTAATGCCACAACGTGCTAAAAAATATATACAAATTATCTAATCCCTAATGTTAGATTGGGTAATTATTCCGCAGGTTGTCGCTTCGAGTCGAGTCACAAGTTTTAACTTTTCATTCGTTTTCCTTTTAATATCTTCCAAAAATAAAAGTTTTCACGATCTTTAGTATTGAAAAAAGAATATAATTATGGGAAATGTGTATAATTCGGTAATCATTTCACCTAGGAATGAACGTTTCAACAATCATATAACATCCTTACTTAGAAATGTTTGTTGAAAATTTTATTTCTGGATGAAATGATTACCGAAATCTACTCATTGCCCATAATTACATTCTATTTTCCATACTAAAGCTCACAATAACTTGTATTTTTGGATAATACTAAGAATAAAACGAATAAACAGATAAATCCTTTTGTAACTCAACTACAAGCGACAACATGCGTAACAGATACATTAGATTGTAATCTAGTTTATCTCTTTAAATAATTCTGTGATGTCCAGGTAACTAAAAGTTTCTTGTGAATTAGGGAATAAATTGATTATTCCATCATAAATGTTTATTAACTGCCGCTCAAATTAGTTTTAATGAATTTGTTAAAAATTAAAAATAAATATTATTTCGTAGTGAAAAATATTAGAAATTATTTTAGAATTGGGGGAGTAAGCCTCATTTTGGAATATATTAAAACATTTACTAACTACTTGTGAAACCATGTTTATGGGCATGAAATTATTGTAATTTTTATTGTTAGGCTAAATAACTATTAAATTTTCGTAGTTGTAAGTAAATGTCCATTTGTTCATTTTAAAATTAAGTATTTATAAGTGAAAAAATGTAAAAAGAGAACTGATTATACATAATAAGATCATTATGTTATATTTATAATGTTTATTATTATTATTACTTTCTTTATTATTTAAATTGAATCGGCCATACTTTTCTTCAGGACTTCTGACTAACTTGAAAATGTAAAGACATGAGTGTGGAAGATCACATTTTTTGTTAATATCTCTAAAACGGTTGATCGTCGATAATATTAAAAAAATAATTAACATTAATTTTACCTTAGAAAATATTCCTATTTATGTTTTATGTCTAACGTATTACAGGCACACTCTTCGAAGTAATAAAGTATTGTTTATATTTGTCACTTCAATAAGCAAAACAAAACTATAACTAAAATTTTAAAAAAAGATTCTCAAAAGAAATTAAAATGTCTTCAATTTATTTTTTATTTAACTCAATTGTTTTTAATAATAAAAAAATGTGACATCCTTGTTTTAATCATTTCGCTTTTTTCTAATTTAAGTGAGTCTTTTTTATTTATTTCTATACGCAAAAACGTAAACAAATCGTCTATGAACACATTTTATCATTCAATATTTGTGTTTATTAATCAATGGATATATCTCTACCGTGTGCTTTAAAAGGTGGGTACCACACCGTCTATTTGTGATATATTTTTTGTTTTTTCAAAATTCAATTTTGAAAATTTATTCAATCCGTTAATTAATGGCGAAATATTGAGGAAATTATCTACGAAATAGTTTGAAACCTCCCCACTTATAGTAAGATTTTTAGTTTATTATTTATTAGCAACTATGCAAACTTATAAAAAATATTTTATTAAAAACTTAAGTGGAACGAATTTCTTATTTAAACCACCAAGTAACAAATAAGTCCTTTTTAGGTTTATTAAAGAAGTAAATTGATTTTTAAAAAGTTATTTTCTAATATTTATTAAACAAATTATTAACATCATTTGGAATCCACAACTCCATGATCAGTTCTCTTCAATTCCATCGCCATCGTTCGAGATGTTCGGCTGTAATATATTTTTTACATGTATATAGTCAATAATTTTTTAAGAAACATTCCAGAGCATTGTTTTTGTATATTTACAATAAATGTGCTATCCTATTATAAATATTATGTGTTATAAATTAATGATTTTAGCAATACTTTTAAGGAATATCCCCTTTTGAAAAAACTATTGTTATTAACTATGTATTTGTTACAAGATTAAAAAATAAAAATTGAAAATAAGAAGATAAATAATCACTGTATGTACCTTTAAAAATGTATCCTCAACCTAAATAAATATTTCTTAAAACTCATCGATAGTTACTAAGTTAAGAATTGTTTTGAAATGAATATTATTATAAGTTAAGGATATTGCTTCATGACGATAATATATTTAAAAAATATGTTAATAAACTTCCTAATTGCTGTGAGTAATAATTAATAGATAATCTTTTCATTTTTATATTTTATTATCATTATTACCTACAATAAATGATTTACTACATCTTACCTGATCCTTTTACGAATGCCTCCAAACATATTTATAAAGGAATGAAACATCCAAAATAAAATATAATAAAATAATGCAATTGGGAAAAACCAAATATAAAAATATATGTAATAAATATAATAAAATAATGCAATTGGGAAAAACCACAATGCAAAGCCTTATGTTTCAAACCCAGTAATACACCCACTTACCAGTCGACGTTTCGCCTATTCAGGCATTATCAAGACACAAAAACAAAAAAGGGGTTATGTGAATCACATCTCGAAGAAAAAAGGCAATACATCCCAACGATCAACAGCCCAAAACAGGCTCCAAATATGAGACAGCACCCCACCACCAAGACGTTCAGAGTACAACTCCCATACCTACATTTTTGAGTTTTTGGCTCTAGTTTATTGATAAAATATTTCATTTACATAAAAAATAATTGAGTCTCTCAAAACTACTTTTACAATGTACAATATTTATGGACCCCAAGTTATGTTCAGAAATTGACTTTTTTTATAATTTAATAATTTTTTTTATATCAAAAGGCTCTATATATGTGTTATGTGAAATTCAAAGAGTACACTACTTAATAATAATTGTATGGCTTTATTAAACACACAGCATTTATTATTTATAATAAAATCTTAGAGAAGTTAAACGTAAAACGAATAACTACCTTCATTTTCTTAAAAGTTCAATTTTTTTTCCTTTTCCATAATTTTTACTAAAATATTTAAATCCAAATTTAATAAAACCAAAAGAATTGTATGTTAATAAGAAAGGATGGTTGGCGTTCTAAGCAGTGATTATTATATTATAGAATAGAATAAAAACGTATTTCTTCAACACAAATAGAGATATAATTCTTAGTAGGATCACATTTGACACTTGAGTAGTGTCAAGTGTGATACTACTATATGTAATAGCCCTGAAGAAGGCCTACAATGTAGGTCGAAACGTCGGCTACCAAATAAACAGTTCTCCCTATATAAGAATTTTTTTACCTATACACGAACCGTTTTCTTCCTGATATAATTCTTAATAGAATATGTAAAAATATTAAAAACAAATAAACTTTTACACATACAACAATCTGCTGTGATTAATAACTTCCTAATTAATTTAAGAAATTAAATATAAATTTTCAAGAAAAAAATTAAACCAATTGATATACTTACATAAAATAGACCAAATTGAGCATACGAATTATAGATAATTGTTATATGGGTAAACATTATTTTAATTGATGTATAGAAAACCAAATTGAAATATCCTGATTAGACTAGAATAGTAAATTCAACTTTCTGAACAAGAGGATAATAAAAGCTTATCAATTTTAAAATGATAAAATTATCAAGAATTCTCTCTATCATTTAAGCTTGAAAGCAAACCGAATAAGCCAATATTAAACCATAAGATCACCCAGCATTATGCAGGCAGATCTCGTTCTTTGTGGTTATTTTGAAATATAACAAATATATCTTTTTTTAAAAATATGTACATACATATATATAGTCTAAAAAAATAATGTTTTAATTAATTGTCTAGCTACAAACTACTTTCTGTAGCTACAGAAAGTATTAGAAATTAATCATTATTAATAAATAATTCCCCTTATTACGCTGAATATTACAAAATGATTAATACAAAAAATCTAAAACATAAGAATGGTTAAGGATAAATAAGATAAACTAATATATTTTAATATCTTTTTATTGATATTGCATTAAATAGTTTAAAAATATTAACGGAATGACTGTACATAAATGCACTGACTAATTTGGTAACGTAACAAAGTAATTAATTTATTTCAGAGAAAAGAAGTAGTAAGCATTAACACTGAAGCCGAGAGCTGCACCACACACTATGAAGGTAGAGCCATATATTACACGGTCCAAAGCACCGCCTTTCTTGAAAACAGGGGTTGTGTCTTCAATGCCAAATTTTTCTTTGAGTGGAGCAGTTTTAGCATATCCGGAATAAACATCAGAAGCAGCAGAACTCCTCTGTCTAACGCCTCTCAAGACGGATAACCCAACCCGTGATAAGCTCATGGCAACCTGTTAAAAAATAGAAGGAAAAAATGATAATAAACATTTATTAATTTTTTATATTATTTATAAGAAAAACAATAAACCTTGAACCAACCATTATTTTTAATTCTATCTAAAAAATTGTAGTTACTTAAAAATGCATATAAATGCTTATCATATGTTCATTAATCATCTTGCTAGACATTGGTTCTTTCTATAATTGTGTTGTGTAACTTTGTTTTATTTCACTAATCTTGTTTCATAAAATCTTTAAAAATATCAATAAAAAATTACAGAAGTAATTGAACTTCACAATAACTATGAATTTGCAATATATTCCTTAAAGAGGTTCGAAAAGCCAACCGAAAATCTAAAACAAGTCAAGAAAATCATCAAAACAGCAATGCATTGTATTGCCTAGTAAAATATGTGCTAAAATACTTATTTTGAATAAATTCGGTCAATTAAACGAGAACAGTAAATTCTCCTTTTTTTTCAACAGGTTAACTTTTTTCTGTAAAGAATAAGAAATACACAGTTGTCAACAATTAGGCATTTTGAACAAGAAAACGAGGATTCCCTTGTACTCAAATTAAAACAGGTAAACTTTTAAGTAGATTATATTGTATCTGATGTATCTCAGTATTGAGCAAACTAACTAGAGTATTTTTACAAGAATATCATTTGGCCTTGTATTCTCACTCTCTTGTTTGACAAATTATAGTTATTAGATTTAACATAATAGTATCGAGGAGTTTGCCAAGATATACAAGTGGTGATATTAATAAACTATATGTTCAAGATGGAGAAAGGAGATAGTTGGGGGTGCAGTCAAAAAAACACCAAATAAGTACTAGACTTATATTTAGTAAGTGCCGACGTTTCGACCTACAGTGTAGGTCATCTTCAGGGCGATTTGGAGAGAGGAGCCGCTGGGTGCACCGGCTAACCAACAATCAATTGTCATGTTCAATATGTATAATATATGTTCAAGAGTTATTTTATTCTTAAAGGTATCAGCTCTGCAAGTTGTCCCTTCGAGTTTGATTCCATTAAAATTAAGGATTTTATTCCATTAAAAAAAAAATAGTAGGATTAGTTATATAAACCATAAAACAATGGGCGTTAATGTAGAACAGAGCTTAAATAAGAAAATTAATTGTAATTTAGTTATTTAAAGCAATTTATAAGGCACATGGTATATTCCATTTTTTATTTTATTTTAATAGAAATATCAGAATCTATTCGGCAGGTTGTAAATTTATGTTATTATAAGTTTTAAATGTTTATTCATTTCATTTTTAATATTTTCCAAAAATACAAATTATTGTGTGCTTTAATATGAAAAAGAGAATGTAATTATAGGTAATGAGTAGATTTCGGTAATCATTTCATCAAATAATAAAAGTTTCAACTAACATTTTGAAGTATAGATAACAGAAGTATACACATTTCCTATAATTACATTCTCTTTCCTACACTAAAGGCTCGTGATAAATTGTATTTTTGGGAAACAGTAAGAAGGAAACAAATAAAAAGTTTAAACTTATTGTGAATCAACTCAAAGCGACAACCAACAGAATAATTACTGAAATATCTGGCTACATAAGATTCCTTGCATTTGAGTTGATAGATTTTTGAAAGAATGTGTACAATTTCTTGGTGGTATTATGTTATGCCAAGTTATTACAGATTGAAGCCAAAATATTGAAATTATTTAACATTTTTATCTTGTGAGCAACCATTTTATACAAACTAGTTCATCATTTAAGAAAAATGAAAGATTTTTTTCATACTCTTAATCAATTAGTCATCAGGCTAATCCCCTAATAACCAAATAAACATTTTTATTACTGGGCCATACCAATAAAATCACTAAAACCGAAAAATGTCTGCCCATTTGAAGTGTTCATCCCCATCATAATAATCAAAGTGTCTGATCAGGTTTAAAAATACAACCATACTTTAGGCAGTTTAAAGAAAGTTTATCTGAATCCACTTACAATATCTCTGTAAAATGTGAACTCTGAAGTTAAGGAAATTCAGAGTACTGTATTAGTTTTCCTAGGTACAACTCTTTCATCGTGATAAGAAAACTGTTGATCATAGATGTAATAATAATAAAGAAATTGGTTAAGGTGCGGTCAGTGAAAATTCAGCATATCGATAGGAACAACTTACTATTTATTATATGCCAGATAAACAAAAATATGCACTTATTAATGGGTGGTTATTCATTAGACAGAATTTTTTCATGACTACTCTGTCAAGTGTTTAATAAGCACTTCAATTACTTACTGTTTAGTACTAAATACTTTATTTCATTAATGATAATCACAGTATAAACAATACTAACTTAATTTTAATCTAGACCATTTCATAAATAAAATGATTAATAAGTAAAAAATAAGGAAAGTGAAGAGGTTATTATATCTTTGATTATGAATTCTGGATAGACTTCAACCAAAATACTATTTTATCTAGCTATTTTTGCAAACAATTGGTTTATTTTAAACAACAAAACGACACAATTAGACTTTGGCGAAAGAACAAATGCTAAATATAAAAATAAATGAGATAAAAATACTAACCTCAAACAGTTGGCAGAGAACAAATATGGCGACTCTAACTGATACTGCCAGAGACCTTTGCTATACGAATATTGATATTTGTATTTTTTAATATTTTAGCATGTGATCAATTATTTGATTTTATTTATAATAGAAAAATAAATAAAAAAACAACTTCTAATGTATTACAATTTTAAAATTAGATGTTTTTTAGTTTTTAAAAAAGTACTGAATTGAAAATGGAGGGGGAAGATTAGTGATCTCAAAATTGTACAAGATCTTTTTTACATTTTGAAATTAAATAAATCTATAAAGAACTAATACATGATTGCATTATTTTTTTACATTTAATATCATATAATCAGGTAATATTCTATTTTAGAGTTAACATTTTGATTTGTTGTAAGTAATGTAAACAATATTTTCATATTGATGATAATTGTTGACCTATGCTAATTTATGTTGAAGAAATTGGTCCGGGTAGAGGTCACTGAATGAAATTCTCAAGTAATTTCAGAAAATTAAACGTTGGATATCAATAAAGATTTTCTGAAATTACTTGAGAATATTTTCATATATATTTTACCAACAACTTCCTAATATTTTTACAACTTCTTTACATTTTGAGTACTACCAGTCGGTAATTTCTCTACTTGATTTTCCTTTCTTACCATTGTATATCATTCACTCTTGCCATAATATGCCTATCATTCATAATATTCATGTGTTGTATTATTTAATACTGTTGTAAATTTCAATAAATATATATTTTTTTAAATTCTGTATGTACTTAACCAATCAAAAGCTGTAGATTACACTAATATTTTATAGTTGCTTATTCAATCATTTGATATATGTTAAACCACTTGTAGAACTATTTGATAATTATTTATATATTTACTATTTTACAGTATATATAATTTAACACTGATTCGACTCTACCCGTTATCAAGCATTAATTGGTTAGCCAACAAGTTCTACCGAAGACATACATTTTATTGCAGAAACATTGGTTTTTACCACAAAAAACATGGTGAGTAGTTCAAGAAATTTTATCATAAACATCATATTCGACCAACCAACATCTCTTATTTACTAAAATGGCAAAATTTTAAAGTTTTTTAATTTATATTCCTTAATATTTTGTCAAATTACTTAATAATTAATTAGATTTTGCTATAGGTTTTTATGTTATTTCTTCTTTTTTATTCATATTACTTTTATTTGTAAATGATACTTATAGCAATAATAATTGATAGATAATATAAGAAAAAATTCAGATTAAGTAACTTAAGACTAAGGTATTGATTTAGTGCAGAATAAGTTTTAAGATTCAGAGAATCTTAAAACTTATATTTCCGTTGAAAAGCTGGCATTAAATTTGGTTACGATTCCAATAGTTTCACTAACTATATACTGCATACGTCAGAAGTAATAAATGATTTGTAGTATTTTCATTAAACATTTACTATACTGAAATTTTGGTTTGGCAATAAAATAGTAAAATTATTTTAGATATCAGAAATACTTACTTTTATTTTTATACTGATGATTATTAATAAAAATTGGAGCCAGGTCGATAGATGTGAAGAGCGCTGATTAGCTGTGCTGGAGATCCTGGGATTAAATCTGACTGTGTCAGATAAATTATTCAATGTGTTCACAACTACTAATAGATCCTGTGGGATGTGGGTGGCTCACCCAGCCTCTATAAAGAGGGCATGCATAATTGGAAGAAACGCACAATAGTTGTCTAAGAAATCGTTCAGCCTCTACAATGTACCTGAATAATTATTAGGTGACCGCGTAGTATGAGTGTGAGGAAAACAAGGACCAGGTGGAGATCAAAAATGAATTTTTATATAGTGGTCAACTATTCATAATAATAATTATTATTATATTATAATAAATATTTATGGGGTAGCTCTGTGTGTAGAGCACTGATTAGCTATGCTGGAGGTTCTGGGTTCAAATCAGCTGTGGCAAATAAATTATTCAATCTGTTAACAGCAACAGATGGTGAGTTCTGCAGACCCTTCTGGTGCTACCCAGCGGTAACCCTTAATAGGGGGGGGGATATGTAGGCTGAATTTCGTCTTGAGCAAATCACTTCCCTGCACATTACATGGATTAAAAACAGTACAGTCTCTACCAAATACTGAACTCAAGACCCTCCAAGGGTATAATTTTTTCAGGTTTATTAGAATAGTGGTGTAAATTAGCATGAATTCATTTAACGCGGCTTTGGCAAATAGGACGACGCTACACAGGGGTCCTAAATTTTGCCTATCCAGGTATAATTAAGATTGGGACCTTTAACGTGTACCTGGCACCGCACGTTCGGGACCCCTCCCGATTTTACCTCCCTTTGAAAGGATACTTTAATACTCTTTTTGAAAAAGCTCTCTCGGTCATAGTATGTTGCTATGCTAACACTGCACCACAGGTGATCCTCATTGTTAGTTTTAACAGTGTCCAAAAATTTAAACTATGCAAACATTTCTTTAAGTATTTCCACATTTATATGTAATGATACAGAACAATAATGAGGAGATTGGTTGTTTTAGAAGAAATCACTCGAAATGGCGGTTACCGATATTTAGGATAAGAGCCGCATTGACTTATATAGGTTCGGGATTCGCGGCACGATCGGCCTATAACAAACGGGCAGATGCCGTAGGACCAATCAGCGACGAGGATGTAACCCCCAAGAAGGAGTTCAATTTTCTACGGGCCAAGAATTCTAAACCGTGTAAGGTCCGCTTAAACATAATAGCCAATTAGTGACTGTCCAGGTAACCCCCCAAACCTAGTTTAATTCTCCCGAAATAGTCCTGAGTTGCAAGTTACGGCTGTTTTATAGTTTCTGCTGTGCAGGGAGTTTGTTTGCATTTAAAATACTCGATTAATTTGCCCATTGCCTTATAGATCAGAAAAAATATCGGTATCTACATCACAAGTTGTCGCTTCGAGTTAGGTTACAACTTTTATCTGTTTATTCGTTTCATTTTTAATATTTTCCAGAAATACAAGTTATCGTGAGCTTTATATACAAAAGGGGATGTAACTAAAGTTAACGAGTAGATTTCGGCAATCATTTAATCAAGAAATGAAAGTTTGAAATAAAGATGATATATGTTCGTTGAAACGATCATTTCTAGATTAAATGATTACAGAAGTGTACAAATTTTCCACACTAAATCTCGTGATAATTTTTATTTTTGGAAAATTTTAAACGGGAAACGAATAAACAGTTAAAACTTCTTGTAACTCAACTCAATGCGACAACCTGTAGAATTGATACCATTTAATGCAAGAAACATGTACATTTGATAATGATATCGGCTCTGGAGTCACTTTTATTGCTTATAGAAGTATAACTAACTTTATATAGAAGTATATAAATATATACAAAAATAAAGTAAAAAAAAAAATATATATATATATATATATATATATATATATATATATATATATATATATATATATATATGTATAATAATAAAAAAAAAATATAATAATAATAAATAAAACATAAAAGAAATATACTGTACACATTCATACTCTATTTACAATTTGCCTGGGGTCCCCGAACTGAGCTCTTTCCTCATGAATGAGGGCAAAGCAGGAGTCCGGGAGGCCCCAGCCCCCTTTCCCAGCCGCGTCACTGGCATTAAACGCCAATGGAAGCTGGTTAAGGGCGCTTCACACACACACACACAGGTCGTGAGTGGAGAATCTGGCCAGTGCCATTACTCCAAATAACATTATTATATCAGGTCTCGAGGCCATTGCCGGTTTAGGCGGCGGGGTTGGTTATATGGATGTGTGGAACTGGATAATGACTGAGCCAGGGGGTGACAAGGTTTTGGTGAAAGTTTGAAAATCTAGTAGGGATGAGATCGGGGACGAAAGGAATGTTGAGATCATTATGGAGGGTTTTGTTGGAGACATAATAAGGAGCATTGATATTAATGGTTCTCAGGACTTTGGATTGAAAGGATTGAATGCGTCTAAAAGGTAAAATGAATAGTTAAAAGTTGTTATTCAACTCACTGCAACTAAAGCGACAACTTAAGGAATAATTATCACAGCTTGATAACACAAGGGAACAACATTTTTGTTGCATAAAATATTTTGACTAATATTCTACTTCCTCGAGGTGCTGATTTAAGATCTGAAGTCAGTTTGTTTGTATCAGCTTTACTTTTGGGGTTATAATTATAAACTGTTTTTTAAGATGAAAATATTTTTTATTAAGAAAACTATTAAAAAAATTACCACTACATATCAAAAAATTTTCTTTTGTAAGATTTTCTGGCTTGATTCGGTTCACGGGGGCTGTTTTTAATGCTCCAACAATAGTCCGCCATCATGTGAGCATTCCAGTGACCTTGGTAACGTTCCTCCATAGTTCGAATGTCCTGATGGAACCGTTCCCCTTGTTCTTCACTCAGATCACCAAGATTTTCAGGGAAACGGTCCAAATGGCTGTGGAGGAAGTGTACTTTGATGCTCATATTACAACCAAGCTGCTGGAAGTGTAACAACATTAGTTCAATATGCTCCGCATAGCTTTCTTCCTTTTTGTTTCCCAGAAAATTTTGAGCAGTCCAAACGAATTCATTCCAGGCATTTTTTTCAATATCAGTCATGTAACTAATAAAGTTTTCATCCTTTATCAACCTTCTTATTTGGGGACCATCAAAAATTCCATTTTTAATTTTTTCTTGGCTCAAATTAAAGAACTTCTTAGAGATGTATTTATAGCAATCACCACCCTTGTTCAAAGCTTTGACAAATTGTTTCATGAGCCCTAGTTTGATATGCAAAGGTGGCAGTATTATTCGATCCGTGGGCACAAGGGGCTCATTTATTACATTCAGTTGTCCCGGAACCATAGATTGCCTGGAAGGCCAATCTTTTCTAATCCAGTGCTCAGACCTAGCTCTGCTGTCCCATAAACAAATAAAACATGGATATTTTGTATATCCACCTTGTTGTCCAAGAAGAAAATTCACCATTTTTATATCAACACTTATCAACCACTTTTGTTCGTTGTATTTGATTCTATCCATTACAGAAGCTACAGTAGCATATTCTTCTTTGACTGTAGTTGAATGTGCAATCGGTATCGAACCCAGCTTATTGCCGTTATGCATAAGTACACATTTCAGGCTACGTTTAGAGGAGTCAATAAATAAACGCCATTCATTTGGATCATACTTCTGTACTCCCATTGCTTTCAATAAACCAGGAACATCTGAACAAAAAGCAAAGTCGTCATCTTTAGAAAAGAATGACAGCAATTCTGCCTCTCGGTTACGATAGTATGAAATTCTTGTTTCTGGGGTTAAAAGATTTCTTTGCTTTAATCGAGAAGCTAGAATCTCCGATGTCTTTTTAGAAAGACCAAGATCTCTGATTAATGCATTGAGGTCTTCCTGATTAAAGAGCTGGGGCTCAGAAATAAAATCAGGGTAAGAATCACTTGTCCGACTTTCATCACTTGAAGAATAGTTTTGTTTTTCTATATCATGATCATTTTGTACAGATGAAGAAGCTTGGGGTACTGGTGCATCGCCAGAGAACAAGACTGGTCGAGTAACAGATAACAAGTTTGGATAAGACCATTTCGACCGGTTATTTTTATTAATTCCATTAATATCAATCACACAAAAATAACAATCATCTTGATGATTATTAGGTTCCCGCCAAATCATTGGTGTTTGATACTTAAAATGGGGTCTTTTCTTATTTGCCCATAATCTCAAAGACTCAACACATGTTTTACATACCATATGAGGGATCCAGTACTTGTCACGGATGTCCAAAGCGAATCCAAAGTAATCAAAATATACCTGTGTTATAAACTCTGACACACTTAGCCTACAATTTTTGAATGTATATTCACCACAAATGTTACAGAAATAGTTTGGATCGTTTCTACAGATATTTCTTAACTTGGACATTGTTATTTAACACAAGAGCACAAACTTTTTCACTAAACAACTCAGTTGAATTGAAGTTTGAATGTGACTAGTACAAATATATGTCTATCAGCTGTTTGCCAAAAACAAAAGGTGCTGGAGAAAAACTGAGGCTAGATTTGTAATCACCAACCTCTAATTAGTAAACAACAGGCCTAAAACTCCATGCAACAAAAAATTAATAAAAATTTGTTCCCTTGTGTAATCAATGTTGCCATTAACAAGAAAATATTTACACTTACGAATAAAATTACACACATTTATTTTAAATATATCTGTGCCATGAGGTATAGGGTACCGAATCCATAAAATAGGTAATATTATAGGTAAATTGCTATAAATACTATCGCCATTACTCCCAATTACTTATCAATGCCAATAACAAGGTGGACGATTTTCTTCAAGCTGTATCTGTATGAAACGAATAAACAAATTTTAATAGTTCAATGTTGAGGAACATTAGCTTTCCTAACAAATAAAAAAAATTTACAAAAATGGTCCTTGGTGTCCTTTGCTTCCAGGGTACAGATATAAAAAAAAAAAAATGAAAATAAGTACAGAATTACAACCCACATATACCCAATTATACCCAAAGGTCTTGGGTTCAATACATGATACTGACTTTACTGTTTCTAAGACAAATATTGTGCAGGAAGATTATTTGTCCGAGATCACCGTAAATTCCAAGTTTTCGATAACTTGATAAAGGCTGAATGAATCCAGGGCGTAGATCCTGCGGAGTTCATCCATGGTTGTTAACAGACCAAATGATTTATTTACCATAGACGGATTTTAACCCGGGATCTTCCACGCAGCAACTCAGTGCTCTAAACATTTGTCTACCCCACTCTCTAAAGAGAGTACACATTAAATTAAATCCCTTTAATAGTATACGAGACTAAGCATTAATAATTTCAATTTGCAATCTCGTCTTGAATATTTCTGGAATTGCTGAATCTATGAAGAAAAAAATAATAGAATTATTCTTTAAGGAAAATAAGAGGGAGGTTGCTTATTCATTTAATGCCATTTTATCCTGCTATGGCTAATCGGTCGACGAGTGGAAGCGATTTTCGTGGAATGTATTTTTATGAGTTTAAACTTGGTCTGAGAAATTTTCAGCAGGTGACACCGATTAATTCATAAATAAATAATTCATTTATTCTTTCTTTCTTTCAACCAAGAGTTGAAACCATCACATCCACATCGTATTGCAGGGATATTGATAAAATGCTCCAAACATATATAAAAAGTATCCTGCATTCTTTAATAGTAAGGGACCTATACTCTTACACAACGCCAGACCTCATGTTTCACGACAGTGAAGAAACTAAACGAGCTGGGTTACGTAGTCCTATTATACCCACCTTATTCGCCATACTTAGCTTCAACAGATTTCCATGTATTCAGAAATTTGGACTTCATTAAGGGTAAAATTTTTGAAATTGATTCTCAAGTTATAAACGCATTTTCAGACTTTAATTCATCACAAAACTCTGAATTTTTCAATACTAGGATTAAAATGCATAGTGAATTAGCGTAAATATTTTGAATAAATATTTTTTAATCCTTGTTGTTTCACTAAATAACCTTTCATCTGAAAACGGGTATTTTATATGCAACGGCCCAGTATATTAGGCCTTAGAATAATATATTCATTATAGTTTTAATGCAATACGATGTAGATTAATTAACAAAAACGTAGAATACCCCAACTAGTGTTCATTGACAAGAGTGGTAAAAGCTTTTATTCGATAGGGGTTGTGGGAAAGAGAGCAACTATTGATGAGTTTTCTGCGTATTCTAAACTGTTGCTATCAACTTCCTCCTGTTCCAATCCTAAGTGTTGTTTTCTGTTTTAGTGATCCATTTATTAATGTTTTTTTCGTCTTTTAGTTGTGCGGGAGTTTCTGAAAACTGAATTAGAACGGTTCGATAAACGCTTTTGTAACATAAACACAGCGAATGTTTGTCAATAAAAAAATAACTAATTAAAATATTTAGTAGTAATGAATAAAGAGTATTGGGTTCAGTACATGATAGGGACCAGGCCTTTTCTAACTCAATGGTTATGCTAGGAGGTGATTTGCCGAAACCGAGGACATATTATTTAATGAATATTTTTCCTAGACACTTGTATGTTGATACCTGATAAGATGAAATATGTAGCTCAACTTTAGAAAATTTAGGTGAAATATAATAGCCTTATTGATTAACTAACTATAATGTTGATCATAATAAATTTAAAATTACAATGCACTCAATAATTAACTGTTACAATAATGTTGATATAATCAATATAAAATGTACAGTCCATCCAATATTAGGGGACTTTTTTTTTTAATTGTTGTTTCATAATTGTCAAAGTTTGTTTATTCATTCAACACTTTATGCTGCAATGACTAATCGGGCTGCAGTTGGAGCTGTAAATATTGCCTAACCAGGTTTAATTAGGATAGGGATCTTTAACGAGTCTGTACTCTGTGTAAGGGATCCCGTTTAAGGTCCCTTCCGAAGGACGACATAACAAGGATTTTTACTCCCTTTAAAAAACCCTAGGGTCACCTGCCAGGCGGCGAACCCGCGATCTTGGGCTTATTTGGTTGTTATGCTAACTATTAGGCCGCAGGACCCTGATTATCAAAGTTAGATAAGTTTTATATTTAAACTGGAACATATTTCAAAAATAAATATTATAAAATTTAAAAAAAAATTAGTTTCTTCATAGTCATATAAACCCTTCCTAAAATAAGTTTATATTGTTCAGAAATTTGTCAAGAATCATTTCTTGAAGGTAATAAACAATAATTTTAAAAAAACCGAAACGTTTTATTTTGATTTATAAAACTGACAACTAAATAGCATCAAATTCGGAGAACAGCCCTTATTAATAAAACACTAACCCTAATTAAAATAAATTTCACTGTGTCATTATTAGTTAAACATTAGCAATACTATATAGTAAATGTGAAAATATGTAAATATTTATTGAACAGCTTGTATTGATGCTCATCTTGTTGATTACAATTTATTTAAAAAATAAATAAAATAATATTTATTCTTAAGCAAATGGCTAGATATCCGTTGGCAGTTCTCTACTGTTCATCTTGTGAATACCTAAAATGATGTTCGTAAAAAAAAAATACTAATTAATAAAACAACATTGTTCGGAAATCCTAAATGGACGAGGTAATAAAAATATCGTCTGATACTCTAACACATATATTTAACATATAACAAGCAATAAATAACATTTATTTCCAAATTTACACTAAATAATTTTAAACAGAATTACATAATAGTAAAAACGAATTTAATGTACATTATTAGAATATATCCGCTACATCGATTTTCTGAATCAGAAACATATACATTTAATCACAACATATAATACACCTATTGTTAACATATGCGATATGATACAATGAGAAAGACAGTAGGTATCAATAACTTCTTTGTTGCCTTAAAATAACACATATCTATACATAAATATAACACTCAAATCCAAGAAATTAATGTTTTATACATGTATATATAGCATTTAAACACCCATAACATATACACGTATATACATGATTAATTAAATATACCCAAAATTCAAATATTGAATCGCATGCAAACGTTTAACATTGAGGTATAAACACAGATTGTTAGAAATCCTTTTGAAGTTAAGAGTTGAAATAGAAACACTGATCTAACACCCAACACATATGTTTACGACAACTAATAAAAACACCCATTATTAATACTTTTTCAGAAATACTATTTACTTATATAACCTCAATAGCTTAAACATTTAGATTTTTTTTTTTAAATAACTGTAACGTCCAGGAATTAGCATAGAAATTATGAAAAAAATGGAAAAATTATTACTTAATTCAATATAGGTCAAAATAAAAACAATAATGTGAAAATGATAAAGCAACATTTAATTAAAAATAAATATAAAAATATGAAAAAAATAGGGCGGTAAAATTAGACCAATAATAAATAATATTGTAGCATAATTATTATTTTTTATTATCAAAAGTATCTTTATGATGAATATTATTGAATCCCTATCGTTTTAAGAACAATTAAAAAAAAAAAAAATAAACGAAAAGCCGCTAACTAAAGTTATTCTAATTATGTGAGATTCATGAAAATGATATTAAAAAATAATTTAATAAATACATAAGCAATATATAGCAAATAATGTTAGTGATTGGTGACGTCATCAACTCAAAATTCAAAAGCAATCAACTCGCGTATTCAGTTTAAATTAAAGCCTAAATCAAAAACATCTTTTTGGAATTTCTAAAGGAAAATTGTTTAAAATTGAATCAATGTAGTTTCAAAATATCTATGTTTCATATAGATAAATTTAATACTTTGTCCAAAAATAATCGATATACATTGGCAAGTTCGTGGCCATCATTTTTATTTAGCAAGATCGCGAAATGATTTAAGATTTTTTTTTTTTGGAAATACGTTACTTCTAAATTATCATTAAAATATCAATTGCTAAAATGATTAATTAGTTTTCTTTTATTTTAATAGAAATACTTGATTTTTTAATACTACAGCATTTAAATTATTGTCTATACATTCTAATCTATTGTATCTAAAATCGATGTTTGATTTTTTAGAATATTAGAAATAGAATCCCTCGTTTCCTAATGACTTATAAGTCGATTTTCTACTAATAATTAATCAAAGTATTAAATTAATTGAATATGCATTATACAATAAAAGTGAATAAAGTTGAATACAAATATACAAAACATTTATAAAATATATTTTTAAAGTCTATTATATAACATTTACCATACTTTAAACCGTATATATGTACACTAATTTATTTACAATTAATTATATTATACTTGTTAATAAAGGTAAAATGTAAATAATTATGGATATCTGAAAGAAATTGCGTAACCTGTGAACCAATGAGGATATAGAAGGCCTCGTGGACTAGCATATTTTATTTATTTTTATGATATTTATCGATACTTTAATATTAAATTTATTTATTTAATAATATACTTGATATTCAACTAAATAATTATATCTCTATTCCTTCACTAAATCTAATTTATATAGAATTAATCGTATGATTTAATATTGATAGATTAACGCATGGTTATATTAATATAATATCATGTAATATTAATAAATTTAATTTAAACTGATATATCTTCCACTATTTTTAAATCGTAAATATTCTATGAATATGATAATTGATAATATTTTATTATACTTAAAGGCCATTAAACTTTTTTTTTAAATTAATAAATTTAATACTAAGCCTTCTAATCTCATTGGAAATCACTTTTTATCTTAGAATTTATTGGAAGAACATTGTGCATTTACTCTGCACGTGTCTTTGTGATAACACGTGGAGTTGTATTTACAATAAAAACGTGCATAATTAATACTTGCAAATAAATTTATTTTAAAACAAATTTGATTGAGTTAATATAAATTAAAAATTTTCAAAAAAAAAAAGGTATATGTCAAGATTTCTAAAGCCTTATTTTATTCTAATAGTTTTTATTATTAGAATTATCTAGAATATTCTTTTATATATAATATAACTTATTAATTAAAAGTTAATTAATAAAAAGCTACTACTAATGATAAAACCAAGATTTAAAAATATCTGCTAATTCTAATATTTCTACTTATTAAACAAAGAGACTAATAAGCCAAACAACAATAATAATAGAAACGGGCCATTTTCAATATTATAATGTTTTAAGACGAAAGGAAAGAGTTATAAAAATAAATAATTAATTTAATATTAATCATAATAATTATAAACATAATATATGTAACTTTATTGATTTAAAACATATAAATGACGTCAGAAAAGTTTATGATAAAGTAAATCCAATGGATTGAAATGATGTTATCTTGAAAATGGCTCGTCATTTCAAATTGTTGATTTCAATTAATTAATTGTATGTTCAATTAAATATATAATATAATTGTGCGAAAATCGTATATTCTTATAGAGATTAAAGAAATGAAAATAATTATTGGTTATAAAAAAAAATTTACAACTAACTTACACCCTACTTATTATTTAATTTACTATTTCAGAAAGATAGACTGGGGATCCCGTACTCACATCTGTGCGGTATTTTTATTAAATATATTAAAATTATAATTAATTAAAATTATATGCCTATACATCTTAACCATATACTTTTATAGTTACCTTATGTACATTATATTACATAACAATATAACTTAATGTTATTATCGACTAGCTCCTATAACTAATAATCTTGGGAGGAATCTTTCTCAACTTCAGTAATACAATAATAAATCATTAAAATGCATTAAATAAGAAGTAATAATTTAAAATTAAAAATAGTAGTAAAATCTCTTATGTCTTATTGCATTTAACTACACTGTAATGATTTTTTTTTTCAAAAGTTTCAACAGTAGTGATATCTTTCAAAACATTTTTATTTTATAAGAGGAAAATAGTTGACTGGATGATCCAATGCAGAAAGGAGATAGTTGGGGGGGTGCAGTAAAAAAAAACACTGAATAAGTACTAGACTTATAATTATGTGCCGACGTTTCGACCTACAGTGTAGGTCATCTTCAGGGCTATGAGAGAGAAACAAACAGAACAAAAAATATAAAAATGTACAGTAACAATAACTCCCTCTTTTTTTATTTCCCTTTATATTATTTTTACTTTACTATCCTTTCTGTACATTTATTTTTTGTATTTTATTTTATATTCGTTATTTAAAATTTATTATTCCTGGTAATTTTCTTTAATTTTATTATATCTGTCATTATTTTAATTTCTTTTCATTATCCTTAATTTTATTATATATGTCTTTATCTTAATTTTATCATATCTGTCACTATTTTAATTTCTTTTCATTATCTTTAATTTTATTAAATATGTCCATACCTTAATTTTATTATATTCTGTCACTTTTTTAATATTCTTTATCTTTAATTTTCATATCTGTCACTATTTTAATTTTCTACATTACTTGTCACCATATTATTGTTACTGTACATTTTTATATTTTTTGTTCTGTTTGTTTCTCTCTCATAGCCCTGAAGATGACCTGCAATGTAGGTCGAAACGTCGGCACATAATTATAAGTCTAGTACTTATTCAGTGTTTTTTTTTCCTGCACCCCCCAACTATCCCCTTTCTACATTTTTATTTTATGTTTATTTTAAGGAAGTTAATCATCATAAAATTGGGTACATAATCTATAAGCGTCGCTAGCATAAACAAGTAATAAACAAAATGTTAAAAGTAAAAAACAAACAGAAAAAAATTGAAGGGTTGAAATTTTATAGTTTTTATTTTCCGGTTATAGATAACTTTTTTTATTGCTACGAATCTTTTATATTTTTTTCTCAGAATTTCCCACTCATATCAACACCACACCTTATAAGACTTTTAAATTTTTTTAAAAATATTTAGTAGATAAAATAACATAAAAATATTTGCATAGTTTGAAATATTTTATAGTTAATAAAGTTTGTTTTCAAGATTTTTAAATATTATATTATGGTTATTAAATATTGTTAAAATATGTAAGTCATGTATTTTGAGCGATAATTATTCCCTTATATATCTATATTTAACAATAATAGTAAGTGTTAGCGAACCAGAAGGCTCGATGCCGACACCATCATTCCCTGCTTGTTGTTTGTTCATTTAAGGTCACTTTATGCTGCTATGGCTAATCGGACGATGCTACAGTGGGAGCTCTAAATTTTGCCTATCCAGGTTTAATTAGGATAGGGATTTTTAACGAGTACCTGACAACGTACAGGCTCGGGACCCCCGTTTAACGTCCCTTCCGAAGGACGGCGTAACTAAGGATTTTTTATTCCCTTAAAAAAATCCTAAGGCCACCTGCCGGGCTACGAACCCGCGATCTTGGGTTTAGTAGTTTGTTACGCTAACCACTAGACCACAGGTGACCGTACCATCATTCCCTGCTTACACACAACCGAAACGCTAATCTGCCAGATCATTCTTAACGCAACCTTCCCACCTACGCCTCCACAGGACCTCCGTCTTCTCCTGAAACGTTTATAAACCCATCTTAATCTTCATGACGCCATCACATACCAATATCAACCGGGTGCGTGCTCCGCGATTCCGCATTCTGTAATCACCTATATTCTCCAGTGGTATCATCCTTTTTTGGAGCATGTATTCAATGCAAATCCTTATTTTCGAATACCTTAAGACGTTGTTGATTTTTCAGCGTTAGCGGCCACGTTTCACATTCGTAAGAAGCGTTACAGAGATGATAGTTTTATAAATTCTGATTTTTTGATCCGGGACAAAAAAACTCGAGCTTAGTAAACTTAAATGACATGAAACTATGAATGATTAGGAATTTACGAATTACCGGGGATAACCATATCAATAAAGAGGATAAATAAATATAAATAATAAAATTAACAATGAAGATATTAGTATAGTTTTTTAAATTAAATGAAAATTATTTAAATATTTCTGAAGTTCTTCTTCTTTGTCTTACTCTTATGCCATTTAACAGCAAGACAAGGAGCCTCGCCTAGCGTCGACCTTCGCCAGCGTAACCATCCTTCCCGATCTCTGCTTCGCCGCTTCATTTCATTGAGAAATCTGCCTCTTTTGCTTCCAATTCTCTGGAAATACTCTTGATAAGCGATTCTGGGATTTCCTGTTCGCCGCGTCTCTAATACCTTTATTGGATTCATATCATCGTTCATGCGGCAGACATGTCCAAACCACTGGAGTTGCCGTCTTTCTAGAGTGGTTTTAAGTTCTGTGACTTCTAATTGCTTCTAATGCTTTCGTTTCTGATGCGATCTCCTCTGGTTCTCTCAACAGATATGCGAAGGAACCTCATTTCTGCTGCCGTTATGCGACTAGAATGCCTGTCCAGCATTGAGATGCCTGTCCAATTGAGATGCCTGTCCAACTTTCTCCTCCGCGCAGGTAGGTAAACAGACTTATATATATGCATTTTGGTCTTCTTGTCTACTTCGCGGTGACCGATGATGCTATCGGTAGTCTGGTAGTAAACTTGATTTGCTTTACATATTTCTGAAGTTGAGAAATATAAATAAACGGAAGGGATAAACTAATATCGGGTGAGTTGATTTTCAACTGAACCCGATGTCTAATTTTATGGAACATTAGATTTAGCACGCACCTTTCCGCTTAGGACAAGGTGACTCACTTAGTTCTATGTTATGTATATCATAATTTCTACGTATATTATGTATTTATATATTACTATCTACATATACTTTACATATGTACATATTTTAAGGCTTAATCAAGCCTTATACTTATACTTAGTGTTCACAGAGCATCAGGCCTTGCTTCTCTAAGCCTCTGTGGGCTTAGCAGAATAAACGGGTTAAAATAAACCAAAACTAACTAAAGACAACTATCACATTTATAGACCATCTACTTACACCCATGCAACAAACAAATACATTGCTATTTTACAAAATATATAATACATTATCGTTCCAGCGTAAATAATACGTTCAGATTGTGTGAAGTTACTAAGCTGATAGCGATCGATTGGGAATATGGCGGAGTTCTGTTCGTATGATAATAATTTTATTACTGACTGTATATAGCCACTATTACTGCTGTAAATTATTATTAATCTTAATTAATTTTTAAAACATTAATGATTTATTTTTAGCATCCCCCTTAGTTTTATTTAACTTAATTTATTAACCTCTGTTGGATATATAATTTGTAATAGTCTATTTATTTATTATTATTTACTTGACCAAGCTACGTATAAAAAATTGAGGGTATCACTTTCGCTTGTTGTCGCTTGGAATTATAGTTTTCTTTGTTTCCTTTTTAATAATTTAGAAAATAATCATAATTTTGTTATTTTGGAACGTTCAACTCTTAATTAAATGATTAGGTACCGAAATGTACAAATTTCCCACAATTACCCAATTTCTTTTCTTACAAAAACAAACGATTATTATTATGTTCGAAAATATTAAAAAGAAAACGAATGAAAATTTATAACATGTAGTGACTTAGTTCAAAGCAATAACCTCCGGAACTAAAAATTGCTCCGATGAACATTAAACCATTTCATTAAAAACTTTTTCGTTAAAAAAAATATAAAGTAATATAAAAATAACATTTAAATAAATTTTAATTGATAAAATGATTTTTTTCATAATGTGTAGTACAATCAATATTATATTTGACATTAATAATTATATTTTATTACTAATAGAAGTCAAATATTACAATATTATAAAAAAAAAAATATTAATATACGAAAAAATAATTTTATGTTTAAACGTAAAAAGGTTAAGCTGTCATTTCTGAGCAGTATGGACCAATCTAGCCATTTTTGGAGTTTCTACATGACTGCAAGAAATAATCATAATCAATAAAAGTAGTTAGTAGAGTATATATTTTCTTTTAATGTAACGTTGATTATATGTTAAATATAATAGTTAGCTGAAAATTCTATTATTGTTGAATAAAATTATTGAGGATGGTCACATTTAATTTTTATCTGAATAGATGAACAATAATTTGACTAGCAAAAAAACGTTTGATATGATATTGGTATCAATGAAAAATGTATTGTATAAAATTGATGTATTTCTTTCGTCTCCACCTATATTCCCAACCATGTATCACTTTTTCTGTCTGTTGCTTATAATTTTTCAATTTTCAAGCTTAAAAATGCAATTTTTTTAGCCATGTTTATAAAAAAAAAATACTTTTAGCAAATATAAGCAAAACGAAATTATGAACTTACAAGTTGATACCTGTAAAATAAAAGGTATCGTTATTAATAAAATTATTACTGATTTTTTCGATTTTATAAAATTATTTCTCTCTGTTACATGATTTCTGAAATGTAACAATTTTGAAGGAGAAAATGGTCTAGAGATCAAAAATAAATTCATAAATAGCTATCAACTATTTGTTAAAAAAACTGAACTACTACTACTCATGAAGGGATTGGTACATGGTAGAGAACCTACTTTTTTTAAGAAAACGGTTGTGCAGAGAGGTGTTTTGTCCGAGATCATCTTCAGAATAGTAACTCAGCATTCTCCATACTACCCCGCAACTAATCATTATATTATTATAAATATTTGTTTATTAGTTAATAATTTTTTATCTTCACCTGCCCCATTTTCTCCTCAATGATATTTATACGATCAACTAATAATTATTCAAGAAAACAATTCTGATTTTAGAATACATACATATTATAAATTTTGCAAGCTTAAAATTCCGGGTGATTGGCAACGTAGTCAGCTGGAACTGCGTACATACTCTTCCTCAGCGGGATCTCAGAGAGCTTCTGGTCGATGGGAATTCTCTGGTCGTAGAGAGAAGGTGCCTGGAAGATTATCCAACAGGTGCCAACCATGCAGGCCAGGGTGAAGACCCAGAGGAAGAAACGGTCCAGGACCATCGAGATGTACTTCCAGTCTTCGATCACCTGGTAGGGAAAGGTGAGCGTGTATAACATTATAAATATTACAGAAGACTTTGTTGATCTCTTCTGGTTTAGACAGTGTTGATAAATTTTTCGCCAACGTTTCGCCAGCCATGCTGCTGACTTCTTCAGGACTGAAATGAAAATTAGCCAACACTGTATAAACCAGAAGAGATCAAGAAAGTGGCCGTGGAAACCTAAAAGAGTATTATATAAATATTGTTTAAAAAATAGTAAATTAAAATAAAATTTAAAAAAAGGAATACCGACTGAGTATACCATCATATCCGCAGAGTTTTAAAGCAGGATAACCATTTTGGAATACGTTACAGTAAAACTTAAATAACAGTGTTCATTTATATTTTACCAGAATTCATTTGGAAAAAAAAAGTCTTTAAAATTCTGGAAAATCACAAAGCACTCAAATGTGCACCAGTTCAGGCATCATCAGCATATACACGAAAAAAAATCATCCCAAAGGAGACCAAATGCAGCAAGTCTCAAATCAGACTAATCACAGTTCAAACAGACTCATCGACCAAAATGTTGATCCTGAACATCCTTTACGCCTCATTTTTCAATTTTTCCCTCTAGTCAAGACAATCAATGCCATAAGCTACTGAAATTTCAGTTTCAGAAACGAACTAAACCTTTAGAAATAAGGCAGCAATGTGTCGTGTTAGACAAAATCCCTTGACTAAACTAGCAAAAAATGTGAAGAAGACAATTTTCAAAATTTGGAGTACCTAATCCACTTTCGCTGATTGTGGTAACAACAATTACGCTATTTTACTTTAAATATTTCAGCATGTTTCAACAAAGAGACTATTTGACATGGATAGAAAACAAATAATAATGATAAGAACTAATATATTTTTATTGGCTGACCACAATTGTGAGGGTGGAGAAATTTGAAGAATAGTCGCTTTAATAAGATTTTATGCATCTTCCTTTTCATTTCTCTTGGAGATTTTAATAGTTTACTGCATAATTAAGTAATGGTTTACATTGGCAAATCATGCTCGTGACGGTAGCTAAAATATAAATCAGAAGAATTTAAAAAAATATAAACAACTTAAATCGTTGGGAATGACCCCGCTAAAAAGCCAATTTTTTGCAGATGTAAGCGTATCCACATTATAGTGACTGGGTGACAGGGGATGAAACCGATATATTTATATTTTTGCTGCTCTGAATGAAACTATTATTTAAGGTAGAAATAATAACGTTCTTTCCGAAAATGCTCTATTTCGAATCCTATCCACTAACGATGTTTTATTCTGCTCTAAGTTTGATTCAATCCCAATTTTCCATCCTTGGAGGATTCGATCTGGGCCGGAACAATAAATATCGATCCTTCGTTTTTACTTTCTCATCCTTCAGATGAAGAAAGTATTGAAATCGCCAAAAAATTCGACTTGGATATTTTAATGTTTCTTGACGTTTCATAGGGTGTAGAATCCAAAAAACATAAAATTTCAGCGGTGTCGGTCCGTCCATCCGGAAAACTTTGCTCCAACCAATGCTCGGAAACTACGAATCATATTTCAACCAGGTTTTTTCCTAAATGTTTGGTTTATGATCTGGTTGATCCTAAAGAAGACCCGATAAGGATCGGTTAAGTTCAAGGTAGTAAAAAAAAAATAGTTTAGCTCTCGTATTTATATATTTTTTTTTTAAGGATGAGAAAGTACTATGCCTCTCTAGGCACAATTTTTTCATTCCGGTTTGGTATTTTCGTGTGTAGACAGGTAAATAATGAGGCCAAAATCAAGGTTCAGAAAGAAACAAGTGGGATCGATATTTTTTTGCTCCGCAGGTTCAAATCCTCAAGGGATCCAAAAATATCGCTCCTGGCGAATTCTGTTCCGTTGGGGAGCGGTTGTTTTATAACAAAATTATATCGTTCCAGTCCAGATCGGAACGATTTCCCTTATAAAATATTGCTCCTGCTCCGAACGATTTGAATGAGATCGATTAGGAACGATTCTTTGGGAACGAATCTTCGACCCCTGCTGGGTGAGCCTCGGTAAGCACTTCACTTATACGGAACTCATTTTTTTCTTTTAGGGATTTAACTAGTTTACTGGAGATTGAAGGGGAGACAGTGGATAAATTATGAACAGTGAGAGCTTTTATAAAACTTGATTTCTAAGGAACTCATAAAATCTCTTGGGGATTTTTATTAACTATTTTTCAAGAAAATTTATTAATTAATGGGGCGCGATGTTTACCAATTCCTCCTCATCCTTTTACCGGTTTATGAGACGACACTCGAAACAAGATGGAGGAAATACAATATGTAGAGAAAAGAAAATTTAAAGTGACACTTAGAAAGCCACCACCGGGGTTGTAGGCTTAATGGCGAATTGAAATGGGCGGGGGTTTTTAAAAAGAGCTCAATATCGTAGTATGAAAGGACCATTACGCAGTAAGTAGATAGAGTTCTCCTTACACTCAGCCTTCCAAGAGGGCGCGGCTTCGAAACCACCCCGCGGTGAAATATTTATTAGGCCTGGGGCTAAACTCGTCCCTTAGGCACCGCCAGTGTCCCGGCCTACTTCTCGGTTATTTATAATTCAGGGGATTTACATTAAAATATTTATTTATGTTTAATAATGCTAAAATAAATAATAAGATGAACAAAATAGTCACGATGTAGGCGAGAAAAATTCTCTTAAATAGGGAGAACTATTTGAAAGCCAACCTTGCAGGTCTTCTTCAAGGCTATATAAGATAGCGACAAATTAAATATGATACATTGTTGAGAATAATTCATAATGGTATCATGGGATAGAGTGATAAAAATAATGATGGGGAATCATTTAGGTAAATTAATTCATCTATATGATCTCTATGTGTAATTTTATTCTTTACAATGTGTTATATGAGGCGTTTGGTTTCTAAACCGGTTACATCCATTTTCAAAAATTTTCCTAAACTGATCAAAAAAGATTCAATCTAACAAACTGTTTTTATTATTTTTCGTTATTATGCTAACGTTTCACTCCAAACTATAATTACTGACAATTTATCTTTTTTTTAAATCTTATTTAATATAAAAAATATATTGGATGTACTGTATGGTTAGTTTATTGCTAATAAAAAAAATAAAATATACAATTTAAAAACAAATCATTTTAAACAATATATATACATAGATGAACCCGTGAAGGGTCTGCGGTCCGTCTCCGGGCACTATCAAATAATTAAATAAAAGTCTTGCCAGCAGCGGGATTTGAACCCAGGACCTTCACCAACTCAGCGCTCTACCATTAAGCCGCTTCCTTTTCACACTATAACTTAGTATTATTTTCATTCTCGAAATAATTTCGAAGAAGGAAAGGAATGGAAAGGTAGAACTTGTGGTGAATTGACTCGAAGCGACAACCTTTAGAACTGATACCATTTTTTTTTAAACAACATTTTCAAAAATATATATTTCGGTGAACAATGTAAATAAATGGTAATACTCGGTGGTTTATGTTATAAATAATAAATAGGGATGTTATTTCAGTACTACCACTTGGTAGTTTCTCTACTTGCCCTTATCCCATGCCAATATGTAACATTCCTGCCATTTAGTTGTTGTATTGTTATAATACACTTGTATATTTCAATGAACAAATTAATACAAATAAATAGTGAAATATTGTTGAACAAAAGTGTATCGGACTGCTAACACCCAATCCAGTGATGTCTCCCAGAGGTGGAGTTGCCGTGAGGGAAGATATTCTTTTTAGGGCCTCCATGTTCCTCTCCTGGGAGCTGTTGGGTCGGAAGGATACCGGCAATGAAACTCCAAGGATACATCCCTCGAGGGCCAGCCTCTTCATATGATAAGTAGTCTTCAAAGAGTATCAAGTCGATACATCCCTGCTTAAACGTTGACATTTAAACTTTTAGCTGGGTGGATTTCATTTTTGGATGCTGCCGTTTCAGGCTACTTCAAGACCTACAAATGCTCTAAGCTACCAATTAATTATTGGTATAACTCATATACATGACTGTTATACGACATTCGCACTTATAATAGACTTTTCGGCACTAAGCCATCGATTTCCTCTCGTATATAATCCAAAATACTAAAATCCTCGATGATCCTTACTTTGTTACGAATGAAATCATCCATAATGATCTTAATGTCCAATTTTTTGCTAATTTGGCTCGAACCCCGTATCTATCCTTTCATGACAAACTCCATTCCCACTCAAACCCACTAGTTTCAAATCTAGCGTCCTCTTCAATTCTTGATAATCCTCCGATGCGTCTGAAAGAAAGATGCCCTCGTGATCTTTTAAGTTGAATTTGTTATTTGAGTTGGAGCCCTTGTAGGAGGGCTATTTTAAAATTTACAACCCTTGTAAAGAATTGCAAGCCCTTGAACAAGAATAAATAGCTAGGAGAGTTATGAAGTGACAAACAGACCGGACGCTTCCCACTCGACTAACTGACGGTTCGTTAGTTAATTGACGGACAGTTTTAAAACTCGGCTTTATCTTCGTAGAAATCCCTTGTAATTGTCTGATTTACCATACGATTCACTGGAAAATATTTCCACTAAAAACTTGTAATCGAAATGTTTATGTGCAGACGATTGCGGTATATTTCCATTAAAAACTTCTCGTCAGAATATGGTTGTGGTAAGGATTGCTTAATATTATAGATTGGTTTATAGAAGCTATAAAACAATGAGAAGATGGGCCTGTAAAGTTGATGGGCTTAATAAGGAACGAATTCCTAAGAATTTAATAAGTGCTGTACCGACTGTGAAGTGTCTGAGGGGTAGACCGAGGCGTAGATGGGAGGATTGCGTTAAGACTGACCTGGCGGATTTGGGTTTGGGTGGTGCTCCGTGGACGGAGGAGAAATTGGTGGTATCGGCATCGAGCCTTCGGGTTTGATAACTCTTATTACACAGGCCAACGATGAAAAAACTTTTTTAATGAAAATACCTTATTCTTATGTTGTTTAGGTTGCTGAATCCAAATATGATGCTTAAAAAGTTGTATCACCCACCATTTATTCACATTTTATAGTTAAATTCATGAAATAAAGAAATATTTTTAGAATTTAACAGCTTTTTCATAGTTAAGATAACATGAAAAAATAGGTCTAATGAACAAAGATGATGTTGGCAGCACTGCTGAAACACATGCTAAACAGCTGATGTTTTGTTTATTTTCAACATAACCTCACTTTTACGTTTCCTGTACATGTGCTCAGTGCAATGTCTCATCGCGGCTGTAAAAACTCTGCTGACAGTTTTTGTTATATTTGTGGTGAGTTTGTTATTAAAAAGCACCGAAGAAACATTACAGACTTTGTGAAAAAGGTTTATCTAGCATACTTTGGAACCAAACTTGGAGACCAGGATAAACCTTGGGCACCGCATAAGGTATGTTATGTATGTGTTGAAGACCTCAGGAAATGGTCAAAAAAAGAGAAAAAACACTTTAAATTTGCTGTTCCCATGATATGGAGGGAACCAAAAAATCATTCCGATGACTGTTACTTTTGCAGTGTAGATATTACTGGTCATAACTCTAAGAACAAGAAGGTAATAAGCTACCCTAACCTTCCGTCCGCCATCCGACCAGTAGGGCACGGTGTAGATTTGCCAATCCCGGAACCACCAGAGGACTTAAATTCTATTGAAACAGAAGTATTTTCTGATGTACAGTCGGAGTTAGATGAACACGATGAAGAATTCCAATGTGTTACAGAAAATGTAGAGCCTAAATTGTTCACTCAGGTCGAGCTTAATGACTTAGTTAGGGATCTGGGCTTAACAAAAGAAAAAGCTGAACTGCTTGGCTCTAGGCTAAAAGAAAAGAACTTGCTGGCGGCTGGAACCAGCATTCATGTGTATAGGAAGAGAGAACAACAATTTTCGAAGTATTTTGAACAAGAGGGTGATTTGGTGTACTGCTCAGACATTCATGGTTTAATGAATGAGTTTGGAATTGAATACAAAACAGAAGATTGGAGGTTGTTTATTGATTCATCCAAAAATAGTTTGAAGGCAGTTTTAGCACACAACGGTAACATGTATGCCTCTGTACCTGTCGGTCATTCTGTACATATGAAAGAGAGTTACGAAAATCTAGAAATAGTGTTAAATAAAATAGGTTATTCTGCACACGGTTGGATGATATGTGGTGATTTGAAAGTTACGTGCATGCTCCTTGGTCAGCAAGGGGGTTTTACCAAATTTCCATGTTTCTTGTGTGAATGGGACAGTAGAGCTCGGAATCAACATTGGTGCAGAAAGAACTGGCCTGCTAGGGAGTCTTTAAAGCCTGGCGAGAAGAACATTTTACGCAAAAACCTTGTAGATCCAAAAAACGTGCTCCTACCACCACTACATATTAAGTTAGGTCTCATGAAACAGTTTGTAAAGGCTTTGCCTAAAGATGGGCTTTGTTTCAAATATCTCTGTCAGAAGTTTCCACACCTTTCAGAAGCTAAACTGAAAGAAGGCGTCTTTACCGGGCCTGATATTAGAAAAATGATGTTTGACGTTAACTTTGAATCCACAATGACCTCAAATGAAAAGGAAGCATGGGTTTCATTCAAGCAAGTTGTCACCAAGTTTTTGGGAAATGAAAAAGACCCAGAATATAAGGCTATTGTTGCTAACATGTTAAAAAAATTTGAACAGTTAGGATGTTTGATGAGCCTGAAAGTTCACTTTTTGAGCAGCCACCTCGATTACTTCCCGGAAAATTTAGGAGATGTTAGTGAGGAGCAAGGTGAGCGTTTTCACCAGGACGTTAAAGTGATGGAAAAACGTTACCAGGGCCGCTGGAATACCAACATGATGGGGGATTACTGTTGGTCACTTCACCGGGAAGTTCAGCAAGCTATTCATCGCAGGAAAAGCTACACAAGAAGCTTCAAGGAAAAAAGGGAAAGAAAATATAAACCAATTCCAGTTGACAAGTGAACCTTGTATCATCACATAAAATTACTATTCCAAGTATTTTACTGTAAATACAAACCATTTTTACGATTCTACAGTGTTTCATTGATTTCCCTATATACTGTAAATGGGTATTAGACTATATAATAAAATACATTTTGCTTGGAAACTAAGGGTGATACATAAAAACTACGAGCAGATTTGGATTCAGCACATAAAAATCTATCAAGATCAGCTATTAAAATTAAAAAAGTTTTCAAAAAGGTTTTTTTTGTTGGCCTGTGTAATCAGTTAATGTTCCGCTGATTCAGGAATCATATGGACAGACATAAAACAAATTAACATCAACGAATAACAATTTTACAACTACTATTAGGCAGATGAAGGTTTGACATTTAAGACCGAGTTGCTATGCTAAGGATCCTGGGTTGTAATAGATAAATTATTTAATCAGTAGTCAGCCATGTATGACCCCTCTAGGAATTGCGGAACCTCATGGGGCTATAGCTATAACTTTTGAGTGATAAACCTGGAGATAGAGTGTCATCTAGGACAAATCACCACGTTGCAAAACCATTGTACTAGAAACAGTACAGTCTCTACTACTTACTTAAGCCTTAAACCTTCGTTTAACTTAAGCCTTAAGCGGATCATTTCTTCATCCATTCCTTAAATTTTTCACTATCGCATTAATCATTAATGACATATGAAAGTAATTCAAACTAAAAGTCCTACTTTTCTCTTCAAATAATGGATAGGGTTATTTTAAATTAACACACATAGAGCGTTAATTTAATTATTATACCATAGTATAATTAATCATTATTCCATATGATAAATAAACACTTTTAAAACAAAACATGTCATCATCATAAATATATCACCATTTTTAAATTCTAAAAACAAAGAAATGTTTGATAAATGTATGAAAGGGGAGTTGGAAATTAAAGTATGCTTAGAGGGCAATTTCAAATTTTTAACGTGGACCTAAGTCAAAGGGGAAAAAAAAGTTTCTTGAGAAGTTAGCCTCCTCTTTATCAGTGATTTATGACAGTTGTTCCAGGTAGATGGAGGTGGGGGGATCAACTCTACCAACTGCAAAATGTTCTTATCCATAAATACTTTTTATGCTTCTTTCCATGAAAATTCTTTCGGAGGGAGAGAGAAGCAGAGTAAGCGAATCGCTAGTCTATTATGGCTGACTACAACAAAAAAAAGATAGAAAAAAGGAGTAAATACTTTTATTTTCTAAAAATGTCTTTATTGATACTTACAAATGCATAATAATAATTAGCCTGTATCACTACACCCCGTGAAGGATCTGGGCATCAATACAAGTTAGAGACCGTACTGTTTCTTGAACAACGATCGTCCTGAGAGGTGATTTGTCCTAGAACACGCCCAACCACCAGATCTCCCCCTCCTTATTTTGGGAACCCACTTTATATAGGTTGGGTGAGTCCCAGGAGGGTCATAGATTCCATTCTTCTCCTCCCGCTAAAAGTTTAAATTAAAGTCCTGCCAGCGAGCGGGATTTGAACCCAGGACCTTCGGCATGGCAGCTCAGCGCTCTACCACTGAGCCCCTCCGCTCCCTTGTGTTATAATAATACACCAAGCGAGTAGAATAAAGGGAGCTGGATATTATAGTTTATGTTTGTTTGTTCATTTAACGTCACTTTATGCTGCTATGGCTAATCGGACGATGCTACAGTGGGAGCTCTAAATTTTGCCTATCCAGGTTTAATTAGGATAGGGATTTTTAACGAGTACCTGGCATTGTACAGGCTCGGGACCCCCGTTTAACATCCCTTCCGGAGGACGGCGTAAGTAAGGATTTTTTACTCCCTTAAAAAAATCCTAAGGCCACCTGCCGGGCTACGAACCTATTATAGTTTATTTAAGGATACTTATATCAATGATAATTGATAAGTGATATGATAAAACAATAAATGAAACTATTTTTGTTCGCCATTGTAAGCCGTTGATATTCCGTTGAAAACCAGAATAAAAAAATGTTCACTATTGCAAAGCTTCTGGCTACTCTATATTTCATGCATAGGCAATTGAAAATAATAAATGACTTTCAGTATTTTAAACATTTATTATTCTGGAAGATTGATTTAGAAATACAACTATTTTATATATTTTTATTTTGAAGAGAAAGGGAGCGCGGTGCTCTACCCAACTGAGCTAACCTGGCTTAGTGCACCGCGCTGACCCGGGCTCGAATCCCGGCCTGGACAAATCTTTTCTCTTCAAAATAAAAATATTTAAAAATTATCACCATCATAAGAATAATAAATATAAAATAAATCGCAATTATTTTTAATTTGATATGTGCCTGATTACTAAAATTAGTCTGGTTTCCACATATTTTCACACTCGGAACAATAGTTAGTTACAAGTAGTTTATTTATTACTCAAAACATATGATCGGCTGCACTAGCTCATTGTAAAATATCTGTATATCTTTTGTCTTCAAAATAAAAATATCACCATTATTAAAATAATTAAAAATAATAATAATAAATTAAAACAATTAATAAAAAAATATGAAAAAATAAAATATCTATAATTTAATTGAAATAGTAATTAGTATATAGTTATATTATTTACACCTTGTATCTGTATTTATATAGATTTTATTTTTATTTTTTAGCACTATTATCATCTTTAAGTAAGTTAGATCATTTGTACTTTCAACCATTTCATAAAACGAGCCATTTAACTATTATAAATAAAATATTTTAGGGTAAACGAAAAGTTCTAGTTATAGATGTTTTAAGTCATTATTAATATCAATTTCACCATTATTAAACGAATTTTTAGCCAAATATAATTATTCCTATATCAATGGAATTCTAACCTTCAAAATAAAGTTGAGTAAAGGAAATTGTATAACTGATACAGAGGCCGCTAGGTGTCGCCAACGTCTCACGCGAAACGTCATGCGCATGAGTTTACCTTTTACCAAAACTTGCTAAGCGGAGCTAAAGAAGCTTTCACTCCAATAAAAATATACTAGCAGGGTTAAAAAATAAAAATTATTTATATATTTTTTTCTCGCAGCAGAGCCGGTGCTTTGGTATGCAAAACCCTTTCACGCGCGCCTTTAAGAGTTCACTATAATCCACTATAAATTTTTATACATTACATACATTGAGGTTATGTATACACGAGGCAAGCCTATATTCCACGGGCAGAGGGAACGGCCCTATTATTAGCCTATACCTATATTATTTCTTTATCCCTTGAGTAGAACAGATTTACTCAAGGGATCACTTTTATGCCTGGCTCTGTGCAACGAAGTAATAAGAATTTGCACAGCAATTAATTTTTATTTTTTCCAAATTATTTAATGTTTTATGTGGAAAAAAAATACATGAAAGTGGCCCATTTTTAATGCTCTCGTTTCTTCATACTTGTGACTATTAACCCCTGATTAAGAACCTTCAATTTGTTTCGAAACGTTGGTCCCTAGTTTCTTCTAATGATCGTTTGTATTATTATTTATAAAATTCAAAGCGGGATTAGTTGGATTAGGATTCACTATATTTATAGCAATATTACACGATAGTATTTAGATAATATTTCATTTTTCAAAATAATACTATTCCATGTACTTGTGTATTTGTGAGGTTCAGGATCAAAAGCTGATAAATCCGAATTTGCTTTATACTCCCAAAACTTTAGGTTCAGAACCGCACTAGAATAATAAGAAATAAGGTGGCAAAGTTCCGATTTAAACAAAATTGCTTGCCAATTTAGTGAAACAGTCAATTTTTGAAATATTGGCGTTATCCGCTTTTGATCCTAAACGCTTCAGTTACAGTTAGGTCTTCAGTTTTTTTTCTGTACTAAGTAAACTTTGTTTTAGGCCAGTTCTGTGGCGTGGATAGCCCTGTCAAAAAAAAACAGAAGGTTGAACCGATATAGTCTTTTATCAGGGTATCTGTACCAGTCTCTACCAAGCGACGAGGTGTACACAGTGTGGAGTATGTATCGAAAGTATAAAGATATTTAATTGCAAATAAGAAGAAAATAGAGCCATTAAAATAAACTGAAAAAAAGAGTGTAATTAAAATTAACAAGTTTTTAATATTTAATAGATTTAATATCAATAATTAAATATCCATAAATAAATAAACCAAAAAAGTAATAATTTACCAACATTTGTCTATTAAAAAAATTAAAGTGCTTAAATATTCCTTATCATTATAAAGAAAATACGATTCCATTAATAGCAACATGAAAATATCTACAAGGACTTACATACTTAAAATAACCCTTGAATTATTATTTTATATTGTTTTTATTTTCATAATTAGAAAAAATATAGGTTTCATTTAGTTTTAAGTAAATAACGCTAAGGAAGGTATTATAAAATATTGGTTAATTTCTTTTAAAATATCAATGTTTTTCATCCATGGAACTTGGCATGGAAAGGCTGCCGAAGGTGTTAGATTCTAATCCCGCAATCTGGCAGACTTTTATTTAGTCTGATAGCGGCCGGAGATGGATCCTATGGAATCTAAGACCCTCCTCACCCAACCTCTATAAAGTGTACCCAAAATAGGGAGGAAAACTCTGGTGGTTGAGCGTGATCTAGGACAACTCAACCTCTCTGTACAAGTGTCGTGCAAGGAACAGTACCATATGACTGAACCCCTTTGTTGTAGTGGTACAGGTTTTTTTTAAATATTTATTTTATTAAAATGTACAAAATACAAAAACAAATCAATACCACCTCCTTGTGCTTATCAAATCCCCATATAGAACTTGCAATGATCTGTTTGCTCATGGGCGAAACATCCGACATGTTTTAATTTTCATACTTATTTATTTTTTATATTTATTTTATTAAAACGTAGAAACTAATTATAATGCAATTGGGAAAAACCACAATGCAACGCCTTATGTTTCAAATCCAGTAATACACCCACTTACCGGTCGACGTTTCGCCTATTCAGGCATTATCAAGACACAAAAAAAAGTGTTGGTACAAGGGGGGTACAACTGGAGTTATATATAGAACGTCTTGGTGGTGGGGTGCTGTCTCATGTTTGGAGCCTGTTTGGGCTGTTGATCGTTGGAATGTATTGCACCTTTTTCTTCGAGATGTGATTCACATAACCCTTTTTGTTTTGTTTTTTTGAATCTTGATAATGCCTGAATAGGCGACACGTCGACCGGTAAGTGGGTGTATTACTGGATTTGAAACATAAGGCATTGCATTGTGGTTTTTGCCAATTGCATTATAATAAATAATAGTGTTTCTTTTTGAGTTTTTGGTTCTATTTTATTGTAGAAAATAATTTTAAACAAGACTGGAGTATCTTCTTGCTATCCTCTACGGAATGTCCTAGCTCTTGAAAAATCAACTCGAAATATCTTGTAGTTGAGAACTTTTTGAGATTCCCCGAAACAATATTAAGCATTTTACCTCGGTATGAAGATAATAATAAGTTGAAACTATTCGGATAACGGGGTGACGAGGGGTGGAGAGAGAGCCTCTTAAAGGGAAATATCCCGAGAATTTTTGTAGAAGGGGACACAAGGCAGGCAGAGCAAGGTGGCATAGCTGTGGATGGAAAGGAAGGCAACAATCTCTCCAGAATGTTTGGAATCCTCCAGGTCCTCGGTCAGTTCCAGCCGAGGTTAATGAGAAAACAGAACCTCTCCGGTCGGAGGGAAAGCTAAGTCGCATTTTTGGGTTTACCGGAATCAGGAGGTCTGTCTACCTTAGTATGGCCACTGGAGTAATAGGCTCCAGCGCTGGACCTTTTTTATTTGTTTTCTTTTGTATTTCATCAAGAAAGTGAATGTAAAACAAAAAAAAATTCACTATAACAATTCATTAAGGCTATTACGGTGAGTACATTATAGAACTGTAGATTTCCTAGCCTATGGTTGACTAAGAAGTGATTTGGCTAAAGTCATACACGCTCACGTTTGGGTACACACTTTATAAAGGCTAGTTGAATCCAGGAGAGTCTACAGATACCAACTAGCTTAATCCAAGGTTCTTAATAGAATAACTAATTTATATTCCACAGCTGGACTTTAATCTAAGATCTTCAGCACTGTAACTCTGCTCGGGGCTCAACAGCTTGGTAACTCTGAGCTACGCCACTTCAAGAATAATAAGAAAACGATAATTTATAATCGGCAGTTAAAAAATGAATGGTTTTAGTATTTTTTGAATGAAATCGCGTAATATAATAAAAAAATAGATCACTCAAATTAAAACCTTAGACCGCACATCTCATTTCATCAGCCAATGCGGATTTTTCATATCCATCTCTAGATCTCTAGGTCCTGACGACTTGTTCCAATTCACCAAACGTAAGCAAGTTCTGGCTTTAACCCTTTCGTATGCACTTAGGAAGGTAGCTTGGTTTTCTCAGATAATCCTAAATGATGTAAATAAGAATTAATGAATAATGAATTAAGAATTTGTGAAATTAAATTTTAAAGGGTGTAGGATAGAACAGGAGAGGTTTGGGTTCTGTACATGGCTGAGACCAGACTGTTTCTAAGACAGCGGTTGTGCAGGGAGGTAACAAATAGGATATCTTTATAGAGGCTGGGTGAGTCCCAGAAGGATCGAACAGAGTATACTATGACTGATAACAGATTAAATAATTTATTTGTCATAAGCTGGATTTTAACCTGAATCCTGCATCATATCGAATATACATTGGGCTACTCTTGCTCCCAGAATACTGTACTGTAATAAATAACAGTAATTCAGACGGGTACTCTGTGTACTGTATTTGTCTACTAACATAACCGACACATAACCGACTGTGGTATATAATTTATTTAATCTTTTATCGCCTAGAGATAGATTCTGGAGACTCTCCTGTGACTCACCCAGCCTCTGGACTCTCAATTGGAATTGGAGAAAAACACCTGGCGGTCGCGCATGATCTTGGAGAAATACATCCTTGCATTACCATTGCCCTAGAAACAGTACAGTCTCTACCACGTACTGAGCCCAAGATTTTAACCTACTAACATCAATACTTATACATTGATTAAATGAAAAAAAAATACTAAACTCATTAAATATCTTATTTTTACACCAAACGCGATAAAATTTCAAAAACTTTACAATTTTAAGGAAGTAAAAAAAATATTATAATTTGTGTTTAAATAATAGTGGTATTATGTTATTTATACGTTGAAAAATGAGACGAGAGAGTGGATTTAATTTATTGTAAGAGATGGGTTAGCAATTAGGGGGTTCTCATGTCCCGATAAATCTTCCTGATTTACTATTTAATTTAAAACAACCCCTCTCTGTTTCAATGCTTTCGTCGCTAGGGGTGGAATGCCGTTCACTAGGACTGTAGAATGTACTGCAAATTCTTAATATATAATTAGGTAGTTAATTTAAAAAAATAATAAGATCTAATAAATATTAAAAAAAAAAAAATTCCGGGAAGCCAGTTCGGATAATTGAATATTCGGATAATCGACGCTCCACGGTTTATGTATATATACTTTTTTGTCAAAATGCGCAATGTATATAGTTCATAAGTAATATATTTCACTCAGTTCATAAGCACATCAACTTGTATTAAATTATTGATATTTCATTGTGACAACATTGAATCATTATAATGTAAAATTATCTAATATTTCTAAAACAGAGAAAAACTCAACAATGTAAAAATATGTTTTTAAATCCTTTAGTCATTCAAAAAAAAAATTATAAATGTATATATTAATTTTAAATATTTTATTTTTATTTTGAAGAGAAAAGATATGTCCAGGGCTGGGATTCGAACCCGGGTCTCCCATGTTTCCGTCATAGCTCTACCACCTGAGCTATCCTGGTTCGTACCTCGGTCGGACGAATCCATTCTCTTCACTGATCCCATATTCCTGTGTTCTCGCAAATTGCAATATATACAAGGGGAAGAATGTTCATTGAACATTACTTTAATTAGGATCTTGTTGACTTACTTCATTATATTGTTTATAATTCATTTTATTCTATTTTTTATTAATTGTTATAATTCTAAATATTTTTATTTTGAAGAGAAAAGATATGTCCAGGGCTGGGATTTGAACCCGGGTGATAGCTCAGGTGGTGCTGCACCATGACGGAAAAATATTTAAATTATAACTATTATTAAACTTCAAGCAATAATTAATGACAATTTTTTATGATATCATTTTTTAAATCTCAATTAATAAGAAAAATATGTTCGATGTACCTGAATTCGATCAGAAAATATCGATATCTGGTTAGTTTATGGTTGATAAAAAATAAATAAATGGATATTTTTAATCAATAATTAAACTTTATATATATATATATATATATATATATATATATATACATAGTGTTGATTTTTTTACCAATCTTTAGGTATACTATATTATTATTTTTTTTATTATATGTAATGTATTGAATGTAACCAACCAGCTTTGATTGGAAATGGCATCTTTAGGTATTGATTTTCGAAGGATCTAGACGGTTTTGAAACAAGCACATCTAATACACCATTTCTGGCATTAAAAACTAAAATTAAATTTTTTGGAAAAAATGGATGGAGCCGATTTTGAAACCAAATGCCTCAATTAATGTGTATAAATTATATACGGGAAGAATGCCGTGAAATGAGATTTTAAAAAAATCCTGCAAACTATAACTTTTTTTAACTTCTGTATGACAATAAAATGCGTCAGTCAATAAAACACTAGGAATCAAAATAAAATAAAATTATTTATAATAGTGCTTGATTAACTTACTTCATTATCTTTGTCTGAATCCTTGATGTGCTGGGCGATGAACCTCACGCCTTCCAGTGCCTGGAGAACTCCAGGGGACATGTTCCTCGGGATCATGTTCTCTCTTTCTGCAGCTGGAACATAAAGCAATGCAATACGTGTTTAAAGTTTAGTTAATAGCTGTAAAAAAGTTTTATTTCACTGAGGGATGAACAACGTCTTAAGTTATTAGAAAATAAGGTGTTGCGCTGTATATTCTGTCCAAAAAAGGATGAGACCACTGGAGAATTTAGTATATTACACAATGCGGAATTGCGAAGCATATATCCGGTTCATGTTATTGAAGTGATGGCGTCGCGAAGATTAAGATGGGCTTGTAAAGTTGTTGGGCTTAGTAACGAAGGAATATCTACAGTTAATGAGGGTTAGACCGAGACGTAGGTGGGAGGATTGCGTTTAGAGTTACCTGAAGGATTTGGGTTTGGGTAGTGGTCCGTAGACAGAGTTTTGTAAGCAGAGGTTGGTGGTATCGGCATCGAGTCTTCGGTTTGCTAAGCCTTATTATTTATTTATTTAGAAGGCTTTATTTACATTCTGAAGCAAAGATTCTTATCTTTTGGTTTCTTATTGGGATTCAAACGCTTACGAACAATCACAAACACCTTCGCCAAGATCGGATTTCGACTTATAATTTAAGATTTTTTTAAGGATGAATATGAAATATCAGATGAGGAGAACTCGTGACTTCATTTAAGTTGTTTAACTATAATTCATTAGATCAAAAAGTTATATTGAATCGAATTAAAGTCTTATTTACTGATACTTGAGAGTACGAACGCAGACATCACGAACAAACAAGATTTTGTTTCATTTAACTTAACTATATGTTGATATAGCTACTCGGACGATGCTATAGTGGGAGTCCTAAATTTTGCCTATCCAGGTTGGGTAGGGATCTTTAACATATCTGTATACCTGACACCGCAAAGACTTGGGATCCCCATTTCACACCCATTCCGAAGAATGAAATGTAGCTATTCACTGAAAGCTGGTGATTATAAATACTATCCTCTTGTGCATTCGTCGACCTTACTAAATGATAATAGCAATCATATTGCTGAATTATTTGATTATCTCAAAAAAATCACCTTTGTACGATTTGATTTAAAAGTTCATTCCAATGAACATTTCATTCCAAGTATGTGAGGCTGTGTTCGCAACGAGAGGATTCGTCAAGAACTACATATTGTCTCGCTAAAAGAGCTCCTGGAAATCCGACAACTGAAATGGTTTGGCCACGTGATCAGGATGAATGATGGGACCCTATCAAGACGATGGACAACATGCCGGATAGAAAAAGACCTCGCGAACGCCCATGTCTTATCTCGACTACATCGAAGGCCTCTGCAGAATAGAGGAAAAGATCTCCGACAGGCCAGGCACCTAGCAAGAGACCGGAATAGATTCGGTTCCCGGTTGGACGCTCCCCTACGCAGAAAGGCACTATAGGGGGATGCGAAAGAAGAAGTATGTGAGGTGTTCAAGGAGCGAAATCAGAAACACCAAATTTCAAAAATTGACTTTGAGGGCGGCATGAAATAAGACTTTTTACATTCTTTAAAAAATCCTAAATCCATTTGCTAGGTGCGAACCCGTGATCTTGGGCATAGAAGGATTTTAGGCATAGAAGGCTCGCTCCGACACCAGCGGTGACCCCTTTCAGCAAGTTTGGTATGTACGATGTGCGAGTCTGTGATACCTGGCAATGCCTTGACATGTACGAGGTAGTGTTTATTATAGAACTACTTTGTTAATTATAAAACTGTATTACTCAAACTTTGTATTCTCTTGAATTAAAGATACTTTGTTGGAAGTACTTCGGTTTCGGGCTAGCTTCGCAAATGGAGGAAGAGAGAAACGGGAAGGGTTGTAAAGTGAGATGAATGGACGGATAAAGGGAACACACTTTATCCAAAGCGACCTCCTTAGGATCTCCTTATTGGAGTCCTCCGGATCGGCAGGACATCCTTCTTCAAAGTCTTTTCTTATGGGAAATGACCTTCTCCATCACTGGGAAGGATTTCTTCTTGATCCAATATCCTCAGGCTGTTTCGTATCAACGCCTCTGATTTCCACTGTTAACATATTACTTCAGCTGCGTGATATTGAATCCACTTCTTTAATATATTTTATAAATCAGACACTGGACTAAATTATGGAGTATTAAACAAATTCCATTCATTCTTGTTTATTAATTTTATGATAATTTGGTTAGCAATCCTTGTTACGACATAAATAAACATCACAAACGTACTGAAAGGGGTCAACAGTGGTAGATTGATTAGCTTAAAAACCTTCTATTACAGGATCGCGGATTCGCAGATAGGCAGCTGGAATTTTTTAAAGAGAGTACAAAATCCATGGTTAGAGCGTCCTTCGGAAGGGACATAAGCAGGAGATCTAGAGCCTTTGCGATGCCAGGTACCCCTAAAAAATCCCTATCCTGATTATATCTGGATAGGCAAAGCGTATGAGTCCCATTGTTGCATCGTCCGATTAGCTTTAGCAGCATCCGTTTTTACATTACTTTTTCTCCTTATACAGTTGTATTTAGTTACTCTAGATATAGGCGAAGAGGCATAGTTTTATCGTGCACGTCAGGTTCATCAAATCCCTAATAAATCTCCTACCGTTTAGACTTCGGCCTATTTGATCAAGGGCCAGGTAGCCACTTATCCCCTCTAGTTCTGTTTCGGTAAAAGGGCCACTTTGATTGTTTTCCTGAAGGGCTTCCCTGAATAATCTAGCCTTGAAGGTCCTTCTCGTACCCTCGCTGCTGTTTCTAACTGAACCTATTGAGCCTGGGTATTTATTTTACCGCAAGTCCGTTATGCTTTCATCGTACCACCACTTCAGGCGTCGTCAGAATTGGAAACCCCGAAGTCATGCGAATTTCATACAATACATCTTATATGAATCAACGCCCTGAAGGAAAATGCAGTTACCAATTTAAATGAGACAAAACAGGCAAGATTGGTAAATTTAATTAAAGTATACTTAAATTTGTTTTAATAATTTTTTTCATGGAGGAAAAAATAGTACGGGTGGAGGTCAAAACTAAAATCTTAAATTACAAGCAATTATTCCACCCATATTGGAGATCTTGAACAGAGCTGAATATACAAGATATTTAAAAAAAAAATTAATTATTATTTGGTACTATAATAATACAAGTAAATAGAATGAATGATATATAATGGCAAGATATAATGGCTAATAGAGAAACTACCCAGTGGTAGTAGTGAAATAACAAATTCAACTTATAAGGTCACGAGACCATCTTCTTTTTGGAGGATTATCGGGAATTGAAAAGGTCTTTGTTTGAAACTAATGTTTTTGTGTGGGATGCAGTTTTCATGAAAGGATTGATATCGGTTTCGTTGCAAATAAGCAAAAAATGGGGCATTGAGGTCATTATGGATTACTTTGTTCGTAACGAAGTAAGGAGCATTATGGATTTTATGAAGGATTTTGGATTGTAAGGATTTTGGATACGAGAGGAATTCGATGGATTAACGGAGGCCAAAGCTCTACTCCGTAAGTCCATATATGTCTTTTAATAGTCATGTATATGAGTCATTTATCGGGAGTAATGAATTTGACGGTTTTTCAAGTAAGTGTTGAAGTAGCTTGAATCGGCGAGTAGTTTCCTATCGTTTCAGCATATTATGATTCCAAGTAATACGTCCAGATGTAATCTTAAGTTCTACAGGAGTGAATGGGGGTATTATTAGAGAATACTGGACAGGAAGGAAAAGTCATTGGCTCCCGAATGATAATATATTTTAGGTGCCTATTTCTTTTCATGTAGAAAATGGTACTAGTGGATTTACAAAATAAAGTCTTTTAAGTAAAAGGTAATTAATAATTAAATATCAACTTTTCGCATTGCAGATCTTCATCAGTCCTGAATAAACAAGATACAAAAATATATTTATATGTTACTAACGTCTCAGTTTAATTGTAATGACCTTTTAATTATCGCTCTTCCACTTGATATTCTGTTTTTTCTTCCTATGTTGTGACTATCGCTTATAACTATTCTTATCTTTTAATATTTGTCTTTACACCTGGCAAGTACTACAAATCGACAATCATCAGGTTGTCTGTCAGTAAAACTAAAACAAAAAACATTAGAGGCATGGGGATGAAGAGTAACCAGCGTTCCGTAGCTTGATTTAATTTCCTATGTTAACAGATCCCTCATCCATGTTCTTTTTGTCTACTGTGTCCCCAGTGTTATCAGTAAGTGTTCTCAGGTTGTAGTGTTCTATCATTGGGTTAGGATGTCCTTTCGTACAGTACTATGTTCGTGTGCGTTCATCAACCGTTGGTATTCTTAAGTCAGTATGCAAAGTATTTTTCTGTGGTTCAATGGTTAGCATAACAATATACTATAAGGATTCTACATGGTTTCGCAGCCCGGCAGATGCCTTAGGATTTTTTTAAAAGGAGCAAAAAATCCTTCGCTATGCCGTCCTTCAGAAGGAACTTAATCTAGAACCTGTACGATGCTGTTACTCGCTAAAGATCCTTATCCTAATAAAACCTTAGATAGCCAAGATTGAGGGCTCTCACTATAGTATCAACGGATTAACCATAGCAGCATAAAGTGACGTTAAATGAATACACAAACAAAGTTTTGTTAATGAAATTTTTTAATATCATGTTACATAATTTTGAGCTAATTTTTAATTATTTAACTTTTTTTTGGAAGGGGTGAGAATATAGAGGGGAAATGAAAGCAGATTGGGTTGTAGCTTTTGCAAAGTAATCCATTTCATATTCATAAAGTCGGCTAAATTTATGCATGAGCTTGCCTATCATTCTGCTTTCGTGTTCTGGTTTTGAGGCTTCAGTCTCTTTGAGAAGACATCCAGAAATTCCCCTCCCGGCTCTACGATATGACGATATTCATGAAATTATGTCAGAACAGAAAATGTAACGTTAGGATTATTGCCAAACTAATGCTTACAGGTAAGCATTAGTTTGGCAATAATTTTCCTAGGAATGTTGAAAGTACAAGAACCAAAATTATATTATCTAAAAAATAAATCGCATTTTATTGTTCTTAAGTAGGTCCATGCAAGAAAGATGAATTAAAAAAAAAAGAAAACAATTTATTTCATAAAAATATATAAATAATACAATTTATATTTCAGCAAACCATTGAGTTGTAACAAAGATCCCGGGTTCAAATCAAGCTATGGAGGATAAATTATTTAATCTGGTAAGAGCCACTTATTGCCCCGTAACCAGTTATCTGTTTCAGTAAACTTTTCAGTTAGCCCATCAAAAGTTTGGCTTTATATTTTTATCTACAGCAACTGTTTTTTGTTTTTTTGATCAATTTGGATTGAGTTTTTTTTTTTTGTAATAATACATCAGTAAAATATAATGTAGTAATATGAAATTAATATTATAATTTAAATACTATCCGGTCTGCATTATAAAAATTGAGATTTTACGTTTCAAAGTGCAGAATGCAGAAATGGAATGAAAAGGAAATATAATAAAATTTATTTAAAATACCGGAATATTTTAGATACTTCGTATCCAATAACATTATGACTAACTTGATATTTTTGTATATAAAACGTTTCAGCTGTTTTTTTTTTCTTCGTTTTTATTTATAATAAATAAATCGTAACAATAAATAATGTGAAAAATTAAATAAAAAATATGTTTCGTCTAGTTATGAGAGCAATAATAACCACCACCAGTTTTTCAAGACAAAACCCTACATTTTTTTTAGATAACCCAATTATACTGGCTTACTTTGTATTTTTTCTATAAATATTATTACTTTTTTTTGCCTAATTTTTATTTTTTATTTTTTGGTGGTATATCAATAAAATAAAATTATGATTAAAATAAAATAAATCGCTAAAATATATATACGCGATCTGTCTTATTTGTTCTTTTAAATGAGACGGCTAATTAGGCCTTGACAATTGATAATTGAGGCGTTGACATTGAAAAGGAGGTAAGTGACAAGATTGTCTATATTTTTTTTTTCACTGAAACAGAATTATTACAGAATTATCAGTCATTCTGTTGCCACCAGCGGCATCTTGTGAAATCGCTTTTGTCCTTAGAGCATAGAATCGTTTCAGTGAAAAAAAAATTTCCCGTAAAGCCAGTTAAACAATTTTTATAGTTTTTTTTTATATGTGTTATAGATATTAATATTATAATGAATAACTTGGTTACGACAGTTTTACTGCAATTGAGTCTCGTTCCATTCTTTTATTTCATTATTCGCAAATTCCGCTAAAATCTCATTCTCAAGCTATTCCTCTTTTTTCGTTGTCAACGAACTAAACGATGCACAAAAGGTTAAAACTACTTTTCCCTTAAAAAAAAAAAGAGAAAAAAAAAGTACACTAAAAGAAGAGAAAATAAAGTAAAAATAAATAGTAGTTGGCATAAAGGAAAGCGGAAGGAACTCCATTTAGCCGATCGGAAGGAAGGAAATGGCTTTCCGAATGCTTTTCCATCGGGACCAAAAGGTTCAAAACCGTCACTGTAACATATGGAATTATATAACATTCTCCTTTCATTAACACGTATTCCAATTGAATCAAACTTGGATAAACTAAAAGAAATAATCATCAGTGGGTTATTCATAAAACGTTACTTAAATATTAATGAGAAAATGATTGGCTGGATATATCTTTAAAATGTTGAAAATGGTTGGAAGGGTGCAATCACTAAATTTTACCCAAATAAATACAACTTATTTTATTTTTTCCGTTTTGGTATTATTTTTGGACCATCCTGAAGATTGAGAATAAAACAAAACAGATCAGAAATATCAAAAGTGCAGTACCAAAGAAGATATAGCAGTTTTATAGACGGAAATGATAAGAATGTGTGTTATCTATGAAAATAACAAAACATAGAACAATTATATGATAAATTATTTTATTACATAATATAATGAATGTCACGTTAATGATTAAAGTCAAAATGAGATAGCAGTTAGTTAAATTGAATTGATAGATATATATATACTCAATTAGAAACAATATAATATGATCGTATGTGGAGAAAGAAAGGGATAGAAATAAAAAAAAAATGAAGGTGAAAAAGCTAAAACATGGCAGAGGGATGTGGAGTCTAAAAGCAAGTGATCTCGGTCAAATTGCCTCCCTGCACAACCGTAGAAATAGAAACAGTAGTCTCTACCATGAACAGAACTCAAGGCTCTTCATGAGTTGTAGTGGTATTTTTTACATTTATATAATGTCATGTTATAAAGGTATGTATAACCTTTATAGGCTACATTTAAAATAAAATGTAGCATATCCTCGCTGTAGCTATGGAATGTGTTCTCAAAGTTGAAGTTCTAAGAGGCGCTTATTGATTGCTTTAAATCAAGTTATCAACTTGCACGACCCTCGACTTCACCCTCGACAATAATGAAGTTTGTAGCAAGTGTAGCTTCCAGAGTGACATCTCTAATACACACGGCACAACTCCTGAGGAGTATTCCAGTTGACGTCTTCCAATTTAATACGTTTAGTTAACGAGTAGAGACTCGGAGTGCGAGTCGAAAAATGTATTTAGTGCTGAGAGGAATGGAATTACATCGCTTATACAATATCTTCTCCTTACTAAATACGCTACGAACTTTGGAATAAAGACAATTTCAACTATCATAATTACTATTATGCATGACTTTCTCTTCTGCCCCCAGTCACAATAACTGAGATTCCTCTATGTTTCCCTCAAATTTCACGGACTTTATTGTTTGAAATTCTTTCACAGAAGATAGGCTACAAATTTTGTGCGAGATGGGTGCCAAAAATACTTACAGATCACCACTCTGAGCGTTACTGCCGAACATTGCAAAACCTTAGGAGAGCTGTCCAAACCAAGCACCGAGGAAAATTGTCATTCAAAATTTTGCTTTTGCATGACAATTCCCGACCTCACACGGCAAACCGTACGATCAGAAGAACTCCTGAGCTCATTCAACTGGAAAGGTTTTCCTCATTCCCCCTACAGTCCTGATCTTGCTCCAAGTGATTTTCACTTGTTCCCGAAAATGAAGACCTGGCTAGCACACACAGCGTTTTTACGATGATGAGAAGCTCCAGTTACGCGTCACTAAGTGCCTGAGATAACAGGCGGCAGAATTCTATGACAGGAATTTCAAAGCTTGTCCACCGATATGATAAGTGCCTGAATTTGAATGGTGATTTTGTTGAAAAGTATTTTAGTGCCTCTTTCACTTGTATATAATACATCTTTTTCTTGCACTTGGTTTCTTTTTTTTAATTCGAAAAACGTTACTTTCTGAACTGTCGTTGCATATAGATAATGCAGACCTTTAGAAATATTAATTACTGACCCCTAAACTATCTATAAGTATCATCCAGAAGCATTGTTAGAAAGTGGTAACTTCGAAGCCTATTGGGACCATAAGATGATAAATAACCATCAAGTCCTACATAATACGCAGCCACGTTGCTTTCTGACAAGGCAGTAAAGAAAGCGGAAACCATTGAAGTAGAAATTCCTTCGGATGATAATGTGCATAATACAGTAAGCGAAAAAATCAGAAATGTCAAAGACGAAACATAGTGAGGAACTTAAACATCTATACAAATTCTACAAACGCATTCTACAAGAAGAAACGATGGAATAAATAAAGATACTTGAACTTAACAAATAAGTTCAAGACTGCAAAGATAGTTTTACTAGAGGAAGTTTTTAAATACTGAAAAACTAACAAGTGAACGTAATCTTCACAACAGTTGTCCAACGAATAGATCAAATCATCCAGCTGTACTGAGAACAGGAAAATAATAATGAATAATAATAATCTATCAGTATTTCAAGAACTACTCACCAGAAGGTTGGGCGACATGTTCACGGAAAGCAGAAGACACAGTCTCGTAGGTATCATGGGGACTGTTCTTCGAATCCATCGGATATGGGTCACTCAAACTGTCCCTTAAACAAAGAGGAATATGATATAAATATAAATTATCGATACATTTTATGATAATATGTAAAAATGTATCTCTATTTTTCTATTCTAATAGTTTGCTACTTGTACAGGGAGAAAAAAAGTTTAGGTTCGGGATTTTAGAGTATGCTTATATCTTTATAGATAAAAATGGTAAATTATTAAAAATTATTAGGTTATAAAGGTGAAACATAAGTTTTTATTGTTTTTAGATTTAACGTAATTTTATTCTAATATTATTAATATTGCTGATCGAACAATGCTGCAGTGGGATTCCTAAATTTTGCCTGTCTAGGTATAATTACGATAGTGATCTTTAACGAGACACCGCACAGGCACTTCCATTTACGTCCCCTACCGAAGGACGGCATAACTAATACAAACCACTAAGCCACAAGTGATCCTTAATATGTATCTTTATAATAGTATAATGCTTGTAATTCATTCAAAACTGATAGAAAGGGTATACCATTTCTATACCCGCAGAGTAATCTGGGGCTCACCCAGCCTCTATAAAGTGAGAGCCCTTAATTGGGGGAACCTGGCAGTTAAGTGTTTTCTCCTCCATGCACAACTGATGTCTTAGAAACAGTTCAATATCTACCATTTTGAATCCTGAAACATGTGCCTCTATATGTGGGTACTCTTCTTTAGGGAGAGAAGACCTGGCGGTAGACCGACATCTCGGAAAAATTATCGCCCTCCACAACCGTTGTCTCAGAAACTCAGAAATAGTACTGACCCAAGGCCCCCGCCCCCCATATGTTTTAGTAGTAAACTTTTTTTTTATTATTTCTGTATTTTTTAAACAAGAAATAAGAGAACAAATATAGAGTGGGATGGAACGTATTAATTCGTTACAAACTGATGGATAGCCGAGAGCTATGGTAGCCATTGCGGTATAAATCCATTACAGCATTAATGCACATTCCACCAGAGCAATAACCACATTCCGGCAGAAGCCACGGGAAGGGACAGGCTGGTTTCTTTCCCTCGCCATAGTAGGATAGATCATCTCCACTTCTTTATTGTAATATAGTAAATATATAATTTATAGTCGCCACTAAAATTTAGCGCCATTCTCTCAGTTACAGTTGCTTAAAGTCAGCAGTTTATTTTGTGTATTCATTCAGTTGTTGATAGTATTGTTTTCCTGGAATATTTACAAGTTCATGATACTTTTTAATAACGATAGCTACAGAAAATAAAAACTTTCTGAAACATCAGTTAATAAAATTAAATGTGTTGAGAGATGGATTATTTCCATTCAGATGTTATGAAAATCAGAAAATAACAAAAAAATTATATTTATGTAGGTACAGTTTAATTTACAACTGGGACATGGCATGGATAAAGGCGAAATTTAAGGGAAGAGAATGCTAAAACGCGTTCCTTTACTACACTACTTGTAGGTTTGTGAATGCACAATTACAGGAATATTTTTTTTTTTCTTGGGACCAACACCAACACATTCTTTCGTGATTTCCTTTGTACTTGTAACCCTAAATCACTATTGGGGCGGATTTCTGGTAAGAGCTAAAGAACTAGTGGGTGTGTAGATAGCACTTGGGAAAACCGGGAGTTTGGAGGCTACTGTAAGATGCATAAGCGACAGGGCTACATCTCCCAGACGAGCTAGTATATTTCATAGCGTCCCATGGGCAGGGAGCTTAATCCTGTTGTCCCGTGGGTGCCGTCTACCCCAGCAAATAGATTTACCTCCCTCTAAGGCTACTCTGGTTGGCTAGTTCATAACTAGTCATGTTCTATAAGCAGGGTGTTAGGTTGTCAGGGAATTGAGCCTAAGTGGGAGTGATAGGTAGCAGGGAACGTAAAGAATGAACCAGATAAAAATACCTAACTTCATAAAGAAAAAAAAATGTACTGCTTCGACCCCTGAAGGGTTTTAGGTGCATAGTACAGATTGCACTGTTTTTTAGTGTATCAGTGTTACAGTGTATCAGAACAGTGGGGTAACTTGTGGTCTAGTATTTCGACTACCAAGATCGCGTATTCGCGACCCGACAGATGACATTAGTTATGTCGTCCTTCGGAAGAGCCGTAAAAGAGATGTGTATCCGAGCCTGTGCGGTGACAGGTACTGAATTTGACTAAAGAAAAATCCCAAGAACCAGTTTGAAGTAATAATGTGAGGAAAAATTAGGGCTTGTCCGCAGCAAGAGCATGTGGAGTCACCTGTGATGCAGTGGCCCTAGGATTTTTTTAAGGGAATAAAAAATTCTTAGTTTTGTCGTCCTTCGGAAGCGACGTTAAATGGGGTTCCCGAGTCTGTACAATATCAGGTACTTGTTAAAGATCCTTATCCAAATTATATCAAGATAGTCAAAATTTAAGACTCCCACTGTAGTATCCTCCGATTACATATAGCAGCATAAAGTGTCTGCAAAGGTATAAACAGAAAAGTGTTTGGTTGGTCCATTTTTAGTCTCTTGATGTGAGATGTGTACGCATAAACATAATTGTTTCATTATTGTTTTTTCAATCCTTTATGGTACGTTATTAATGAAATGGTTTTTAAAATTTTAATTAATATTCGATAGGCTTTGGAAACTTTCAGTAATACTAAGTACAAAGTTATTCCACCATTCCCGGCATCTTCTAACACTACCTATCCGTAAGCTCCTCATCACTTCTTTTATCTTTCCTCACTTTGGCTATGGTTGTGTGGCATATGGTGGCCTCTCGAACAGACTCGAGGAGAGATTGAAGCGAATTATGAATTGTTCGATTCGATTTGTCTTCGACGCCCCGAGGAGGTCTCATGTGTCCCGCCGTTACGTTGAGTTATAGTGGCTCTTTCCTTCTATCCGTAGACTCTATTTCCTAGGTTCTTACTTATATCAAACCATCAACTCACAACATCCATCTTATATCTATAGTCTCCTACAGTTCTAATCCTCTATCCAGTCACAGGGCATAAGATCTCGCCCTTCCGAGCTTTATATCCGTTCCCATAGAACCAAACCTTTTGAGCGTTCCTTTCTCGCCCGTTCTATCTCTCTTTGGAACTCACTCCCACTCGATATCCGTCATGCGTCTTCTTTAACCTCAACATTTAAATCCAAACTTTTCCTACATCTTCTAAATTCCCTAATAGAGGCTCTATAATCAATAAATAATTTATAGATATATTAAACTTGATCGATTGATGAATTACTGTAAATATTCCCCACTCATAGTGATATCATTTTTTATATTATTAGATACTATTATTTATTTTTCTATAAGCCTATTTCTTTTTATTGTAAATTTGTCTGTTTATTTATCTTATTTTTGTATTACATCTTCTGGTTCTCTACCAGACCTTCCTGTTAGTTATTTACTTTCAAGATATTATGTAAATATTGTTTTATTCTAAAGTAGTCCTTTGAACAGATATATATTTATTTAGTTTTGTTCATTTCTGTTAATTTATTCCCAGAATAAAATTATTTTTCTATTCTATTCTATTCTAATACTTTAATACTTATTTATCCTCTACTTCATTAATTTATTTATTAAATTTTAAGAGAAAGCAGCTTTATCAACATCGATATTACTTTTTTTTTAGTATTGTTCAATTTATTTTTAATTTCTTATATCAACCCCCGATGAAATATTTTACACCAAGATACACAGATTATGAAATATGTAAAAACCTGTAGTATTGAATTAAAAACCCTGTAAATTGACATTTGATGCTTACATCTTTTTTTATTTACATATATTTTTTTAATTGAACCAAAGTAATTGGTCAGTGGACTATGTAGGGTTATTTCGCTTGGAAGACCTCATATTTTTTTTTTAGTTTTGCTTGTCAGGCAAAAATCCATTAAATTGTATAGTCCCTCCCCCCCAAAAAATACTGATTTTTTTTTTTTTAAAGTCGAGGCTGAGTAATAGCGTTATCGTTAAAAATATATTGAAAATGTTCAGCTAAGTCATTCATAGATTGTTTTAATTATTCAGATATTTTTTAAAAAAGATTAATATTAATAATAATTAGATGATACCTCCAATTAGTATGTTATTATAAGTATCAAAATTCTTTATTATATAGAAACAAGCTTTTAACTTGCAATAAATTTGTACAAGATGTGCGGGATGGCCTATCCTCAGTCCCGGGTAGGCTTCATTACACAACGACGTTATAAAAGCTACTTTGGACTCGTATTTAAGAAAATGTCACAGGCCTCTCTCTTGAATCTCTTGAATTCATCCCCCTTAATGTTGTTAATTTTTATAGTGAGTAGCAAGTTATTGTTATTTGTGTAACTATTTTTTCATTCCTGATATGTTTAGGTATAAATTACTCAGACAGTTATAAATTACGTATAATTATGTTCAGGTATAAATATATAGAATTAAACATACCGAGATATTTAATTGTTTGATAGAAATCGCACAATACTAATCCATTTCAAAGTTAAAGACCCATTATTCCAAGTATGTGCTCTGTAATTTCGTTATATTAATTCATGTCTACTATACTTTGGTTTATTTATTAATTTTCTTTATTCTTATTTTTTTTCACTTTTATATATAAATATATTCCAAACCTATTGGTAGAAAGATTGTTGTCTTGCGTTTTTGGATAGTAAAAAGCTTCTCTCCATTATAAATAAAACTGAAAAGTATTGTTACGGTCACAGAGAGAAGGACGGGAAGAAGGGATTAGCGTCTTAAACCGTCGGCGGAGAAGTTAAGATTGGATTAGAACCTTCTCGAACGTCTCCTTTTGTCGGAAGAGATCAAAAGGTTCTCGACAACCCCAGAACAATCTTCCCCTACTTTCGTGGTCTAGAATGTTCGGCCTTGCCTATTTAAATAACCCCCTCGCATCGAGTGAGTCAGTCAGAGAGTAGACCAGGCACTGTGGTGAACTCTAATAAGTGAGTGTCAGTGTGATAAACTATTCAGTGTTGAACCGGCCAGTGTAATAAGTGTATCAGTGGACTGTGACAGTCTTGTGAGTGTAATAAACTGTTTCTGTTTGTTACCATCTGTCAGTTCGTCATACTTGGAGAATCTTACGGTCGGTGGACTTTGATTAGTGGACTGTAAGGGCTAATTAGTAGTAATTAATTAGTTAAGTAGTAGTTGTAATTTTATGGTATTTGTACAAGTTTATGTAAATAGTTAAGCTATTAATATTAGTAATATCTTATATTATTGTAATAATTAAATAGGAGTTAGGCCTAGATAATAAATATTTAGAATATTGTTATTGTAAATTTATATCAGTTTAATAATTTAATTGTATTCTTTTTGTCACTTTGTTAATAAATATTAGTATCTTTAATTAAGGAATAGTTTAATTCATTTTAACACACAGTAGCCCGTAACAGTATAAATGTATAACGTTGGATAAAATAAAAATGCCTCATAAAAGAACGAATTGGACCAAAGAAAAAAAACAATAATCTGTTTATAGAATGAAGGAGCATAACTATGGAGATTGGCTCGCAACTAGAGTAATTGGGGGTCACCAGTGGTGTTGTGACTCCAGGATGTTTTAAACAAAGTAATAAATCCTTGGGTATGCCGTTCTTCGTAGGGTGGGTAAAATGGTGAGAGCATATCCGGTCTTAGGTACTCGTTAAAGATCCCTTTCCTAATTATACCTGGATAGACAAGATTTAGAACTCTCACTGTAGGACCGTACGATTAGCCATAGCAGCATAATTAAATAAAGAAACAAAAAATTATCAACCGCAATGTGTTGTAGGATTCTAGAGATACATTTCTAATTCATTCTTAAAGGTTTTTATAGACTTGAATTAATTTTTGAGAATCGATACTCTTTTATTTCTTTTCAAAGAAATAACTTAGAGCTGACTTCTAAGCGCGGTGTAGTCGGAAAATCAGTTTTCCACTCCGGTTGTTTCTTTCCTGATTTCCATAATGTCCTAGCCTTAAGAAACTTCATGCTAAACGCCCTTTCTTTCGGTATTTTTTTTAATCTCTAAAGGTATTCAGGAATAAATGTTCTCGAAAGGAAATATGTCATATTCTCTTTATTATTCATACAAAAGAAATCAGTGTGGTATGTATGCTGAGGCCTGCTTATTAGATTAAATACATAAATCAAGCGTATATGTTTATACAACTTATTTAATTATATACAATACAATTTATTTCCTGATCCATAAGTCGTTAAGTTTAAGAAATTAAGGAAAGACATTATCCATCCAATTAACAAGAAGGTCAACATCCTGGAATGCTCCAACTACCGAGACATTTCGTTTTAACTATGCCCGTACAAATTTCACTTGCTGAGAAAGAAATTGGTAAATATAAGGCGGACATCAGAAGAGGAAGAACTTCTGATCAAATGTCTCAGGATGATTCTTAAAAAATCCCAGAAGTATAGGATGACTACTCATCACTTATTTGTTTACTTCTGGAGTGCCTACTATAACATTAAAATTGTATGAGAGCTGGGCCTGGAGGAGAGATAGACCTACATCCGTTGTGATAACTCTACTATATTTTTACTCTTTTTAAAACTTCTTTTATCCGATTAATTTTAAAATTAATTAAATTCATAGACTAAAATTGTTAACCAAATACAAATCTCACCTAAAATCATTGTCATTGAGGTAGCCTCCTTCAGGATACCCCTCATCGAATGTCTCCCCCGGGGAATAGGGCGGTCTTCGCATCATCAGCATTCGAGGCATGTAGACCAGGAACACAGTTTTCACCCAAGGAGACATCTTGTGAGTAGAGGGGGATCTGGAATGAGTAATAGAAATGAAATAAATTATTACATTAATGTAATGATGTATACGTGTTATGTATTGTGTATATTGTTGTTGGCTGTTGGTTGAACGCAATCTTGGATGTATCACATCCCTAGACAGCCGCTGACTTATAAACACTACAGTCTATACCATTTAATGAATCCAAAACCCTTTATTGTAGTGGTGCATTGTTTCTTGTTTATAGGTTAGATATTTTTAGCTCTTTCATCCTTCGCATTCTCCACTAGCAACTACTCGCAGTTAGGTATATTATAGTAATAATATAATGTTCTGGAATATCAATTTTTCATGGATTTTATTGGAATGCATTAGGCAGACCATTCAACATAGAAGAGCTTTATAGTACCGTTCATATGAGAAAGCACTAATAAAAAATAAAAGTAGCATTCACATTTCTTGGCTAGTTCAGTCAAGCAACTTTGTCGATCAGTAAACTTTGCCGCCATATTTCTCATTGTTTTAGTACAATGCTGAACCTCAAGTTTCGGGAGGACCATACTTTGCTTGACTACACAAGCGAAAAAGTGAAATTTTCAATTTTTGTTAGCCGCTTGAGATCCTCACACCTAATATTTTTCTTTCTTTCCACAAACGCATTGTTGAGTTGAGGATTACCAAGCTTGAAATTCCAGACAAAACGAGAGCTTATCCAGGACAAGGAGTAAGATAATTCTGGAAGTGGAATGTTAACTAAGGCAAGACAAAGAGTCTGATGGAACAGGTGGAGCGAACCTGGTGGTAACTTTCCTAACTCGCTACATCCAATTAATACTTCGACTTCAGTTGGGCAAGTGGTTTTCACTTATTATCATACTTAATTACTAACTTTGCAAGTCTCATGTAGAAGCCTACACCCTCTTCGCTTGGGTGGGGGTCTTATTTTAAGTTTTAATTGGGCCCTGGAAGAGTTGGGCGTAAAATTTTTAATGCACGCCATCCAAAATCCTATAACAACAAACAACTGTTATAGGTGGAAGGTGTAGGGAATTTTAAATTATATTATTAAAAATATTGGTAGATTGTATCCCCATAGCGTTTCCCAATGACTTAAGTTGCAAAAAGGGCAAAGTGGAAGAAAAAGGACAGTTTTATCCAAAAGAAGAGAGTGAAGAACCAGGATTTAGAGACACATATTGAAACCTCTCCACATATATTCATAACTAGCAAGCGAAAAGGACATTTTGTAAGTAAATATTTGTAAGGATTCCGGGTACAAATCTAGTTGTGGCAGATAAATTATTGGATCTGTCAATACCCAAGGATGTAAAAGTGGGTTCAGACTCTTACCTCGTACCTACAGACCCTCTTAAGCTCGCCCAGCCCCTATACGGTGCAACCTCAAAATTATGGAGAATAATGGCAGTCGGCTCAGCGCTTAATAACATTTTAGGAATTCGTTGGTTACTAAGCACTACAACTTTAGAAGCCCATCTTAATCTTCGCGACACCATCACTTGAATAACATTAACTCGGTGCCTGCTCTGCAATTCTGAGTTGTGTAATCTCCAAAATTCTTCAGTAATCTCATTCTTTTTTGGACCGAATCCTATGCTACTTTCGAAAAGTTCAAGCTCATCATTTGACGATTCACATTCATAAAGTTGGAAGAATGATGTGAATTTTTCAATTTTAGGAAAAAGACCCGAACATCATTAGAAGAAATGTGGCAATAACCAGTAATGAATTTAAAGACTATAATTGAATTCACTTATTTAAGTGATAAACCCTAATGGTACTCCAATTTCTGAAAAGTGGGTATCTAGCTCTTTGTTCGTTTTTGCATGGATGAACGTACCAACTGACGAGGATGGTTCCTCCTTGAATAAATTTTGGTTAAGACAAAGTAGTTCCTCATCAGGCTCTAAACACAAGATCTTGCAACAGTTTTATTGGTCATTTTTTTGTTAATTTTTATATGTTTTTAGTTTTCCAATAACTGTCAATGGTTCTAATTGTTTTAGAGCTCCTAAAAAACTTGTCATGTCTGTTCGAATTCAAAATAAATTCCTGACAAAACAAAAAACTATAGTGTTTATATTGATGTGGAAATCGTTGGCTGGATATAACTTTATATATAAACTTTAGAAACGTTGAAAATGGTCGGAGAATGCAGTCAATAATTCTTACACAAAAATAAGTTAAGTTTTATTTATGCCAACTTTTCGGCCTAATTTAAAGTTTCATATTGTTTTTAATATTGGCTTATTTCAAACTTGTTTCCTCTTTCACCAATAACATGACGTTTTGTAATAAAATCGTTTCTCGTGTAATTTTATTATCTTCTAGATTTCTTGTCGCTCTTGTTATTTCTCAGCAATTATTTTATAATTCAACATTTGTTTATTGTATTCCTTTCTTTTCATTCCTATCTTTTTATTTCTATCTAAGAGGGTGGTCTGAAAAGTTAACGACCAATACAAGACATTTTTTCTGAATTTGTTTTTTTTATTTTTCAACATAGCAACGGCGCAATAGGTCGTATCGTCTAAACAGTAAACTTTACAGGAGACACAAAAAACATGACAGTTACAATATTCAAGATATATTTGATATTTTTTTAGATATTGAAATAATAAAACAGAGATGTTTTTTTAGGGTGATGGGGCTTACGAGGTATTGTAGGAACAAAATATTGACTGTGAGAATCAAAAGGCGCCAAATAAGCAAAAACACATTTTGTGTGGGATACGACCTATTGCGCCTAAGCTGTCGATAGTCTCCTTGTAACTCTACACATTTCTCCCAGCGATGCTCCCATCTCAGTTACCCGTCCAAAAAGTACTCGGCGTTTTTCTCTGCAAAATAATTTTTCACGAAGGTGATTGCCTTTTCATTTGACGAAAATATCTAACCGCCGTGCGCAATTTTTAGATGAGGGGACAAAAAGAAGTGGCTTGGGACTAGATCTGGTGAGTAAAGCGGATGGTCAAGCAGTTCAAACCGTAATTCGTGGATTTTCGCCATGGCAACCGCTGAGGTGTGAGACAGGTTGTCTTGCTGAAACAGGATTTTCTTTTTCTGCAAATGTGGCCGTTTTTCCGCAAGTTGTGCCTTCAGCTTATCAAGTAATGATGCGTAGTACGCTCCTGTAATGGTTTTTCCTTTTTGAAGATAATGGATTAAAATAACTCCGTAATCATCCCAAAGAACAGTCGCCATCACTTTCCCAGCCGAGAAAACAGTTTTTGGAACAGGTTCCCACTTTGCAGTCCTCTGTTTGGACAGTATTTTTGTTTCGGGCGTATAATGGTGTATCCAAGTTTAATCTACAGTTATTAATCGGCGCCAAAACTCGCCTAAACTGCGCCGACAGAGCGTTGGTAATGTTCATGCGGGACCCAACGTGCGGACAGCTTTCTCATATCTAAATGTTGATTTAATACGTTACAAACACGTTCTTTTGACATAATAACATAACCTCTGCTATCTCCCTCACTTTAATTCGGCGGTCGCCTAGCACCATTTGGTGAACTTTGGCGATGTTCGGCAGAAACTTTTCATACCACCCTCGTATATAACCTGTGATATTTACTATTATACTTTATTCTCAGACTTGATGATGACTCAAACGTTAGGCCGAAACGTTGGAACACATAAAATAAGTTAAGTTTGCAACATTTATTGACTGCATTCTCTGACCATTTTAAATATTTCTAAAAATCACTATGTTTTTTTAAGTAAAGTCATTCTTAAAAGTTTCAAGTACCTTATTCACTTCCACCCTCCATTACAGTTACTCTCTTAAAAACCTTAGAATAATTTTTGATCAAAAGTCCAGGAATAACCACATTTTATAGATTAAACGAAAATCCATTTCTACCCTTAAACTGTTCCAACGGATTCTTTTTCTCCCTCATCTTCACCCACACTGATTATGGCTGCCTTGTGTCTGGCAGACTGTCACATATGTATGAGACAAGTCTGAAGTGACAAATGAATCTCTTCCTTAGATCCGTCTTCGAGATTCTCAGCCGTTCCTGTATCAATCATTGTTACTCCAAGTTTAAGTGGCTTTCCGACAGCAATATCTTCTAGGTATCAGTCATAATCATTCCCTTAAAACCAAAGCTATTAATCGATTCTTAAATTGGAATAGTATGAAACAGCTGATTAGCTCAACAGTCTTAAAACTTTTTTTACGGGTTTTTTCAAGACAATGTTGGGGGAAGATATTTGAGCTCAGAAGCTCTTATAAAAATATTTAGCTGTTATTTAAAACATCATTTTTATTATAATTAATTTTTGTTAGATAATTAAGATTTACCTGAAATGTATATTGAGAACGCAGACAGTGACGCCTATAGAGAAGGACACTATACCCATGGTGAAGAGCAGGTACTTCCCTAGAAGCGGTACAGCCAAAGATGTCGGAGGAATGATCTCGGCCAGAAGCAGGAAGAACACTGTGAGCGAAACCAGGATCGACGAGCAGAGAGTGATCTTCTCACCGGAGTCTGATGGAAGGTAGAAGACGAGGACTGTCAAGAATGTGATGCCGACACAGGGGATGATGAGGTTCACTGTGTAGAAGAGTGTCTTCCTCCTCATAGTCAGGTTGAAGGTGATGTCTGCAAGGAAATATATTATGTATAAAACTATTATATAATGTATCATATTATGAAATATGTATTATAATTATTATTATGGTACATGTATAGGGTCACCGGTAGTGTATTGGCTAGCACAAAAACTACTATACTATCGTGAGTTCTTAGGCATAAAGATTTTTAAAGGGAGTAAAAAATTCTTAGATGTGATGTCTGCAAGGAAATATATCATGTATATCACTATTATATAATGTATCATATTATGAATATATGAATCAATATATCCCCTTTGAAGAGGAAGTAAAATTGCCTGTATCGAGTGAGGTACTCGCGAAAGATCCCTAGCCTAATTAAACTGGATAGGCAAAATTTAGGCCTCCCACTTAAGCATGGTCGGTATAGTCATATCAGCACGAAGTGACTTTAAATGAAATAAACAAGTATGTATGTATTTGGGTAAAGTGTGATCAATATCTATTTAAATGTATATCACATCACAAGGGTGTACTGAAAAGGAACAGATCCACAGTACTGACGCGTTATCAATTCATGTTACAAGTGCTATCTAGCGGACTTCACGGGAACTAACTGTATTGTATTCAACATTTAAGTCCTATTCTTTGGAGTTTAAATGTCTGCCTTAATTTGATATTTATTAAATTATAACTGCTGTCGAGTTCTTAAAGCAGAAATAATTAAAATTACTTTTATTTATGATTTTATTTGAATTTAAGAAAGGAGTAGCTCATTACGTTGACCGCTGAGTTACTGTGCTAAAGGTTCCGGATTCAAAACCAGCTGTTAGCAGATCATATTATTAAAACCGCTCACAGCGTCGGATGGACCTGTGGATTCTTCAGATCCTCCTGGGCCTCACCCAGCTTCTATAAAATGGGTACCCTTAATTGGGAAGAAACCTGGCGGTTGAGGGTGATCTAGGGTAAATCAGCTCCCTGCACAACAATTGTTCTAGAAACAGTCTTATCTGCCACTGCCGGATTTTAACCCGGGACCTTCGGCGCGGCATCGCAGCGCTCTATCACTGAGTAACTCCATTCCAGTGAAAATTTAAACAATTCCTTAAATATTTATTTACTATCATAATCACCAAAAGATTAAAAGTTTCCTATTACAAGTTTTCTTATATTTCATTAATCTATTTTTTGATTATTTTTTTCAAACACAAATATTTATGTTGAATAATTTTGAGTTGACCTTATTAATATCATGTAAAAGAATATGGTCCGTGTGGAGGGCAAAAATTAATCCTTGCATAGTGTGCAAATAAATATTATATGTAAATAGGGTTTAATAAATAGCTCCATACTATTTCAGAATTAATTTTTCCTCCACCCGGACTTAAGTGGAATTTCTTCTTCCTTGATTTTTATACGATAAACTAATAATTATTCTAGAAAAATGCCAATATTTAAATAATGGAACTAAATTAAATTAAATAAAAAGCAGATGTCTAAGATACCTGAATACGGTTCTTTGCAGCAGGGATAGTATTCTTCATTCCTAGTTGCTGGAACAGCGAGAATGTCCCACTCAACTGAGAGGTAGAACTCTGTGAGGTCAATCCCTACCTCAACTAGGTTGTTACCAGAAATCTGGTCCATGTGTTTCAAGTCAACCTTAACCAACAAACAAAATCATCAATGTAAATAATAACAATAATACAAGATTTATATTGGGTCGTAACGGATGAATTGTCAGCTTCGTTTGTTAGATTTAGATTATTTGTACACAAATAATTATTTTATGTATACCTTTGGAAAGATCATTTAATCCTTTTTCATAATCAGTCTTACTTTTCCTTTTGAAAGTGAAGCAACGTTTTAAAAATAAATAAGAATAAAATTATGTCTACCGCGGAAATTCGTATAACACGGAGGCGTTTCGAAACAGTTTTCCGGTGAAGATACAGTGAGCGAAAGAATAATCTTCCGTTCAAGAGCAATCGGCCTTCCAAGACTTCGCTTCTTCCTTGACACCTAATTTCAACAGAGCGGGGATAGAAATAGCTTGTTTCACTTTGGGAGAAGTGTATTAAAAGTGAAGAAGGTGTATTAAAATTTACAACTTCACTGGCATTTCATATGTTACAACCCAATATAAGTATAATTATGCAAAATATGGAGGATTGGAGGATTGGAGTGAAGGGTAACTGCTGCTAACTCCAAAATGTCTGGAATTTATTTTAGTCCCTAGTGCTCCGCGCAAGCGTGAAATGCAAAACAAACAAAAAATAAATTTATTGATTAATATCAGTAAATAAACTCTTCCTCATTTACCGAACTCCGGGAAAACCAGAAGTATAAATACATATCAGAACCAGAATACATAATTTTGCAAGTACAAACAAATCGAAATCTTTGTTGATTTCCAAAAAAAATTAAAGTACATTATTAATAATACAATAATAATGGCCAAAAATTAAGCGATTATTATTTTCGAATATATTTCATTTTAACCGTAATTGTTTTGTTTTTTTAGACTAATTTATTGATATTTACAACTGTAATAATATTACAAGTAAATCAGCTAATATGAACAAATGACATAAAAAAATAAAACACTTATGGAGAAACTACCCATTGATTGCACTCCAAACCGTAATTGTGATTTTTAATATTTATTTTTTGAAATTTACAACTGTATTCTATTACAACTACTAAATACAATGAATGGTAGATAATATCATGGATAAAGACAGAGAAATGGCCCGCTGGTAGTACTCAAATATCAAATTCAACTTTGAAAATCACGAGTCTTTTCAGATGCCTCGTATGCTTATTGGGAATCGAAGATGTGGCTAGGTTGGAAACTAGTGGGTTTGGTTGGGAATCAAGTTTGTATGAAAAGATTGATATTGGGTTCGGGCCAAATCAGCAAAACAAATGTGGCATTGAGGTCATTAAGTATAACTAAATCTGAATCTTAAATAATAATTAATTACTATAAATTTCTCTAAAAAGACAAACAAAATTTGGCTCATCCAGTAATCAATTTAGAACAGTTTTATTATTGTAAAGTTATTCGGATACAAAAATATAAGTAAACATTTTTTTTTTTAATATTAAAATTTTGCTATGACGCAAGCCGATCACCATCCATACCAACCGTTGGTTTGGAGACAGTGAATTTTATGTTTTTTTATCTATGAGTATTTATTGATTTACTTATTATTATTGAATATTTATTAAACCGATTATTCCCCATTAGCACAAAGTTAGAACTTGATAATAGAACAATTTAACCGTTTCATATTTTTTTCTGTTATCTTCCCAATGCCTCTTCATTAGCTCACTGTTCTTTTTCGTTTCATCTGTCCAATTTACTCCTTTTATCTTTCTTTCATGTTACGGATCTATATTTTGGTTTTTAATTATGTTTCTATATTTTGATCTATCTCCAATTTCTTCTCTCTTTATCTCTAATATATCCGAATTTTCCAGAGTTGATTTCATCCTGTTGGTTTTTCTCTGTTTTTTGGCTTGATTATGTAAAAGATATTTTTTTAATCCTAGCATTGCTCATCCTATGTAAATGCCGAAGTAACATTAATCGTATTTTTCTAAATGAGTCTGTAGACTGACTACAGCTCTAAAAAAAATAGAGAGATTCTGCAATAAATGGAAAATTAAAATAAAACCCAATCCAAATTATTTACTAAGAGACGACCGAATAATATCCCCCAACTGATTGTAAACAGAATGTCTGTACCTTGTACAACGCAGATTAAATATTTAGGACTTAACATGGACAAAAGGTTTACTTTCCACACTGATTAAGTGTGCAATAAAGCTAACAGAGCCCTGTGTACTATATATCCATACTTCAACAGGAATTCTAAATTAAGCACAGATAATAAGTTATTATTATATAAAGCCTGCTTACGATATACTCTAACATATGCATGTCCAATATTTAGTTGAATGTCGAAAACAAATTATAAAAAACTACAAATATTTCAAAACAAATGCCTAAGAATTACTGGAAATTATGAATATAACACTAATATTAAACCTATGCATACAGAATTATGTACATCGTATATTAATGTATTTATCAATAAATTATGCAAACAATTCTTTTTTAAGTGTAAACATAATAAAAACCCACTTATAAAAATATTAGGAACTACACAAAATAGTACAAAGCGATACATAAATAAAAGAACAAAACATTTATTATTGTAGGATTCCAATTTATTTTATACTATTGTTATTGTTCATACAGATGTATATAAGTTATTAAGACACAATTTTTGTTTATTTTTTTTTTCCTCTCTGTTGAAAGTTGTTTGTATAATTTGTTTCTTTCATTGTATATGTGATTCTTTATAGATACATTTAAATTTTTTCCAAATTTTAAAGTTTGAGACTGGTCTGTTTGGTACAGCATATTACTTTTGTGAATTGTAGCAAATTATATTAGAAATAAATATATATATGAAAAAAATGAGTCTGTAGCCGTTAATATGTTTTTCCACTGCACATTGCTAACAAATATGCTACAAATACTATTAAAGAATTGGTGGGTGTTGAAATCTGTAAACTAGAATTTGTTTTATGGTGTATTTCATTGTTCACATATTGATTAAGTGATATAAATGAAAACTTTTGTCAATTTTATAATCAATTAATCAATTTTTTAAGTAAAATGTATGTATTGGCATAGTCTTCTAGTCTTAGAATTGTAAATTTACCTAGAGAGTATGTGATAGTGTGATCAATAATCGCTAAATGCATGTTAGTACATAAATATGAGAACTACAATTCTCGAAACGTTGCTAAAAGTTAGTTTAAAATATCTTGTTGCAGGTTATAATCAAATATATTCCGACATTATTGAATCAATCCTATTAATTTATAGTTATTTCAACTTTCAAGGGAGCGAGTGGCTCATTGGTTGGGAGCAGGGTTGCCTTGCCGAAGGTCCCCGGTTTAATCCGGCTGTGGAAGATAATTTATTTAATCTGTCGACAGCTGGGGGTGGGATCTGGACGCCATCCTGGGGCTCACCCTGCCTCTGCAAAGTGGGTACTCTTAAATGGGAGAAAAACGTGGCGACTGAGCTTCATCTTGGACAAATCACTTCCCTGCACAACCATTGTCTATAAACAAACCATGGGTTGTAATGGTTAAGGTTTTTTTCTCAACATTCAACTACAGATGCACTACTATCAAATAAATAAATTTAATTTAACTATAAAATATAAAAGTTATCAATTCAAACTTTAATATATTAGAGTACCACCAGTGATTGATTTCTGTACTTGCCTTAATAGCATGTCATATATTATTTATAATATGTACTTGTAATACGGTTGTAAATTTCAATAAATAATTTAAAACTTGATAAAGTGCTGACAGCATACTCACCCCTCTTCCATAACCCCCTGGACGATACACCAACTTGGAGGACTGCTTCCATCCTGGCAATGATGCAGTGCATAAGTGCACCCGGACGAATGGGGGGGATGAGGACCAAAACGCATACGCCGAAGGAAATGATAAATCATTACAAGACTTTTGCCAACATTGGTTACCTAGGTGATACATCATGAGGTCGCCCCGCCTTTCCAATCAATATCAACTTCCAACTTGCAATATACCCGTAAACATTGTCATGTAAATGTTATTCAATTAATTATCAGTTAATTGAAATTATTTCGAATTATTTTTCGTTTTCCAAAATAATCGAAGTTTTATGATAAAAACAAAAATATCTCTACAATCCATTACTGATCATATGTACACTAAGTAATAGAGACTGAAATGTTTTTAGGCAACGGCTGTGCAGGGAGGTGATTTGTCCTAGTTCACGTTTAACTCCCAGGATTTCCCCCAATTGAGGGTACCCACTTTATAGAGGCTGGAAAATCTCCAGATCACACAAAGTCCACATCCGACTGTTAAAAGAATAAACAAATTATAAGCCACAGCCGGTTTTGAACCCAAGAGCTTCGGCACGGCTAGGCACTGAGATACCCCGCTCCCAACTTTAAATAAAATTAATAAAATAATAACTAAATATAAAATTAAATTAAAATAATTTTAATAATTGCTGCTTTAACTATCCGACATCAATAATCAGTTAATTATCGAATTAAGGTAGAAATATTATGCAGATAATAATCATGGAACTAAGTTAAAGTATATTAAAATTAATTATGATAATAAATTAATGTTTAAAACATACTTTATAAGGCAAATGATGTTTCCACACACGAAATAACACTCGTGAGAAAGCATCGTAAAGAATCTCCGACGCAATGAGATAAAGAAGGATAAATTTAGTTGGTCACTTTCTCCGAATAAATGTTAGTAGGTTAAAGAAACGATGGTGCAGTGGTAAGGCCAAAAAATATTATGCTTGTGAGGCTTTGGATAAGAATAGGCGGGTAATATTCGATCAAATAGTCAAAAGAGAACGCAGGATGTCAAGGGAGATTTGAGGCAACAGATGGGTTAAAGAGAACATATTTATGGGAGCAAACCAGGAACTGTACAGAAAGATAGAAACAATAACAACATCAATTGAAAAGAAAATTTTGTTCTAAGGACACATCTTCAGTATGACCGACGATCGTATGATAAAAACAATATGGAATTTTCTAGAACCTAAGGAAGAAAAAGGTGTGGACAGTTCCAGAAATGTGATAGGGATTGTAGAGAAAAGGATTGGTATCCCAAAGGAGGAAAACATGAACAGGGATAAATGTTGACGAATGGTGAAAAGCTACAAGGGTTTTGAGACTTCTGTAGGAAGAACGGAAGATAGCAATGAGTGATGTGCTTAAATATACTGGCAGGACATCAAAGCTGTTAAGGGAATGAGGCTCCCGCACAGAAAACGATATCGATAGTTAATTCGCAGTCCATAGCACCTCAATACCAAAAAAAAAGTATGCTAACGTAAAGAAAATTCTTTATAAATATAGTGACTAAACCGAACTGGTTTAAAGTGGAAGAGAGGAACGTAAGAGAACCTGGGGTCACGGAGCTTATGCTCAGTAATCCAACTGCCAAAAACTTGACCTGAGACAAATGGAAGAGGTTCGATGCGAGAACAAGGGGGAAAATCAAAGTTTCCGATGAAGAAAAGAGTAAATCGGAGAGAATGAAGTGATATGAAGTGATACTAGGCGGAGAGAAAGTCGTGGAACAAGCACAAATGAATGGTCCGAAGCACCCCAAAGTTGGACGAAACTATCAATAGAAAAATAAAACTAAAACTAATCTATGGATCCAAAGAGTAAGTTAAAAAAGGAAGGTAATTCTCCTAAATTTGCCGGCAGTCATCTCATGGCAGTACGTTTATTTTGACTAAATCATTAAAGTAAGAAACCTTTACTTTTGAAAAAGTATGCTGTAATTCATTTCTCTACTGATTACAATTTTGGTCATCGGTAGGACTGCGAAACCACACATTACATACATTGAGATATAAGAATTTAAATATGAGCAAAATATTTTTGGAGCATTTCGAAACATTCATATTGATTAGGATTACGGAACCGTTTATGAATAATCTGTTCTGTGACATTGGAAGTACCTGGAATCCGTTGTAGGTCCAGGAACCGAACTTCATGGTACAGCTCTGCTCGTCAAAGGGAAAGTAGAGGACATTGATCTCGCAGGAAGATTTGTAGATGGCCGGCGGTCTCCATATCACTTCTCCCGTGTACTTCAGCGTAGCCTTCGTCATCAGGGTCACCTCGTAGTTCCCGTCTGCACTGTAAGAAAACAAATCAAGGATACCATTAATATTCAGATCGTAATAACTTATTATAAATTTTAAAAAGCCAATTACATCAGTAAAGAAAACCTCAAGATTTCATTGATCTTGTGTATTATTGTGTAAAGCAAAACTAGAAAAATGATCACAACTTGATTACGCCGGAGATCAAGTATATGGGCAGCAAGAAGTGTCCCTCCATCTTGTTCCTGGTCTGGAAGGAGAAGCGGATCTCAAGAGAATGGGAAGTAGCGGTGATCGTACCCATTCACAAGAAGGGAGACAATCGGGAGTGCAGCAACCATTGGGGAATGATTTCTAAAATCCTAGAAACAAGAGTGAGAAGCATAGTCGATTGCTAGCTAGGAGAAGAACAGTGCAGCTTTAGAAATCAGAGAAGCACGGAGGATCTCATTTTTACGATGAGGCAAATAACTGAAAAGACTGTTGAGAAAGATAAAGAACTCTCTCTGCTTCGTGTGTCCAGAAGGCTTTTGACAGAGTTAGGAAAGAAGGCAGAGCAGGAAATATCTGAAGGAAGTACAGACCGTGGAACAACCTTGGCTGTAATGAGTCTCTATAAAAAGATGAGGAATGTGATTAGAAGCAGTAACTACATTTCAAAAGAATCTGAGACAACATTGGGTATCCGTCGGGGCTATAGCTATATGACGGAAAACCCAAAGGATAGTGAAGGTTGGAGAACAGAGAGTTGGCATGGCAGGTTGAGAGTTTTAAATATCTTGATCCTCATCTCAATAAAAGCGACTGCATCGACGAAGAAGTGGTCCAAAGAAGCAGAGCAGCGGGGAAAATCTGTAATATGGTCCTGGGGGTTTTCCTGGGAAGAAGAAAGGTGACATAGCAGACCAAACTGGCCGTCTATAAATCGATTTTCCTTCCTATCCAATCTTACTCTTCGGAATCGTGGACCTTGACCTCAAAGCACAAAAGTCAAATACAAGCTATTGAAATGATGTATCTGCGAAAAATAGAAAGGTAAACTCGGAGAGATAGGTTATGGAACGCAACTGTACGTGCTAATCTTGACTTTAGACCAGCTGAGACCATTCTAGAGGACCACAAACTAAGGATGTGCGGGCATCTTAGGATGGACCCAGAGGAGGCTTGCGAATCGCCAGGAAGACTTGCGAGACCCAAACGGAAGGAAAAGGATCCAGAAGGAGAACGTTGGTTCACTATAATACTGAATAAAACACTAATAGATAAATAATAAATAAATAATAGGAATGAATAGCGAATACTTACTTATTATACAAGACGATGTCCGGGAGCCAGATGTGCTCAGAAGGAACGTAAAGCATCTCAACTCCGCCGTATTCCTCAGGATCCCAACGCAGTTTGTAATCCACCCATTTCTGTATTAATAATAACAACTTATTAACAAATCATTAACAGTTTAAAGGATTTAATTAAGTAATTAAATTGAAATTTTAATTATTTTTTTTAGATTAACTTATTGATATTTACAACTGCAATAATATTACAAGTAAATCTGCTGTATGAACAAAGGACATCAAAAAAAACACTTGTGGAGAAACTACCCATTGATAGCACTCCAATAAAGTTCTATAGTAGAAGGTCTCGAGGCCATCTTCTTTTCAGACGCTTCGGAGGGTTATCAGAAATAGTATGGGAAGCAAGTTGAGAGACTAGCGGAATCAAGTGTGTATGGAGCTTTTCATGGTAGGATAGGTATCTAGTTTGGGCCAAATCAGCAACATACGGGATATTAAGATCATGATGGATGAGTTTATTCGTGACATAATAAGGAGCATTGAGGATTTTAAGAAGGATTTTGGATTGTAAGGCTTGGAAACGAGATGAATTGGATGGTTTAGTAGAGCCCCAAAGCACAACTCCGTATGTCCAAATAGGTCTGATAACTGTCATGTAAATGAGCCTTCTGTAATTAATTGGGAGCTTAGAGTGTTTGTCCAGTAAATGTTGAAGTAGGCGAAAATGTCGCGCAATTTCTTGTCTTTTCAGTCTTGTATGAGGATTCAAAGTGAGACGTTTGTCCAGATGGAGTCCTTTTAAAATTACAATAATACTTCTTATATTTGATCAAGTCATAAAATCACTCAACGGTCAGTGATTTTTTTATCGAATCAATAATTCACATTAACATAATAAAACTACGAAATAAGATAACCATTATAAAAACAGAACTGTCTAAAATACTTTACTCAAAAGACAAAGTATCTTCAATGAAAGCCTAATTTATCATTTTCCTAATATTAATACTAATAATCTCACTTAAATATTTACTAAATATTGATGTAACTAAAAAAAAAAAAGCGTAATATATGCCCAGTTTAAAAATAAAAATAAACAAATCAAATAAAATGTAATATCTAATATAAATAATAAATAACAATAATAGTAAATATAAATATCATAGCAAATATAAAGATTTAAAAGAATTAAAGTAAAAAAGATTATATAATTTATTGAACACTCACTTGTTCCACCCACAGGTTTGTAGTCATTACTTGGTTCTTCAGGTTCTAGAAAATAATTTAAATAATAATCGTTAATTACATGTCGCAATTATTCGTGGTAGTTTTATATTATTATGTAAAAGTATAATTTTATAAAAAAGGAGATTATATTTATTGTTTAGTTAAAAATTTCTTTATCATCGTAATAAGCCCTAACGATTTACAAGTTTCACAAAAAAAGAAATTATCCACATTCATTTAACTATTAATTGCTCGCAGCCAGTGAGTAACTTGTTACGGAGAGCACAGATTTGTCTAGTTGTTATAGTCGGAAAATATTGATAGCTCCTAAAGAATTTTTTTTTTCGATTGGTCAACGTTTGTTGCAATATTCCTTCTTTTCTTTTCTTCTCTTTCATTCGTTTCCCGTATTTCTTTCTAATATTTCTTCCATGAGTCCAAATTATGCCTGTTTTTCTTTTTGGTCTTTCTTGAAAGCCCCGAACATTCTGAAATTCCTTCCTAAGCGGAGAATGTCCTTCAATAACATCCGAGAAACCTTGAGCTCTTAAATGCTTTAATTCCTGTGTTGGCCATTTTCAATTTTTATAATGATACATGAATACCCTTTTGGAAACGATTTTATATTATACCCACCTTCATTGTTTTAAATTTTTAATTTAGTAATTTTGTTGTGCTTTTACGTGGTATATATAAATATATAAAAAATTGGCTCACCATTTCCAGCAGCTGAGACATCTTGAGTCTTAGGTACACCGTGAGGGTGTCGGTGTTGTTAGGAACTGGTCTGATGAGTCTGTTGTAGTTGGAGAGCAGATCGTCGTACAATCTCTTCGCCTCGGGATTTGCTTCGATCTGCTTCATCCCTGCAACAATTAACAATGATAATTGCTATAAATACAATTATAATTAAAAAACCTTTGTTCAACAGTTAAAAAATATTATAAGGGCCACCTGTGGTGTAGTTGTTAGCATAACAATCTATGCCCAAGAGAGTGAAAAATTCTTGATCATGCCTTCCTTCGGATGTGACGTAAAATGGGAGTCCCGTGCCTGTGCGGTGTCAGGTACCAGTTTAAGTTCCCTATCCTAATTATACCAGGATAGGCAAAATTTAGAGCTCACGCTGTAGCATCGTCCGAATAGCCGTAGCAGCATAAACTGATGTTAAATGAACAAACAAACAAAAATTCAGAATCTCATGTTTAGTTTCTTGAACCGACACGTTCATTCCTACACATATATCAGTTACAATCATCTGGATTAATTCAAATTTAGACATAATTTGATGTTTTGATTAATTTTTTTTGTTAAAACACAAAAATACTTTATTATTTAAATAAAAAAGTGATAATTTTTACAGTTCAACACATACAATGGTGTGAGTTTACATTACATGAACTAAAGTCAAAAACTTTTCCACTCCACATTCACCTCTTAATTAAAATGTACGAAATAAATAAGAAGAGAACCATTCAAAACTCCTTCGTGAAACATCAGAATATCAAAGTTCAAACCTAAAAGGCTAAGAAAAAATATATATATTACAAGAATAAATTATTTATTTTCAAAATTACAGTTTCGTTTTTCATCAGCTATAATTAGAGAGAAAATTATTTTGTGTTATAGTGATTCATATAATCAGTTGTATTTCTAATATGTTTTAATAGGAAGAATCTACTACAGCCAGAAAAAGCACAGGAGTTTATAGCAATTTTATATTTAAGTGTATTTTTTAATAAATAGATAAACAAAAAAAAGTATCAGGCAGAAAAAAAACAAACACAAATACGACGTTGATACAACATAACCATGGAACAAAGATAGGATTGTATTTATACTTTTAAAAAATACTTCAATTTAAAAACATTTCTTAACTTCTTCTTCAATTCTTATTTAATTATTTATTTTACTAGTTATATTTTGCATTTTTTTTTTATTATGGAATATTTGTTTTTAGAAGAAACTTATGTCTAACAATTACTAAATATTTTAAGATGAATCTGGCAACAAGGAATCAACTCAGAAATTCAAAACTTCAATATTTTTTATAAATTTATTGCATTTTATCATATTCGTTTTTTAAAAAAATATATGTTTATTCATTTCATAATTACAGCTAAAAATATAATCTGAAGCGTACTTATTTGGAAAAGCATCAACTAATAAATATATTTTGTATTTTGTAATTTTTTTTATACCTGATATGAGGTATTTGGGATAACAAATACAATTAAGTTTGTTTAAATAAGGAGGGAAAAAATTGATTGATTTAGTAAACAAAGAAATATACACAGAATGATTAATATCGTCGACACAAATGCCAAGTGAAAATGAAAGTGAAAAACACCACTTCCAGGAGATTGAAATAACTGTTTCATGCTTCATTCAAAATGAGTTCCTATCGTTAAATGTATTCTACGCGTTTTTTTTTTTACCTTATAGTAGACTCTATATGGATTTTATACCAATTATCAATCCTAAAGCAATCGATATAGAATAAAAACAGAAATGCGTTTTTTTCGCTTTCCATGCTCTGCATTTGTATCGACAATGTGTGCACATGTGTAGTTATTTGACTGATTAAAAATATATTTATAAAATATGCATTATTTTACAGGATTAAAATCAGGCAATGAGTTTCTGCATTAATGATTATGGATGGTTATGATGTTTTAATGGAGTTGTTTAAACATAAAACAAACAACCATGACGGTTCAGCATGCTATCGTCAACCCTCGACGTAAGGGGGAGTTAGGGCCGTGTTTGTGTATAGGATCGATACAGGTATTGTTTATAATTAATAGTAATATATATTTTTTAATAATTAATAATCAAATTACCTGCAGCGAGGCTAGAAACCGCTGCTAAGATGAGGAGACGAAGCATGTTCCGAGGCTACAGATCAGCTGGCAGCGGCAGGACCAATCGATATTTACTTCACTGAATATACGCTTCGCGGCGCCACAATACCCTGCAGGAAGTATATATATTATATATTCAAACATACAAGTATACATGGGATTGCAAAAACAGAAAGAAAAACACATTCAAAAACCACAAATCTGTACTCCGGAGGTAAAGGACACCATGTCACATTTTGTATTTGTGCAGGAGAGCCAATTTTCCGTATATAATAGCAACACAGATTATCAATCTGAATGTCTCGTTAAACATATTTTTAAATCTATCCTTTACCTCCGGTGCACAGAAATATTTCAGGACAAAACTTAAGGGTAATCATACAAGCATATTTGGTACGTTAGTAACATTACTCTGATCAATTTCTTTAGTATGACAAAGGTCAAAGAACATATACAGATTTGCTAAAACATATTTCACAGCAAGACTTATTCAAACAAACAAGTCTTGCAACATATGTAGAAGGTTGACCTCCTGAGCAAGACTAAAGAATTCCTGCTGAGTAACTGCGTGGGGAAACACATCCTAGAGAACAAGTTAAGTTGGTTTAGACATCTTGGAGAGGATGGACCTTAGCTTAGATGTGCGAATAATGGAATACCAGTTAGGATATCTCGTTGTGGGATTCGTGTCGAGGCTGTGAGAGATCGGTTCCTGGCTCTAACTAGTGTAACCGCTGAAAGATGACCCATTGTCAACGAATCCAAAAAAATACGTGTGTACGAGGCAAAGAAATGAGCAAGGAAATAGGAAAGCAGCCATTAAAGCAGGAAGAGCGCGATATCTTGGATCCCAGATACGCGTCAACGATGAAATGCCAACAGAAATCCAAAGAATAAGGGCGGCAAATAGATACTTCTACGGGTTGCAAATGCACCTCAGTAGTAATGCCCTATTCCGTACCACTGAAATAAGAATATATAAAACCCCGATACGACACGTTCTAACACAAGCTTCAGAATGTTGGACTCTCAAAAAACACAGGAGTTCGCTCTCATGAGGTTTGAGTGAAGAATATTGCGGAGAATATTTTGAGCAGTACTCCACAATAACTCGTGGAGGCAACGGTCGAATATAAAAATTATGAGCCTATATTTAGATGTTGACATTATTAGGCTAATAAAAGTGCAAATACAAAGATGGGAAGGGTACATCACGTGACGATTTATACAATAATACGATTGCTAGGAGGGTTCAATAACAGCAGCTGATAAAAATTTGATGGATAGAATACTTACATTTACAGTTACAAAAATAATCTCATGTCAGGATGACATTTTGGTTTATTGGATCAGAAGTAGGAGCAGAAGAAGAAAAAAATACAGGTTACGTCAAGGAAAATGGAACAAGAAAAAGAAAATACTTAATTTACTGTCTACTCAAAATTAACAAACATTTTCAGTTTCTTTATTAACTTAAAGTCACTTTATGCAGCTATGGCTTATTGGATGATGCTACAATCGACGTCTTGATTTCTTCCTATCGAGGTATAATCAGGATAGGGATCTTCAACGAGTACCTAACATCTTACATGCTCGAGATCTCCATTTAACATCCCTTCCGAAAGACTGCAAAAACAATGATTTTTTACTCTGTTTTAAAAAGTCCTAGGGCCACCTGATAGGCAGCGAACGTTGGGCATAGGAGGCCATGATTGAAATTTGCTTTATATTATTTTTATTCCTGAAAAGTTTTACTTAAATACATTATTTTTTTTAACTTTATATATTAAGTAAAGCAGTTTCAGTGTGCTTTATTATTTATTTTTTTCAACTCCAAAGGTCCATTAGACAAAAGTTAAATAATGGTTGGACAAAAATAACCAGCAATATGTGGCAATTTTTTACGATGTAAAATCATCCAAAAATATTTTTATCAAAATCATCGATCAAAACTTCATGCATTCCCCTAGTTAGAAGATGTTTTGGTACACTGAATATTAAAAAAAAAAATTCATAACAATAAAAGATATGTTATTAATTATATATTATATTACTAATATATATATATATATATATATATATATATATATATATATATATATATATATATATATATATATATATATATATATTATTGGGCCGCCTATGATAAATGTTGCTTTAGCTTCACCTAAATAAAATTTAATGTCATCAATCTTGAATCAATACTTGAGCCATTCAAATAGCCTTTATCCGTGGGCAGCCTTAGAACCAACTTAAAGATACAAAGAAACCTTACCTTAGACCCCTCTTCAACAAGATATCTTCACTCACTAGCAAACACTGTGCGTATTGGCTTAAATTAAAGCCAATTACCTTTTCTTTTCTTTTACTGTCTTCTAATTCCATTTTCCGGTTTTCCAGTCAACCAATAAAATAGTGATATCGTTGAAAATTATAATAACAATCAATTTCAGCTACTTCTTACATAGTTTTTAAAATTCTAAATAATATTGCTCTGAAAAATAAATGTAATTTATTAACTAAAATTCAAATAATTGTTTCTGTCTTCACATAACATAAGTTATTCTCATCCCAAAATCACATTAATTTCTTTCCTTAAAAAGCCTTGAATATTTTCACTCCATAAACACCACTAAAATAGCTCGTTTGGCTTTAATTTAATGAATAAAATTATTTAAATAAATATGTTTATATACAAATTAATTTCTATACATATACATATACATTATATCAATGTAAATACAAATTAATTCCTTGTATGTATTAAATTTTCAGGTAATTTTAGTTAAACTTTTATATGCGTTTTTAAAATTTAATTTTAAAAAAATGCTAAAAAATCGTTATGATAGCTAAAAGGCCAAGGATCAAATGGACATCTCTATATCTCTTGTAATTATTAGAATTTAAACAAATCCCCTAATCGCATATTGTGCTTAACATAATTTTTTTATATTAAATAAATTCTCATTGTGTATTAGGTTCATTCAATAATTTATTTTTAATAAAACATTAAAGATTAATGAAATAGATTAACTTTTTAACAGCAATACTACTTTTAAGCTATATATGAAATGGCTTTATAAAAAGCTATAATCAGAAGTTAGTCATTTTGATTCCATTTAAGTTTTTTTAATTATATATTCAAAAGCCTTTCAAATCAGTCTTAATTTCATACTCACTACAACTGATTAGAATTTGTCAAAAAGCTTCAAATACAAATAATTGTTAGCGTATTAATTACAAAAATTACCTTTATTTAGTTAATTGCATTAAAACTGTCTGAAAATTTAGTTTATTATATTTTAAAGTTGAATTGTTCCATGCTAAACATAGCCTATTGTTCACTACTAATGTTTGTTTATTGCGGTTCTAATAATCTGATTTTGATTCTTTGATTTCTTTAAAGTATTTTATTACTTACTTTAATTATCTATTGCAAACAAGTTCTATACTGAAACTTAAGAAAGATTTTCTTGAAGAATACTAACTTAATAATTAATAGTCTTGTGTTTTAAATCCTCTATGATAGCTTAGTGTTCTAACACATGGGCCTAGTGCTTTTATATCTATATCTTGTGTTTTAGTTTTAATGAAATGTAAGTATTTTTAATTAATAAACGTTTGTTGATCAGCAAACCAGTTCAGCTCCATTCTTGATATCTTACTCATAATCTTCCCGCCAAATTCTCATTCATACCAACATGGCTGTTCTGTCAATATTTTACAACTGTATTTTATTTAAATAATTTTCTTGTGTCATTATTTTTTAAATAATATTTCTTTCTTTCTTATTCATACATCTCTTCTACCTCACGGTGTAGAGATTTTGAATAAGGAGCGCCACCTGTCTCTGTCAAGGGCTGTCGCCCATCCAATCTCTTTGTAATATAATCCAATAATTATCCAATTGTAATATAATATTAAAATCCAATCCCCAATGATAATATAAAATATTTATATTTGCATGTTATAAAAATTACATTTGCAATTATCTTATAGACTTTCCAATAAATTATAAATATTTAGGATTATAGCAATTGCAATCTAAACTACTATTTAATCTAAATATAAATATGAATATAAGGAAAATAATACGCTGTACAACTGCAATTATTATTACCAATTGTAATCAATCTTACATTATTTTTTTATTTACTTTTTTTTTTGGGGGGGGGGTGAGAAACTGGCAGTTTCAAATACATGATACTTTACTGAAAAACATTATTCATTAATCAACTTTACAGTATACATTTTCTTAAACAGACCAACGAAAATAATAATTATAAAAATGTTATTCAAGGAGGAAATGTATTCAGTGGTAATTTGATTTAATATTCTTATTATAACAGATCTCTCATCCACATTCTTTTTAGTCTCCTCCTAGTGTTATGAGGCATGAGAGTCGTTGCCATTTGTTCAATCAATGGGTCTGGGTATCCACATAATTTTTTTTGTTAAATTAGTAGAATTTTCGTCGACCGTTGGTATTTTTAAGTCAGTAAGAAAAGTATTGTTATTAACACACATACCATGGTGCTTTTGTGATAAGTCCAAGTATAATTAAAACAAAAAATTCAAAGTGCACAGCAATAACTATGCAAAAAAATTATCTACAAACCAATTCAATTGATTTCCAAAATGGAGCTTGCATTCGATGTAGCAGCTTTTTTATCTTTATTTTCACAATTAGAACATTTGATTGAATGATTCATGAGATGTAGGAAACTCTTTGTTTATTTTACAGCTGACATCACGAATTCTGAATCGGTTTTATTAAAATCTCTATGGTGGCCACATTACTTACAAGATTGGAATGTGGTTTAGTTCCTTGTAACAGGAAATGCAATTGAAAATCTTAAAGGTGGCAAATCTTTTTACTTACTAATGTGCTATAGTCCCTCAATTCATAACCGAACTTTTGATTCAACAGTTGTCCTTGAAGTATTTGGGCATTTGGTTAAAAACAAAATTTAACTCCCCTTAAAATTTGTGTTATGTTTCAGGATAATTAAGAATCCAACTATATAAAAAAATACAGCTTTGCTAGAAGGCTATTAAACCAATTTTATTGATATTTATTATATTTGTTTCAATTAATACATAAATACCTGATGTAACAATTCCAGAAAGTACAGGAACAAAAAAATCGGAATCAACATTACATTAATTTATTTTCAAAAATGTAAATTCTTTTCATAAACAAAATTAAAATAGTAAAACATTTGGTTATTTTTAAATGTTATCTACGTATTTAAATAGAAAAGTTTACAAAATTTTAATTAACAGTGTGCTAGATTTAAATAATAAAACAAACTATACAAACTAATATCAAAAATACCAAAATTCTTCAATCATATATACTTATACAACATATAACTACAAAAATAACATTTTTTAAACAAAAAACATTATATTACAGAATGTTCAAATACAAAAATTGTTTAAGAATACTTAACAGCTTCGATAGGTAAGACCTACAAGTCTGGTCGATATTAAAACAAACTTAGTATAAACAACAGCGAGACATTTAGTTATATATTTTACTCGTACAATAACAAATATATAAAGTAAAAAAAACATATATACATATGGAAAGCAGATCTTCAGAAATTTTACTGCCTAAACATAAGTACAACAAACTAATCTAAAAGCACAGGCTCAAAATTAAAAAAAAAATGTATACAATACATTTACAATATACATGTTCAGAATCATAGTTTATAAATATTTAAAAGATTAAAAAGTTGCACAAAGACATTACATAAGATTAAATTGTATAATAAAATTTAATTACCAGAAAACCAATAAGCTAATATCATCTATCAAAGATAATATTTAACATCCATGATTTTACAGTCATTTTGCCTGATCAGTCCAAGATTATGTTGGTTTCCCACGTTATCATAAATGCCAATCATCTTATTATTATTAGCTTAATGGATAAAAGAAACTTCAAATGGGAATTAAGTTACTTAAAACATTAAGTCAATTAATCATTACCATATAATAACATAAAACTTTTCTATTCTATTCTGTTCTAAAAATAAATCACTAAGGCATAGTGAAATTGAATTTCGATTTGTAATAATTTACCAACCAATGAATGGCTAAATCCCAAATACTGTTAATAAAAATAAAATCTGTTTTCTAGTTAATAACCACCATTTGTTAATAACTAGAAAACAGAATGTTTATTATTTCCACTTCAATTATATTAAAATTTAAAAAAATAATTTAATCTTAACATGAAATTAATTAAGTGCATCTAACTCAAAATCTATTTAAAAAATTATAAATACGGTAATAAAACATATTGTTGAACATAGCACTAAAATATTAAAATTAAAAGGGGGAGTATAAAAAATTATAAATAACTACATTATCTTAATGTTTACTACATGCAACATTGAGAAATTCTGTTTGGATAACATCAATCCACTACTTAACAAAAATAAAAATTTAGCAGACATTTTAAGGAACAGGTGCTGTGTAATCTTGAGGGCTGAAGTAGGTTCCTATATTTTTGTGAAAGAATCTAAAAATAAAGAGCATATAAAATTTTATATATTTAATTATAAAATGTAATATGACTAATAGAATTTTATTAATATTAATTTTATATTTGGGTCCTAAAATAAAACATGAAAAAAGAATATATTGTAATTGCAGCGAAAGGAGAAAAAGAAAAGGTTTATGGGTAAGCTAATAAGTTTAATTATAACAAAGTCTCTTATCACCATATAATAAATAATACATCTTAAATATAATCTGTCTCAGGTTTTTATATTATATTTTATTTTATATTATTCATATATTATAAAACTATACATATTATTTAATATAATATGTATATTTTACATTAGGGAGCGGAGTGGCTCACTGGTTGGCTGAGTTGCCGTAAAAAAGGTCCAAGGTTCAAAGTCGGCTGATGGATAGATTTTATTTAATCTGTTAGCAGCCCGGGGATGGATCCTTTGGGAAGAAGGACCCACCTAGGGCTCATCCTCCTCTATAAAGTCGGTACCTAAAATAGAGGGGAAAATCTCAAGGTTGAGTGTGATCTAGGACAAATCACCTCCCTGCACAACAGTTATCCAAGAAATAGTCCAGTCTCTACCACGTACTGATCCCAAGAATCTTAATGGTTTGTAGTGGTATGGGTATTTTTAGTTTATATTAAATATGTTACAGATTAAATATTTTTGACGGTTTTAATCACTCAACAAAATGGTTGAGAATAATAAAATTAGATGCTCTATTTGAAGAATTAATAAGCTGAAGTAATTTGATAATAAGAAATGAACAATTAAATTAATTAATGATAACTTACTTCAAGAAATCATGAATGTGTAAAACCAACAACTGAACAGTTCTCTCGTCCAACCTAGTATAAGCAAGAGCACCCCCAATTTTCACTGTTAAAAAAAATACAGAAGTTATATTATATATAAGTATTAGATATAAATTATTTATTGTTTAACCCAACAAGGGTAAAAATATGAAAAAATAAATTATTTAAACAAGTATAATACATTGTCATTTAGCTTCTATCATTGGTAAAATTTTGAAACTACATGTCTAATTCAGTTCAATTTGAGGTCATTTTATTTTTTGTAAAGTGAATGTGCAATATTTTTTTTTCTAATTGAAAATATCGTTTCTGATACAATTTTTTATAAAGCTCCTCCTCAATGAGATAAAGGTTTAATTTTTATTTTTTCTCTCTTATACAAATACTTATACAACTATAAGTAACAAATTCTTATTACAACTCTACAAAGAGACAAATAATGAATAAAACCATATGACTGATTATAAGTTATCCAGTACTGATACTTCTTTTGTTTGGAAATTATTTAGGCAATAGAAACCGTTTTAAATTAGTGGTTCCTTCAAAAAATTTCAAAATTATTTAAAAAAATAATGTAAGTATTAATCTGAAATGTAATTCGGTCAAGAGGTTAGCTAGAAAGTGATGATCTACTTTGGTGATGGTGTAATACTGAAAAAAAGATGGATGAGAGATTTTCTTCCGTAGGACTTTATACCAGAATAACAATAAACAGCATACAAAGATAACGTTAACAAAAACACGAAAGCACAATGAACAAGTGAGTTTGAGGTTCGGCATTTTGAAAATCATTTGTGTATTTTCTTTATGAGTATCAAGCTATCATGAGCTAAAATATAATCTAGTTATAAATAATAATTTAACTTATAACTCACCGAAAAGGCGCAGTAAATGTATGGGGCCGTACAATGCACTTGCAAGTGTATTAGGATGTTCTTTGATGACCTTTAAACAAAATTAAACATGAAAAATATGTAACAAGTTTAAATTTATATATATTTGTTTAAACACTTTATTGAAACATTACAATCTGCCACTTGTGGGCAATAAGTAATGGTGCTTTGTAGCGTACAATCATTCCAAAACAAAACAATGATATAAACAAAATAAAATAAATAAATGTATAAATAAATATATACATGCTGTAATAAAAAGGAGTTAATGCGAAAATGATAATAAAATAAAGTCTAAAAAAAATTAATAAAATACGCGTTCATAACCTATTTACAATTTGGCTGGGGTCCCCGAACTAAGCTTCTTCCCCAGGAATGAGGGCAAAGCAGGAGTCCGGGGGGCCCAGTCCCCTTTTCCAGCTGCGTCACTGGCATTAAACGCTAATGGAAGCTGGTAAATTTATAATAATAAACTTTTAACACTAGATCTATACAATGTGTAAGATCTTTTAAAACGTGATTTATTTCAGTAATAATAAAGAATTAAATTCCACGTAAATTCAACAGAGTAAGTTAAGCTAACATTTGTCTATAATCAATGAAGATAATAATAGCACAGATGATATAAAAATAAAATAACACAAGGTTGCTCAAGTAACCTTACAAATGTTTCTGGCAAGCTGCTTCTTTTTAAGCCAAGTGTAGGCAATTAAACCACATTTACCAACTTATTGTGTTATTTGCATACATACATATACATATAGATATCAGCTTCATAAGAAAACTAAATGATAAAAAAAAATATATAAATAATTCTGGGCGTTGATGACCTGGATGTTTTACGCCCCTAAACCCAAGAAAACAAACAAACAAACAATATATAAATAAGACTACAACCTACAAACCCTCCTGCTATGGCTATGTTAGTGCATAGGAAATACCATTGATATCTTTTTCCAAGTGTCATGTGTAATAAATAGAGTTAAATAGTGAATAAATATAAATTTTAATATGTACTGTGACCAGTTTGTGGGGTTTTCGGTCCAAGGTCCAAATTGATTAAATAAAAAGTCCAAAAAGTAGGTTGTATTCATAATAAAGTTCGTAACATAATCATTACACCAAGCGGTAACACCAACTACATAACCATAACAACATTACACCAACGCTATAACCATAACACCAACTAAAAATCATAGGTAAATAATTTTTAAAAAACAAAGATTATATACACTTTCATTTACAAATTTTAATAGGATGCTTACCGCTGAGCCGCAAAGAAAAGATAAGGTAAACAGTAAAATTTGGCAATCAATTGGCCACATAAACCACCGCTATGCATTCGCACGTAGCGACAGCCCACAGTAGAGTGAGCTCACATATGTAGAGACACATGACGGACGAACTTAGCGACAAAAAAAAGAAACTCGTTACAGTATAAATAATAAATATAACCCCATATTATTTAAATTAAACCTTTTATTAAATACTACACCATATAAATTAATTTAATTAAGAAAAGTTACTCATCATTCAAAACAAACTTCATTGAAATGACTAAGCCTGAGTAATATTAATTAAGTTCCCACCCAGCATTACAACATTTAAAAAGTCCTCAAGAAAGTCATTGTTCTCGGACTTAGCTGCTGTTGCCAACCCTATCACTTCTTCTGGCTCAGATCCAGAAGGCTAAGAAGCATCTCGAATCACTGATCTTACTGATTCTACTACCCAAGCTTCATTGACTTCCTTTTTCATCTTTATTAAGTTCTCCATTTTCTCCCTTCTTCTTTCTTGAAATAATATTTTTTCAAACATTTAGCCACTTAGCCCTCATGGACATGAATTTTCATGAGCGTTTTTGGGGGAGAAAATCAGAGCAGTCATTTTGTGCCCTCAAAGATTTGGTCCTGAAGTGCAAAATATTTTCGACACCATAATTTGTGTAAGAGCGGTTCACTTTAAAGCTGTTAGTTGGCACTGAGCCACTTCTCTCAACTTGATGCTAGCCACGTGGAAGAGCCTTGTAGGAACCTTCCAGTTGTTCCCAGTTAGGAAAGGAAACCTAATTATTTTCAAATTGGATAAATTATAAGGCAACTACTTAAATTAATCATGTTATTGTTTGTTATTTATTCATTTAACATCACTATAAGCTGCCATGGCTAATCGGAGGATGGTACAGGAGGAGCCATAAATTTTGCCTATCCAGGAATAATTAGGATAGGTATCTTTAACGAGTACCTGAAACCATATAATCACCATTTTATGACCTCCGAAAGACGGCATAATTAATGATTTTTTACTCCCTTCTAAAAAGGGATTCTGCAATAAGCTTGTTATGATAACCACTACACCACAGGTGATCTCAAATTAATCATGTTCATTTACCATTACCCAATAAAATGAATATTATCCGTCCATCCCAGTGTTCTCAATACATTCACAATAAACAAAATAAATCAAATATTTCAATTCCAAACAATACTCATTTGATAACACTCTTTTAAAATAAAGATAATAATTATGTTATAAAACAGATAGTTACATATATCACCTCATTATATTGTTTCCTTTCTGTTTTGTAAAGCAGTTGGGTTCCAAGCATGACGTTGAAGTATTCCCTAATACCATCAGTAACTTCAAGTCTAGCCTCCTCCCTAAAGTTTAAACGAAAATAAATAAATAAAACAGAGAAACTATCATATCGTCGCTGTCAAAACAATACCGCCTATCTACAACTTTTGGTGAAAATGAGTTAGTAACGGTAACGCATTCTACAGGTTGAATTACACACTATTAAAAAAAGTTTTCAAGATTGAACGCAAGGAAGTGCTGTAATTAGCAATTGAAAGAAAACCAATATAAATAAGATAATATAACATATGGCTCGGTTTTTTTTCTCTCCTGTAAAATCACCCAAAGTGTAGAAAGGCGGTATTGTTTTGACAGCGACCATATCCTACTTTAAACTTTGGTGAGTGAGTTGGAGAAACTAAATTTAGCCAAATAGAAATAGAAATCTGTAGCAACATAAAAACAAAAGATAATTTTCATTAACTTATTAAATAATTTTCATAACTTACTTATTCACAATGAGTTGTTTTTGAGGCCCTCTCTGCTTAGAATAGTCTTCAAGAATGCTCTCAACGGTATGCTTAGATGGTATTTTCACCAACTAGAAATTAAAGAAAATAAATGATATACTAAAATCCAATGAACAATGCCTTTCAGTAAAATACTCGTGATTTATAAAAAATGTTAACAATTAATATAATTGAATTTTTTAAAAATAAAAGAAGAATACTTTTACATAGCCTAAACTTAAATACATTTTAATTAATATATTATTTATCACACATAAAGTACTGTTGTTTTTACCACACAATAGTTTTATAAAACGTATTCATAGTAGAGATCTGATTTGAACAACTTTAAAATCCAAATTTTTTCATTAAAAAACAATATAAATTATTGATATATATTGAGTATATAAAACATTTATCTTACATTAAAACAGAAAATACCCTTTTTAATAGTTTGACAAGGGTATCAAGCATGGAAGTGGGTCGATGTAACCCATCTTGAATTTTTTTTAACACAATTGTTATTACATATAATTTTTACTGGGTTAATTATTTCCCTATTTACCAAAAACTAAGTTTCATTCTTAAAGGCTATATTTGATATTCAACTTTATTTTTTGCCAAAGGGCATGACTGCAGTGTCAAAATTATAGTAAACAGAGGTAAAAGTTAAAAGACCACAAAATTTGAAATTCATGAGCCAATAAATCATATAACTACTACTAATCAGTCTATAAAATATTTTAGAAATACTAATATGGTATCTAATGATACATTAAGAAAAATGTTGATTTTTTTATTGATATATAAAAAAAAAACTACCACTACAACCCATGTAAAGTTATCCCTTATAACTGTACTATTAACTATTATTTCAACAGTTGTGCAGGGAGGTGATTAGGCCAATTTTACGCTCCACTTCCAGGTTTTTTTCCTAATTAGGGAAATTCACATAAAAATGGCCCTAAAAGGGCCTCCAAATTTCACAGGATCAATTTCTAGCTCTTAAAAAAATAAATAATTTATCAGCCAAGGATGGTCCATCATCAGCTATTAACAAATAAAATAAATTATCTCCCACTGCCGGATTTTAATCCGCGACCTTTGACACGGCAACTCAGTGCCCTATCATTGAGCTACCTCAATAAAAGCTAATACTAAAATAAATTTTAAAAATTTACACAAAAAATAACATTAATCATAAACAATAATATGGTTTCAACCATAAACTCACCCGCCTTTGCTTTGAAATGGATTCCCAATCGTCGACAAGTATTGGCTTCAGTTCATCTGGTAATTTAATTTTAATTTCTAATTTTGCCAAAAACTGCTCTTCCTATTAAAAATAAAATATAAATATTATAATTTATAAAGGTACTAATTTATTAATTAGGTACTATATTTATTAATAGGATCTCATCTTCACCTTTACCAGCTGAATATATCATGGGATCTACAAGAGTATCTATAAATTCTAAATGGGATTATATGTGCAATATATATCTAGTCATACCATCCATATTCAAGCGGGTGTTATGGATTACTCCATTCCTACCAGTGATAAAATTTTAATTTTTTAATTATACTCATTACTTCCGCTTATCTAAGGTATTTACGGGTTTAAATGGGCAGATTTTAATTACCTATATTCACTGATAAGAACTGGAATAAATTAATAAGCTAAATTGAAATCTTACCTTGAATTGATTAATTACTTTTATTAACTACTAATAAACCTTTTTATTATTTGAATATAAATATGGATAAACATCAGGCAATCAATAGATAAGGCAAAATACATTTCACTAACATTAATTTATTATTAACCACAGTTAAAAACAATAATATTCACAAATTGATTTTAATATAAAATAACATAATGGACGAGTCCATCTCAATAGAATAATAATATAATAAACAAGTGATCTCAATATAATATAGCGCTTTGAATTATTTAATTTAAATTTTATGATTTTATAGATTATAAATTAGAGCTCTAAAAATTGTGTAGCTATCGACGTATTCTGCAGAATAATGATATATTAGTACTTGCATTTACGGACGATATGATTCTTCCATAGCTTGAGCTCTTGATGTGCTGGATCTAAAGGTTGAAACGAAGTCCTATGTTACTCGCTGGAAGGGTTGAACGGAAGTGGCTTCCAATGTTGATAGGTCGAAGGGCATAACTCAAGTGGCTTCTCAAGTGATCTGTTACTTGGGGGGATTTTTTAACTGCTGTCCCTTTTATCTATGGAGGGGATAGGTGAAGCTGTCGACCCCCTAGCGGCATTTTATTTAAACTCTTCAATGCTCTTATAGGAATGATTATAGTTTCTTGATTAGACGATAGCTGCGTCATGTATCAGGATACTCAACCACAATTCTGTGCCCCGGAGGTAAAGGATACCATCTCCACAAATTAGGTTATGTTTTAGGTAAATATTCATAAATAAATACTATCATCAATACTTCTAATTCCTTATTAATTTTCTTTAAGCTGTTTCTATAAGTAACAAAGAAGTAAGTTTCAATAGTTTAAAGTTATGGAAGATTGGCTCTCCTCAACAAATACAAAAATGTGACTCGGTGTCCTTTATCTCCAAGGTACAGAATCAATCCTAAGATTTTTAACTTATCATTCCATATTAAAAATAAATTATCAACATTTTTTTTCAGGGAAATTAATATTTCATTGACCAAAAATACATTGAAGAAAATATCAAAATGAGTTTATAACTATTGAATCGAATCAGTCAACATTTTCAAACCATTAATCGCAAATTTGGCTGGAATTGATCAAAATACGACTATGTGTTTATAATTTTTAATTTGATCAACTTAAAAACTCTGACACTTACAGTTTCAACAGTTGGATCTGTCTTGGATCGTTTCCTCTTAGGAACATCGCTCGAGGATTCTTGGGAAGAGGATGCAGCAGAAGTACTCTGCCTTCCAGAATATCTGTCGATCGGAGTAGAGCTTCTGCTATCTCCATCCTTGTCACGTGATGTATCTAAATCTTTTCCCGATGTACTTCTTTTTTTACCTCTTTTTCCCTTTCTGTTAAAAATACTATTAATTAGAATTCAATAAACATAACCAAAATAAAAATAACTGCATTTATTAATAACAAATGCTTAAAAATACTTTGTTACAATGATAATAATTATATAAATTAGGATAAATGGATTATTGGTAGACGATTTAAAAATCATAAGTCATAAAAATATTAACAGTTTGAATCGATTTGGATTTCATCCCATTAAGTCAGATTGAATTTGGTTCCACTTCCTTATCAACTTTGGATCTTAGGTAATTTTATAAACAAAAAAATGACTAACTAATTAATTACTTTATTGTACTATTTCCTAATCTAAATATTATTGTTATTAATGTAAATCCTAATATTTCAGCATAAATTGTTTCAACCTTTTTTCTTTTGTAATTATAATACTTTTTGTACCTTGTTTATTCCAATTATTCCATTTTTATATATTATTTTATTGTTTATTCCAATTCTTTTATCATACAAATTTTTTGTATTTTGTTTACACGGCCCTAATAAAGACTTACAATATGAGTCGAAATGTTGATTTCCATAATAATGGATGTCCACTATTTTAGAATTTAATTCTGGTCGCTTTCATGATATTTATACAATCGATTAATATCTTTTTAGTTTAGTGTAAGAAGTAGTTAACTTTTTTTGGCCAATTATTTTTTTTTTATAAGTTGCTAAAAAAAATAATGGGCCAAGTTCTAACCATTCCGTAAGATTGGGATGCCACTATACCCATGGCAGGTAACAAAAATTTTGTAACATTTTTTTGTAAATTTAACAATACTCAATAACTGAACACAAACATAAAAATTCCAAAATACAAAAAATTAATAAATAAGATTGATCATACACTAGGAATTAATTATTTCTTCTAAAAATCCAAGTTAAATTTAATAGTACATGCAAATTAATACTTACGGTTCTGTTTTCTGTGCCTTGTGAAGTTCTTTCTGTCTTTGTAGGTTAGCTTCATTGTATTTTAAAACACGACTCTCAGGTACCCATTCGTCCCAACTAAACAATAACATTATTTAAAACTGGAAGCGAATAAATAATAACTTAATCTAAAAATATAAAATCAATTACATTAGTGAAATTAACTAATTTTATCATTAGTAATATTAGGAGGGTCATGCTTTCATGTATACAAATAAATAGCAAGTTAAGGTTTTCTTACAATTTCATTTTCATAAAATGTATACTGCTTTATCGCATTCGCTTAGTCCATCAATAAATAATCTAATTTAAATTTGGAAATGTAGTTTTGATAGAAAATAACTAAGATAAATAGATAATTATTAGGAAATGGTTAATAATATTCTCATGAATGTTACCTCTTATTCCATCCAGAATAATGGATATGATACTGAACAATCTTCTCCTTTTCTTCTACACGTGACTGTAAGCATTTTGCTTCATATATCAATGGTCCATGAAAGCAAAGAACTTTCTCTCCTGTAAAGTGAAAAATTATTTTTAATTACAAAATATAATATAATTATATATTAATTAAATTATTTAAAAAACAAATAGAATACTAGATTAAATATTCAAATCAATTTTATACTTTTCCATCATATAATGATTATTTCATTATAGTAGTATATATTTAAAAATATTTGGCTCCAAACTATTTTCATTCAACAAATTTATGTTTTAAAAATAATTCAACAATAAATGTTTAGATTTAACTATTGAATATTTAAATTTCATCTTTGTTAGATCAAAGTCATCTTCGATAAAAATAAGGTCGGTGCATTCTGACTTACAATATACTTCATAATTGTTGTTAAATTGTTTTATTTCATTTTATTTTTAATTCAAGAGTAAGAAGCAACGACAATATAACCTTATTGATCATGTTTTGGATTTGCTATGTACATCTTATATCAATATTATATTTAATTTCTCCATTCTGATTATATTTATTTGATTAAATTAAAATGAGTTGCTCTAGACTCTCATCTCCCAGCCCTCTTGATAGCCTAAACATTGAAATAAAATAAATAATAAGTTATAATTATAATTAAGTTTAATTGTATAGACTGCACACCCCCAACCATTTTATACATCTAAGATCAACCATTTCCATAACACCACTTTTTACATTGGAAAAGAAAATATTGTATTCCACAAAAATAAGTTATGTTATTTATAAAGTTATTGTGTAACCCTAATAAATCATAACGTGCAGAAGGTCCTCACAAACATCTATTATACTAGAGTATGGCTCTTTATGTAAGTATATATATGGCTACCATACCAATTTAGTTACATATTATTTCTTAATTATTTAACTTATTTTTTTATTGTTTGTTGTAATACTGAATTTGATCCATTGATACATATATAGAAAAATAGGTCGAAAAGTTTAGCCGGGGACAGCACTGTTTATTCAAATATCAGCACTCTTGATGAATAACACAAGGGAACAAATTTTTATTAATTTTTTGTTGCATGGAGTTTTAGGCCTGTTGTTTACTAATTAGAGGTTGGTGATTACAAATCTAGCCTCAGTTTTTCTCCAGCACCTTTTGTTTTTGGCAAACAGCTGATAGACATATATTTGTACTAGTCACATTCAAACTTCAATTCAACTGAGTTGTTTAGTGAAAAAGTTTGTGCTCTTGTGTTAAATAACAATGTCCAAGTTAAGAAATATCTGTAGAAACGATCCAAACTATTTCTGTAACATTTGTGGTGAATATACATTCAAAAATTGTAGGCTAAGTGTATCAGAGTTTATAACACAGGTATATTTTGATTACTTTGGATTCGCTTTGGACATCCGTGACAAGTACTGGATCCCTCATATGGTATGTAAAACATGTGTTGAGTCTTTGAGATTATGGGCAAATAAGAAAAAACCCTATTTTAAGTATCAAACACCAATGATTTGGCGGGAACCTAATAATCATCAAGATGATTGTTATTTTTGTGTGATTGATATTAATGGAATTAATAAAAATAACCGGTCGAAATGGTCTTATCCAAACTTGTTATCTGTTACTCGACCAGTCTTGTTCTCTGGCGATGCACCAGTACCCCAAGCTTCTTCATCTGTACAAAATGATCATGATATAGAAAAACAAAACTATTCTTCAAGTGATGAAAGTCGGACAAGTGATTCTTACCCTGATTTTACTTCTGAGCCCCAGCTCTTTAATCAGGAAGACCTCAATGCATTAATCAGAGATCTTGGTCTTTCTAAAAAGACATCGGAGATTCTAGCTTCTCGATTAAAGCAAAGAAATCTTTTAACCCCAGAAACAAGAATTTCATACTATCGTAACCGAGAGGCAGAATTGCTGTCATTCTTTTCTAAAGATGACGACTTTGCTTTTTGTTCAGATGTTCCTGGTTTATTGAAAGCAATGGGAGTACAGAAGTATGATCCAAATGAATGAAATGAATTTATTGACTCCTCTAAACGTAGCCTGAAATGTGTACTTATGCATAACGGCAATAAGCTGGGTTCGATACCGATTGCACATTCAACTACAGTCAAAGAAGAATATGCTACTGTAGCTTCTGTAATGGATAGAATCAAATACAACGAACAAAAGTGGTTGATAAGTGTTGATCTAAAAATGGTGAATTTTCTTCTTGGACAACAAGGTGGATATACAAAATATCCATGTTTTATTTGTTTATGGGACAGCAGAGCTAGGTCTGAGCACTGGATTAGAAAAGATTGGCCTTCCATGCAATCTATGGTTCCGGGACAACTGAATGTAATAAATGAGCCCCTTGTGCCCACGGATCGAATAATACTGCCACCTTTGCATATCAAACTAGGGCTCATGAAACAATTTGTCAAAGCTTTGAACAAGGGTGGTGATTGCTATAAATACATCTCTAAGAAGTTCTTTAATTTGAGCCAAGAAAAAATTAAAAATGGAATTTTTGATGGTCCCCAAATAAGAAGGTTGATAAAGGATGAAAACTTTATTTGTTACATGACTGATATTGAAAAAAATGCCTGGAATGAATTCGTTTGGACTGCTCAAAATTTTCTGGGAAACAAAAAGGAAGAAAGCTATGCGGAGCATATTGAACTAATGTTGTTACACTTCCAGCAGCTTGGTTGTAATATGAGCATCAAAGTACACTTCCTCCATAGCCATTTGGACCGTTTCCCTGAAAATCTTGGTGATCTGAGTGAAGAACAAGGGGAACGGTTCCATCAGGACATTCGAACTATGGAGGAACGTTACCAAGGTCACTGGAATGCTCACATGATGGCGGACTATTGTTGGAGCATTAAAAACAGCCCCCGTGAACCGAATCAAGCCAGAAAATCTTACAAAAGAAAATTTTTTGATATGTAGTGGTAATTTTTTTAATAGTTTTCTTAATAAAAAATATTTTCATCTTAAAAACCAGTTTATAATTATAACCCCAAAAGTAAAGCTGATACAAACAAACTGACTTCAGATCTTAAATCAGCACCTCGAGGAAGTAGAATATTAGTCAAAATATTTCATGCAACAAAAATGTTGTTCCCTTGTGTAATTGGTTAAGTTTAATTTTGAACAGAGAGTAAATAATATTGAGGGAAGTGGAATCGTGTCATTCTCGTACTTTTTGGCTTGAAATGCATTTAAAATATAAGTTAATAACCTAGCTTGCCCACTTCTGCACAATGAGAATAATATTCCTCTTTCCTAAGTAAAATAAATATATTTTGGACAAAACTTGATAACCACTTATTAACTGGGGCTGGAGATAATTTTTTTTAATTTTTAGACACCTATGGTTTAACTCCATAATATGATCATATCAGTTGGGTACCCCACAAGTGAAATATACCGTAATTTTTGGTAACTAAATGATCTGTATTGAAAAGTAAAACTCATTTTCCTTAGAAATATTAGAGTTGTTACTGCTTTGTCTCACCTGATAAACCTTAAAAAGTTGTACAAATCGAGCAAATGGAAGTCAATATCTTTGATCTAGTTAAAGCAATAATAATTACAGTAACCCGCAACCTCAATTAAATAGTTTACATTTATTTCTTGAGTGATCAAAATGAGCAGAAACTAGCAAAAATAATTATATTTGATAACTACTAAGTTGTTATGATATTAAATCATAACAGTTAGTGGTTACATAGAACTAGTTAATATGAAATATTTTATTTTATTCTAAACAAAATTTTGCAGAATCTCACCAACAAATGCTAGTACATATAAATATAAATTATGCGGTATATTACTTAAGTTAGCACATTTAGGGTCCATAGCACCAACCAATGTTTTGGCATGTTTCCTGTTCTTAAATTAAACAACACCCTTCCCAGAACGCAGTGGTAATGTTTCTTCCAGCTTTGGCTCCCGAGTGTCCAGTTTAAACACAAAAAAAAAAGTACATAAAATTCCCGTGTTTCCATGGTCATATTTGATGGCAACTAAACAATTTTCATTCCATTGTAGTGCCAGTAAATATTATCAAAAGATTATTTATAACAGTTCATAACCCTCTATAAACATAAACATAGTAAACAATAGAAGTTGACTAATTCCATTTTGAAATTTAAGAATAATAAATAAACGGACATTTCATATGAAATGACCCAATATTATTACATCAGTAATTGTATTATTTATAATGATTACTAATATTGCCAAACTGTTCATAAATTATTATCAACGACTTGTTTTACTTTTAAAATTTATCTCCATCTTTATAAACGATCTGAACAATCATGCCATCCTCTTTTTTTATATTTTCATCACAACAAAAATAACAAAATATATCAACAAATCAATCAATATTATCAATCAATCTACCAAATATCTTCAACCAAACAATGCTAACAATGTGTAAAACGTTTCATAATATAAATACACTTGATTGAGAATCAGCAGTTTTTGCTAAAATAAATCACAAATAAGATTATCACACACTTGCCTGCTGTCTTAGGTTAAAGAAACTATAGGACTATGTCACATATCATGTTTTTGTTTAAACTAAATTTATTGAACATGTGTTTATAAACATTAGTGTTCATTCTTACATGAATAAATTGTAATGAATATGGCTTTAATCACGTAAGAATGAACACTCACATTTATAAACACATGTTCAATACGTTTAATTTAAAAAAAAACATATGACAGACTAAAACATTGATTATATTTTAAATAGAGTTGGTTAGTAGAGAAAATTAATATTAACAATCTTTGTTGATAGTACAAGTCCTTATTGTAAACCATAAAACTTTAATGTTTACCTTACTGCATTATAGTAAACATGTCAATAATATAAATATCTGGCTGCAGTGCTGTTTTGACATGAACTGTTGTACATCACGAAACATAAACTTTGATATTGCTTGTGAAAATCATAGAGCATAAAAAATTAAAAATTTTAGTACTTCATAACAACATGGACCAAATATCATCACTTTAATATAGATTTGCAATGCAAAATCTAATCGTAATTATGATGTTCTTTAAATATACAAATCAACATCTAAATTCAACATAAATAAAACTATGAAGACTTATAGTATAGTTTTAAATAGGTGAGTGTAACATTTACCATTAGTGGTCCACTACTCTTATAAAGAATGGTTATTACTAATAGTGTAATTATTACATAACTATCTAGTGATTAAATCTATTTGAAAATCAATACACCTTAACTTCTTACACATATTAACAGACCAATATGTCATGAAAATGTTTATTTCCCATAATTGAAATATGAAATTGTTTAAATGCTATGACAGTAGCATAATACCTTCTTGAAATTTAAACTTCGGGGGAACTTTAAATTCGGCACCATCCTTCGGTTTAGCGGCACTTGTCATTTCGTAAACTTTCAAATTTTATAAACAAAAACAATCAACAATCCTAACCTTGCGCAATGAACTTGAGCTCGAAAGCATGACAGGACTTAACAGATTTTCACAATAAGCTCTTCTTATTACCTAGCTTAAAATATACTTATTCAATGTTTTAATAGCGTTAGTTTAATTTTTTTGAAAAAATTAAGATTCCAAATCAAGACTTATAAAAAAAAATCTAATCGATGCTTAATTCTTATTCATGCAGCACTGACCAAGCCGCGCCCTCAAGTTCGAAGCGCTCAATTTAAAAAACAAAGAAATATGAAGGTAAATTAAAATCAGCAATCCAATTTAATTTGACAAAAAACAATTCTTGTTTTGAACTAAAAATAACATAATGAGTTTGGATTTAAAGTATAAACCAACAAACAGCCAGTAGATGGTATATGTTTATAAAACTTGCATCTGCTGCTTATACTACAAAATTATTTTGACTATTCATTGAGTTTAAATGTTAACTGTGCTGTCATTGAAACTATGATTAAGAAAATATTTTAATCATTCATGAAGATCATTACGCAGACAAATAGTTTTATGCCAACCGTTTCATTTCCCAGACCATGATTTATAATATATCGTTCCCGTTTTGTTATTGTTGTTTAATTAATTAACGTCACTTTATACTACTTGACTAATCAGACGATAATTCAGAGAGAATCCTAAATTTTATCTGTACAGGTGAATTAAGATACGGATCTACGAGTGCCTGATATCGTACAGGTTCGAGACTCCGACTTTACTATCCTTCCGAATTATAGCATAACAAAGGATTTTTGACTCCCTTCTAAATATCTCAGCCACCTACTAGGCTGCGAACCCGCGACCTTGGGCATTATGCTAATAATGCATTATGCACTGCACCACAGGTTCCTTTTTCTTTAGTATATCACTCCAATTTGTTGTAGAACAACCCAGACGCATTGCTTTTATTCAGCTTTAATTTCCTATAAATTAAGTCTAGGCGTTCTGAGGTTTGGTCAAGATTTGCCAAACAGTTCCTAGATAAAACTATGATTTGCAAACCAAATAAATTCACTTTATTTATTCAATTTAGTTAAGACAAACTATATGTCTGGTACAACCTCTATGTACTGCCACGTTATTAGTTCACAAAAGTCGGATTAATATTATCTTGTAATTGTGATAACTAACTTTAACAAGGAACTCTTAACCACTGCAATCATTAATATTATTTATTATTTTGATATAATTAATTATTAAAATTATTATTGGTATTGAATGATGATTGCTAAAGAGCAAATAAGTCATGTAGATCAGATCCTAATTATATTTTGAATTATTACTGCTTTAAGTAGAAACTTTCTCAAACCAGCAGAAATCGAGAGCATTAATAATTTAAAATAAAATAAAAAACAATAATATGACTTACCTTAATTAGCAATTTTAGTTTTATACTTTTTTCTTCTGAGGTAGGTTATTCAAATAGGCCATTTTTTGAGTTGGTTAAGATCTAATATTTCCATTGAAGGTTGATCTTTATTTAAAAAAATTATTTGTGAGTTTTATATTCAATAAAAACTAACCAAATTATTCCTTTTTATTTTAACACAGTTCAACCAGCTTTATTCCAAGATCAGGCTGGTGCACTAATCAATTCCCTTCCCCAATCACTGGGCAGTTTTTAAAATTGGTGTAAATAAATTCTAAATTTTTTTAAGAATCAAATTTAAGATTAATTGCACTAAAAATAAATGAAAATTTGGTTTTATATATATATATATATATATATATATATATATATATATATATATATATATATATATATAAAATAATTATTATTTTATAAATACATATATATATATATATATATATTGGTTTCTACTTATCTTGACTGTTATGGAAATATATTGTGTTTTAGTTTCCATATATTGTTTATACGGTTGATTAATTCTTTAAAGATATGTTTTGTATTATCTTTATTTTTAATTATAATTTTGTGTACAGTTTTAGTTTTATTGATTTTTCTGTTTTTATATATATATATATATATATATATATATATATATATATATATATATATATATATATATATATATTTTCTTTTCTTTTCAGGATCTTAAATAGTACATTTAAAACCTATTTTAAGTGAAATGTAATGTTTAATTTGTCGGACGGTTAGCATTATAAAGGCAAACCATGAAAGAAGTTTTCCAATTGCAATGGATGCCAGGTAAGTTCAGTAATATAACTGCCATAATGAATGTTTTTCTAATTAAAAATATTTTGAAACTTCAATTAAGAAGCAAATCACATATAGAAATAGAAATTCCTTCATGGTTTTGTCTTTGCTGCTTTTTATTAAATTGGTAATTAATTATGTGTAATGAGTAGTGTTTGATAATCATTTCATCGATAAATAAAAGTTCCAACTAACATTTCGAGGTATATATGATATATCTTTGTTGAAACATTCATTTATAGATGAAATGATTAAGTATACACATTTCCCATAATTACATTCTCTTTTCCATATTAAAGCTCTCGAAAACTTGTATTTTTGGAAAATATTAAAAATGAAACGAATAAACAATTAAAACTTATACTCAACTAAAACGACAACTTGCGGAACAGATACCATTTAATTATAGGACTATTTTTTAATTAAAATTTACAAAATTTTGAGCTTTTAACTGAGTAGTATGAAAAAGAATTAATTAAAATATTAGTTAAATTAAACTTTCTATTTCTATTATAAAGCATACTTTTGAGTGGCAATTTTTCTCAATTAATCCATGTTTATTACTGTCGTTCATTTAAATATAATGAGCACAAAGTAAAATATTCCATATTCATTTGTAACAAAAACTTTTCTTTTAAACAGTTATGTCAATAAAGGAACATTTTATTTAATTTAACCATACAACTTTAATTTGATCAAATAAATACGACCTTCATATTTCACATCTTAATAATAAGTATTCTCCAATTTATCTTCAACCACTTAATCATACACCGTAACCTCAAACCTGATGGCAGTGCCCAGCAAACATTGTAGTGTTAGCTAAACAAAAGAAAATTATTTGTTTTAAAAATTGGTCGTTGAGATATGAAATGAGATGAAGTTATTTTTTATAGTTAAATTAATCACAAATTGGTAGCAATTATAAATATAAAACCGTACAGTCATCACTTATTACGGAAGTGTAATGTATTTGTACAAATCATTAGTCGCAATTCATGAATCAGTGTGAAATTTATTGCATAAAAAATGATATTTTATTCAAATGAGTACATGACTTTTTTTTCTTTGATTGATAAATTACAAAGGTGAAATATAATAAAAATTTAGTCTGCCATTCACTCAAGCTTGAAAATTTCTCTCATATTTATTATTCGAGTTTTGTTACAATTAATCTGCAAAAATAAGAAAAACAAAAACTAAAAACGATTATAAAAGGTAAAAACAATATTTTTAATGGGATTGATACAATAATTTATAAATAGTTTCCTTTTTTTCAACTCCAGTGTATTTAATTTTTTTTTTTTTTCTGGAACTCCAATAATGAAACAAATGTTGACATCAAGTTTTTTTTTGTTACACAATGTTTAATTATAATTGGATACTTTGTCGCTAGTATTACTGTTTCAAAGAACATACATCTGATAAATAGAGTATTAAAAGTGATTTGATAATCTACATTAAAACACTTAATTGTGATATACAAATAATAAATAGGGTTTTATAATATAGATAAGTGTTTGTTTTGTTTTTTTGTTGTTTTTTATTAACATTTAAAAAGTGTATTCGTTCCTACAAATTACAGACATATTTACAAACATTTCAACCATTAATGACAAAAAAAACAAATAACATTCAGAAGATATACTGAAACAGCATATACTCCGTGAAAAATATTAATAAATATTTATTGGGATTATGAGATAATACATTTTCCAAACACAACAGATATTCGTCAAATAGAGGAAGAATAAGAAGGATTTACCAGTATTAAAAAATAAAATAATACAACTTGAAAACAATGGCATCAAACTCATTAAATACTAATTTCAAAGGCTTTTCAGACCACTTAAAGTAATAATTATAGAATTTAAACCAGATATTTATTTAAAAATTGAATATTTGGGGGTTTCATATGAATATGAATATAAAAGATCTTTGTATAATAAATTGTAATAGTTGATGCTTATTTGATTAGAACCCTTAATATAAAGTTTTATTTATTTATTTTAAATTAAATTAAAACATAACAATGACTAGATTTTATAAACATTTAAATATTTTTTAAAGAAGGTTCCCTTTAATTTTTTTTTTCATTTTGTCTTTTCAACCAAAGTTTATAAATAATTTACTTGTCTTCTGGAAATTAATAATCATCAAAAAAACAGATGACTTATTTAAAAGTTACACATATAAATATTAATATTTATGCTACACACTACAATGGTAAAATATATGGACAGAGGTAATAGAATTTTTATAACAAAAACAATATAAATAACAAATAAAAGTCTGCAATTTGCTAATTAGCAAAAAAAATTTTTTTTAAGAGTGCAGATTCATTTTGCAGTAATTTGATTTAATTACCCTTATTTTTTGTTAATTTTTCTTCTTTCTTCGCAGCCTGCCAAAAGTCTATTAAGGCTAAGAATAGACTAGAAAGTAAATAGATATTAATGGTGACACTAAAGATTTCTTGTGTGAAGGGCAGGTTAAAGTCGAGATGTGGTTACTGTTGTGTTCTGCTCGTAAAAGAGAATATAGGCTTCACTCGAAACTACGCTTCTTGGAGATATACTTGATACTCTGGAAAAAATTTAAGTATATTAGTAGTAAAATTATTATGAAGCATACATTTATAAATATATCAATCAATAAAAGTTCATTATGAACATGAAGAGAAAAAAAAAAAATATATATATATATTGTTGAGGTTCAAAAAATAGGTTAAAAATAAATAAAAAATTATCAATGTTTAGCGTATCAGTCGGACTACCGTAAAGTTGACGTAGATTTCTGATTAGTTTATTTAAGAAAATAAAAATAATTCTCAAACTTATTAAATACTTTTTTATTAATTTAATCTTCGGTTTGTTCAATAAAACGCAATTTTTATAAGTATACTTGATTTAAATATTATACAAATGGCATTGCCAGTCCCAAACGGCGTCTCACGCCAAATTCCACACACTCGTGAGAGGGGTGTCCAGAGAAGAGGACCTCCCAAATATTGACTCGTAACAGGAGCGTCCAGGGAAGAGGACCTCCCAGGTACTCTACTTTACGTGTGGAAGTGCCAGAGAGAGCTTCTCCATATTTCGAGGCAATCGAGAACGACGCGTCCAGGGAAGAGGACCTCCTAAGTATTCTACTCTACTTGTGAATGTGCCAGAGAGAGCATCTCCATATTTCATCACTTATCTAGTACGAGGCATCCAGGGAAGAGGACCTTCCAGTTATTCATCCCATTCGAATACAAGGTGTCTAGAAAACAGGATCCCAAGTTATTCTATTATACCAGTGGCAGCCTGGGTGCAAGGATCTTCAAGTTGTCAAGAAGAACGGTATTATATATTGATTCAGAGGGAGTTTCAAGACAGAGATTGGTAGATATATCTGTAAGTGTTTATTTGAGTCATTGTACTTTAAAAATTGTGTTTGTAATTTAAAATTTGTTCTAGTTATCCCGAATTTAAAATAATTATCATTGACCCACGAAGATTTCATTTCAATCAAATGTTGTTTTGTTTTCTTTGTAATAAAATTAAAATTAACGTCGATTTTTAATTAACTATCCATAATATTATATATTTTATCTTAGTATCTTAAAATATATTAAAATATTAAATTATATATCTATATATATATATATATATATATATATATATATATATATATCACTAAATAGTTTAGTGGATTTAGTATAAATTGTATTAAAATAATTTTGATAAAGAAAACAATTTATACTGATAATAAAAAAATCAAACTATTTTAACAGACTCATGTTAGAGAAGAAATAGTTGACTGGAACTTCTAATGTAAGGATAGAGATAGTTGGGGGTGCAGTCAATTAAAACAACATAATAAGTGAATACTTATTTATTGATAGGTCATCTTCAGGGCAAATATACCGAGCGTACAATGTAGGTCGAAACGTCGGCACACAATAAATAAGTATGCACTTATTATGGTGTTTCATTTGACTGCACCCCAACTATCTCTATCCTTACATTATATTGTTACGAGCTACTGGGTATTAAAATGCATTAAACAATTCCTTAATTAAAGATACTAATATTTATTAACAAAACTGATAAGAAGGATACAATTAAACTATTAACGATTAAATTATTAAACTAATATAAATTTATAAAGACAATATTCTAAATATTATAATCTAGGCCTAACTCCGATTTAATTATTACAATAATATTAGATATTACTAATTCTAGATAGCTTAACTAGTTACAATAGTTTCTATGACTACAATTTATAACTAATAATTAACACTTACAGTTCACTAGTCCACCGACCGTAAGATTCTTCAAGTATCACAAACTGACACACAGTAGCAAACAGAAACAGTTTATTACACTCGCGAGACTGTTACAGTTCACTGATACACTTATTACACGGGCCGGTTCAACACTGACTAGTTTATCACACTGTCACTCACTTATCACAGATCTTCACTGGTCTACTCTCAGACTAAGACTGACTGCCTCGAGTTGAGGGAAGTATTTAAAGAGGCAAGGCCGAACATTCTAGAACGCGGAGGGGCCAGACAATTCTGGAATCTTCTTAATCCTTTTCCGACAAAAAGAGACGATCTAGAACGGACCTAATCCTATTTTAACTTCTCCCGTCGACGGATTTAAGCCGCTAATCCCCTTACTTCCGTCTTCCTGCCGGCGCCCGTAACACTGCCCCCTCCTGAGAAATCGGGCATTTATTAGCTTCTACTGATGGAGACGCACTTTCTTTCCAGGGGTTGAACGTGCACACCAATATGGCAACTCTAGAGTTGGCGAATGTCTGTTCGATCATGTCCCTGACAATCTTCCACTCCAAGCCGTCGTATCCACAGCCCAACTTCGGAATAGCGAGCTTAGTGGCACGCAGTCTCAGAAGCTTACTCCGAAGGTCGTCGAGGCTTCGCCGCAGTGCGTCATATGTCGGCTTCTGATCAGTGGCACGCTTGGTAACCAAGTAAAACAGGTGTCGTCCTTCGTGCGGCTGGTGGAGTGCCTTCCCGACACTTGGTCCTTGGCGTTCCAGCTCCTCAGTTCCGCCGAAATTCTTCCTGAAGACCGTTGCAATCCCTCAAGAAGTCCTCAGATCTTCGGCAACGCAATGGGCCAGAGAATACTCCACTGGTAACGAGAAGATATCCCTGTAGATTACCTGAGTTACTCCACGGGTCCCTGGTACTTTAGTATGAGTAACTGAGTTATTTGTCTTGACGTTGTTTAGATACCTGACCTGCTGGTCTTCTTTCGGGCCGTGGTCTCCTTTGTACGGGGCCAGTCTATTGAAATGGACTACCTTGGGTTTTCCTTTAGGCTGCTTCCTGATCCTATATATGACGTCATTGATCCTCTTGACGATCTCAAACGGGCCGTCCCAGGAGTTCTGAAGTTTAGGTGAGTAGCCTCGCCTTCTTCGAGGATCATGTAGCCAGACCAAGTCTCCAGGTTGGTAGCCACCCTTCTCAGCCCTGATGTCGTAACGCTCCTTCATTCTGTCACTGGCTCCCTGGATGTTTGTGCGAACCTTCTCGTGGATATTATCCAGTTGCTTCCGTAGATCCGAGACGTACTCCTCTCCGGCAATTTCCTCATCAGGCTTGAAACCGAATTTCAGATCACAAGGCAACCGAAGTTCTCTGCCGAATACCACATTTGCGGGAGTCTGCCCCGTTGCCTCACTGACTGAACTGCGGTAGGCCAGCAGGAACAGGTGAAGATACTGGTCCCAGTCTCGCTGATGGTCGGAGACCACTTTGGACAAATATGGACCCATAGTCCTGTTCATGCGCTCCCCCATGCCATCGGATTGAGGGTGAAGAGGTGTCGTCCTGGTCTTCCGTATTCCCAGTGCTTCGCACATCCCGGAGAAGACTGGAGACTCGAAGTTTCGTCCCTGGTCAGAGTGAAGTTCCATGGGTACTCCAAACCTACTGACGAGCTGCTTCACCAGTACATCCGCAACCGTGACAGCCTCCTGATTCGGAAGGGCGTAAGCTTCCACCCACTTGGAAAAGTAGTCCATGGCCATGAGAATATACCGGTTACCTTCATCCGTCACAGGGAAAGGGCCAGCGATGTCAATTGCTATCCTCTCAAACGGTGCTCCCACGTTGTACTTCCTCATTGGGGCCTTCTTTCTTCTTATGGGTCCGTTAGAAGCCGCACAAGTCGCACAACGCCTGCACCAGTCCAACACATCGTCCTTAAGGTTTGCCCAGTAAAAGCGTTCACGTACCTTTTCCAATGTACGGTGAACTCCAAGGTGGCCGCCAGATACTCCGTCATGAAGTTCCCTGAGTACTTCGGGCACTTTACTCTTTGGAACGATGAGCTGAAGTCTGCGCTGATCTCCTTCCGTGTTCTCCAATGCCCGTTTCAGCAGCCCGTTGTCCACTAGAATGGAGTCCCATTGGGCCCAGTAAGTCTTTACATTCTTCGACATTGGAGCAACATCCTGCCAGGTTGGTCTTCCTTGCCCTGATAGTTTCCACTGCTTCATTTGTTTCAAGTCCGGGTCCCTGTCCTGCTCCTTTGACACCTCTGCATCCTGCCAACTGTCCATGACCACCGTTGTCCTCAACACTGCTGCCTGCTTCTCTTCTTGTCGAGAACAATGCCCGCATTTTTCGTCACAAGGTCTCCTAGAGAGCGCATCCGCATTTCTGTGACTCGTTCCAGCACGATGAGCAGATTCAAAGTCATATTCTTAAAGGCGCTCGATCCACCTCGCCACTTGTCCCTCTGGTGACTTGAATCTTAGCAGCCACATTAGAGCCGCGTAGTCCGTTCTCAGGAGGAACCTTCTGCCGTATAGATATTTGTGAAAATGCTCTATAGATTTCACCACTGCCAGAAGCTCCTTCCTTGTGACACAGTAGTTGCGTTCCGGAGCTGAGAGCGCTTTACTGAAATATCCAAGGACCCTTTCTTCTCCATCTTGGAGCTGAGAGAGGACGCTCCCAATAGCGGTGTTGCTGGCGTCTGTGTCAAGTATGAACTTGCCCTCGGGACGGGGATAGCTCAGAATAGAAGCACTACTCAATTTCTTCTTCAACTCCTCAAAGGATGCCTGACACTCGTGATCCCAAAGGAAAGTCCGTTTTTCCTCGGTAAGCCTGGTAAGAGGTTTCGCAATGTTAGCAAATCCTTTCACGTACCTCCTGTAGTAGGTGCAGAGGCCGAGAAAACTTCTTACTTGGTGCTTATCTCGAGGTACTGGCCAGTCGGTGATCGCTGAAATCTTCTCTGGGTCAACGGCAACTCCGGTGTCTGCTACAACATGCCCCAGATAGTTGACTTGCCTTCGGAAGAGATGACACTTCTTCGGGTTCAATTTAAGATTCGCTGCACGCAGTCATTCGAAGACCTTCTCCAGATTCTTCAGATGGTGAGCGAAGGACTTTCCCAGCACAATGATGTCATCTAAGTATACCAGGCAAATTTCCCAAGAGAGACCTCTTAACACGCTTTCCATCAGCCTCTCAAATGTTGCAGGAGCATTGCAAAGCCCGAAGGGCATTACCGTAAATTGCCAGAGTCCAGTCCCAATCGAGAACGCTGTCTTCTCCTTATCTTCAGGTTTCAATCCAACCTGCCAATATCCACTGCGGAGATCCAAGGTAGAGAAAAGTTCACACCCCCCTAGGGTGTCCAGCGTATCATCAATCCTGGGGAGCGGATAACTGCCTTTCTTGGTGACGTTGTTCAGAAGGCGGTAGTCTACGCAGAATCTCGTTGTGCCGTCCTTCTTCTTCACCAATACAACAGGAGACATCCAGGGGCTACTCGAAGGCTCAATGACACCATCAGTCGCCATCTCCTTAATGATGTTCTCGGCGTCCTCCCGTTGGGCTAACGGCAGCCTCCGCGGGACCTGTCGGATGGGCTTAGCATCCCCGGTGTCAATCCTGTGCTGGACGATATCCGTTCTACCCCATGGCCCTGGGCTGATCTCGAAAACGTCCTGCCATCGGGTAATCATCTTTTTTTTTTTTTTTTTTACTTTTTTTTTATTATGGCTTTAAGACTTAAGGGTAATCATCTTCTTCACCTCCTCACTCTCTTCAGGCGAAAGGTCGCGACATGATTCGTCCACAAATCCTTTTAATTCTTCCGGCAGTCCTCGCAGCTCGGTGGGATGACGTTGCAGCTGACGAACCACTGAGGTAGCGGTTGTACATTCTCCGACCGGTGTTCCTTTGTTCAGCGTTACTGGGAAGCTGTTCAGGTTCATTAGCCGAATTGGAGTGGTACGTCCGACTTTGATGAGAGACCTAGCCACCAGTATGCCGCATCCGATATCCTGTTCTTCTTGTTTTCCAGGTTCAAGAAGCACACATTGACCCTTAGGTAGATGTCCTTCGACCGTCCCATGTGTTATGACTTGGCTTCGAGAAGGTAAAGTGGTGTCTTCTAGTAAGCGCACTCGGGCGTAAATATCCTTTCCCTGCCGGAGGATTACTTCTTCGTCTCCCAGCGTCATCACACCTCTTGCCATACCCAGCTTGATCCCGCATATGATCATCAAGTCCGTGCCCAATATGACATCTTCATCAATATCTGCCACGAGAGCGCGGTGCTTCAGATGTTGACCCCCGATGATGAAGTAGGCAACTGTCTCCCCGTAGACCTTGGCTGGCTCTCCTGTGGCAGTCCGTAATGTCCAAATCGTTGGCAACATCTTCTCAGCAGGAACTGTCTTTGAGCTCAAGATTGTCTTGGTTGCGCCGGTATCCAGTAGCAGACTTCGCAGCTGCCCGTTCACCTTCCCATCAACGCAGAAGCTGTTCGTTCTGCTCCCTAAAGACGCAACTCTACTGGTCTTCCTGGGGCCTCTGACGTAACGGGCTGATAGTTGTTCCTTCCCATCGACCCTACTTCGTTCCTGTGGCTTTTCTTGCTTCTTGGATGGACACTTGCTTCTAGGGTGTCCAAATTGGCCGCAGCTCCAACAGCATATCTCTTTCTTACGGGTCCTGAGAGCCTCCAAAACCTTTGTCACTATGTCTTCGACGCTGGGGACCACAGTAGGCTCTGCTTCAGCTGCTTGAATCCGCGCATGGCCCCGTACTGACTGCCTGACAGCCTCGAACTCCATGGCCTGAGATAATGCGTCTCCCAATGTTTTTGGCCGGGCGAGCTTCACTGCTTGTTGCGTCTCGGGGTCCCGAAGTCCATCCAGGAATTTGTCGACAGCCAGGCTCTCGTAGACATCATCGGTGACCGATGAGTAAGCATTCCTCACCAGCCGTGCAATGTCTGCTTCAAATTCTTGTAGAGTCTCGTTGGTCTTCTGGATCCTGCTTCTCAGCTGTGAGCGATATAGCTGGTCCATGTGGCGGTGGCCGAAACGCATCTCCAGTCTTCTAACCAGCTCCCCGTAGTTAGACCGCTCCGACAGTGGCATCCCCTGCAGTACTCCCAAGGCGTCTCCACGCAAGGCCAGGCACAAAGCTGAAGCTTGGGTCTCTTTCGACCACCCATGGATCGAAGCCGCAGTCTCGAAGAGAGTCATGTAGTCCTCCCACGGCGTCTTTCCGTCGAACACTGGAATGGTGTTGTGAGTAGGTGGCGTTCCAGTATTGGCGGGCGTAATGGTGCTATGAAGGCTGCCGTCGGAGGAACGGTCGGTGTCGTTCGTCGGTGGGTTGCTCTTACGTCCCTCGAGAGCTTCTACTCTTAGCCTAAGTTCGTTTTCGATGGAACTCAATTTTTCTCCTAACCTAGATTCTACATTAGCTACTTTATTATTTACATCGGCTAACTTATTATCTACATTTTCCATTAACTTAGTCTCCAATGTCCCTAACTTAGACTCTAATGTATCCAATAAATCAATTTTTACAGTACCTAATTCATTACCTAGCCTATTTTCTACATTGCTTAATTCATTACCTAACTTATTTTCTACATTGCTTAACTCATTCTGTAAATTACGTAGCTTATTATCTACATTGCTTAAAGTTGCAGACAACTTGCTTAAATCAGTTTCAAACAGAACGTCATCTGGATTTTCCCCTAAATCTACAAAAAATTGACGCAAGCGCTCTTCCAGTACACTTTTAGTTCCGGAACAATCAAGATCACGTTCCTCCAATTCACGTTTCAAATCCGCAACTTTTAAATCAATTAATTTAACACTTTTAGATGCCATTCTACATACAGTAGCCCAATAATTACAAAATACAAGACAAAATGCAAATTAATAACAAATACACAACAATCCCACTTCTGACACCAATTTGTTACGGGCTACTGGGTATTAAAATGAATTAAACAATTCCTTAATTAAAGATACTAATATTTATTAACAAAACTGATAAGAAGGATACAATTAAACTATTAACGATTAAATTATTAAACTAATATAAATTTATAAAGACAATATTCTAAATATTATAAATTCTAAATATTCTATATTCTAAATATTCTAAATTCTAAATCTAGGCCTAACTCCTATTTAATTATTACAATAATATTAGATATTACTAATTCTAGATAGCTTAACTAGTTATAATAGTTTCTATGACTACAATTTATAACTAATAATTAACACTTACAGTTCACTAGTCCACCGACCGTAAGATTCTTCAAGTATCACAAACTGACACACAGTAACAAACAGAAACAGTTTATTACACTCGTGAGACTGTTACAGTTCACTGATACACTTATTACACGGGCCGGTTCAACACTGACTAGTTTATCACACTGTCACTCACTTATCACAGATCTTCACTGGTCTACTCTCAGACTAAGACTGACTGCCTTGAGTTGAGGGAAGTATTTAAAGAGGCAAGGCCGAACATTCTAGAACACGGAGGGGCCAGAAAATTCTGGAATCTTCTTAATCCTTTTCCGACAAAAGAAGACGATCTAGAACAGTCCTAATCATATTTTAACTTCTCCCGTCGACGGATTTAAGCCGCTAATCCCCTTACTTCCGTTTTCCTGCCGGCGCCCGTAACAATATTTTAACAGATATAGATGCACCCACAGCTGTACAGCACTAGCGTGTCTTTGCCTCTTATAGAAAATTTGCTAATTCCTCTCAGAATAGCAACACGATGCACCAGCACATTGCATCTGTCTGCCTATATGGTCCATCCAACAAGCTTTTGATCTTCCAAACTTCCTCTTTTCCTTAGGTGAATAGTTAGCATCCATAATCGGCAGAACATCTTGCTCATATATGCTCTGCTCAATAAAGTCTGTTAAGATTAAGATTAATGGCCAGTCTTGACTCATCAATCTTTCTGTTAACCATGCAGGATTCTGATCCATAGCGGATAACGAGTCTGAAGAGGGTAACATATATAAATTAGGTAATCATCCAAGACTTAAGTACTTTTAAGTCTTTGAGATTAGGAAGTAAAGTAATTAAATTAAAGCCTAGAATTTAAATTCTTCAAAAGATAATAGCTCCTGTATGCCACATGCATTTTTCGTTAGATCTTCTACCAGGGACAGCCTAAAACACTTTAAAAAATATTCTTCTTGGAGGCAATTGCATATCCAATTGTTTCTGATAAGCATGTACATAGCTTTATGGTTATGAATGACAAAGCTCATGTTTCTAGCAGAAAACATAATGCTCCAATACTTTAAGCTTTCTTCCAGAATATGTATCCCCAATCTGTGATGATTCGCCTACGACTAGGTCAAACAATAGGCACATCAATGTATTACCCTTATTATTGATTCACTGTTTTTACTGAAATCTGTATAAACGCAATTATAACAACAGTTGAGTAACAGTAACTTTTCCTGAAATATTAAATTTCATGTGGGGTTAAAGGGAAATACACTAAGTTGAAAAAATGATTTTGAGAAAACGCTGATAAAGGCTAGAGTATTTAGTGAGATTACGAAATTAGGAAGAAAAAAAAATACATTACTTTGTGGGTTTCATCAGTAGAAACATCTCACACTAAGTACTATAGCCTTTTCATCAGCGTTTTCTCCAAATCATGTTTTTTACTAAAGTAAGTAACCGAACGATTTTAACTTTAAAACTTTAAAGTTAAACTAAACCAAATCAATTAATTAATTAACAGAGAGAAAATAATGCTAGTAATTGATTTTTACTTACCTCGAATCATTGAATTCATACCACTGGCCCGAACCGGCATGGAGGCAATAAGCTGTATAATGGCCGGAATAGGCTGTTCCAGAATGATTGGAAACTGCATACAAATTATAAGATGCGACTTGTGGAGTGGCAGAATAACCCGACATATCGAGGTTTGTTAGAGGGAACTCCACGGTTGCGGACAATTTTCTATACCGCTCGCTGGGCGAAAACCTTTTCAGATCTGTTTATTACATTAAGGAAGAATTTTGATGCAAAATAAGTTTAAAATTAACAACTGAACTAACAACATAATATAAACTAATATTAAAAATAACAACTTTTTTTAAATAAAATATAATTTAAATAAATAGAAATTATATCTAGAAATATTAAAAACGATCCGTTAAGAAAAATCAACTTTATTTGTATTCAATATAACTAAAATTTGTGCATCAGGTTGATAGGTAATTTTTAAAAACCTGTACCATTACAACCAATGAAGGGCCTTGGGTGTAGTATGTAATAGAGACAGAACTGTTTCTACGACAATTGCACAGGGAGTTGATTTATCCTAGATCACGCTCAACCGCCAGGTTTTTTCCCTGATTAAAGTGACTGTAGAGGCTATGTGAACCCAAGGAGGGTCTCCAAATTCCACAGGGTCCATCAACATTTAACAATTAAATAAAGTACCTGTCACAATAAAATTTCAACCCAGGACCTTCAGCATGGCAACTCGGCGCTCTACCACTGAGCTACCCCGCTCCCTGATATAGATAATAAGGTCTACTTAATTGTTGATTTTTTTTTCTTTATCACTCAGAAAAGTAGATAAAGATCAAAATAAGCAGTGAACACATGCTACACCCATCTTGTATGTTTTTTTAAAAATCTAAATAATCAATACTGATTCTATTAAAAACAAAACCTATCTATCTAACTCATTATAGCATATTAAACAGATTGAGTCCTTTTTTTTCTTATATGCCATACTTCTATATAATTAGAAACATGCGAGTCAAAATCATTTTAAAAATAAATAACAAATTTAAAAAGGATACGTAGAACTAAAATCTTCGGAAATTTCTGGATGGAAAATCTCTTAGTACATTTTCTTCTGGTTTTACACTTACTGCATGTCTGAAACAAAATAAGTCCCACATATTAAATTTTTCCAATAGAAGGATCACAAGCTGGATAAAAACTAAATTCTGTCTGATCAATGTGTAAATTTATAAATAAATACCTTTAGAATTTGGTTTGTACCACCCACGATAAATTTGATGGTAAAAAACTGAGTAGACTAAATCAAAATTTAGATTTTGTATCTCAAAAACAAAACTAAAGGTTAAGGTTTGAATGGAATGCATCATTTTTACTTTATTGGATTTATCAATGAATGATGTCTATGATCAGTCATATAACAAAAAAAATTGGAAGGCTTTTAGTTGCATTTATAATTTTTTATAAATAAATTAATATTGTTTCTGTACTCCGGAGGTAAAGGACACTGTGCCACATTTTTGTAATGGTTTAGAAGAACCAATTTTTCATAACTTCGAGAAGAGCCAATTTTTCATCATTTTTAACTGTTAAAATATATTTGTTCATTACTTATAGAAACAAATTAAAGAAAATGATTCATTGTTATTGACATCGATAAGTAATTCAAAGTATTGATCATTATTTTTATTTATGACAATTTACCTAAAATATTACCCTATTTTGTAGATATGATGTATTTTACCTCCAGGGCACAGAATATATACCTTCATAAATAAAATATTTTTGAATTTTATTTAAATTCAACTATAAATTGTTCAGTACAAAACTAACTTAAATCAACAAATAAAAATAAATGAATATACAAATTTTAATTCTTTCTAACAAAACTAAAGGTTAAGGATTGAATGGAATACATAATTTTTATATTATAAGCTTTATCATTATTATTATTTACCTACAAACAGTTGTAACAACAAAAAGTTTGTAATTGTATAGTCAAATTTTTTTTTTAAATTTATTTATTGATACATACAACTGTATTAAAATACAGTAAAACCTCCGTTTCGCGGAACCTCTGCAATACGGAATCCTCTTGTTAACGGAAAAAATGACTGGTCCCGGACAAAACAATACAGCAAATTTACCTCTCCTAGGCGGAAACTCCAGTAAACGGAAACAGAAAGATATTTCATCAAAATTGGTCAAACAACCTCCATTTAGCGGAAACGGGTAACATTTCCGCCCTTGTCGACAACTGCTTTTCCTTTTCTTTGAGATTTAAATGCTTAATTTTCTTGGAACATCTTCTTCCGTTCGAGTATGTCCCAAGTTGCTCACACTTTTCAGTTCTCAAACAGTTTCCGTAAGTGGCATATCGTCGATCGGTTATTACGTATTTCAAATTTTTAAGATGCCAAGGAGTGCATTAACGCTATCTGATAAAGTGAAAGTGATCGAAATGAAAGATCTTGTAGTTAAATTTAAGTGCGGGAAAACACAACTTTACGACATCATAAAGAACAAGGAGAAAATTATGAAAGAATTGGTGAGGAGCCAAAACTCATTAACTTAATTTTCTTAATTTCTAAAATGGAAGAATCAAATTCTATTCATCAATTAGCAAAATCCATTAATGCTTTGGATGCAGTCACGTGGATTGCTGAATCCTGCAAAAATATAAAGCAGGAAACTGTGCGTAACTGTTTCCACAAAGCTGGTTTTGTGAGAAAAGAAGCAATGACCGAAGATTTACCTGCTGATAACGCAACACTAACAGAAATTCAGAACCTCTGTAGCCTTATTGATGTGAATGCAGAAGATTTGATACGGTTAGATGAAAACCTAGAGGTTCACCAAACATTCCACTCTGCCTCTTCATTTATCGAAGACATCGAAAATGAAGAAGAAGAAATTGAAGATGAAGCAGACGAAGAATGTGCAGTTAAAAATTTTGCAACCGCCATCAATTATTTTAAGGAACTTCAGAAATTTGCGGCATCAGTGTCGAGTGCAGAGTTGCTTGATATTACGAGTAAAGCACGCGAATGTGCCGAGAGATTATCTGTAGGAAATAAAAAACAATCAATCATATCCAATTATTTCGGTGTTAAAATGTAAATAATTTTATATTTTAAAATAATTTTTTGAATCATTAGTTTGTAAGCCAGTTGTCATTTTTCAAATACATACTTTAAATAAAAACATTTTTTTTACATTGTTCTTTATTGTACTTTTCGTTTTTTAAAATAACCTCCGCATAACGGAACCTCTCGTTACAGAAGAAATTTGTTGGTCCCATGCGATTCCGCTATATAGAGGTTTTACTGTAATACAACAAGTAAATAGGCTGAGTGATACATATTGACATGAGAATGACAAGTAGAGAAACTACCCACTGGTAGTGCTCAAATCACTTAGCATGACTTTATTCTTAGCAAAATAAGGAGCATTGAGGATTTTACGAAGGATTTTGGATTGTAGGGATTGGATACGAGAGGAATTCGATGGCTTAGTGGTGCCCCAAAGCTCTACTCCGTAAGTCCAAATAGGTCGTATGATGATCATGTAGATGAGTCTTTTGTAGTTAATTGTAAGTAGTCTGAAACGTCGAACGGTTTCTTGTCTTTTCAGACTTGTATAAGGATTCCAGGTTAATCGTTTGTCGAGATGCAACCCTAAGTATCGGATCTGCTCTACAGGCACCAGTGGGATATTATTAAAGGATACTGAAGGGCAGGAAGTCATTGGTTTATGACGTAAGGTAAAAGTGATTTGATGCAATTTTTGAGAATTTATTTTAGTTCTCCAGTTTTGACGCCATTCTTCAAGATCAGTGATACGGGATTGGAGGCTTTGGGATGCAATAACTGGATTGGTGTTGACTGATAATAGACATGTATCATCAGCATACGTGGTAAGGATAGTATTAGGATGAGTTGGGATGTCAGCAGTATAATCTGTATAATGGATTGGGCCAGGAACACCAGCAGATTGGGAAAAGAGGGATGAATAGGCCTTATTATGGTTTAATTGGAAAGTTCTATTTGTGAGATAGGATTGAAGGATGAGAAAGTAAGTAGAGGGAAGGAATTTATGGAATTTCTAGAGCAAGCTCCCCCGGATACCAGACTCGGTCAAAAGTCTGTTCCACATCAATAAAGACGCCCGAACTACATGATCCACGTTCTAATGCAGAGGAGACTACATCCACCACACAATGACATAGCTGAATAGTGGAGTGGGATGCTCGGAATCCAAACTGGTGATCTGGTATTATGTGATTTGCATCAAGGATGGGGTACAATCGTTTAAGGATGAGTTTTTCTAGGATTTTATCCATGCAAGGTAAAAGAGATATAGGATGGTAAGAGGATGGGTATGCTGGTGTTTTTTTTAGGTTTGGGTATCATTTTTACAATGGATAATTTTAAAACTTATTCTGACTAAATTAACTTGCTGGCTTAACCTATTACACTGATATATTAAATAAAGATATTTCAATTTCTAATTGTTCTTACAGGCATTTCATCCCCATCAAGCACTTCCTCTTTTGTGAAATGATCAAGGCACTGAGACAACCGGAGGGATCCGGACCTTGATGGCAACGGAAGGGAAAGGTCCCAAAATACCTCAAACGTTGTTGAACTATGGCCGCAAGAAGTGCACTGCAAAGTTGACTTCAGCTGTCCAACAAATAAATCAACGATCCTGCTATTGTCGCACCTTAGGTACTGTTTCCAACTCTCACTCGCCTTTAAACTGTCACTGAAATGCATAAACATCAATTACAATTTATTTTAATGAGATAGATTATTTTAAGCCCATATATAAATGATTGAATTATACGATAACTTTGGTGCAAATTACAAAAGCAATTTTGAAACTCATGAGAATGAGAGTGAATATCCCATAATATTAGCAATAAAGAGATAAATCTGAAATATTGTACAATCTTGATCACTTCGAAAGCAAGGGCGTAATAACCCCGCTGTTGATCGCCCCACAACCTGATTCATGTACAATCTTGTATAACTTTCAAAGAATTTCTTGTATATTTTTATATAGTTATGTTTTGTTTATTTATTTATGTATGTTTATATTTTTGTATGCATACACATATGCGTTTCAAAAAAGTTTAGGAGAAACTTAATCAATAATATGCCTAACGTTAACATTGAATTTATTTCAAGTTGGAGACATGAGTAGATGCTGTATAACAAATTTTTAGTATATTTATTTTTTCCTGAAAACGAAGGTATTACATTCTGATGTCGTATCCTCTAGCGTTAACAACACTTAGGATTTCAGAATGAATTAGATAAACCATAATTTTAAATTGTAACTTTCATTAGCAAGAAGTGCTTGCTACACTTTTTGTTAGTTTGTTATCTTAATTATTTGATTATAGAAGATTAACAGAACTCCACCATGATATCCATAATATTACCGAGATACTAATTAATTAGGTTTAATTTTAATAATCATTAATAACATTCTTCTCATAAAGCAAAGGCGTTAACTTCAATTACACATATAAAAACAAAAAAAAATTCCACTAACATCTAATAAAAAAAATAAATAATGAAATTTTAAAATGCATTGACAATATAGCCACAAAAGATGTAATCTAAAATAAACATCACAAAAACAATTTGTAACAGGAAGTTTACAGTTAAATTAATATCAATAATTTAAAAAAAATTAATTACCTAAGGTTATCATCAATCTCTGGCAAATTCCTAGGTTTTACTGCAACCCTATTGATATCATCGTGCAAACCTTCCAACAGGTACCTGAGGAATTCCTGGGCATCTTGTTGGTTGTAACCCATAAACCTCGGAGCATAGCGTTGGATTTGAGCTTTGAATGCAGTAGTGTTCACTACTTTGCCTTCGCCACTCCATAGCTCCAGTATTACCTCAGAGAATGCTAAAAATTAAAAAATATTTACTAATTATCTGGTTTATTTTATTTTTAAATATTAACATCTCATAAATAAGGTATAATAAAGGGGAAGGGAGTGTCTCAGTGGTAGAGCTCTGAGGCCATACCAAAGATCCTGGGTTCAAATCCGGCTCGCTTGGCAGACTTATTTAGTCTGCTAACGGCTGGAGATGGGTCCTATGGGATCTAGGACCCTCCTGGAGCTCATCCAGCCGCTATAAAGTGAGTTCCCAAAATAAGGAGTAAAATCTGATGGTTGAGCGTGATCTAGGAGAACCGTTGTCCAAGAAACAGTACTGTCTCTACCATCTACCAAACACCCTCCCTCCATGGGATGTAGTGGTACAAGTTTTTTTTTTTTTTTAATAAGGTATATAAGGTAATACTGAAACACCTAATATTTTAAAAAACATAAATAAGCGAGCTATGGGTTTACATTTTTTCTCAGCCAAATACAAATATTTATAATTTAAAATAATAAACCAATATATTACAGGATTATTATTTGCAATGATAATTTTAAGAAAATAGGAAAAGGAAAACAATAATATATTTATGAACACTAAGAAAACCTTTCAAAACATATAAAACTATATTTTTTAAAATTCCATTAAACAGTAAAAATATATAAAATTAATAATAATAAAAGATAAATTAATAACAATAAAAGAACACTTACACTTAATCAAAGCACCTCTTGATTCTGAATTCCTTATTTCTGATATGAATTCTTTATTTATCAGGAATTCTTTCAATACTTTTGTATTGCTCAAGCACTGAACAACAGAATTCAGGAAGCACTGTCAAACAAAAATGTTTTATTAGCATCAATTTTGTATACATCAAATACAACATAGGTAGGTAAACTGTTTAATTTTTCAGATTTTCATTATTTTTTCATTACTCTGGTCAAATTTCCTTAGAAAAAGTATCATGAATTACTAACTGTAAAATGGCTACTAGTCCGCTTTTCTAAATGTTACAAAAGAAACAAAAACGATCTTGTCCTGAACTAGCTCCCTATTTACGGTAAAAAAAATATAGAAGGCACTGTCAAGACTGTGCTATCTTGAAGGCAAGTGGTTAGCAATGCCTTAGTCTCTGGAAAAAGTTTTAAAAACTAAAATCTCAATGCTTCAGGATTGAGGATTGTTGAAATCAGCTCATTTTTATTTAGAAACTTTTTTAAAATGGATGTTTGTTCTTTTGTTTTTAGGAACAAAATGCCAGAAAGTGCTACAACTGAATTAAGAAAAGTCATTTTTATACTCTCTTAACTTAACTGTTTCTTAATATCAAATTCAATAATGGTGATTAAAAAAAATGCTATCAAGAAGAAAAAAACATGAATAAAGTATATATTTTTTTCTAATTTCAAAAATCAGTTTGGCAATTTTTTCCTCTTGTACAATATTATCAGCAATTGTTTTTTGTTTGAACATGGCCGAACCACAGTAGTCTACTTTCTAATGTTTTTGGCTGGATTTTCAATGAAATAACTTTTAATTGTGAAATTAGCTCCTTATCCTCCTCAATTATCTTATTATTATCGCTTAAGCCTGATTATTTCCAAATGCTATAATAATATAACTGAATCACCCACAAAAGCTAGACAAATGAGGGAGACTAGACCAGACTTTCAGCATGCCAGATTATTCTTGTCTCAATATTCGTTGAGTACTATTATAAGCATAATATTTATTATTTATTTTTTTATCTAATTCCAGTACATGGTCTTTCTGCCATATGCCAACGAGCCTCCCAGTTGCATCGTTTCTGCTTGGGACCTCTTTCAGACCACTGCATTGATAATATAATGCATAATAGTATATAAACTGGGATTGAACACAGTGAAAACTCGGGCCTTCGATATAGCCTCCAATTCTCTCCCTACATCCATCCACATCCCCACAGCACTAATCCTAAATGATCACCCCATCACTTTCAGCTCCTCTCTCAAAAACTTAAACTTAGGCATTACTATCGACATAACCCTTTCTTGAAAACCCCCATATCTACAGTATTTTCCAGTTCAAATCCTCAGTCCAGCACCATGAAACTAATTTGTTAATAATTATATAATTTTATTTTTAGCATTATTCCTGTCTTCATTTAATAATGCACTCTATGAAAATATTAATAAAATGATGAATGTTTTAAAATTTCTTATTGTCAATATCTGATATTATATTGATAAATCTGAAGGGTGCTTTTGATTTAAATTAAATTTTATTTTGATACATGCTTGAAAACTCAATCCGATTTTATTCAAAAAAGGTTGAACTCACATTAGGTTTTTAGTTTTAGTTGTAAAAATATCTGTTTTTGATTTGTTGTATATAATAATACTTATAGTTTGTCTTTGACGCTAACAACAGTAAACTTCTGTCTGCCCTGTTTGTTAATCAGTGTCAATGTATGTTTCACGTCTGTGCTGATCCGTTTGTGATGAAATTTGATATGGATAACCTCAAACCTGAGGAAGGATATAGGGTACTTTTTATCAACACACCACACTGGCAAAATTTATATAAAACTGTAACCTGATTGACTAACACACCCAGCAGAAACCACTGAACTTAGTATCTTGAAATTCACAGATAAGTTCTTTGTATAGCTTAAATGAGCACTAAGAAAGGAATTTGGACAACTTCACCACCAAGGGTTTCCTCCTTAATATAATAGGGGTTCAAAGATTGTATGGAATCCGTCAGTTTTGAAGTTAGACGTTTGAAATTTCGGATGTACGAGTAACTTAAAATTTAAAAATTAAATTAAATTATTTATTTAAAATGATCTGTCACGAAACTTTATATGGCAGGCCAAATTCCATGCGAGCAAAGACGTGGGCAAAAGCTAGTACAAACTTAAAATAAACAAAAAAACGTACAGTATTTCCGATGTTTCTCAATCCACTGAGGCCATTAGACGAGCTGCTTACTGAACTGCTAGCTGTAACCTCTTTGCGTGAAGTATTAGCAGCTGACCTAAAGTGTCTTGGTGATATATTTCCCTGGAAAATTATTATTATATATGTTAGAAAAAAGGGAGTTCATTAACAACAATAAAATATAAAAATAATCAAAATAAATGTTGAAATTCTGGTGAAAACACTCTTTCAATATTGGTGTAATACTCAACACTTTATTATGAACGACTATTAGTTATTAGTTCAGTCTATTCTATTCAATAAATTTTAATACCATTCTATAGTTTGGATAAGTGGTAAATATATATTTTTAAGTAATAAGGCAGTAATTGCTTCAACATCACAATTTTTCTATACACTATTATTAGATACTTTTTTTAAAACAACATTATGAATAGACCCTTTTTATTCATGAAATGAACAAATAAAGCTTTTATTAAAAAAATTATGAAAGGTTTTTAATCGAAAATAAAATTGCCGAGTTATTTAACCTTTAACAATGTTTTATGTAATTTGATAAAAGATAACTTAAACAGATAAAAGACCTATGCTTGTTAATTTAAGTTTTTGAAAAAAAAAAATAAACTGTAACAGAGCCCAGATTTTAAAGAAATACCGACAGTTCTCAATAAATACCATTTTTATATTTAATTGTGTTTTAGAGATCAAGTAAAAAAGCAATGCCAATTAAAATAAATATGACGTGAATAGAATTTTAAAACAATTCATTTAAACAAAATTTAATATTATGAATTAATACAGGCCTACCCAACCCTTATATTATAGATACCTTTTTTAATTAATAAAAAAGAAAAATGATGGGATTGTTTAAAATAAAAAAAGAACTGACATAACTATCGAAGTAGATTCACTAACTAATAAATGCTTTATCAAGTAAAACTAAACTTTAATCATCACAAATTATTCATCAATATAAAAAAAAAAAATCAGTAAATATTATACATACACTTGCACCATCACCTAACATACACAAAAACAAACATACTATATAGTTGTTATATGTTATAGAGAGAAAGAGTCCATTGTTTTTATGTAATTGTTGTGTATGCAGAGACATTTAGCATGATTTACGAGTTATTACTACACAATAGTTTAAAATGCCCATGAATTTTATTTTTTTAGTTAGAAACATAGCAACATTAAATTTATTAGTTACTGATTTAATATTGATGTATTTAAAAATATAGTTAACGTTATTTACATGAGATGAATATTTTAAACAATAACACCCAAAACTAAGAGTGAAATAATTTCTTTTGCTATAGGACTAAAAAAAATTGATTTGGACACAAATTTTTATAAGGGTATTACTGTGGCATATGTCATAAAATAAACCATACAAGGCAGTCTTTTTACTAGCCTTAAGTATTGTAAAATTTAGAAAAAGCATCTATTTCAAAAGTATTAAAAATAGTTAAATGGTTTTAAGCGCATTTTTCGAATGATTTTTTAGAAACTTTTTTAAGATGGATATTTCTATTGTTTTTTAACCAAAATGCCTGAAGGTGTTGAATTGAGAGAATCGCTTTTATATTCATTTAACTTTTTTTTGCCTATTATTACACTCGATATTGGTGATTTAAAAACTTTTTTTAAACATAAAAACACAAAGAAAACATAAATAAAAAACATGTATAAAGCATTTTTTTTTTCAAAAGAGTAATGTATATCAAATGATTAAAAAAAGTGTTTTACCTTTCAGATTTGAAATAAGAAACCATACTTACAATTAGAAAACTATTAACAACTTTCACATATAACACAAGAAATGCATACAACTTTGACTCACCAACACTCTGTAACTAAATGTCACAACTCCACAAACTAACGAAACCTATGGAAAAAACAAATTGTTAGTGATCGAAAAGTAAATCTTATAACTTAAAAAAAAAAAATAATGCTCCAACAGTATGCATCGTACAAGAAGACAGAGACAAATAAGCAACAAGATATATGATGACAGCAGGACACGACAGGAATTTAAAAAATTTAATTAAATGGTTTTAATCAATCTGAATATAATGCTATTATTACTGACCATTATATCCCAAATAATTTATTTAATTTTCTTTATTAAGATGAAGATTCAGCTATTCTGTTAATATCAAATAATTACCTTTAAAAGTGGAGCCGCCTTAATTTTGTAACCACTTCTTTCACATTGCACCAATAGAATTATTAGTTTTATAAAAGTATCGTAAGCGATGATACTGTAATAAAATCATCTTTTTTTTAATTTTATTGCTTTTCTCACTTAACTAAGTTTTAAAAAATATAAAAATCTGAAATAAATATTTATATTTATGGGGACACTGGTTTGTGACCTATGCAATGCAGAATTTATGTTAAGTATAGCACATAATAGCCAAATATGTTTTACTTAACCTAAATAAAAATATAATTTCAGACGAAATTCATAGGTCCATTGCCTTCCCACCTTGTGTTCAGCCATGGGCAATCCATAGTTTTGATAGGAGCGATATATTGTTACTTTGAGATCTTAATTGCTGCCGTAATTTTAACAGGTGGTTCAAAAGATATGGAGTTAACAACAAACAAATTATATGGTTAAATAAATTATATTCTAGATTCACAAAAACATTTTTGTAAGGAACAATAAAAATAACAAAATAAAAAATTATGAAAATATTTAAATGCCATTTTTACTTTATGCCCTGCATTACTGGCATGTCCTCTTATAGAGAAAATTAAACAATTCACATTATTAGGACTAAATGACCAGTACTAATAGAATCATATCAGATTAATTAAAACAAATAAATCAAAATAAAAAAAAATGAATTTTCCTTTGAAAAATTATTTTTCAACCAACGACGATTACCTTACACAAAAAGAAACAGAAAACCCAAACCAATCTAGACATGTTACATGATAAGACGAAAAAAAAAAAATGACCCCAATACATATTTATACTATGCCTATTCAATATTCATTCAACCCTCATATTCATATTCTAATATACATTCAAGCCTTTTATTTTTTCGGAAGTTATAGAAAATTGATTATTGTTCTTCGGATAAAAATAAAAAAGTAAAACAAAAAAAATTTAACAACCTGGCATACTCCGTTGAGCCATGATTTAACTAGTTCAAAAAACAATTCTAATTACACTGAAAAAAAAAAATACAGCATGAAGAAAAATGTGATGTTGAGCAATGAGCTTTTGATTCGTTTCAGATGTAATCAAAGTATATGGTAAATAAATACATTTTTTAAATGTATTTCATCGTTCCAGGTTCCAAGACGTACTAACAGAAATTAATGAAATATTATACTCACAGGTTCCGGATAACGTTTCAGCTTGTCGACCCTAATGACCCAAAATTACCTACTTATTAAAAAGTGCACTAGAATGTGAAGCGTAAGCAAATTAGAAGAACAGATGTAATAAATTTATAACTTAGCTACGCAGTTAATCAAACTGTTTCAGCCTTATTTATCCGTTTGGAAAAATATATTTTAGTTAAGGCAATTAATCAGCTATGATAAGAATAATCTGCATAAAATCACTAAGCATTATTTAAATTTGCACTATAAGCCATGTAAGCTGAAAAATAATCATTTAAATGAGAAACTAATCATTTCTTTTTTCTTTCTTCTTCTTTTTTTTTTTTTTATGTATATCATGTATAAAACAACAGTGAACAGAAAAGGTGTAGGTGAATCAAGGACAGATGTGCAAGATAATCCTTTTGACGATAGATAAAGCATTTTTACTATAATTTTAATTGAAATCGGTGGTTTAGGATTAATGGAAGAGAGATGTGCAAAATAATAGTGATTTCAAATAGAAATAGTAGTTGAACTCAATACCTTTTAACTAATGCTTTCTCAACAAACTTTTGAAATTCAAACATTTCTTAACATAAAACTAATCAATAGACAATTTTAAATTAAGCATAAAATGTGTTAGTAATAAAACCAATAAATAAGGTCACAAAAAAAAGTCCAGTTAAATAATTTTTTACTCAAAAATTAATCATTTTATTGTTAAAAAAAAATTATTCTAAACAAAGAGCATGCCAACTACCGATTAAGATCATAAATTGATATCATTACATTATTTTGATTATATACTAAATTATCCAAAATATGAAATGTGACAGTTCAAGAAGTACTATGAATGGTGTTTCAGGCGTTTGAGCTTTTCTTCTCCTGTTAACCTCAAATCTTCCAGCAATATATTTTGAAACAATTGCTAAATAAAAAACCGAAAGTGAATAAAGCACTGAGAAAATAATGAAGTACATAAACATATTAGAAAGAGGTATTTGGCATACTATGGTGAATGACACTAAATGAGGACATAAGTATTCAGGGAATAACCTTTCGTAAAAGGGGGAAAAAAAACTAGCAGAAAGAAAATAGATGGACCAAAATAGACTGTCGTCCTCAATTAACCTGCACCTATCAGACTGAATTTCTAACTCAATATTTTATTATAAATAAATAGAACCAATAATTTTTTAAAATTTTGAATTAGTAAAAAGAAAGGTTAAAAATAAACTACTCCATTTTATAATTACAAATACTTGGAATAATTCCATATTTTAGGAAAGGGACTTAATCGCGTAAGTTTATAGGCAATAAATTTCGAGGTCCTGATTTAAGTCATCAAAGCATATAAAATATGAGCATTTCAGATACATTAGTCAATAAAGCTGAGAAAACAAAAGTATTAAAAGAAACGAAAATAAGGTACAAATGAAGAAAATAAGAATATGAAAATAAATTATAAGTAAAGAAAACATTTCTAAGTAAAGATTACAAGCAGATCATCAAACAGCTTAAGTTAGGCTTAATATAATCACATCTACAGCGCTATGATAAAATAATTTATCTTTTGGTTCTAAGCATTTTACCATCTTTTTCACTTAAGCTGCCTGATAATTAATAAATCATTAAACTTACCACATCTCCTGAATCATTGCTCTCAGAAGCCCCATCATGTTTTATTGCGCAAGAATTTACCTCCAACAACGATAATTCACTACTATCATCAGTTTTTTCATCTTTGGCCACATCTCCATTGGTAAGATCGGATGTGTCTTTGGATTTATCAGCAGGAGAAATTACCTCCAGATTGGTGCCTTCTGCAACTTCACTTTTCTTTTCTCTCAGAACTGACGTTGATGCTCTAGTTCTTAGGGTTTCAGTTGACCTGGGCGGACGACTGAGCTCTGAACGTGTGGAGCCAGGAATGTAGCTACTCGGAGCGTAGGTTATTCGGAATTCGTTCAAATCAAATGTAGTATAGTTTGTAGTCGGCTTCCTGTGACTTTGGGTAGAGCTTTCGGAACTGTAACTGGTAGTGCGAGATCTTAAAGTGCTGGTGTCTCTAGTTTGACTTCTGTCCCTTATATCATCTGTCAGGGAGCTCGATCTCGATCCAAGGCCAACCCTGTAACAATTACGACTCGACATCTTAAAAACGCTCATAGAGAAGAATTATTACAAGTGTACACGTGATATTTCAAAGGATCTGCTTACCTTGATGTAGAATATTTTTGAACAAGTTCAGCTACAAGGGGTGAAGAGCCAGAAGTTCTACGTGAGCATGAAGAACTAAGGCTATTAAATTTGAGACGAGAATATTCAGGTTCCAGAATGCTTTTTGTTATGGGTACGGGCATTGCTGCACTGTCCCGGCGGTAATCCACTGTCACGGCAGAGCAAGGCATTATACCTTACATGAGATCTAAAAAATAATGTTAAATTACAGCTACTACTCACACTAATGTTAAATTCATATATTTAGAAAAATATAAAAATCAAAACACTCATCTTACACAGTAATTGCAAAACTAAAATTGATTTAAAGCGCTTCATAATTACTTGCTTTATATTGCTACTTTTATATAAGCTACTTTAAATTGTTAAGGAAAAATCTCGAACTTCCATCCTACAACTAAAAGTTAACGGAATAAATTTATATCAATAACATTGAGCATTGTATGTAAACAGCTGACTAGAGTTTAGCTGGTATTTATATAAAAAAATCCAGATAACTTTAAACAGTAGAAGGGATAAAGTAGCCATGAACCTAAGTTGAATAACCAATTAAGGATAACATTATTTACCTAAAATTTGTTCATAAGTAACCAAAAAAAAAGCTTATAAAACTGCAATGAACACATGATATTACCCATTTATTTTTCCAGAATCAAACCATATGAATAGTTTAAAAAACTTCCAAAATAAAGATGTTATTTGAACAATTAAGGTTAGAATCGTAACCTGAAAGTATACTATCAAGTAAACACCAATGACAGAAGAGCTTACACAGATCCTTATCAAATTTCCAAGAAATTTTCATGAAAAGAATGTTTCATGTTACTAATGTCAAATAGAAATACGTAATTGACAAGTCTATCAATGTCATGTTCGTTGAGCATTACAATGATTTAATCAATTATATAGCTATAATAATTTAAGGAAACCTTTAAGCAACTTTCAAAACATATTTAATAAAAACGTGATACATCTAATTTTAACAAATAATCCGACTAAACCGAGAATTCTTACCTAACAACCACCCAAATACGTAGCCTCATCAAGACCCATTTTAAGAAGAATGACGTCATTCTCTATCCAAGGCAGGGACATTAAATAAAATGTGATATTGAATTTCTTATGTTTATTTATCAATATATTTCGCTAATTAGTTAATATACAATTGCTATACTAAGTCATTCTACACTATTTAGTAAGTTAATTTAACTTTATACATTTATGACTAACATGACATGATTATTTGGCGGAACCAATCAGGCAATTCAAAAATACCTGAATGCACAATGAGCCTGTAAGAACTTAATTAGTTCAAAATTACTGTAAAAATTCCAACTTTTCGATAAAAAAAAAATAATCTTACAATTTTATATTGGCTCTATGTTATTTTATTGATTCTTTCAAAATAAAATTAAAATAGACACAACTATTACGATTCTTCATCTAAATTAAAATCACAGCAAACAAATCAAAACCATTATAGCAGAAAACTAATTACATAATTATTAAACTCACCGTAAATAATATTCAAAAATTAACCAAAACTTCCTAACCTAATAAATTTTATAACTAACAATAATTGAACCTTATGTTATTCGTTATAAATATGAATAATACTAAACAATTATGTATGTATTTGCATATAATTTTATATTACTAATTCTTCACCACGAAATACGAAATTGTAATAGTTAATAAATCAAACTATTAATTCTTTTTTTTTTCTACAACCTACTACTTTATAAGATTACTTTCTATAAATAATAGATCACAAAATATTGACCTGTTGACTAGCCCTTTTATTTAAGTATTTTTTATCTCCTTCATTCATTATCTTTGATCCAATACGAGTAATTGTGATTTTCAAGGAAAAAGGAATTTTTTTTTTTTTTTTTTGTGGGAGGATATCCGGGAACTTCTCTTTGCAATTTTTCTATAAAAGTTTATCGTTTGATAGCAAGTTATAGCGAAATCTTTAAACATTAACGTTCACTGAATAAGGTTCAATACAATAGAAAAAAATATGTAATTTTGTTCTCCTTTTTTTCTGTTGTATTTTTGTCTAAATTACTTGGCATATTAAATAATGATTCTGCTGAGAGTGATGAGTATATTTTTTTTAAATATGGGGGGTGAATTCGCCTACTTTAGCTTGTAAACTTTATCACTGTTATCGGAGCATTCCAATTTTTTTCTTTTTCATTTAGTATTATTATTTGATACATGGAGGATTTTATTATTTTATGAAATCGTTTACTCTATTTGAAAAAAAAACAACCTTATATGGTTATATTCAGTTACATGATATATTTTACATATTTAATATTATATTTGTAAGAAACCGAAATATGTTGGCAGCATTGTAATGAAGAACTTCCTAGTGCAATACGGTCCACAATTTAACTTAATATGGTGCATATTCTCTAGAGACGTTATTTTTTATATGACAGCTATAAAAGAAATTGTTTATGTTGCATATTTTTTATATAATACTTTTGTATGTTTAATATTATGTTTGTAAGAAACCGTAGTATGTTGGCAGCATTGTAATGAAGTTCTTCCCAGTTCAATACAGTCCAAAATTTAACTCAATATGGTGCATATTCTCTGGAGACGTTCTTTTTTATATGACAGCTATAAAATAAATTGTTTATGTTGCATATTTCTTATATAATACGTTTGTATGTATAATATTAGGTTTGTAAGAAACCGAAGTATATTGGCAGCATTGTTATGAAGTTTCAGTTCAAAACTGTCCAAAAATTTAGTATAAAATCGTCCATATATTCTAGACATGTTTTCTTCTTTATCAGGTTGCTATTAAATATATTGTTTATGCGCTTATATTTCTAGCTCTTTTTTCATAAAAATCGTTTTGAAGAATAAAGAGTTATTAACATATATTCTTTTTGTTTCAGTTCAGTAACCTCAACCAATCGATAATCTTGAATATTAAAAAAGCGACTGGCTTCCTCAGTACGGATCCTATTAGGATAGACGATGGTTCCTAGGTCGAAAAGAAGATATGGATATTCTCTTGACCATATATTGGTCTTAAAAAAGAGGTAAGTGGGTTTAATTCAGTTGATATTTGGTCGATAATGAATTCAGTTTATTTTCATTTAATTAATTTACAGTCTCCTTAAATATGAACAAGGTATGAAAACATATTTATAATACTCTATTATAGCCCTTATTTTACCTTTGGGTATTTAAGGCTTATTTTTCGCTCACCACAGTGTGTGGGAATTCTTCTGTGACTTTCAGCCTCCCACCGAATTCAAAGTTTTTTCTCACCTGCAATTAACGTATTATAAGTGAAAGGTACAAAAAGAATATATTATTACATTAATAATGTTCACGCCCTCAAAATATTTATACAATTTAATTAATGTCGTTATGGTTAATGATATAAGGAACTATAAACTCAAATTACAAGCACACTGTTTTTTACAATCGTATACTTCTTACGTTGTTATTTTTTTCATTATTTGACGACATTTTTAATGTGATATTAATTATTAAAAAATTATTTTTATAAATACCACTCGTATTTCAGACATCCGCTTTAAAAATGTGTATTGCTTATTTATTATGTTTTTTTTTTTGGCATCTGTTCCGCAGGTTGTCGCTTCGAGTCATCGTGAGCTTTAGCATAGAAAAGAGGATGTAATTATAGGTAATGGGTAGATTTCGGTAATCATTTCATCAAGAAATAAAAGTTTCAATATTTCAAAGTATAGATGATTTATACTTAATTAATTAATTAATTTCTTCCACATATAGATAATTTATTTTAAATATTTTTATTTTGAAGATAAGAGATATGTCCAAGGCCGGAATTCGAACTCGGGTATCCTATGTTTCCGTCATGATGCTCTACCACCCGAGCTATCCTTGTTCGTAATTCGGTCAGACAAATCCATTCTCCATTTAAAATTATAACAATTGATAAAAAAATAAAATATTTTTTTCATGTTCATTTCTAGATGAAATGATAACCGAAATCTACTCATTGCCCATAATTGAATTCTCTTTTCCTCACTAAAACTCACGATAACTTGGATTTTTGTAAAATATTAAATGGTAACGAATGAAAAGTAACAACTTGTGATTCCACTCGAAGCGACAACTAGCGGAATAATTACCCACTTTTCTAATGACATACCCTACATCTAAATTAAATAGTACAAATGAAAGCGAATCATTTTGTTTTTGAACCGAGCCAACTTCGAGCTTTTCTGGAAAATAGTTATAGATTCTATCTTAAAGTTTCTTTCATACACAGTCCCACTAAATCTAACTAGCACATTCCTTAACTTTTTTGGACAAGAAACATATTCACGTTACAGTCAAAATTTTCATGCATTAACAGTTCCAAGAAGGAAGTGAATAAAAATGGTTTCTCATCATAAACGTAAGCTGAGATTCAACGCACGACACTGTTCAAACAATGACACAATTTCCAGTCGTTCTTCGTGTAATGTAGGGTAACTGTGTTTGTACAAGAATTAAACTTACAAATGCCATTCATATCTTCGTTGTAGTTCAATTACCCTGCGTGTAGACTTCTAAAGTTTTAGTTTTGTTATTGTTACCCAACATTATTTTGTATAGGTGGGAATGATAAGGAAGTTTTTTTTTGAATGGGGTTTGGTAAGTTTATTTTATATTTTTTTTAAATTACATTTTTTCAACTTCGATTATCAGATTTTCTAAGGTTATGTGTTTGTTAATAGAGTTTTAAATCATTACTATGTTCTTTTAGTCAGGAATGATGGGTTGCCAATCTATCCTAGCAACAGTTGGTTGACAGAGACATATAAATATATTTGTTTAATTATTTTTTTAAATAAAACTTAAGAGGATGTTTTGCTCTTTTTCTTTTTTGATTTGATCTTTCTTTTGGTGTATGGTTTGATGATGACTGAACCGAAACGTTGATTCGTTAGTTTTTTTCGTTATAATGAAGTTTATTTATTCGGAATTGATTATTCTTTAAACCATTTTCTAATATTCAGGCATCAATTTTTCAATGTTTCCTGTATACTTCCACTATATAGATATTTTGACAGTGATTTATTGAACCTCTTATTTCTGGTTCCATTTAGATAAATAAATGTATGAGAGGAAAATAGTTGGCTGGATGATAAAATGGAGAACGGAGATAGTTGGAGGGGGGGTGCAGTCATAAAAAACACTAAATAAGTACTAGACTTATATATATGTGCCGACGTTTCGACCTATAGTGTAGGTCATCATCAGGGCAATTTGAAGAGAGAAGCCGTTGGGTGCACCGGCTAACAATGAAAAAATCAACTTTCATTGTTAGGTAAAAAAACAGTGTGCTTGTAATTTGTGTTTATAGTTCCTTATATCATTAACCATAACTATATTAATTAAATTGTATAAATATTTTGAGGGCGTGAACATTATTAATGTAATAATATATTCTTATTGTACCTTTCACTTATGATACGTTAATTTCAGGTGAGAAAAAACTTTGACTTCGGTAGGAGTCTAAAAATCACAGAAGAATGAAAGAACCCACACACAGTGGTGAGAGAAAAATAACCCTTAAAATACCCAAAGGTAAAGTAAGTGCTATAATAGAGTATTATAGATATGTTTTAATACCTTGTACATATTTAAGGAGACTGTAAATTAATTAAATAAAAATAAACTGAATTCATTAACGACCCAATATCAACTAATTGTTATAACAAATCAAATTTTTTCATTGTTAGCCGGTGCACCCAACAGCTTCTCTCTTCAAATTGCCCTGAAGATGACCTACACTGTAGATCAAAACGTCGGCACATAAATATAAGTCTAGTACTTATTTAGTGTTTTTTATGACTGCACCCCCCCACTATCTCCGTTCTCCATCTAGATAAATAAATCTTTGAATATTAGTCATTATATATATAGAATTATTGTATTGCACAATTGTTGTATTATTATTGTAGACTACAATTACATCTTTTCTGTCAAAATATGTGCATTTTTTCTTAATTTAATTTTATTGTTTTGTTTCTGAATTTCTTGGTATTAGGGTTGCAGTTTTAGGCCAAATCACGTTTTTGCTATAAAAAAAAATTAAAAAAAATAATTAATTTTTAAAACTTGGAAACGCATCTCAAGGGCCAAAAATTTAATTTTTTAAAAAACCTTTACTCTTCAAGAAAAAAAATAAAATCGGCTTCCAGTCAACTCCTTTATTGTTTTATATGATAAAACGTTTCGACACTATGGTGTCATTTTCAATTATTTATTTTTCTGCATTCCTTAACTTTAAATAAAATAACAATAATTACAATAATATAAAATTTGTTTACATAAATGTCCAAAAGATAACATACTATGAGTATAAATACCTGGAAAGTCAATATTTTTTAAAAATCATTTTTAAGGAGATCTTTTGTCCTCCATAGTCAAACTTATATTCCATTACATAAAAACCAAACCCTGATCCTTGAACCATCTAATCCTTTTTCTTGAAGATGAAATTCAAATAAATCCAGTTTAAAAAAAAGGAAAAAATTATAAGAAAACCTTTACTTTTAATTTTCGTTTATAAAAAAAAAATTTAATCATGAACTATTGTTGTGGTAAAGCATTAATTATTTTGTGAGACGATAAGAAAAATTGAATATTTTATTGAACTATCGTGTCTATTTATACCCCCAATAAACCTTTTGTTAATATTAAAAAATATTATTTGTTTAAAATTTAATTAATAATGACTTTTACACGATTATGACGTTTTTATAGATAATTTATAAATACCCTTTTGTTGTAACCACGATGTCTGCTTTAATTGTTTAAAGTTTAATAAATAAATTAACTATAAATTGTGGTACATTACATTAGATTTATTCAATGTCCTTTATCTTTTTTTCTCTACGTATCTTGAATATGTAAAGGTCTAATACATTTTTAATATTATTTCGTCTTATTTATTAATATTGTAATGAATTAATTATGTATTATAATTTATAAATTATATACAACATATAAAATATAAATTATTTTTATGTGGCAATTTCACTTGATGATTAAACACAAATACACGTATTTGGCCAAGTACAATGATTAACTATTAATACACTTCCAGATAAAGAATACGCGAATCACTTAAGAATCTTGACTCTTATTATTTTATATCTCCACAAATGTAAAGATTTGACTCATTGCATTTCCTCTTATAAGTTGAAAAAATGGGTAATAAAAGTCTAAAGATGTCTCATTTCTTTAAAATAAAGCTTATAACTTTTTAATGTACTATACTGTACTCGCCCGCTATAGTCCCAAAATTGATTGTTTTAAGATCGATTAAAATAATTATTCTAAGCGATTTTGAAGTTTAATGATTAATAAAATAATAAACATATATAATGCTATGATAATTAATTCAGGAAAACTTTGATGAGTGTCACACGTCCATTTGTACAGTAGGTACAAAACGTATGATTAATGGGAGAATGGATCATATATATGTATATAAATGTATGTATTATAATACAGTACGATATACTGGTAAGTAATTTTTGTATTTTTTTTTTGTTCTAAGTAATTAACAATATAGATATTTGTATATGCTATAGAAACATAGAGTATCATTATTGGAATCAACTATCATTTCGGTAAACAACGTGTCAGATAAAGCGTTTCTCAATTGTGTTTAATTTTGAAATATGATTTGAGGGACATTAGTAAACGAAAGTCCTATATTTCAGTTTATATTAGGTAATTTTATCGGATTCTGTCGATAAAAGTCCAGTAGGAATGGAAAATTTTAGGTAAGGAAATGAGTAATAAATATGTATATTCATTTGGGGAAAACCTGGCAGTTGAGCGCGATCTCCGACGAATTATCTCTCTGCACAGCCGTTGTCTTAAGAACAATACAGTCTCAACTATGTACTGAACTCAAGACCTTTCATGAATTGTGGTGGTGCATTTTTACTTAATGAATATATATAACGTATATAGAAATGTTTATACTTTTGATTGAACCACTACAACTCATGAAGAGCCTTTAAACAGCATAGTAACTCACTACCCTACATACTGAGCTACCCAGTTCCCGGATAAAAATTTACCATCAATAAATATATAAATGATTAATGTTATGGTTACAAAATCATTGAAATGGTTAATGGAACTTTCAGAAAGTAGTGGGGTATCGTTTGATTGCCCGGAAGAACGGATTAAAAGAAACAGCGTGTTTGCTGCAGAATTTAACGTGTCACGTTATTTATTTTACTCTGTGAAGTTATAAATTATTGCGAATCGATGCCTTGTTGCTTATTTCAAGACGTTGGTTTATGATTTATATAAAGGATAGGCTTGTTCAGTTTGTTTGTAATGACTTGAAAGATTGGTAAATACTAGTATACATTTTTTTTTGCAACCGTATAAATGGGCATGTCTTAATTTAATATCGCAAGTCTAAGCAATCCATATCCTCATTTTTAATATCCGGTAAGTTTCAAAAGAAAAATATGTACCGGAGGCAAATATAGAGAAGTAAAATTATAGTAATGTAAAGTATAGTAGTGCTAAGTACGTTAGTGTTAAGTTTAGTGGAGTAAAGTATAGTAATTTAAAAGTATAGTAATGTAAAAGTACAATAGTATCAAATATAGTTGTTTAAAGTATAGTTGTGCTTTGTAATTAAAATAGTAAATAATTAAATTTAGGTCCCCACTTAAATTGAAGATATATTTAGGTATCAGTTCCGCAGGTTTGTCGCTTTATATTAAGTTACAACTAGTTTTAATTGTTCGTTTAATTTTTTATATTTTTCAAAAATACAGTTTATCGTGGGCTTTGGTATGGAAAAGATAATGTAATTATGGGGAGTGTATAAATTTCGGAAATCGTTACATCTAGAAATAAACGTTTCAACAAGCATATATCTGTGGCACCTGTGCATAGTGGGCTAAGTCGAATTTTGTGAATTTCAAGCTATCTACTTAGAATCGTAATTTTTCTGAACTTATTTTAAGTTCAAGATTGGAGTATCAGTCCACCACAAAGGAATATCCTTCATTGCAATGGACGAACACTTAGCGTGTTAGGCACAAGGAAAGAGAAAAAAATTACGAGTCTAAGTAGATAGCTTGAAATTCACAAAATTCGACTTAGCCCACTATTCACAGGTGCCACAGATATCATCTATTCTTCGAAACGTTAGTTGAAACCTTTATTTATTGATGGAATTATTACAGAAGTATACACATTTCCCACAATTACATTAACTTTTCAATACTAAAGCTCATGATAACTTGTATTTTTGAAAAATATTAAAAGGGAATGGAATGAAAAGTTAAAAATTGTTGTGACTCAACTCGAAGCGTCAACCTGCGGAATAATTACCTAGGTCTTGAATAATTTTATACAAATGTCAATTAGAGCAGTTAATTCCGTTGATTACGAATTTTGCATTGCGGCGCTGTGATTCATAAAGAGGCGGAATTCCGGATATGTATAAGAATACACGATAGTTTTTTAAAATAAATAATTACAATTATAAATAAACAATTTAAAGATCATAGAAAGATTGATGATGTAAGTTATTTGTAACGAGAAGGCATGACGAGGTGGCCGAGTGGTTAAGGCGTTGGACTGCTAATCCAATGTGCTCTGCACGCGTGGGTTCGAATCCCATCCTCGTCGAAAGTTTTTTTTTCATAATTATTAAATATTATTTATATATTTAAATCCATAATCAATTTATTAAATTAACATATTAATTACGTTAGGAATTTTATAAAATGATTGATATGCTTAATTAATTAATATTATTACACATTATTATCAGTATGAAATGATTTAATTAAGGTAAGCTGCTAGCTATTTTTATCTTATCTCCCTTATCAGGCATAAACTCTCAAAAACTTACAGACCTGAAACTAGTGCTAGGGTGTGTCCAGCAAGAATAATTCTTTCAGTTTTTTTTGTTTATCTCCGAGGGAATACCAGTTGGAAATGTGCTAAGGGGGGCGGAGAAATGAAGGTAAAATTAAATTAAAATTTTTTGTAAACATCTCTAAAACAATAAATATTTAAGTTTAAGTTAGAAAAAACAATTTAATAATAATAGTGAACATTAAAATAAAATTTGATCAGTTAATGTGGAAAACGTTGCACTTTTCTTAAGGCAAAAAACAACAAATTTCGGTAAGCAAAAAAACAATTTTTGGTTTTAGAGCAATAGTATTTTATTCATTATTGGTTATTGCATTAAAAATATTATATATATAAAAATCAGCAATAAGATCTCACCATTTACAAGTAACTGTGATATTGCTCCATGTTTGATTATATATTTATTGTACTTACACGTACTTAAAATGGGCAGAATTCTATTTATTGATGTGTTCTGTGTGTTATTATTATTTTTTTATAACATTAAAAATTCAAAAATAATGCAAAATTGTTTGAAAACCACAGTTGAAGACCAAATTATCCAAAAATTGTTGGCCCGATAAAATGATTATTTTTTTTTAAATATATGAATTCAATTTAAAAATAACGTTATTAACATAGAATTAAATTATGTGTACTTTGAAATACAAAATCTTCAAAAGTTTTACTAATATAAACTATTTCTATTCAATAAAAAGAGACCTAATGCTATTTTTTATTTCGAGATTGGTTCGGGTACAAGCCAATGATTAGGAAAAAGTACTTATCCCTCTTTAATGATTTATGTAATAATATTTTAATGAATCAAAGGATAAGTAAACGAGCCAATAAAAAAAATAAAAATAATATTTGCTCAAAAATAAAGTTATGGCTTATCGAATACTATTTAATATCATTATGTATCAAATATAAATATAAATAAAGTAGTTAATTAATTATAAATAATTATTTTATATCTATGAATTATGGAAAACTAAAGTACTCTCTCTGTCTGGGTGAGGTAGGTAAAAGTGCACCCAATCAATAAATGCCTGTCACGTTACACATATGAACATTATTATTAACAAGAAATTATTATCAACTAGCTTTCAGATCTCTCGGTCTTTTCTGTGCCACATCCTTAATCTTAGTATCTCGAAATGCAGTCATTTTTTATTTTTTTTATTTCTGCTATCGGTAGGGCTCTTGCCAATAGATCCTTGAAACTGAGAGAAAAATTATTCCATGTAATTTTAATAAAGTTTTATATAATTGTTTTCTAACTTTGTTCCAGACGAATATAGGTATTTCAATGAAGTATATAATTAGAAAACTTCCATAAGTTTTACAATATAAACTTTATCTTATTTAATATAAAAACAGATAATGCTATTGATTATTAATTATTACTCGTCCATTACCTACAGTAAAACAAGCTTAAGTAAAATGCAAAACAATGTCATTCCGAAAAAAGTCCTTAAAATCATTACAATGTTCAGGCTTTGTGTTCCATCATTTGGCTTAACAATTATAGAGCCCATTAAAATTGGTAACGGAAAACCTTCATGTAACTTATCAAACATTAAAACATCTATAGAATAAATTTAAATTATTTGTTTAATTGCTAAGATATTTATCAAGATTCAGTAACCTCCTTTACATTTCAAAATAAAATCTATAGTGTAAAATAAGAAAAAAATGTAGCTAATTGTATTATTAGTAATAAATATTTGTATCTAAATTACAATTATATTTGTTATACTGTACAAATTATGATGATTTCATCATTTGTATATTTTTTGTCATTTTTCATTGTCGCTAATGCTTCCAGCAGACAAAGCAATCTTAAATAAATACAATCTAAAAAAAAAAATAACTAAATGATTAGAATTAATAGTAAAATAGAATTAATGGATGTAAAGATGCTTGAAACTGTCGCTCTAATTGACTGTAGGATATATAATTTATGTCGATTTTTTTTAAATTTCAAGTTTATTATTATACAATGTTTAAAATATTACAAATTGAATGTTTTATTTTTGAACCCAAAGAATTAAAAGCTGGTGAAATCATATCAGATAAGGGTTGCTCCTTTATTTACTTTTCCCACCTCTCCAGATAGCAAAATCATCAATATGGGAGTTCATATGTGATCAAGGATGACTAATTTATGACTAACTATTTCTTTTTATTTCCTTTCTTGTCTCACATTTGTTCAGATTCATAATCAGTTCCACCTGTTACAGAGTAATACAATCATGTGGCTTGCGGTCGTAAGCTGTTTCTTAGTTACAGGTAAGTAAAAGATATAAAAGAACTAATGTTAACATGATTTCAATTTATCTAATAATTATATTTTGAATTTTCAGCCACAAATGCTTTGGATATAAAAGAAAACCTTCCCAGTAATTTAAAAGAGTGCTACCAAGATACCATCATAACAACGAAAGACAATCTTCTTCCTTTCACATTAAATACATTGATATCATTAGTCAGGAAATTAGAAGAAACTGTTAACACTGATATTAGGGTTTTGTCATCAGCTATATCGCAGACGTAAAGATTTTTTTATATATTATATTATTTAAATATTATTATAATTCACCAATAAACACTTAGTTCTTGCTTACCCAATATTATGCTGATCAGTGCCCCTCCCTTATAAATAATAGATGATTTTTACATTTAAAAAATTATTTATAATAAATTTAAACAAATAATCACATATTGAACTAGACAATTATTTTTATTCATGCTAGTATTGGTAAAGCAAATGTTGGGGGGGGGGAATTATTATCAATCATAAAATTTAATTTTTTACATGAAAGGCTTAATTAATTGCTGGAAACTTCTTAACTGTTAATATTTACATACATTTAAAAAAAACTCTTTAATTATGATTTTAATATCTATAAAATTCATTTTTTCTTTAATTTAAAATAAAATTTTAATTTAACTCTTGTTTAAATAATATCAGTAAATAAAAATTAGAAGGGATATTAATTGTTTGTTTTACAGCAGGTGGCCAGCCTGCAACCTTTCCAAAAAGCTAGACATCTTACAAAAGCTTATATAATATTTTGCTTTTAAATCTTATATATTAATTGTTTCCATAGTTTAACAAAGTTTTAGCTTATTTTATATTTATTCATAATAAAATATAAATCAACTGAATACAGTTTTTTTCTTTTTCGATCAGGGATAATGCAAGTCCCAATATAACAGTTAATTTTTTCATCAACAATATCCCTCTATGTAACTATATCTACTTTATACTTTAATAATTTATATTCAAGCTCATTTAAATTTAATTGTGTAACAGTTGCTTGTTTTAAATCAATAATTAATGAAAAATGTCTGATTAATAGTTAATTCCTGATAATTAACTATCTTATATGTTTCTAAAATAATTAGTATTTACATATCTCTGTTAGTAAATTTTCATTTTTACTTATTTGTAGCCGTATAAGCATTTGCAGCATTTGATAATGAATATTACCTGTTAGGTAATACATATTTAGAATAAAAAGACAAAATAGAAAATTAATATATACTATATTAATAGTTAATAATCTGAATGTATATTGAATATATTAATAATATATTGTCAAATATTTATACAAATAAATTATTTATTAGGTATCGTTTTGATGGAATCCAAAGAAATCCAGATGTGCCTTGGTCTGAGAATGTAATTCCTTACAGTATAACAGGATCAGAATTTTATTTATTTAAAATGCTATTTGAAAATATCATTCACAGCACACTACCGATCCCTAACAATACACTTTCAAAGATTGAAAGAGTAAGTATTTTTTTTTAAATATTGTTTTTCTTCTTTGATTAGACATCAAATGTCATATTTAGAAAGATAATTTTTTCATTTGAATCTATAAAAGTATAGAACATGATTTAAATGTTTTTGAAAATTCATGTATTTTAATCATTTGTAATTTAAGTTTACTAAAATAAAGTGTTATTTACAGTGCACTTTACATTCAATGCTCAGTTTGTCTGTTGACCCATGGGACAGAGGAGACAACAATGAGCCATGCAGTAAAATTTCGAAATATTCCAGTTCTTCGAGTTGGCAATGGGGAGGAGTTCGTTTTCCAAGATCTTTGTCAAATAGGGAAGAAATTGAGACTTTCGATCCGCATGAAGGGTGAGTGAATTATATTCTACTTAATAGTTATAAATATTTATGAGTCAGTCATCTAAGTATTATGATAGGAATGAAACTTATCTTTTAAACTGATCAATAACTAAATTTATTAATTCCAGCTATACATTAACTACGTGATATGTATTCCACATGCCTCTTTTATTTAATTTTCATAGCTTAATTAGTTATCTAATCATTTTCACTTAATCAACCGTTGATGCTAATTATTTATTCCAATTATTATCTGGTGTATTATTAATTAACCTACCAACATTATTTCCTCCGTTCTTAAATCCCGCTCCAGTTCTACCGGATTAGATGAGATACCCGTCAAACTACTCAAATTATGCCTCATTGATATCTTACCTGTCCTACTTTTCATTTATAACTTCTCACTACAAAAAGCAGTATTCCCGACTTCCTGGAAAAAATCCCTAGTCCATCCTATAAATAAAACCCCAACCCCATTATCTCCCAAGGACTACCGGCCAATCTCCATACTTTCCAACCTTTCCAAACCTCTCGAAAGAATAGTCCAGTCCCAAATATCAAATTTTCTTGAACAGTCCAAACTCCTCGTTCCGCTTCAATCAGGCTTTCGCCCAGGTTTTTCCACTCAATCTGCCCTTACCAAAATCACCAATGACATATATAAAGCCATGGACAACAGACAAATAACCGTGCTAATCCTCCTAGACTTTTCTAAAGCTTTTGATTCCTTGGACCATTCTATCCTTTTCTCCAAACTAAAGTCATTGTCTTTTTCCTACAGTTCTATTCTATGGTTCCAATCCTTCCTCTCTGATAGGTCCCAAGCGGTCTCTATGCCCAACCAACCCCTTTCCTGTTTCTGTACTCTATCCTCAGGTGTGGCTCAGGGCTCAAGCATCTCTCCTCTCCTTTTCAACTGTTACATCAATGATCTTCCTAAATCTGTTCACCACTGTTCCTACCATCTATATGCTGACGACTTCCAAATCTATTTATCCTTTCCTCCATCCGGGCTTTCATATGCGTTCGCCAGTATTCAGCAAGACCTAGATAGTATCAGTGCCTGGGCAAAGCTGAACAAACTGGAACTGAACGCAATGAAAACCCAGGCCATTGTTCTAGGTTCCAACTCTCTCCTTGCAACTATCCCCACCCTTCCAACATTAATCCTAAACGACCACCCCATCAGTTTCAGCTCCTCCGTTAAAAACCTAGGCATTACCATCGACCAAAACCTTTCCTGGAAACCACATGTCACCCAAATATCCCGACGAATAATTAGTTCCCTAAAATTATTCCATCGTTCTCGCCATCTCCTTACACAACCTACTCGGAAGCTGCTCGTATCATCCCTCATCTTCCCCCACTTCGACTACTGTAGTGTGGTATACGGGGGCCTCTCGAAAATGCTTGAGAGCCGCTTAAAAAGAATAATGAACTGCGCTTTAAGATTTGTCCTTGGTACTCCGAGGCGATCCCGGGTGTCACATCACTATGATGAGTTAAAGTGGCTCTTCCCTCCCATCCGTAGACAATATTTCCTTAGCGTTTTTCTATACCAATCCATCAACTCGCAACACCCTTCATATATCTATAGTCTCCTCCCATTCAAATCCTCTGTCCAGCTGCACAAAACAAGATCTCGCCTTTCCGATTTCTACATTCCTTCCCACAGAACTAAGGCATTCGAGCGCTCCTTCCTCGCCCGCTCCACCACTGTGTGGAATTCAATCCCTCCTTTCATCCGCCATTCCTCTTCACTAGCTTCATTTAAATCCCTGCTTTTCCACCATCTCTTGGCATCTCAAAAAGTCGCTCTCCAAGCAGGTCAAAGGTATGCTTGAATATATCAGTATTGTAAACTCGATCCCGCTACCCTTGTTTTGTTTATTTTTCCAACAACAATGATGATACCGACTTTTAAATATATTATCGCATACTATGCTAATCAATTATTTTAGTTAGTAATTTCGTCATCAACTACTGTATTAATATTATTAATCATTATTTTGTTAATATAAATATATTTATTTTCTACAATTAGTTAAAAGCAGTCAAGTTCGTTGTATTTTACTTATTTATTTTCTTATCTATTTCTATTTTTAAAATGTTTTTGTTCACACTTGATTATTTCATGATTTGTGTTATTATGTAGCCTTCTGGCCAGATGAATTTTATGTTTTTTTAATTTGTTCATTATTGTTATTCTAAAGGGACTTGGTCCTAGAATAAAGTTTATTTTCTATTCTATTCTATTCTAATTTAATAAAGAATCATGTCATGACCCTTGACATTTCAACACATTGCTGTTACATAGTTGATTACTAAAAGATAACAATTTAGTGGTTTGTTTTTTATTGTTTTATTGTATTAATTTTTAATTATTAATTAAATTAAGTTAAATATTAATTAATTTTAATTATTAATCATTTGAAAAAATAGACAATTTTGAAACTGAGCATATGTATGCCACTATGTTTTCATTATTTCTAAATTAACCCTTTAGCGACCTTGAACTACTATAATAGTCCGAGCGCGCCGTGCCGTGGGGACCGTGGACTATTATAATAGTCCGGTGTCAGGTGGGCTCCACGGACCATGGACTATTATAATAGTTTTGCTTCTCCGGCGTTTCTAGACCGTGAGCTACAATAGTAGTTCAATTCCTAGAGCCATCTAGGTGTCCGCATGACAAGCTGGAATAATTTTTTTTGACAACAGATGTCGTACAAATTCACTTTTGGCTATATTATTTTTCGTAAAGTGTGTCTGTCGTGTTTCGGCATTTATCACACCTAAAAGAATTTTTAATTGTATAAATTTGTATTTAGACATTTCAAAAAAATAAGGTATATGTATAAATTTGTATATAGACATTTCAAAAAAATAAAGTATATAATTGTATAATTTTTTAAATAATTAAAATTAATTTACAGTAATTAAAAAAAAAAATTTAAAAATATGTTTTTAAATTCACCAGTGCCAGTCCATTCACCATTCCAAGTCCGGATCAAAAAGGATGATGGGAAACTATAAGGAATTAAATAAAAAAACATGATTTCAGAGTCAAAAAGTAATCGGTTCAGCGGGCACGGTTGACTTTTCTACCTCTCGGTCCAGCCAGCCCGCTCTGACCCGGCCGTATTCGGTCGCTAAAGGGTTAAGGACTGATATTTATATACAATAGGGAACACTGTTGGATCAGAAAACCCTCCCGGGGCTTAGCCAGCCTGCATAAATAAATGCCCTTATTTGGGAAAGAGATTTACCTAGTGTGTTAGTGTTTCATAAGCTTAATAAACTCCTTGCACAACTGTTGGCACAGATGTAGTATGGTCATTACAAATGATGGGGATCATAAATTGTAGTGGCATTGGATTTTCCCCAATAGAAACCTCTTTTGAGTGAATAATGGTTGAAATTTGTTAAAAATATTCTTATTACTAGAATAATTTTTGTTTCTATAAATAGTTTTGTTGACTTAAAGTCATGTTTTTGTTTCTATAAATAGTTTTGTTGACTTAAAGCCATGTTTTTGTTTCTATAAATAGTTTTGTTGACTTAGTCATATTTTTGTTTCTATAAATAGTTTTGTTGACTTAAAGTCATGTTTTTGTTTCTATAAATAGTTTTGTTGACTTAAAGTCATGTTTTTGTTTCTATAAATAGTTTTGTTGACTTAGTCATATTTTTGTTTCTATAAATAGTTATGTTGACTTAAAGTCATATTTTTGTTTCTATAAATAGTTGTGTTAACTTAAAGCCATATTTTCGTTTACAATCGATCCAGGCCAAGGGTATTCATGTTTTCTATTTTATCAAAGGTTCACCTAATTGAGGTGTGTGAGTCCCGCCCTCCCGCTATTTTTTCTGCCACCTTCAAAATAATTAATGGAATCAGTTAATAATTACTATTTATAATATAAAACTTTAATTCTAGAAAGAACACTTAATTTTTTTATTGTATTTGAAACAAAGAAATTATGAATAATAAAAATTAAAAAGCCTACTAATCGCCCTTAACCCAATAAAAATTCTGAAACTCTAATATACATAGGGTAAACCTTAACTAGGTAAAGATTTGTTTAACCTATTTTACTATTAAAAAACTTTAAGCCTAGTTGGGATAGATTTAAACATTATTCTTTTCTTATATTTTTATAAATCAATAAAGTTTATTTATATATATCAATTAATGCAGCCTACTAGAAAATCACATTTAGTCTACTGAAATAAATTGATAATATGCTATAATACCCTTTTTTTCAACGTAATGTGGTTGCATCAAATATTTTTCTTCCTCATTAGCCTTAAAACTGTTTTATTAATTAGCATTGTCATCGAAATATTTGTTTCAGGCCTCAAAATGATGAAGAAATGTACGGGCGTTCAATATTGCAGACATTTTCAAATGCCATGGAAAGTCAATGCCCATTGGAAAATGGTGTTATTTACCACAAGTTAGTACTTTAACAAAATTATTATTTGTTTAATTGCAGTTCATTTTCAATAATTTGGTAGTTAATAAAAGATAGTGTAGCACAAAGTTAAAAATTAATACACAATGCATGTAAATATAAATATAATTTGGGTTTTCTAGATGAAGTGTACTATGTTAATGTACTTTACCTTAATGTATCCATTTCTATAAATCTTTATATTCTATAAATAAGTTTAAATTAGAATTGAAGAATTTTATCAACAATTACCGTCCGCACGCCAAATTATTTATTTTATTTACTACTTCTTTATATGATCAAGAGGAAGTGCTTACATTTTTAACAGCTTGGAAAATAAAACTTAGAATTAAAACTAAAAGAGATGTGATCATTTGTTTGTGACTGTGGGCTTAAAGAATTTATCTTCTTTTGTAATTAAAGAATCCACATAATTGATAAAAATAAATCTAGTCCTTAAATAAATATATTCATTTCATATTTTTTAAATATATATGAATGAAAAGTAATCAAATACATTTTTATTATTTAACAGGAATGGTGCTGTAACCCCAGGAATAGTTCTGGCTGGTATCGCAACTGGACTTCAACCGGAGAATATTAATGTCAATAACTTATTCAATAATATTTCTCCGCGTCTTAGACAACAACAGAGACAGATCCCGTTTGGCAGAGCACAAACTGGATCCCGAGTAAATCCAGGAGGTTATGATGATGGAGCAGGAGGCTATGGAGGAAGAGGTACTGGCGGAGGCAGAGGTTATGGTGGTAAATCATATGGAGGTTCCAGCGGATCTGGAGGATACGGAGGTTCGAGAGGATATGGAGGTGCAGGAGGGTACGGAGGTTCTGGTGGTTATGGTGGTTACGGAAGTTCCACTGTAGATAACCGATACGTATCAACATTAGCTGGTAAGTAAATTACTTATTACTTAAAGAAATATATTTAAAAATATAATTAAAACTTTTTTTGATAATTATTCTGCAGGTTGTCACTTCGAGTTTAGTCTCGACAAGTTTTAACTTTTCATTCATTTCCCTTTTAATATTTTCCAAAAATATGAGTTAACAATGCGCTTTAGTATGGAAAAGAGAATGTAATTATGGTAAATTTGTATACTTCAGGTAATCATTTCAAATCAACGTTTCAACGAACATATATCATCAATACTTCAAAATGTTAGTGGAAACTTTTATGTTTTGATGAAATGATCACCAAAATCTTCACTCTAAGTATATCATCTATACTTCGAAATGAGTTTAAGTCTGAAAAAAAAATTGTATAAAATGGTTTTTACATTAATTAAATCTAATTATGAAATAATAATCATTAAAACCAGAATAATATCTGTTGAGATTTGAAGATTCTGAGAAGGATTATGGAATCTGTTTCTATGTTTCTAGATTCAGAGAAATGGTATTCATTAAGAACACCTCTCAAATACTTTGAGAGAGCTAATATTTATTTTATTATTTTTTTATTTCACTCCTTAAACAGTACTACTTTAAAAATGTATTACTGATTTGTGATAAATCTTTATAGAATACAATATTTATTTTTTAATTCATTACTTGTAAAATATATTTAATTTATTAGTAAAAATAAACAATAAAATATTTTTAAATATTATTATAAATATAAATGGTTTATAAACTCAAATTTCAAATATTAGTCCTTAAGATAAACAAAATTGTTATAATTGTTTTTAAAATTAATCCTTAGTGTGTACTTAATTATATTACATGAATTAATTAATTTTATCAATTAATTGGTTATATTAATTATATTTTATTAATTCTTATGTTAATGCTTTATAAACTGATACTTAAAATATTACTCTTAAAGATAAATACAATTGTTATTGTGTTTTTTTAATCAATTTTTATGATAATGATAATAGTAAAGAGGAAATATATTATTTTTATTGCTTACAAATGTTTATGCTAATTACAGGAGAACTTGCTGAGGTCGCTCTCTTGCTTGGCCCGCAACAGGGAATCAAAGTAGGTATGGCTGGGGGATGGAACGATACGGCAATTCCGAAATATTATTTCATCAGTGATTACATCAAATATGCACTCAGCGATGCAAAAATCAGAGGAAGTGTCGATGGCAAGTGAATTATAATTTTTCTTAACTGTACTTTTTCAAAAATAATGCTTCTTAATTTAAAAAAAATATCATACAGGTCTGCTGTTGGCGAAGGATATAAAGAATTTCTACGATGCGTCATCCGGTGGACTGAAGCTGTCACAGGTTTTGGGAATGTATTATTCGGAAAAAGGATTGTTTGGAGGCAAAGTTAAAGCTTGTAACAGGAGGGATTATTTGGATGAAATAGCTCCAGATCATGACTTAAAGGATCAGGTGAAATATTATTAATAATTTATAAAAGAAAAAAAAATGTACCACAACAAATTATGAAGGGTCTTGAGTTCGGTATGTGCTAGAGACTGTACTGTTTCTTGGACCAGGGTTATGCAGGTGATCTGTCCTAGATCACATTCAACCACCAGGTTTTTCCCCCAATTAAGGTTACACATTTTATAGAGCCTGGTGAGCCCCAGGAGGATCTCCAGATCCCACAGGATCCATGTGTTCATGAAATATGTTCACTATTTAATATATTTCTTATTAATGCGGTATCAAAACACTTTCAACAATCCTAATCAGACAACAATATTGTTTATAGACCAGTCATCCAGAAGTATAAATAAATAAAGAATTATTTTATAAAACTATTATAAATAAACAATAAGACAGCCCAAGCAATAGTCAAATTTGATCTATAATAAAGGAGACATTTGGTATTAAAAGCAGATAACTCCAAAATTTCAACAGTTGACTTTTTCACATTTTTCGCTAGTTTAGTCAAGCAATTTTGTTTAACACGATACTTTTCCACCTTATTTCTCTTTATATTAGTCCGGTACTGAACTTAAGTTTTGGTAGCATACAATTTTTTGACAAAACGAGTGAAAAATGTGAATAAGTCAATTTATGAAATTTCTGAGGGCGTTTGATCCAGACCATTTTTGTTAATAATTAATAAAGATGCTGTAAACTAAAATAATTATGGAGTAAACCAATAACTATCTAGAGCTTGCGTGCCAATAACTTCTCGAATCTACAAACTATTTTGAGAAAATATAACTATTTTATATCCTTTCTCAACAATTATTTTTTCTTTATTATTCAACTAAATGTATAAAAAATATGTTAAAGATTATATCATAATTTTATTGTTCTAGACTTTTTCGTTTGCTGCTGTCTTACACGATAGATTACCTCAGTCTGTAGTAATCAATGAAGAAGGTATCGAAAGCTACATATCTTATGCTGCGGACAGCCTGAGAAGTTATGTTGGTAAGATTGTGATTCCATTATGTTTATTCTGTAAGGTTTAAGAATACAAATAGATCATTTAGCAGGTGCAGTGCACAATACAATAAATATATTAGTAATATATAAATTCTAGAACATGTAATTATTCAACACATAATCGGCAAGAGTGTGAAACCACGTAAGTTCAAGATGGTTTGATATAGAGTCATTGCAAACATTGTAAATACAATAACAACATAGTGTTAATTTTTTTTCACTCTGTAAAATTTATTCATTTTCATTATTTTTTATAAATCCTCGCAAATTCAAATGGTTTGACATATAGTTATTGCAATGATTATACATAATATAATGATTAATTGTTAATTTTTTTGTACTATTTTGTATATAAGTTATTCCTATATATTATTTTTTATGAAACCATGTAAGTTGAAGAAGATTTGGTATAGAATTATTGCATCGATGGAACATACGACGATTTATTTTTAATATTTTGTACTCTTTGGAACATAAATCATTCACTTTTAATATTTTTTAAATAACAATACATTAATGTAAAATAACAATTTTTTTTTTAACATGCTTTGCCTGTCTTTGAAAAATAGTTTACAGTTACATGGTCTCACAATTTTTTATTACATAGATATTTATGTTGTGTTTGGCAATTGTTCTACATAAAATCTTTATAATAATATGTTGTTTATTGCTAGAGGAATATATTAAAGATGCGAGTGATACAGTCTAAGTAAAAAATATAATGATCATATCACAATGCAATCAATAGAAGTTGGTCTATTAGTTTCATAATATTAATTTAGTAGTAATAAAAAAAAAATTGTTCGGGTCATAAATATATTATAAAAATAATTGTGAATGAAATCCGTATAAATTTATATTTACCAACTATCAACCAATTTGATAGTCCTTATACCTTTTGAAAGATGTCTTGCTTCACATTTAATTATAATATTATTAGTTATTAGTAGGAATGAAGCAAATGTTAACTACATAATAAAGTTGAAGACTATTATATTATATTATTAATTTATAACAACCACTAGAATTTAAATTTGCATTTAAATATAAAAAATCATAACAGAACGTCTTTGATACTTTTATTTTATTTAATGAACATTTTACTAAACTTCATCTTTAATTTTCAGCTTCGATGACGGACCACTGCACAACATCAACATCCAACAGTTCGTACATACCTTCACCAGCGGTTGACTTGCATGTTGTAATCGATTCTAGATTCGAATACAGAGATATATCAAAGATATTGGTGTAAGTAACCACATTTTGTCCAATTATGAAATATTAATTATATATTTCATATTAAATATATAAAAATGTATCGCTAGAGACACAATTTTCATATAGTAAGTAATTCCTAAAACATACTATGTTTTATATTATACATCTTATGCAGGTAATGCAAAACAAATATATATAAATAAAATAACAACATTGAAACATAATAATTTTCTATTGAGAGACTTAGTAACTGAGAAAGAAAATTTAGTAAAATAAAATTAGATGTAGAAATGATAGATTAACACATAAGTACAGTTATGCATAATTATTAAATGCTTTTAAAATGTTTTTCATAAAAAATACAAATAAAAAAAAACTATTGAAATATTAATTTAAAGAAAAAAACCCTCGTTTTTATTTTAAGAAATAGTAAACAAACACATTTTTATATTAAATTTTAATAAAATTTAATCTTCTATAACAATCGGTATACAATAAAAAATAATACGAAAAACAAAAATATGATAAAATACTTAATAGGAATATTAATGAAAATAAACTTTTTCTTAGAAATCTTCATTTATTTTTTCTTCACAGATATTTATCATTAAATTTATATTTATTTTAAATAATATATAAAATATATTATACTTAAAAAATATAGTTTTTCAAAATATGTGGATTTATTCAAAATTTTGTAAAGTAAAAATTAGTTTAGTTATGCCCAAATGTAATAAATTGTGATGATCCAATTTAATTTATTTCATATAAAATTTACATTATTCAATTTTGATTCTAGGTATCTGGCCGATAACATGGAGGTTAACAAGTATGCAAGCAATTTCAGTGTAATTAACGGAGATGGCAGAGTTTTAGTCAACTCAGTCCAAAGTTCTCTTGATTTTTACAGCAATTTCACTTACAAAAATTACAGTTCAGGTAACTTAAGCAAATATTTAAATATATAAAATTTAAAATATATATATCAGAGAGAGAGAGAGAGAGAAATGCTTTATTTTCAGCAGTCCTGTCCAACTATATTGAATTGCCGTAATACACAGCATACTGATTACAATTTGTTTGTTTTAAATGCATATACATTAAATTTTGTTTAAAATACACTTACAAAGCACATTTAGCATGAATGTATGTTATTAGTTATATGAAACTAATTGAATTAAAGATTTATATATTTTATTTATGTTCATTTTAATTTAATATTTTTCCATATCTTTCACATAAGTAGCTTGTCTCTCATTTTCAAATAATTTATCTCTCCCACTAAATATAAAAATAAACAAAGCATTGAAACAAATTTTTACCACCATATTTAAGTCATCATATTTTTCAAATTCCTTACCTTTATCAATTTACCTAAAGGATGTTTGCAAAATAAAATCTTACAAATTAAAATATAGATTTTGGAGAAGTAATTAAGGCAGGAGATAAAAAATTATTGATGATGGGAAAGTCAAAATAGAATAATAGTCTCTTGAAAAATATCTATAACTTAAACATGGTGTTGGTATAATAATGTTTATATATATATATATATATATATATATATATATATATGTATGTATGTATTAATTACTATATAATGAATAAATATTTAATGTTTAATGTATAAAATTTTCTGTTTCAGTACCTAAAGGATTCGATATAGAGAAATTGGTAACATCGTCATTGGTCATCAGGTTCAAGAACAGACTAATCAACGATAAACAAACTTTATCAGGTGGAGGAAATGCCAGAGTAGTCCTGTTTGTTGTTAGCAGTGGAACTACTGTCAATAACCAAGATTACATTGTAAACAAAATTGCGTATTTCAAACAAATTATTCCAGGTAATTTCATTTTTTTTTAAGTATATTTCATTCAATTATATGAAGTAATAATTCCAAATAATTAGTAGAAACTATGATAGAATTTTATTTTTTGAGTTACTTAAAGCTATATCGTAATAATACAGTTGGATGTTGATTGTAAACCAATAGTTTTAAGGAACTTAATTATGACTTCCTAGTATTGATTAATCCAAGTAATCAAGTCCAAACATGACAACTGAATTCCAGATATTCAGAAATTACAGTCAAATCATAATATTAAAATGATTGTTAACACCTTTGTTATTTTTCAGATGTTAAATTTCTTTTCTTGGTGAATGGAGCAAAAGAAAAATTTTCCCGTTTTGTTGATGATTCGAAAAATGACATTTTCACTATAAGCGTATTCACAGATGTTTCCTTAGTAATGGATCCGGTAATCAGGCGTATTTCATCCAGTAAGTACTTAGTAAAGTTTTATTCATATATTTTAAATATGTTTTTAGGAAAAAATATTATTTAGTTTATGCTTTTTTTATTTATTATTTTTTTTTTTAGTTCCAAAGAGAATAATTAATCCTCAGTGTGGTATATCTTTTACACCGACGTGGTACAACCTGGCAACTATTAATGGTTATTTAGAAAATCCTGAAATCCATTACTATAAGGTCCATCCATATTATTTTTTCAAAGCAGCAAATGCACGCATAACAGTAAGGATTTTATTATTTCTTTATATATATTTAAGAACATATAATGTTATTTGGTATTGTTGTTAAATAAATTTCAACTAATGTTCACTCGTCAAGTTTATAATTGAATATATAACTACAACTCCGGTGAATAAGCGTTTAAGTAAAATTTTCTTCAAAATGAGCTCTCCATTCTTATAGCTAGGTCAGCTGAATCATGATATTTTCTTACTGATTAAGGGGATAAGTAATTAGCTTAAGTAATTGACTTAAAATAGAGTTATTGCTTATATTACAACTCTATTTCAAGCCAGAGAGTTGGAGAATGACACGATCCCGTTTCCCTCAATACAGTTAACTCTCCCTGGACAAAATTCGACTCAACTACTTATTCGTCAGGTAGTAGATATATGTCTAGTAATTATAAAAACTTAGAAACTATTCTGTTTGATTTGATAGAATATTTTAAATATTAAATAAATGCTGATTTAAAAGTTGGTCTGATACTCAACAGAAACATACAATCTAAACAATGAATAGGTTTTTAACTGGAATAGTATTTGTCTTTTCTTTTTTTTTCACATTAAGTATTTTGTATTGTTTTAAGGCTAAAATATCAAAATGACAGATATAAATTATTTCATTTTTTTTAAATTTTCATAATGCTAACATTAATTGAATTGGATGTTTTTACTTTTATAGTTCATTGCCTTAGTTGATACAACTTAACATTTTGGAGATACTGTGGTACGTAACACTATTTTTCAGGTTTTATTTTAGTCACAAGATCTTATGCCTGTGTTGTCTGGATATAAATTTTCTGTTTGTCACTAAGGCAAAAAATTTGTTTGTGACTAAGATAAAAAAAACATCCATATGAATATCAAACAGGCAGAAAGGTTTTTTTTAATGGAAAAAATTAAAGTTCTATGATTTTTTAAGAAAATTGTTTAACTTTATGAAGTTTAATTATCCAAATTAGTTTATATCTACATGCTTTTGAAACTTATAAAACAAAATTTTTTAATTTTTTTTTCGTTTTTTACTATTGTATAAACTTTTTTTTCTACTATTCTTTTTAACTTCAAAGCTTAAAATAACTTAAGAACAATAATAAAAACATAGGTCTATTTTTTTGATTGGTTTTAAATTTGTGTTTTAATATTATATTAATAATTTTGAAATTGTAAAAACTGTATGAGTGAATAAAAAAATAAAAAATTAAAGCTTAAAATTAGAAAATTAAAAACAAATGATGAGACCTAAAATACTCGTATAGCTTATAATGATTTTTGTTTCAATTTGAATCAAAGTTTGAGTCTTTAATACTTATTTAATCCATTCACATAAAATGATTCTAGAAGAAGTCATTCATTTCATATGCTAATGTAGACTTAGATAGATATCAGGAACGGTGGACGCCGTACAATAAATTATTAAATTATTTCGATTCTGTTTTGTTTAAAATGTTCATACAATTCATATAAAAGATAATCCCATTGATTTTTAAGGCACATCAAATTCAGTTTTATTTGTATATCAATGGGTTGATCAGTAATAAAATTACTTTGTAATAAAAAAAGGGTTTAATTAAAATAATTAAACATTACAGATCAAAAACGAAGACCTCACGAGGACTGTCACGGTGTGCACTTCTAGGCTTAATTCGATGCCGATTTCAAACCATACAAGAGGAGCGAGCGACGTGCAATGTTTCCCCTTGAAAGGATCGGACGCACACGACTTCTACATAAGCCAGGAGTTCTGCACCTCCTCATACGCGATTGACTGTAATCCAGTTTATTTCTCGATCGGAACGAATGACGCAGCTCCTGCCCAATTGACTTCTGCTTCTTGTACAGGTATTGGTTTGATATATAATTTAATTTAATTAAATATTTTGAAGGGGAAGAAAATAGTCCAGGAGGTCAAAAAAATTAATTCCTCAAACGGTGAAAATTATTTATTGGAAATAGACGTTTCGAAACCCACACTGCATGTCTTCTTCTGGGCTTAATAGACATATTTAAAAAAATATTTAAAATTTCGAAATAGAAAATATTAATGAATTATAATATAAAATATTATAAAATATAAGAGAAGTAATTTATCAAAATAAAAATATTGATGTAAACAAGATACAAAAGTAGAAATAATTTAAATTACAATATAAAATTTAGTTCAAAATAAATTTTAAAAATTCATTTAATTTTATAATCACAATTGGAGAGTGGAGTGGCTCTTCAACTGAGTTGTCATGCTGAAAGTCCTGGGTTCAACTCCCGCTCACTGACAGAATTTTATTTAATCCGTTAGTGCCCGGAGATGGGTCCTATGGGATCTAGGGCTGCAATGTGGGTTGCAACATCAGTTTCTTATAAATAGTTTATTAATAATTAAGGAATTATTATTATTATTATTTTTACCTCCACCCAGACCATTTCCTTCTCCATATTTATATGGTCATCTAATTATTATTTAAGATAAATAAACATAAACATTATCAAAATAACAAAAATTTTCTAAGTACAGTAAAACCTCGAATTAACGGACAGCCCTGGTGCAAATATTTTTGTCCGTTATTTAGAGGTGTCCTTTAAAGGGAGGTTTTATTTTTTTATAAATATGTATTTGTACAAATTAATTCTCTCTTATTCAATTTCCCATGTGTTTAAAAGGTAAGTAGAATAAAAAAAAACATCGCACCGTTTTTGAGTGTTCCCGAAACTTGTGTCCTACCTATATTGAGTCTTTCCGCTAGCGCACGTACACTTAACTTTTCAAGGTCATAAAAGTCGATTACATTTATTTTTTGTTCTAAAGTGAGTCTCTTACGTGAGGGAAACATTTTCAGCCGCCTGCCACGAGGGTTAGAACAGAACTAAATTTTAATAAAGCAAGTTCGAGAATAAAAAAAAAGTATTTATGCAGAAAACCTTTACTCAAAAGTAAATACAACTGTCCCTGTTTCCTTAGACCGGAAACAACTAATTGTTTCTGAGAAACGGGAAAGGGATAAAGTCATACTGTCCGTCTTTTAGAGGTTTTTTTAATCGTTTTCTAACCAACACAGCCTGTCCGTGACCGTTAATGAGAGGTTTCGTTAAATAGAGGTTAAAATGCCTTAAAAATTGTATTAAAATGTTGGTGCAAAAAAAATCGTCCGGTAATGGGGAGTGACCGCTATTTAGAGGTGTCCGTTAGTAGAGGTTTTACTGTATTGATTAATGTTGAAACCTTTTTAATATTTGTTAAAAGAATGAAGTATAATTTGAATTATTACTTGACATAGATCAATTTTAGAATTATATGGTATCTGTTCCGCAGGTTGTAGCTTCCAGTTGAGTTACAACAAGTAATAACTATTTATTCATTTCATTTTTAATATTTTCCAAAATTACAAGTTATCATGAGATGTAGTGTGGAAAAGAGAATGTAGTTATGGATAAGATTAGATTTCGGTAACCATTTCATCAAGAAATAAGAGTTTCAACTAACATTTCAAAGTATAGATGATATATCTTTGTTGGAACGTTCATTTCTTTATGAAATGATCATTGAATTATACACTTTTCTCATAATTACATTCTCTTTTCCATACTAAAGCTCATGGTAACTTGTATTTTTGGAAAATATTGAATGGAAAACGAATGAAAAGTTAAAACTCGTTGTGACTCAACTCGAAGCGACAATCTGCAGAATAATTACCTATTATATTATTATTATTTATAGTATGTTTATTTATTTATTCTTTGAATTTCAGATGCTGGTTGCAAATATCCGGACATGACGAAGTATTCGATCATGCACCAAGGACTTAGTTGCTACAGTTCTTCGAATCATCTTTTAGCAACACCTTTTCTAATTATCTTAGCTATTTTAATGAAATTGAACTTTTAAAACAGTACAATATAAACATAAGATAAGACTTCAGCGATCAAAGCTTATAACGAAACAGATATATATGGTCATTATTGATTAATTCACTTAATAAATGAATCCAAATGTTGAAGTAATTTGATTTTGATAAAGAATAAAAATTAACTTAAATAAATAAAAAAAAACAAAATAAGTACAAAAAATTAGTTTATGACAGAAACTAATCCATTAAGTAATGAGGAAAACTAATAATTATCTATTTTACAGTTATGTCCTTATTTTATAAAATAAATAAAAAAGACAATTTTAAATTAAGTTTCTTTTATAAACCATTTTAATTTAAATTTGATTCTGTAAATAAAAAATATATTTAATATTGAAGATTATCAATTCATCTTTTAATATGTATGATTTGATGTTATTATTTATATGAAATAAGTCCTGTTTATATGACAGTAATACAGTATCAAGTCAAAATGTTATTCAGGAAAAAAATTATGATAGATACATATACATGATAAACCTCTGAGATGTAACATCAGTATACGCAATGAGCTGAGAGATTAAACACTATTTTTAGATTTTTCCACTTAAATTAATTATAGAACAGGAATATTTTAATTATTGTAATCATAAGCAAAGCATGTTAAATAAATAAATTGCATTTTTTAAAATAAAAGTGCCATAATTTGTAATTTTTGGCTTACTTCACCTTCTTCAGTGTTATGTGGGGAATGTCTAAGCTAATAATTTTATATTAGCTAGAATTTTTCTGTAAAATATTCATTATAAATGGAAAAATTAACTTTGTAATGATACAAATCCCTCAGATTTGCAAAATATTGTGTATACTGGATGAAAATCACAATAAACAGAAATACCATTGAAAATGGTGAGTTTTATTTAATAACAGTTTCACTTACTAGAAAATACACAAGTGAAAGTGTCTTTTTTGTATCATTCTTTCTATATATAAGTATGTATGTATGTTTATACATAAAAATGCATAGCTTTCATTTTAAAAAGTAAAAAGTATTAAGTTTATAAATTATAAATTCAACACAGTGACTTAATAGTACTGTACATTCCCTAAATATAATTCTTTAATATGTTTTATGTTATTTTAGGATTATATATAGTTATGTAATGTGTTCTTTATGTTTAAGACAAATAAATACATATTATAAATGAGGTAAATGTAGTATAAGTGGTTGTTTTTATTTCTTTTAACTGATGTTTGTAATTTTGTAAAATATATAATAAATAAACTTTTTTAAACATGTTGTACATTATTACTTTTTAAATTACCCCATTCCGAAAAAAAAACCATTGAACTTGAGAGGATTCAATTCACACTTACAAGTAACAAAAATAAAACCGTTTGAGTTTGTTTTTCACCTTTTATTTCATAGATAATGGATTCTACAATATAAGAATGGAATACTATTTATAAAACATAATCTTATCTAAAAATTAATGATAAGATTGTCACTTTGCAATAAAAAAGTTCTAAATGAATCTATGTTTCTAAGATTCATTAAAAGGACAACTTTTAATGATAAAAGAGATAATAGTTTCATTGCAACAAACAGTAACTCTGACAAGAATGAATTATTAGGCTTACTTTTCGTTAATTAAATAAAATAAAGGTATCCTTCAATGTCTGTTTAGAATCAAGCAATCCTTTTGTATCAAACAAATATTCAGTTAATACAAAAACATAAGTCTTTAATAGCACAGAAGGAAATGAAATAAAATTGATAAAAATGTCAAAGAAAGAATGAGGAAAACTAAAAAGAACTAATAGAAAAACATAAATAAGTGAATTTCTTTTATTATACTTAACAATAATAACTATTGAATCTTCTACACATTACAAAAACAATTCACTGTCAGTAATCACTAATTCCTTCAGAAAACTTACTACACTTGATATGCACATATTTTGGAAGTTCATGATAAAAAATAAACACATTTCTATGGCAAAACATGTCTATATAACGAGTTATGGATATAAAAGTGTCGAACACCACAGTAAACTGAAGATGTAATAGTATCTTTTACAAGTTTATTAACACAATTCACTATTAGTAATATAAAATTCCTTCCAAACACCTTCAGTAATATCAATGCACTCGATATGCCCTTTTTAGGTAAGTTTGTGATAAAAATTTAACTAAATTCTAAAATTTCCAATGCAAACTATACTCTTTAATGAGTTATGATTCAGAGCATAAAAGCATTCAAAACTATGTCCTGCTGCAATATACTTCAGAAAGAGAATAAATCAATTACTCTCTTATATACATTTTAATTTGAGAGTCTAGTTTTAGCTAAAATTTAGTTAAAATAATAAAAAAAAAACAACTGAGGTGAAACGGAATGAATATCGTATATAAACCAGTACGTAGTTCTAAAAATATCCGCAAGATGCCAGCACCATCCAAGGAAGCTTCAAAACTCATAAAAGTTCTAAAATTATCCGCGAGATGCCAGCACCATGCAGGGAAGCGAGAATTTCTCAAATAGTTCTAAAAACATCCCCGCAAGATGCCAGCACTATGCAGGGACCCCTCTAAAATTCTACTTCCAGCGACTGCCACTAGATAGCAGCACTATCTAAACTACCGAAGCTCCTTGAAAAGTGAGCTCCTGTGGCTTCCTACTCTCCTAATACAAAACGACGATTTTTAGCGAAAACGACACCTTAAATCGTAGTTCCTCCGTTCCACCAACAGATAGCAGCACCATCTAAATTGTCGAAGCTCCTTTTAAAGTGAGCTCCTGTGACTTCCTACTCTCCTAATACAAAATAAAAGTTTTCAGCAAGAAATTCGAAGCTTAAATCCTAGTTCCTATATATCGCCAATGGATGGCAGCACCACCGCGTCTTTGAAAAATCAATCTAGGCTATTTTTTCTTGTTGTATTATTATTAAATATAGCTCTTCTGGTCATAATTAATATATTTTTATAATTATGAGGAAAAATAGTTCATAATTAACAATTGTGTTTAATATTGCAACCAACAGTAAAAAATAGTAACTAGGCACAAAAATTAAAATATCACATTCACTATTTGTGAGTGGTCACAAACAGTTATGAATTAAAATAATTAAAAGAGATTAAAAAAATAATTACGTGTAATAATAATAATAAGGAAATCACATACACTGTTTGTCAGTGGCCACAGACAGTTATAAATTAAAATAATAAAAAGCGATTAAAAAATATTTAAAAATATAATTATAGAACAAAGGCTAAATTAGTCCCCATAACCTTTGAAGTAAGTTAAATCCTTTTGAGTTACGTAATTTATATCGCAGTTGTTTTCATTATGGTTTATTGCACTTCTCATTAATCTTTAATTAATTCAAAATTTTAGACTAAATTCTAGTTGAAAATATTCATTTAATAATAATAGAATACGAAAAAATAGTCTAGGTTGATTTTTCATAGACGCTATGGTGCTGCCATCTATTAGCGATATCGAGGAACTACAATTTAAGGTGTCAAACTTTTCGCTAAAAATCGTCGTTTTGTATTAGGAGAGTAGGAAGCCACAGGAGCTCACTTTTCAAGGAGCTTCGGTAGTTTAGATAGTGCTGCTATCTAGTGGCAGTCGCTGGAAGTAGAATTTTAGAGGGGTCCCTGCATAGTGCTGGCATCTTGCGGATGTTTTTAGAACTATTTGAGAAATTCTCGCTTCCCTGCATGGTGCTGGCATCTCGCGGATAATTTTAGAACTTTTATGAGTTTTGAAGCTTCCTTGGATGGTGCTGGCATCTTGCGGATATTTTTAGAACTACGTACTGGTTTATATACGATATTCATTCCGTTTCACCTCAGTTGTTTTTTTTTTATTATTTTAACTAAATTTTAGCTAAAACTAGACTCTCAAATTAAAATGTATATAAGAGAGTAATTGATTTATTCTCTTTCTGAAGTATAATGCAGCAGGATATAGTTTTGAATCATAACTCATTAAATAGTATGGTTTGCATTAGAAATTTAAAAGAATTTAGATATATTTTTATTACAAACTTAACTAATAAGGGCATATCGAGTGCATTGATATTACTGAAGATGTTTGGAAGGAATTTTTCATTAATGACAGAGAATTGTGTTTATTAATTTGTTAAAGATGTCATCACATCTTCAGTATATTTATAGTGTTGGATACTTTTATACTCTTCATCATAACTCCATAAAAAGAAGTGTTTTGCTATAGAAATTATCGAATTTAGTTTATTTTTTATAATGTGTTTCCTCAATGTGTGCATTTCAAATGTAGTAACATTGATGAAGGTGTTCTGGAGGAATTTTTGACTACTGGTAGTGAATTATGTTTAAAATGCCATTACACCTTCGCTGGATTGCATTATTAGATACTTTTAAACTCTTTATCATAACTTCATAAAAAGAAGTGTTTTGCTTTATATATTATAGACTTTAATTAAATTTTTATCATGAGTTTCCTTAGTGTGTGGATATCAAGTGTAGATGTTGAAGATAAAATTGAAGGTGTCCCGGTGGAATTTGTTAGTGCTGAAAGTGAATTGTGTTTATTAATTTATTAGTTACTAGTGAATTTATTAGATACAAATACTTCTTCAGTATATTGTAGTTTTGGAAACTTCTGTATTCATAACTCATGACTTATTAAAAAGACGTGTTTTGCCTTTAAATTACAGAACTTTGTTTATTTTATATGATGAACTTCCCAAATATGTGCGTATCAAGTGTAGTAAGATTTTCAAAGGTGTACTGAAGGAATTTGTGAATACTGACAATGAATTGTGTTTATAATGTGTTGAAGATTATGCAATACGTATGTAGATATTTTTAAGTATTATAGAATAATAAACAATAAATACTTTTCAATGAGTTTTAATAACTTTTCTCCGTTCATTGTTTATATTACATAATTTTATGTTCATTTATCCATGTAGAGTTGATTACAGTTCTTTTATACTAAATTAGAGTTTACCTGATACCAATTAACACAGTCTGCTTAATTGTAAACAATCATTGAAGATTAACTTTACTTTGTTAAATAAATAATTAAGAAAGAATATGCCTAACTTAAATTCATTTTTTAATTTTAATACAGAAAATTTTCTTGCTTTTATCATTCAATGCTGCCCTTGTAAAGAAAAAGTAGAAGAGTTTGAAATGTTTAAAATGACCATCTTTTCATTGGTGATTATATACAAACATATTTTAAAACTAATATTATTAAAACAGTGTTCTGATGGAATTTGAGAATAATGACTGTGAATTGTGATATAAATGTGTTAAGATGCAGTAGTCATGGTAATATTTTTTAAATATAGTAGCATACACAATTAAATGTATTACTATGAGTTTTTTTTTTGTTTTTCCCTATTCTTTCTTTGTAATAAACAATTTTATCTTAATTTCTCTATTTACATACAGTTAATGACAGATTTTTATCTATGTATTAACTGAATACATAATACATAAAAATAGTTTTTGTAATTGTAATCGAAAACACTATTTTTATATTATTCTGTTTTTATTAATTACCAATTATAACCTTGTGATCAACCAATAACGTTTTTAAAAATTGTTGAACAAATAAAGTGTTTACATGGAAAAGGTGGTAAGTCATGAAAATGTAATTTTACAGACGAAGCAAAAAACTGTTTTGATAACTAAAAATGAAAGTTTCAATTGGAAAATAATGCAAACTAAAGCACTTCCAGTTTTGACTTACTCCTCTTTCTATTGTTTTAGTTTGATTAATGATTATTTATAAATAAATATTTTTTTTTTACTTACTATCTTTTCCATTTAACGCCTCAATTCTTCAATAAGAAATAAATGTCAATTTATTTCAATTCTTCAATACAAAATAATTATTTGTCATCTACTTATCTTATTTTTACTAAAATTCCTTATAGGGTTTTCTTTACCCATAAAATTTCATTGGAATTTATTCACTTTCTTCTTATATGTTCATTCAATCAGTATAATTATTATATCATCTAATTAATTTAATTATTAATGTAGTCCAATAAGAAAAAACAGGAATAAAATAATAAGATAATTCGGCTGAGGAAGGAATAAAAGGATAAAAAAAAGATTGTTAAAAAATTAAGTATATAATTTTAAAGTACATAAAACATATATTTAAACAAACATAATACTTTTTAAAAAATGTATTTATTGAAATTTACAACTGTAGCATAGTAATACATCTAGTAAATATAATGAAAGATATATAATGGCAAGAGATAAAGGTAAGTAGAAAAACTACACAATGGTACTTAGTACTCTAATAAAATACTTAAAATGACAAAATATAAATTATTTTATTTTAAATACATTAGTGTTCAACCAAGAATAGATGAGATATTGTTTGAAGAAAACAGAAATTTGGTCTCATATTTAAGAGATAACTAAAGGAATACATTATTAATTCATTCCAATTTTGCACTTTTATTAAAAGATCATTATTAAAAACATAACTTTTAATTAGTTCAGACAATCATATAATAATCCAGTGTATTTGAAAATTTGAAAAATCTTGTCAATACAAAGCTGTATTTGTGTTACACAGTCAATCCACAGGTCACGGTTGGTCGACTCTTCTCTGAAAACGGATGACCTCCGTGAGCAAGCATTTTGGTATTTCCTCCTCGCTCATTCTGGTCATATGTCCAGCCTATCTAAAAATTATAATGCTTATCAAAATATTTTTTATACATTTTTAATGATATCCATATACTCTTAACATCGTAAGAACATTACAATAATAATTACAAATATTAAATTATATGTTAAAGAGGAAAATAGTTGACTGGATGATATAATGGAGAATGGAGATAGTTGGAGGGTGCAGTAAAAAAACACTAAATAAGTCTTGGCTTATTGTTTTTTTGACTGCACCCCCCAACTATCTCTATTCTCCATTAAATTATATGAATTTCTTATTAACAATAACAAAATAATTCAGATCATAAATGGAAAATATACAAACATTCATACCAAAGAGTAAAATATACACATTTAGAAATCAATGAAAAGTAATTAAGGTAAAGAATGTATAGTAATATGCAAAGATATATTGTAAACATGGAATGAAACAAACAGAACAAAAAAAATTCTTATAATACAGTATTGATAAGAAAAATGTATTTAGTAAATTATATATATATATATATATATATATATATATATATATATATATATATATATATATATTGATGAAAAAAAAATTTGAAAACTTTTAACATAACAAGTTTTCAATTTTATAAAATATATTTTTTCATGCTACAGATTAAATTTTTATTCCAAAGAAAGCTGATAAAAATAATAAGGATTCAGTTTGTAGTAAATTAAATAATTAGTGATTGGAATATTTAAAAAATAAGTTATAATTATTTGAAAGAACATAAATCAATAAAGAAGAAGTGAGTTAAATAATTCATTATTATGTAAAGACCTACAAATAAAATAAAAATAAAATTTTGTTAACCTATGAGGCATCTGAAAAGAAGATGTATTCCTGACCTTCTAAATTAAATCTGTTATTTGAGTAGTAACATTGGGTAGTTTCTCTCCTAGTCATTATACATCATTCTTAAGATTTACTTGTTTTATTATTTAATACAGTTGCAAATTTCAATAAATAAATTTTTTTTTAAATATTTAAAATGTATCAAATAATATTATTATACTATAATATTGAATTATCATAATTAATTTTATTCATTGTCTTTTTTTTTTTAAAACTGAATTTATTATATTATTATTTGTTATGTATGTTTTGGTTATAATAATAATATTAGAATAACTTTATTAAGCCCTTGAAAGCTTAGAAATTTATTTATTGGTTTATAAATGTATATGTATGTAAACATTGATTGTTTGAATATTTTAAAACATCTAAAGTAATTAAATACTAGTCTTTTAAAAAATAATAATTTAAATTAATATAATTAGCCATTTCCTGATTGGTGGAGGTAAAGATAGTAATGTGTAGAGCAAAGCAAACATAATCTTATCTCCACACCTTTCAGTGTTCAGGCCGGTGCTGGTTAATAAACATGATTACCTCATATTTTATCAAACAAACCTTCTTCATTATAATTTTGATCAAAGGTAATTAGTTAAATAATTTGAATTATTTTATATTTAAAAAATTATAATTTATAATTATAATTTTAAGGTACTTCACTCCAAAAACAGACTATTCCCAAACACTTAGTAAAATGCTACAAGAATGATGTTTTACTATATCCTCTGACGATGGAAATATTTATAGAAATAATAAGAAAAATAGAAATGCATCCATATTTCTCTAACGACATGAGGACATTTTCTAGTACCTTATTTCACAGGTATTTTTATTATTTCGGTTACTTCAGGTCGCTAAAAGAAAATTTTAAAGATACATAGATTTTATTTTAATTAATAACATTGTTTCTTCATAGATTCTGTCGTGACGGGATAGAGAAAGACAGAGACTTTGTAACCTCGGAGGAGAATACAATCCCTTATACAACGACAGGGTTTCAGTCATATAAGTTCCATCTCTTGTCTCATTACCTCTTACCACAACCTTTCAACAATTTTCCGGATGATGCTTTAACATTAGAAGAGTGGGTATGGCTCTGATTAACGATAATAATTATTTATTACTAATCATTAAGAGGTGATAAAAATGCTTTTACGCTTAACTATGTATATTAATCATCAAGCTTTACTGAGAAGACCTGCGAATCAACAATAGTTGTTATCAAATATTTGTTTAAGAAATGTGATTCATACATTTCTTAAAAGCAATATAATAAATGAATACTCATACCATTTGAAACTGTATGAAATATTCAGAGAATATTATTAAAACAAAAATTAATAGAACAATTTATGTATCATGTCTAAATTACATTAGTATACAATAATTTTTTTTTTTTAATTTTCCTACTAAAGTATTACTAAGCGATTCTATTTTCGGAATTTTATTAGCATGACCAACAATTGTTTAAAAAAAATCATTACATAATATGTTTATAACTCTTAAGAAAAAAATTCAAATACCTTCATTAAAAAAAATAGAAGTTTTAAAATTAATTACAAAAATCAAATAGAATATAAATACTTATGTTTATTCAAAGCTTATTCATCTCTAACTTAAATTTATGTAATTGTTAAAACACAATGCAATTGAACTTAATATATTGTTGTGATCTTGAATAATAATTATAAAGTAGACTGTATAAATATGGAGAAGAAAACGTTTCGGGTGGATGTCAAAAATTAAATCCTTAAATAATGGTTTCTAATAATCCAAAGTTTTTAATAAACAGTTTCACTATTTAAACAATTATTCTTATACCTCCATCTGGACCATTTACTTCTTTATGGTTATCATTTAATGCTATATTAATAACTTTTTTTTTTCTAACACTAAGTGAATAAGATAAATCCAATTGGTTTTGATAGATTTACACTGAGATATACACAATCAACATTTTGATGAGATGATGATTAATAATTAAAAACATAACTTCATAATTTTTATAGTATTTACATAATTATAAAATTACATTATTTGCAGTGCACACTCCATTTCATGCTATCCAGTAGTGTAGATATTTGGGAGAGAGGAGATGAAAACATAATTTGTCCTCAAAGATTCAAGAATCAGAAGTAAGATTAAAATTTGAATATATCTTTTTAAATCCATGTAATTTTCCTAATATACACAAGTGAGAAGCCAAGAGGTAAAACCTACAATGTTTAATGTAAGGAAGAAATAGTTGGGGGAGCAGTCAATGAAAACACCATAATAAGTGCATAATTATTTATTGTGTGCCGACGGTTTTTAAACTACAATGTTCAAATTTGTATCGCACTTACATTATAACTCTACTGTACCTTGAATATTGAGATATATTGCTTTTTAAAAAAACTTTTCTAAGCATTACTTAGCTCTATTTTAAATCAAATTAAAATTTAATAAATTACTGTACCGCACCCCTTTTGCTTCTCACAGGCCAATGAGAAATCATCCAAACTTTAAATATCAAATACATTATTCATTCTAAATAACTTGTGACTCTTTCTGAAGCAAATATAATGCTAGGAGATATACTTATTTCTGGCTCTACAATCATTTGAAATTTAAGAGAGAAAAAACTGTACTGCTACAACCCATGGAGGTTATTGGGCTCAGAAATTAGTAGTTTACCTAAATAAAGGGCACCCAATCTCTAGAGGCTGGATGAGCCTCAGGAGGGTACCCAGATACCACAGGGTCCATTCTTAGGTGTTAACAGATTAAATGATATATTTGACACAGCTGGATTTGGAATATCTAGAGATTCCTCTTAAATATAATTTAAATTTCAAATAACCTTCTTGAAAAGAAATAATTTTTAACAAACATAATTATATAAGTGTAAATTTTACTTTAAGTAAAAAAAAAAAAATATTATAGCCATAAAAATTAACACTAAATAAAAAGAGGCATAAAATAATAATAATAAATAAATATAATGATAATAAATAATTTATCTGCCATGGCTGGTCTTGAACTTGAGACAGCATCAAGTAGCTCTCAAATATAAATTTAAAAACTTCAAGATTTTAAATATTCTGGTGCTTGTAGTTGAGGAGACATGAGTAGTAACTTTCTAATTCAGGTTTAATTCAAAAGGTAATAAATTTCAAAAAATGGAATAAAATTTAAATTTTCATAACAAAATATTTATGTAAATATAGAAAATTAAAATAGATCACAAATTATTTGGACTGAGCTAGATTTCATTTCTTAAAGGTAATATTTGATTCAGAACAGGTCTTTTTAAAACCATTTTAAAAATATTTGAATAAAAATATTAAAAACATAATTGATTGTTATCTGTTTTCAAGCACTTCACTGATTCACAACAGAAGAAAGAGTGCTTGCCCGATCGAAAAAGGTGTGGTGAGAACAAGAGGATACGGAACCGTGAGCCTAAACCATGTAGTTGCTGGGATAGCAGCCGCACTACAACCGTTGCAGGTTCAACCGGAACAAATGTTAGAGTTCGCCAACGATTACATTAGAAGTGAAGAGAATATGTACGTTGATAATAAATGGGTTTCTACATTTACAGGTGAAAAATGTGAATACATTTTCAACTCTCTTTTGCCGAGGTATTATTATAATTATAAAAAATGATTATGACATAAACAACATTTATTTAGCTTTCAAGGCGGACGGGTTTGAATTATTTAAAATGATGTTTATTTATTTAATAATATAAAGTGCAAGAAACTACAAGGACTAATATTAACCCAGTTCTTTTAGTCTACTTAAATAGCATTAGTGAATACGATGTATCAAATCCAAATCTGTTTAAACCTTCTCTATATAATTTTTAACTTTAAGAAGAATAAACAATTACATTAATTTAAATTTATTTAAAGAATAAATACATTTTTAGGAGATTTAGCTGAAATGTTAATTATACAGAAACCAATCATAAAAAACAATTACTTCTTCGGTCCAGGAGGAAATTGGTATGATAATAAGTTGCCGATAAATCATTATTTCAATGCGGATAATGAAGTTATCGAAAGGGAACTATGGCAGTTTACCGATGCAGAGATCATGGGTGCTATAGACGGTACGTATTAATTAATAAATTAAAATACGGCAATTAAACAATTTTATACATTTTTTTACAGTCACAAAATAATTCTTATATGTTTAGGAATGAGACTAGCGCACGAAGCAATGTTTTGGTCCCAATCGAGACGATTCTTGCGCCTATCACAGTTACTTGAATTTTATTACACGAATAGATTTACAAGTTATTTACATACAATGCATGCTAGCAAGAGAAAATTGTTTTTCAGTGAAATTATGAAGATTAGTAGCAAATTTGTTGAACAAGTAAGTCACATTATAAAATAGGAGGAAAATGGTCCGGGTAGAGGTCAAGAAAATTCTCTTATATAGGGAGAAATATGATAAGTTGAGAAATGTTATAATAAGTTGAGAAATATTATAATAAGTTGAGAAATATTATAACAAATTGAGAAATTTGATAACAAGTTGAGAAATATTATAATACGTTTTTATTGGTAAGCCAACGTTTCCCTATATAAGAGAATTGTCTTGACTACCCGCATCATTTTCTTCCTCATATATACACGGTAAACTAATACGATTCAACACAATAAATAAAGTAATTTATTTTCTAATCACCCACTTCGTGGTGTGGTAGGTTAAATCAATTATTTTATGTGGATGTGAAAACACTTCCTTGGGCTTTCCATAATATTTCTTAATTCTCTCCTATCTTGCTTTTTTCTCCTTTCCATAATTACTAATCTTAGGTTTCTTTTGTAATCTTTTATTTTCATCCTTTAATAACTTTCTTATATGTACAGTCTTGTTAATTATACTCTCTGAAATATCAAATAAAATATTTTAAAAATCAAACAGTAATTAAAATTTCTCATTTTATTATGGGTCTTAAAGCAAAATAATGAATATGAAAAATAATATTCTACAGATCATTTTCCTGCTTAAAAAAAAAGACAAATGTGTTTTATTTGGTTTATAAAAGGCGAAGGAAACTTCAAATAAAGAATTCGTACACTCGTGATTTTTCCTTATAATGAATGATACAATATACAAATGCTTTTATATATTTTTTTATTAGAAAACCCTAAAGACATAATATTTCTCACAACAAATTATGACACTACAATCCACAATGTAAGAAGTTCCCAGACCACAGTAGGAGTACCACTGGTGACAAGTATGGAAGTCCCAGATGGTATGGGAATAAGCAAACCAAAGCCAAGGGTTTGAATAATTTTTTTAAAACTAATAAGAGATAACAAACAATTTCAAAAATTATTATTAAATATATTGGTGATAAGGGGAGCGGAGTGGCTCAGTGGTAGAGCACTGAGTTGCTATGCCGGAAATCCTGGTTCAAATCCTGTTGCAGGCAGTACTTTTATTTAGTCTGTTTGCAGCGGGAGATCTATGACCCTCCTGGGGCTCACCCAGTCTCTATAAAATATTATAAAAATAGGGCACCCAAAATAAGGGGGAAAAAATCTGGCGGTTGAGCGTGACCTAGGATAAGACACCTCTTTGCGGGACCGTCTATGAAACATTACAGTCTCTGCCATGTACTGAACCCCAGACCCGTTCACGGGTTGTACTGGTAAAGGTTTTTTTTTTTACATTAATATATGATGAATAAATATGTCCTAAGGTTCATGAAAATAATTGAAGTAATTTTCTGTTTTCTTTTCTTTCTTAGAATTACAATGAATTTATTACTGCTTGTTTATAATACTTCCTAATTTTAATTGAAAATTCATTTCTAGGTGCAAAGTTTTTCTCACATCTTGGCTGATTATATGCCTAACTATATAATTAATAGATCGATCATTAACACTGAAAGCGGAAGACTAGTGGACCAGTTCAACGACTATACCAGTAAGTAGTGTTAAATAATAATTTTAAAACTACAAATGACAAAAACATTTGAAAATTAATACATCGCATTGTATATTTTAGCATCATTGTTAATAACACAAGAACTGTTTCCCGAAGAAATTCATACAAAAATGAGAATTAGAATGAATGTAATTTACGACAATACTTGGTCTGAGTATGAAACATTAACATTTCTATTGTAAGTAATATCATTGCATTAACATTTAAAAAGTTATTTATTAATATTTTAGTAAGACTGTTTTTACTACCTTACCTTTTTTCCAATTAAAACAGAAAAGCTAAAATTCTTTTTGAAGGACTGTCTTAAAATAATTCTTTTACTTCCTGAACAATCTTGATTAATTTTACCAACAATAATCAAGAGACTTCTGAAAAAAAAATATTTTAAATTAAACAAACCAAACCAATTTTAATAATTATTTTTCACCTAACCTTATACGAATTTTTAGAGTGATTGTAAAATCGATTCAACAGAACTTTAAAATGACGGAATTCAGAGTTCAAGAATTGTAAATTTATTCTTGCTATTCATAGTTCATTAAATTAATAACTAATTGCATATACATGACCGGAACAGAGGAAATTCTAAACATCTCACAGGTGCCTTTTTTTTACAATTATTAATAAAGGATTTTTACTCGATTAATCAATTTAATAAAATATAAGCTTTTAACAGATATTAAATTAATAATCATTGCAACATCATCTTGAACTTGAATTAATATTTTTTTTATAATTATTAATGCATGTGTTTTACTTAATAAATCAATTAAGTAAAATAAAAGCTATTACAGGCTATACATTAAATTATAATAAGGCTATTACTATTACAATAATTTGTTTTGTTCTTTTCAACAAAAATGTATTTTTCACAACAATAATTTATCAGATGAATGAATCAACAGAACTTTTAATAAATTTTTATATGGATTTAATTTTATCTGTCAACATAATCTTGAATGTGGTTAATTTTTTTATAATTATTAAGTTTCATTATACTATCCTGTGCTATACTTTTCGAGTTATTACTAGTTCTAGAACATTTTCCAATCAGATTCATTAGAAATCACTTCAATGAACAATTAGCGGCTCTACCTCTAAAAATATAATTAAAGGTTTAGAGACAAAAAAAAAAAAACCTGTACTACTACAACCCGTGAACAGGTCTGGGGTTCAGTACATGTTGGAGACTGCTCTGTTTCATGGACAATGGCTGTGCAGGGAGGTGATTTGTCCTGGATCACACTCAACCGCCAGATTTCTCCTCCTTAATTTGGGTACCCTATTTTTATAATATTTTATAGAGGCTGGGTAAGCCCCAGGAGAGTTCATGATCCATTAACACAATACAAAGTCTTGCCTGCAGCGGGATTTGAACCAGGATTTCTGGCATGGTAACTCAGTACTCTACCACTGAGCCACTCCGCTCCCACATAGACTAACATAATGGTAACAATTTTTAAAATTCATCATGACTTATAGATGTCACAGAATGTCGATTAAAGAATAAAAAATAAATCTTAGAGCATACTTATTCGAACAACATTATTTTTAAAACAATTTATTTATTTAACAAACCATTTGTTAACGATGGTATTTTGATATTTAAAATTAAAATATTCATTGTTAAGGGAATTGGCAGAGAGAATTGATGTATCCTATCATGGAAGCAGTATCACTGTGATTGCTGGTGATATCGGGAATATTATAGTAAAAGACTGTAAATCAATTGGGGAGTTATTTTATAATTGGAAGACATACATACATGGTAAGTTTTTATTAATAATTTTAATTTAATTAAGAAATATACAGACAAAAAAAATGTTGTTTTTTTCCCTTAAATATTTTATTGATTACAGACAGAGGAACAATGCTTCTTCCTGAGATTCTAACTAAACTGAACAAAATGACAATAGAAGAAAAATCTTCAAAAGATGATCATGAATGGTTTACTGACATAACAGTTATTTTGGCAATGAGCACGAGCCCAGATGACCAAGATATAAACGATTCCATGATTCTGTTGAATTCTATCAAACAACAAAATCCAGGTATCGATTATAATAAATAATTAATGTTATTTATAATAGTTCCCAAGGCACTAAAACATTTATTTATTTTTAGATATGATTTTCGTTTACGTAACATCGACTGCAAGGGCTCCGATGTATGTTAAACTCACTTCGGTCGTGGACTCTCAAAATGACAGGATCATAGCTCCTCATGGTAACAGCTATAATCAAATCTTACAAGAACTGGATGATCTTCATTTCAGTAAGATATAACATTCACTAAGTAATTATATCATAAAATTACCAGGCTGTGTCACTTTTTAAAATTTCTAGATTGAGTTTAATATTTTTTCTATTCTTATTAGAGCTATTATTCCAAGAATAATATAGTAATATTCTATCCCTCTGAATAGGCTCACCTATTCTAAATATAGTATAAATATCAAGATACATTCCATAACTATGCCTTAGTTATATTCTTAAACAATAGCAATATTGGTGTAAATAATAAAAATTTACTAGTTATCTAAATAAATTTATTGTTTGTAAATACCTCAAGCAAGGTAAATATAACGTTAGTTGTATCATTTTCAGAAAATAACATTGTCTGTTTCTGTAAAAATATTAACACAATACAAATAATCATAGTAGCACAGGGCGACCAGTGGTCTGGGGGTAAGCGTAACAAACTACTAAGCCCAAGATCGCTGGTTCATAGCCCGGCAGATGGCCCTAGGAATTTTTAAAGGGAGTAAAAAATCCTTAGTTATGCTGTACTTCTGAAGGGACGTTAAATGAGAGACCCGAGCCTGTACAATGTCAGGTACTCATTAAAAATCCCTATCCTAATTAAACCTAGATAGTCAAAATTTAGAGCTCCCACTGTAGCATCGTCCGATTAGCCATATTAGCATAAAGGGACGTTAAATGAACAAACAAACATATCATGGTAGCATCTTATTATGGCAAATTACATTCCATATTGGCTTTTTTTCCTCTTCAAGTAAACATTTGAAATCCTAAAAAAATTAAGAAAATTTATATCAACATATCTACTCATGAAATCATTATTGTTAGAAAACCTATGTTCGTAATTTTCATTAATTCCATTTCTAATTGACAAATTATCTGTTAAGAGTTTTATTTATATTTTCCCCCATAAGAAAGTGTTAATACTTCAGTGGTAAAATCAATTGACATGATAATAGCAGTTAAAAAATTTAACTTTCAGATTTTTGTTGTTACTATGTTTTCACTACCATTCTCATCATGACGCTAGAAGTAAAAATACTTCCATAATTTGATTTCATTTCTAGTAACAACATTTAATAAAAAATAATAAAAAATGCATAGTAGTTGTATAACTGGAAAAATTATTAAATTTAATAGAATATGTGGTTAACTAATAAAGTGTAAGATTTGTGTGGGACAAGTTGATACACAACCACATAAATTATTTTATAACTTTATTTATATATTTTAAAACATTTCAGACCCAATTGCAATAAAACCATTACCATGCTTGAACGAAACTAAAAATAAAAGAAATATCGAACGACAAGACTATGTAAGACCAGGAGCAGTAAATTTTTATAGGATTCATCCACAATATCTCTGCTTGGTTTCCAAAGCCATAAATATGAGGGTAGGTAAGATTAATGAAAATTATTATTGCATATATATAATAATTTTACATATTATACAGTGGTGATAATTTTTTCCAGGTTTTAAACAAAAACTATGGAACTTTGTCAGTGTGCCTATCCAGGGAAAACAAAGTTAATGACAATGAACAATGCAAACAGGTATCGTTGAATGAGGAAACATCGTTCAAGATAAGATATCCTTGCCCTTCAAGAATATTGTACAGCAAGCATCAGAACTGGAATGAACGTTGCAAGCCAATTTATCTTAGAATATCGGCAAAACAAAGTTTAAGTTTATGTACAGGTAATAAAAGTATCTTTAATTTAAAATTAATATATTTACTTAAAGCAGGTATTGGAGGTTATAAAAATATTACCGTTCTTACAATTCTGCATCATGATAATTTCTTATAGTTGGAAAGTCTAATCTCTACAGTTTCTGCTAATTTATTTATTTTTTGTTTTAAACTGCATAAATTATTTCTTAAAAAGTCCCTTTTATATTTCTTATTCATGATATATTAGATTTTACTTGTAGAAAACATTTTAACTTACAACTAATAACAAAAAAAAAACCTGTACCACTACAATTCATGAAGGGTCTTGGGTTCAGTGCATTGTAGAGACTGTACTGTTTCTAGGACACTGCTGTACAGGGAAGAGATTTGTCCGAGATCATGCTCAACCCCCAGGTTTTTCCCCTAATTAAGGGTATTCACAATATAGAGTCTGAATGAGCCCAAAGAGTACTGCAGATCCCACAGCGTCCATCCCCAGCTGTTAACTTAACAAATTAAATATATTTTAATTAAAATTAATAAATTGGATTAATTGTGTTGGAGCTTATACTAATGAATCCCACCGTTGCTGCCATTCTACATCATAATAATTTTGTACAGTCGGAAATTAGTCTCTATAGTTTCTGCTTTTTTATTGTTTTATTTTATATTGTATAAGTTAATTTATGATTTTTATTTTTAAAAAGCCTCTCTTCTATCTCTTATTCATGGGATATCTACTTTTACTTGTAGGAAACATTTCAACTTAAATTATAAAGCAGTTAAAGGTTTTATTTATATGGCTTCAAACATATATAAATACAAGAACACTTTTTGAACTCCCCAATAATACTAAATCATGTTAAAGGTCATTTCCATTCCATTATCGAATCATAAATAAATATCCTTATTTATTTTCCATTATATAAAATAATACACAATTGCTGTTATTGATGGATTTCTAAACAACTTTTCCATTTTATAGTACTACAGTTCTGTTATTACATTATAATTATTTTATATGAAAAAAAAAACTATTATATATTTATAACTTCTCTTGCAAATAATTTAGGGAGGCGTCTCTTGCATGAGACGAAACCCACACTTTTACTTTTTGTTAAAGTGTAAAATTCATTAAAACAAAACCATGTAAGGCTAGGAATAGCCGATCTGGCAAATAAAGGATATAAAAAAATAAATAAATAAACAACTTTGTAACCTCAACGGAAACCATCTCTGGATTGGTATCTGTTCTTTATTTTGGTTCCTAATTTTATTCACTCAGATTTTTTTTATTCTATTCAAAAGATTTATTCATTACAATGTAAGAGCAAGCACATAATATGATTGTTATTCAATAAGTATTGTTCAATCTATGTAAATAAGTATTTCATAAAGAAATTGACTACAATGAATCATAGTTATTCTTTGTGCTAACATTTAAATAAAGTTAATCTGAGTAGAATATGATTTATATTACCTATCTATCTAGTAGAGGACAGAGTAGCTCTTAGGTCTGTGGAGTACTGAAGGTTTCAGTTCAATTCCTGCTGAGGCAGATTAATTGCTTAATCTGTTAGCAGCTAATAATGGATCCTAAGCGATCTGCAGATCCACCTGGTGCTCACCCAGCCTCTAATAAGTGGGTATCCTCAATTGGGAGGAAAACCTGGTAGTTGGGCATGGACAAATAAACTCTGAATAAATGTCTCAGCTCTCAGTACAGTTTCTATACCATGTATTAAACCTGAGACCCTTCATGGATTATACCTGTAATAGAACATTTATACATCTATAAATAAATAAGTACAATAAATAGTAAATATAATGATAAATAAATAAGCATAATAAATAGTAAATATAATAATAAAAAGTAAATAAATATTTTTTTAAAACATTATTTTCTTTTAAATGAATAAGTTTGATTTTGGCAGAGGTGATTACAATTATTTTTGAGAGAGGAAACAAACTTTTTTTTCATTCCTAAATGACCTTTTGTTAAACAATCACTATAAAAATATTTTCATTAAAGAGAAGTCAAAGTGTAATAGTCTACCTGTAGTGGTGAACATAACAAACTACTAAGCCCAAGATCACAGGCTCGCAGCCTGACAGGTGGCCTTCGGATTTTGTTAAGTAGTAAAGATCCTTGATTATGTCGTCCTTCAGAGGGGATGTAAAATGGCTGTGAGGTATCAGGTACTCGGTAAAGATCCTAATTATACCTGGATAAGCAAAATTTAGGAATCCCAATGTAGCATTGTCTGATAAGCAATAACAGTATAAAATTTGATTAATTAACTAAACAAACAAATGTAATAAAATAACATGATCTCATAATATAGTAATTGTTTAATATATTTAAACTAATTTTTAAAAAATTTATTTGTACTTTAATCCATTTATTAATTTTTTTTATTACAGAAAATGAATGCCGGACACCTCATGACATTCGTTTCCAAATGATAATAGAAGGGTTACATTGTTCATCAGGAAAAAATAATATGTGCAGTGGAAACGGAGATGTACCTTCAAGTTCGATAAATTATTTATTGTTAATCATAAGTATAATTATAAATATTTCCATCTTCAGGTGATATTTTTTTAATGTTATTACTTATAGGCTGACAGCTGTTTATGCTTGTGGGGATGGAAACCAAAATGGATTGATTTATGTATTTCATAAAAAATGAAACAATATTTCTACTACAGATGCTTGATTATTTATTATATAGAATACAATAGAAGTATGATACTATAAAAAAATTAATAATAATTAATAACTTACAGAGTGAATGTGATAATTAATTGTAAATCTTATTGAACATGAAAATTTGTTAACAAAATTATTGTGATACAAAACGACTTGTTAATACATCAGATTTTTAACATTTTATTTATTAGGATAACATAACACAAATGCAATTGTTGATAATTATATGAAGAAAAAATTAGTGCAGTAAGAATTAGTTGTTACATCTGTCAAATTATTGTTTAATAATGATTCTTGTTATTTTCCCATACGCTGGATGGACCATTCCTGTTGGCAAAGTGGGCACCTACGGAAAGAGGAAAAACAAACAGAATTGTAATTTTCTGTTCACCAGTTTCTCATGATAGATAAATTGATGGTTAATAATAATACTTACAAATAAACTTATAAAATAATTAAATTTTATAGTAATACATATAATAAAGGCTTTGAGATATTTCCTGATACGGAATGAGAAAAAAAATATTAATTGTTTTCTTATGATAGATAAATTTATAGTTAATTATAATAATACTTAGACATAAAATTATATTAAAAAAATAAAATTTATATTAATAATTATTTGTAAACAATATAGTCAATGTGTGCATTAGAGGCCATCCAGTTTGAATTAGTTTTTATTTTATTATTTAATTAATTTTTATTATTCAATCACTTCAAAAACATCAATTAAAAAATTTTCAGATTCATAATTGTTTTGCCTAATTAAATTGGATCCACAACTAAAAATAAGTCTTCAAGAAAATGCCTCAAACTTTGTCTATTGTTGTATTTGTTTTTTTTCAAACAACAAAGTAAACAGAAATTAAAACTATGATAATAATGAACTCCACTTTGTTTGACCTTTCATCACATTAGCTAAGTATTGAGGAAAATGGTTAAAAAATAAATAATAATGAAAAAATAAAATAAGCATAGTAAAATGTACTTAATGAATATCAGTTCAGCTTTGATTTTTTTTTTTGTATAATATTTCACATTATAATTAACATGTAATTAAAATTGAATCAACTAATCAGCAAAGACCACACAATTTAAAACAATATTGTTTTGGTTAAAATAAATTTGATTTATATATTTCTATTTAAAGTTGTTAAAATAAATGGACAATTTAAATTTATTTTTTAAATCTCCAGTCTGGAATTCTAACTTTATGTTTAGCTTATTATTATAAAGAACATATTAAGAAATAGGGGTTTGAAAAAGAAAAATTCATACTTGACACAAAAAAAAAACTAAAATAAAACCCTGAGATTCTCAAAATTAAAGGCTTGGTAATATTTTTTAACAATTATGCACTGCACTTCAATATTTAACTATACAACAAATCAGAATTTTATTAACTATTGAGTTATAGAGTTATACATATATAATGAAAATAAATTCTTTACCTATTATTTTGTTTCACCCATAGGGACATGCAGCAATAATGAAATGAATGATTACAATCTCCCCACACAACGACGCAGTCTTGTTTTCCGTATCTAGAATCCTGCTTGCTTTCAGCCTGGCATCGCAGACAAGCATCTATAAGCATAAGAAAGAAATTAATTAAATACATATACTATAAAATACAAATATGAACATTATAAGTAAACCTTCAAAATCAAATTTATAAATAAAAACTTATAGCAGTAATAAAACTAATCGATAATGAATCAAAAATGAAACAAGAAATAAACGACAAAGAAAAAATATTACGCACCTATATAAATTTTCATGTAATTTACTCAATATATATTATACATTTTTGGGATAAACCATAAAATAACAGGGTACTGTTAATAGAATTTAAAAGCAATAATCAAAACTTATTCATTATTTGCCACTGTTTCAGCTTAAATTTCAGGCCATCAGCACTGTTAAAAAAAAAAATTATAATAACATCAACATCACCGAAGACAACAGTTATATATAGGGAAAACATTGGAATGAAAAAGAATGATCAAAATGTTAAATTGTAAAATAATTGATGAAAAACTAAAAAAAATATTAAAACATGAGAACTACAATTATATGAGAATTAATTTTAAAATCAAATTATGTTTGGCATGCATAAGGATAAAATTAATTACATTGAAAGAGATGCAAAGTGAAAATGTCATATGTTTATGTTTCACAAGGGAGAAATGTTATCAGTTATATAATATTAACTAGGTGTATAAATATTAGTATGAACATGTATATGTATAATTATAAATATAAATATATAAAGAATCAGAAAATAATTTTTAAACAAAATTTGCGAATATAAAACTATGTTAATATAATGTAAAAGTAACAACTACAGACGTCTTAACAGAGGAGAGACACTCTCAGTTAAAACAAAATTTAATATTACAAGAGACAATATTAATTAATTAACCTCGACCAGTGTAAGTTAAAATAAGGATAAAATTAATTATATTTAAAGAGATACAAAGTGAAAATGTTATATGTTTCACATTGGAGAAATGTTATCAATTATATAATATTAACTAGGTGTATAAAAATTAATATGATTATGTATATGTATAATTATAAATATAAATATATAAAGAAAAACATACCAGAAGGATATACAGTCTAAGGGCAACTAAATAAATATTAAACTAATGGGAAATTGAAAGAAAAACGTTTTTCAGTTTTGCCAACTTACTAGTTCATAATATGTATCACTATTGAGCGAAAAAAAATCGGGAAGAATTTTATCAAATAAAAGGATTGTAAGAAGTTTTGATCAAAAATAAATAAAATAATTATAAAAATAGAATAATAAAGTTGTAACATTATAAATAGGTTTTGTTTGTTTATTGGTATTTAATTCTATTGACTACACCCCCTCCCCCCTCTGACCGTTTTCTACATTATTTCAATTTACTCATCAATATGAATTATTTTGTATATTTATTAGTTGCAAAAGGCGTATAACATGGATCAGAAAATAATTTTTAAACAAAATTTGCCAATATAAAACTATATTAATATAATGTAAAAGTAACAACTACAGACGTCTTAACAGAGGAGAGGCACTCTCAGTTAAAACAAAATTTAATATTACAAGAGAAAATATTAATTAATTAATCTCCAAATTTTTGTTTTATTAAAAAAGACAAACATTTTTAAATAAAAAATTAATTGTAGGAAAAAAAATGAATGACCCCGACGTGATTTGAACACGCAACCTTCTGATCTGGAGTCAGACGCGCTACCGTTGCGCCACGAGGTCTTGTGTCAAAAGGTCTGGTAAAGTAATCAAGAGCCACATGATATAGGTACTATCATGTCAAAACTTTATTTTAGTCTTCAATTAATTTAAATAATTATTTCATGGTATTGCTCGATGCTCGAAACAATAATTTAGAGTATAGTAATATTATGTTATTATTATGTTTATTATTAGTATTAATTTTAATATTCATAAAATAATAGTCATAATAATAGAATATTTTTATATCAATGGATTGCAATATAGAAATATTGCGTATCAGTGCACAAAGTTAATTATAAAAATACTACAAATAATAGAAAAAAGTAAAGCCAAATAAATCATAAATAAATCAATATCAGATACATTTAGTTTTTTATTAGAAACCCAGTTTATTTAAGTAATATCGAGCTACTTCATAAATATCAAAAAAAGTATGCAATACTTATAAATATTTTTTTAATCACAAATAATCATAGGGTGCTTGATTTTTACTCTAAATTCTGAACCAGCCAATGTTGGAAATGCGAACGAAATAACAATTATAAATGGTCAAAAAAAAAAAAAATGAAATATAAGAAAATGTATAAATACAATTTAGTTTTTGGTAAAAATGAACATGTCTAAGAACTTATGATTCTAAAGATATTAAAGAAAACCAGGTATCAATTAAAAAATTTTCTTTAGACAGGATTTAAAAGTTTTGGCTGGAAGACAGGATATAGCATGAAAAAGACAAGTAATTACCTTAAATATCTGTTATTGATAAGTAGAGTGAATGTTAATATAAAAATATTTTTGATAAATCAGGGAACAAATAAAGGGAAATTTTCCCCCTGATCACTCTCTTTGTATAAGCCACAGTTGAAAAAAACAAAAAAAAATCAGTAAATATTAATAAATTAAGCATGTAGTATTCTAAAGCAAAATGGAAATTGTTAAATTCAAATTTTCTTTGTTGGCTAGATAACCAGAATGGCTAGTTTTTTTATATGTGTAATTTCAATCACCTAAAAACCATAGAAAATACACGGCCAATTTGGCAAATACTGGATAAACACTAAATAAATGTTCTAAGTTATGAAACTCTACAAGTAAACATTATTGAATATTCAAAATGGTTATTTTTAAAAATATATTTAATAATATACTAGTTCTTCTTATGACAAATTTAAAAACATTATAATCTTCCATTGTTAGATAACATTAATTCAATCTGTGACCTTTCCGCTTCTACTTAGTTTTTCTAACATGAAGTATTATACGGTTGATTGTGGAGTATATACTTTAATTATATATTTTATTGAGTAATAATCATTACTTAAAAAGTAATTTAAAAAATTAAATTAAATAATATACAAGTTCTTTTTATGATAAAATTAAATACACAATAATAGCCAACAGTTACTTAACTTAATTCAATATATGACCTTTCTACTTGTACTTTGTTTTTCTTACATAAAATATTAGATGGTCGATTGTGGAGTATATACTTTAATTATATATTTTATTGAGTAATAATCATTACTTAAAAGGTAATTTTAAAAAATAAATTAAATAATATACAAGTTCTTTCTATGATAAAATTAAATACACAATAATAGCCAACAGTTACTTAACTTAATTCAATATATGATCTTTCTACTTGTACTTTGTTTTTCTTACATAAAATATTATATGGTCGATTGTGAAGTATTTAGTTTAATTATATATTTTATTGAATAATATCAATTACTTAACAGTATTAATTAATTAATTACTAACATATTAATTAATATACTAATAATTAATTAATATACTAACATATTAAATAAACCTGTTGTTATTAATTTATTTATCCTCTTTATTGCTTAATATCTTGTCATGATTCATACATTTTATTGATTTACTTTTATGTCACTTTTTGAAAAAGATTTAAATGAATTTCAATGAAAAAGTAGAGTTGTTAAATAATGTCAAAACAAAATTTTAATATAACATGAATGTTGCAAAGATAAAATTTGCACCAAGAGAGGCATATTTTGTAAAATAAAGCTTTAATAAATATTAATTATTTTTAAAATTAAAGGACAGTTAACTTCTTTATTCTTACCAACAGTATATTAAAACTAATATTGAGATGAAAAAGAAAAAAGACAAAATTTGGCACAAGATAGGCATATTGTAAAAAAAGCTTTAATAAGTACTAAATTTTTTTTATTAATAAAAGTTAGTTTCAAATTGATTTAACTTCTTTATGCTTACCAACAATTTATTAAAACTATTGGTAAAATGGAAAAAAAAAATCGACCCTGCCAGGATTCGAACCTGGAATCTTCTGATCCGTAGTCAGACGCGTTATCCGTTGCGCCACAGGGCCTGTGATATACGGGCTAAAAAATACTGTATTTAAGCAAGTCATTTAATAATATTTAATTAAATGAACTTCATTAATTAATTAATTTTATTTTTAAAAATGTAAATAATTCTAAATTTAGTTTTTAATTTAATACGGGTCATAAACACTGTCGATTCCCTTTCAAGATATAAAAATTGGCAATTGATGGCTGTGTAAATAAATTATATATTAATAAATTCCTATTGTATCCAATAAAGAATGAAAAAAGTTGTAGAAAGTGGAATAATGTTTCTTGTTAAGTTAGTACCAGCCTTTTATCGAAAGACATTGAAATAATTTATTTGGAATGTCTTCTATTTATTATTTTCTTTTTCTTTTAATTCTACGGGTGTGGTTTGTTTACGCTTAAGTAATATAAATAAAACTTGATAGGTATAGATGATGAAATATCAACTGATCGAAGATCACTATAGCGGAAAAACGGAAAGGACACGTTTTGAAAAATAAAATAAACATATTAATATTAATGGGTTTGAACTAATAATAGTGAATGGAAATATTTTATAAAAAAAAAAGAAGACAGTAGTTAGTTAAGAATGAATCGTAATAGTGCGATTAGCAACAAAGAAACTGAAAAACTATATAAATCTAAATAAAAAATGGCAACTTTATAAACGATACTGATAAACTAAAAAGTGCACAAATTGACGATAAAACAATTACAATTAATTTAAAAGTAGAAAAAATTAAAAAAAAAAATTGTGCAATAGTATTAAATACTTAATATATATGAATATATAATATACTTATTATAAGAATATATAAATACACAATTTCGTATGAAAAATTATTCTTTTTTTTTTATTAACACATAAGAATACATGAATGCAGAATACATACATACACACATCTTGATCTTATATACTGGGACATGCATGTTACTATTTCATGCAGAGTGATCTCACTCAAATTATTGGACAATTTCATTATGGGATTTTAATTAACATATGCTATTTCATAACAAAAAAATCATTTTAGGCAGACCATGACTGATTTCAAAATCCTAAAAATAGAACCCGGGTTTTTGAAATGAACATGCGTGCTAAACATCACGTAATAAAAAAGTCCTACGTGACTAATATGTGACTGCATTCCTCTCAAGCAAGAAAAAGTCTTACAGAAGTATGTAAAGATCAAGAAAGTTTAAGAATCACAAAATATGTAAGAAAGGTCAAAGAAACATTAGAAAAAAATTACAATAGAAGATTTCTAGAAAAATAATAACAATCAAATCCGGATAGAAAATGGACAGAAGAAAAGAAGACTCAAAAAAGAGCAAGAATAAAAAAAATATACAACTACAACCCATGTATTAGGTTCAGTACGGGGTAGAGACTGCATTTTTTTTTAAATGGTTGTACAGAGAGGTGATTTGTCCTAAATCACGCTCAACCTCTAGAGCCTCCTATTTTGGGTACCCACTTTATAAAGGCTGGGCGAGCCCTAGGAGGGTTCCAGATCCCCGTCTGTTAATAGATTAAATAAAATTTGCCACAGCCGGATTTGAACCCGGGACCTTTGGTTTGACAACTCAACTATCTACCACTGAGCCACACCGCTCCTTAAGATTGAAACAAAATAAAAAGTCAAAATTTTGCAATGAGAATTGGTATATATTGTGATAAAAAAAAATATATCACATTTCAAAATTTTTCGTTGTTGGAAATGGTTAATATTAATTTAATTTAATGTTGGAAATGACTGATATTAATTTTATAGAGTAAGAGAATGGATGTTTAATGAAATAAAAAAGTTATTAAACTATTATTTATATATGCTGTAAATTTTATGAATAATATAATGTAGGAAAAATAAATGTGTCAAATACGATTCAAAATCTAAAAAAAAATATATATTACAACAATTTTGAAGCCTGGTTTGTAACTTGGGAATATTAAAGTATAACATTTTCTTATAAATAAATAATTTATCCTATCATGCATTTTTGGAATTTATTGTTTAAGCATACGATAGTATCCCAAAATAAATCCATCATTATTTTTAAGAAGCTACGATTAAATAAATTACAATTATATGGCCAACCATATACTTATTGACCATAATAGAATTCAGAACAATTAAAATAGTACGCAGGTTTTGAAATGATCAGAAGTGATCGCGATCATGAAGTCCTACATGACTAATATCTCACTTCATATCTCCTTCAGAAGGAACAAGCCAAACATTAAAAACAGATAAAATCTTAAAAAAATTAAATTTAATGTCTATTTATATTTTTTCGTAGCTTTAAACGATTTCCAATATATTGATTTAACAATGAGGGAACGGTAATTTAATAAAATTCGAAGTTCAAGAAATACTGTGCAATAAATAGGTAAAATACGACTCAGAATCAGTCGTGAAAGGTGAAAAAACTAATAATAATAATTAAAAAAAAATTAAAATCTGGTTTGTAATTTGGAAATATGAGATTTTTGAGATCAAAATCGAATAACTCCAAAATTTCAAAAATTAATTTTGTAACATTTTTCGCTCGTTTACACAAGCAATTTTTGAGTCCCGAAACTTAAGGTTCAGAACCGGATTAAAACGATGAGAAATAAGGCAGCGAAATGTCGTGTTCGACAAAATTCCTCGACTAAATTAGCGAAAAATGTGAAGAAGTAAATTTTTTTTAAATTTAGATGTTATTCCCTTTTGATCCTTAACGCCTTATATTTATATGAAGTTACATAAATATATAAATTATATATGTATACTGCAATATATAAAAGTATACAATTTTCTTACACATAAATAAATTACTTTTATTTTATTTCACACCTATATGGAAGGTTATCGTTCAAGAATATGACATTTCCTGAAAATAAAGTTGATCATTATTTCCATTAACTGCAGTTGAATATTTTACAAATTATTTTTAGGCAAACTTCGACAGACTTCAGAAGGTCTAAAGATAGGTTGAGTCTAGAAGGAACCATGGGCTGGCGGGTCGATTGTCACATAAGAAGTCCTACGCTTATTTAAGATTTTATTTGGCTATTTTAAATTGTTTTTATTTAAAAAAATGTGTTATTGTCACTTATCCATTACTGATAGCCTTACTGAAATTTTAAGGATAGACTTGTTAACCCTGATCGGACAAAGTCCGCAAGGGTGAAATCTCTGGAGAATCTTGCATCATCTTATTTGAGAAAAACAAGGTCATCCAATAGATTTATATTTATATATGCGTTTCTTAATTTAGAACAGGACTTTATTTTATCAAAATTTATTGTTTTATTTTTCTAGCCATATGAAAACCTGTACCTCTACAACTCGTGAAGGACATACTAGAAACTGACTGTTTCTAAGATTGTGCAGGGAGATGATTTTTCTCCATTGATATCAAACTCAATCAACAGGTTTACCCTGCAATAAAGGGTACTCACTCCATAGAGGCTGGGTAAGTCCCAGGATAGTCTGCAGAATTCACAGTGCCCATATTTTTCTACTCATAGGAATGTTTTATTATTTTAGCGTGAATTATTAATCACAAAAAAAAGAAGTAATTTCTCTATTACTCTTATAATATGACATCTAATCATAAATCTATTGTAAACCAGGGAAAATCGCAAGGATTTTAGAGACTTTTCCACTGGAATAAACAAGAGTATACAATGTACCAAACATTTAAGAAATTCGGTGAGAGAATAAAGAAAGAAAAATAAATGGCGACATGCTTGAAAATAGTGGAGGTAGAGAGAAAAATAACTTGTATTGTTAAGAAAAAAACTTGACCACTATGATCCGGGTAGGGTCTATGGTGTCTAAAGATAGATAGACTATGGAATGAACCAAAAGTATTACCATTGACCATCACTAAATGGAAATTCACACTTTCGACTGTAATATATAAGAAATTCGGTGAGAGAATAAAGAAAGAAAAATCAATGGCGACATGCTTGAAATGAGACCACGAAATCCGTTAAAATTGAGAATTTGAAAAAACAAAAATAAATTCTATAAGAAGAATAGGAGAGCTGGAGAGCTGGAGAGCTCACTGAGTAGAGTGCTGTTGCAAACCCGAAGGTTCCGGGTTCAAATCCGGATGTGGCAGATAAATTATTTAATCATTTAACAGCCTCCGAGGACCCTATAGGATCTGCAGACCCTTCTGGGGCGCACCTATCCTATATAACGTGGATACCCTAAATTGGGGTAAACCTGACAGTTGTGTGAGCTCTAATAAATCAACTCCCTGTACAACCGTTGTCTTAGAAATAGTACAGTCTCTAACATATACTGAACCCGAAACCCTTCATTGAAGTGGTATACGTTAACAAGAAAAGAAGATGGTACCGAGGCATGGAGACTGGAAAATTTTATAACAATCTTGTCCTTACCATTCCTCAACCAACGAATGCGAAAAAGGAAATCGCTTTAATATTTGAATGAAGAGATTGAGGAATTAGCCAATTGGATAAACGAAATTCGCAAGGCTGTGAGGGTGAATGGTTCCTTGACAGAATAATCGTACCAGTTACGTCCAATCACGGGGACTGGCGTGTGAGGTCTGACCACGCCTCCGATAGTTACCGTTATTTAGATCATAAGTCGTAAAATTTAGGATATTAGTATTGATGTTTCTTATTCACACAAAAACAATATTAAAAGGAAGGAGGGATGTTAAAATGTCCCAAATTATTGCAACTTAGCAATGAAAATATTTTAGCAAATGTATAGCTCGATGTGTAGAGAGATGAAAGTGCGTATTGAGATTATGCCAAGAACATAACCCGAGGCAAGAGGATGAGGTTTGAAGGGAGAACAAGGCGGCAATCAAAATATTCGATGAGTAAAAGATCAGAGAGGCTGAAGGGATATTGTGTGGAGAGAAAGCCGCAGAACAAGCACTAGTGGAGTACCGCAAAGCTGGATAAAACTGAATAAAAAAATAATAATAAGGATGTAGCGAAGTAGCTCATAAAAATTGAAAAATGGAACATCATAAAGTGGATACCCTTAATTTGGAAAAAAATGGCGGTTGAGCGTGATTTGTTACCTTCCTGCTTAGTACAACCCCTACCATTTACAAAAAGAACCCAAGGATCCTTCATGGGTTGTAGTGGTACAAATTTTATTTTATTTTTTAATATAAAATTCCCACTAACATAAAATTAATAAATTTGCTCAACTCACAAAAGCTTCAGACAACATAATTACATATCCTGCCACATCAAGCAGAACTCCTTCATAATCTAAGTAATCTTAGTAAATGATAATTTAAGTACAACGTTTTAACATATAATCAACTCTTTAATGTTTAAACAACAAAAACAAGCAATTGTTGCAGATAATTAAGTAATAGTCATTGTTATATAACAGAAAAAATATAACTTTTTGTTACCTAGAGGCCATTGTTGTATGCCGCAGAGTTCTCACGATTTTTTGGAATTAATTATAAATGCTAAAACAAAGGAATAATGGTTGCACACACACTCTTCAGAGCAGGAGCGTTGGAGGAACTCAGAATACAGGCCAAAAAAAAGTAACCTGGATATAGTAACAGTAGAGGAAGTAAGGCGGATTGGCCATGGAAATGTACCGAGAAGGGAGTTCACATTTATCTACAGCGGAGCAAAGGACAGACATGAGTTTGGGACAGGATTCCTAGTATCTAACAAGATAAAGAATTCAATACTCGACTTCATGCCGAATGATGAACGGATATGCAAGCTTAGGGTGAGAGGACGCTTTCACAACATCAGCATTGTGAATGCCCACGCTATGACAGAAGAAAAAGATGAAGAATTCAAAGAGGAATTCTTCGAAAAGTTAGAACGGGTGTATGGCTCCTGTCCAGCATATGACCTTAAAATTGTTCTGTGAGACTTTAACGCTCAGGTAGGAAAAGAAACAGACATGGGAATCGGGCTTACTTTGCAATCGGCCAATAGTGACATATGCTTGCGAGACATGGACCCTAAACAAGGATGCACATCTAGTGGATAGATTCGAAATGCGTATCCTCAGAAGCATCGTAGGGCCCGTCCAGGAAAACAGTGTATGGCGCTTAAGAAAAAACAGAGAGTTATATGAACGCTATGATGACATGACGATCTCCTCTTTTGCCCGGTTACTGAGGATGAAGTGGCTGGGTCACTTGGTGAGAATGGGTGAAGAAAGAAATGTCAGAAGAGTGTACGAAAACTGCCCTGATGGAGTGAGGTGGATCATTCCAGGGCAGCTGGAAGGATATCATCCAGGGAGATCTCAAGAAACTGAGAATAAGTTCCATACATGCACAGGACCGAAGCAGATGGAGCTTGGGGATCGAGCAGGCCAAGGATCGCTTTAAGCATCTGTCGCGCCACTAAAAGAAGAAGAAGAGAAGTAGCTCAACGTGTAGAGCGCTGAGTTACTAAGCTGAGGGTTCTGTTTTCAAATCCCGATGTGGCAGATAAATTATTTTTTAATCCGTTAATAAACAAAGATGGAAACTTTAGCATATGCAGAATCTCCCTACGATCATTTAGCCTCTACATAGAGGGTACCCTTATTTGTGTGATCTCGGACAGATCATCATCCTGTACAGCCCTTATCTTAGAAACAGTACAATCTCTAATATGTGCTGCTTTAAAGGATTCTTCATGGGTTGAAGCAGAAACGTTTTTTTTCTGGGTTCGCAACTCGGCAGGTGGCCTTAGGATTTTTGAAAGTGAGTATTTTTTTATTTAACAAACAATTTTGTACTACCTCTACTGAGATTAAAGACCAATATAAAAATATAATTCTTTACACAGAGCTTGATATATGTTTAAGGACATTTCTATTATTGTGTCTTATTTTTCATACTTAACATTCCTTTTTTAAACCTTTGAAGACCCAGCTACTATAAAGTGGATACCCTTAATTTGGAAAAAAATGGCGGTTGAGCGTGATTTGCTACCTTCCTGCTTAGTACAACCCCTACCATTTACAAAAAGAACCCAAGGATCCTTCATGGGTTGTAGTGGTACAAATTTTATTTCATTTTTTAATATAAAATTCCCACTAACATAAAATTAATTAATTTGCTCAACTCACAAAAGCTTCAGACAACATAATTACATATCCTGCCACATCAAGCAGAACTCCTTCATAATCTAAATAATCTTAGTAAATGATAATTTAAGTACAACGTTTTAACATATAATCAACTCTTTAATGTTAAAACAACAAAAACAAGCAATTGATGCAGATAATTAAGTAATAGTCATTGTTATATAACAGAAAAAATATAACTTTTTGTTACCTAGAGGCCATTGTTGTATGACGCAGAGTTCTCACGATTATTCGGAATTAATTATAAATGCTAAAACAAAGGAATAATGGTTGCTTTTCAAGAAGGCAAGGGATTTACAAGAAGATATACATTTAGACATGTGATTAATGAACGCGCCTAGAAGTAAATTGTGGTAACGCACGGATAAGTATATAAGTTATTATATCTAGCTGCATTGTATATTTATAAGGTTACATAATAGGAACACTATCGAATAATAAATATTTATTAAAATTATTTATTAATAATGTTAAATAGAGTGAAGTACCAGAGAAGGAGTCTCCTTGTCCGCAACCTCCTCGCTTAAGTACCGCCTATTTAATTATTATTTCAGTTATTTATTTATTCATTTATTTTACAGTAAATAACATCTACCACAAGTATTAAGATGGTATCTGTACTCGATGATTGGAGTACATCGATTTAACATAACAATATTCTGGTTCGAAACAAGGCGATTATAATTCGAAAAAAATATTATTATGCAGCTTTGCAAATATTTGTAGTTTTAAAAATTGTATATTGTAATAAATTATAAGCTAGGAATCTCTTCTTCTTCACACGGCGCTATGGACCTTGGCCTCTCCGACGATTTCCCTCCATTCTGACCGATCTTCTTTTGCGGATCTTCTCCATATTCTCTCCACCAGGAGCCTAAGGTCTGCTTCCACACGTAGATTAGGCTTGCCTCTTCCTCTTTCTTCCATCAAAACGTCCTTTTAGCTTTGGGAGCCAAGAACAAAGATTACCTACAATAAAAAGAAAATCTCAAAAAATGCTAAAATTCGACACTATACAGTAATGAAACCCGTGAGGGATACTATACTGGTCGGAAGCAATGGGATTTAACAAGGTAGAGAATTTTTTGAAAATGGAAAGAAAGGTTGAAGAAGACTTGCCTAAAACACTACAACAACATAGAACTGTATGAGAGGATAGAATATTTGGAAATAGCAATAAGGAAAAGTAATTTCAAATTTTTCGGGCATATGAAAAGATGAAAACAGATTGAACAAATAGATAGTCAACAAAGTGATGGAATTAAGAAATATTGGATACTCCAGTCATATCTTAGAGGACATAAAAAGGCTTGGTTTTACAGAAATAAAATACCAGCACAGAGAAATATACAGAAAATACAATAAGGGTCATTGTATAGGAAATTAGGAGAAAAGAGGAAAAAAATGGAGACGAGCAAAGGGAAGAGATGAGGATCCTGTGGCTCACCTAGCCTCTATAAAGGAGTTAACCTTAATTGTAGCCAAAACCAGACGGTTGAAAGAGATCTCGGACAAATCAACAATCGTTTTCCTATAAATAGTACAGTCCCTACTAAGTGATGGGGCAAAGAAACATCAGAAGACTCCCTAGTCAGATAGATCCCTAGTTTAACAGAAAAAGAACTCCGGGACAGAGAAGTATTCATAAAATACAATGAGGACCTAGCAGTGAAAAAGAGAAAAGATGGACAGGCGAGCGAAAGGAAGAGTTGAGATGAGACCCTCCTAAGGTCCTCTTTAAAGAGAATTAGAGAGAAAACCAGGTTGAGCAAGACCGCGGAAAAAATACCTCCTTCAAATCCGTTGTCCCAGAAATAGTGCAGTTTCTACTGCGAATCGAACCCAAAATCCTTCATGGATTGTAACAGTACAGTTTTTTTTTTTTACCAACCTTCTAAAATAGCTCAAATAATTCGTGCATAGCAGAGATTTGATAAGCAATATCTTAAACCAAATGGTCCTACCAAAAACGTTAACAATGATAACAGCAAAGGAGTTGAGTACTGGTAATTGACAAGGCCTAATGTTAGGAAATAAGAAGAAAAAAAATAGCAAAATCGGCTTCCTTGAAGGGGCTCAAGGCCCCGTCCTCGCCCACGTACATAACACCAATCATAGCAAGGCGACTGCAGTGTAACTGAACCATTAACCGTTAACAGTCAACGTCAACCATCAACCTTTTGGTCTTCAATGTCCCCAAGGGCATGGGCTTGTCAAAGTCCATAATGAGTAACTTATGTCTCCTAGGTCATCTGAGCTCGTAAGGTTCTTCCATAAGAAACTATTGATACGCCTCCTAAACTACTTACAGTGACAGACTGTAGGCTACCATGCCATGTATTGCAGAAAGCCCTAATATAATGGGGATATATGACCACAGGCCAACAATATCGTTAAACAATTAGATCCAACATGAAATTTTACCATGACCTTAAACTATGAATAACAATTCTGCACCTCCTTTGATAAATGGTCAAGTCGAATTTCGTCCAACATGAGATCCTTATATTGAGGGAGCGGATTCGTGTCATTCGTTTGATCTTTGGCTTGAAATGGAATAGTAAGACCAGCAATAACTGCACTTGAAGCCTATGCCTGACTTAAGAATTGATGCGTTACGAGGAGGACGCGTTTCTACTTCTCTCAGTACAAGAAACACTTTTTGGGCAAGATTAGATTTAACCACTTATTCACCGGGACCCAAGATCGACGGTTCGCAGCCCGGCAGGTGACTTTAGGATGTTTTAAAGAAAGTAAAAGATCCTCAGTTATGCCGTCTTTCGGATGGGACCTACAATGGCGGTCGCAAGCCTGTGCGGTGGCAGGTACTCGTTAAATATTCCTATCCTACTATATCTATATAGGTAAAATTTGGGAATCCCGTAGTAACATGGACTGATTAGCCATAGTAGCATAAAGTGACGTTAAATAAATAAAAATACAACTATGCAGGACATTGGACCATTTCATGTTGGACATTCGAGGAGCTTCATTTACCAGTTGGATATTTTCAACAAATACTCGAACTCAAGGGAAAGTACTATAATATATTGCTATATTCAGAATAATATATATACATACATGTTTTGGTTCTTGAGTTTCAGTTCTTTCTTAAACTTATTTAGGCGGCGTTTCGAGACAAGGTTAGCCTCATACTCATGCCCTAACAGTGACAAAAATCAGCTTTTGGTATTAACATTACACATCACACAAAAATAAATATAAAATGTCACGTGCAAGATGTAATTGGATACACATACATGGATACAAGTGACAGTTTATGTTTATTTTAGTGTGCTATTTAATGTTTTTACTAAAAGCTCATTTTTTCACTGATAGGGCATGAGTATGAGACTGACCTAGTCTCGAAACGTCGCCTAAATAAGTTTAAGAAAGGACTGAGACTCAAGAGCTAAAACACAATATATATATATATATATATATATATATATATATATATATATATATATATATATATTGCTAAATTCAAAGCAACAAGTCATTAGCCAAAAAGAAACAGACACTTGCCATCGGTTCAAGGTCAAAGAATTATTATAATTTTTTAAATATTTTATTTGAAAAGAAAAGATATGGTACCTCCAGGGAGAGGTGGGAGACCCGGGTTCGAGTCCCGGTCCTGGTCATATCTTTTCTTTTCGAATAAAATATTTAAAAAATTATTATTATGTTTTTGTTAACTTACATATTTATGAGTAAGTAAATAACATATCCTCTTGTATTATTATTTCTATTATAACTTCAAGAAAAAATTGGAATGTTTTGGCGAATTGATGGAACGAAGAATATAGTATATACATTTTGAAATTCAGACTTATTCCTGGGTAAAACTGTGTCAAGGTATATTGAGGGCATGTCTCAATAAACACTAGCTTGCTTACTTATGGGTTTAGTGCAACTAAAATAAACTAGATATTAATCTAGTAATAAAATGAAATTAAGACATTAACATGTATTAATTATAATTTTCTGGTATGTAAAATCGAGTCAGATTATTATAGTAAATTTTTGTAATACATAATTCTTAAAAATAAATTTAATAGCTATATATAACTCAAAATGAGGGCATCAGGATCAAAAGCTGGCAACTCCAAAACTTAAAAAAATGGCTTTTTCAGTCGTTAAGTCAAACAACTTAATGCTTCCAAAACTTCAGGTTCAGAAACAGAATAAAGCGATGAATAAGGCAGCAAAGTGCCACTTTAGACAAAATCGCTTGCCTAAACAAGCGAAAAATGTGAAAAGTAAATTTTTTAAATTAAGAAGGTCACGAGGCCATCTTCTTTTCAGACATCTAGGAGGATTATCGGGAATTGAAGAGATTGATAGGTTTGAAACTAGTGGGTTTGAGTGGGAATAAAGTTTGTCATGAAAGGACTGATATCTGGTGCGGACCAAATCAGGAACAAATGGGACATTGAGGTCCTTATGGATGAATTTATTTGTAACAAAGTAAGGAGCATTGAGGATTTTACAAAGGATTTTAGTTTGTGGGGATTGGATACTAGAGGAATTCGATGGTTTAGTGGAACCCCAAAGCTCTACTCCGTAAGTCCAAATAGTCTTACAATAGTCATGTATACAAGTCCTTTGTAATTAATTGGGAGCTTAGAGCTCAGTCTAGTAAGTGCTGAAGTAGCCAGTTACGGCGAGATAAATTTTCTAACGCGTTTAATATTATTAATAGATAAAAAAAAAAAAATGTATAAACATTAATTCGGTTGGTACTTGAAAAAAGGGGCCAATGTCCAAATCATTGAAATTATACTGACTTTTAAAAAAAATGTTTTGAGATTTGGACATTGTCACCTTGTTTTCTGTCAATTAAAGAAATTACCTATAAATAAAATAAAATGACGTCTTGCCAACTTAGACGTCATTATTTAAAAAAAAGATTACCACTTCTTCGAAAATAAAAACGTTAATAATATAAAGGCAATATTCCAATACAAAACTTTTGGATTTAAATCCATGATGTTTAATTTCTATTTGACAATGTTAGACTAAACAATCTATTAAAAAATTTAGTATTTATAAAAAAAAAATGAAATAAAGTATAAAAATAAACCCATAAACCGTGTTATCATAAAAAACGTTAAGTTATGCTGATTTAAGAAATAGGGCATGCGTCATAAGTACAAAAACCGGTCGTTCAAAAAAGATTTATTCCAAGAGATGGAGCCAAAAATATATTTTTTTATCATACTTTTATAAAACTCTCTTTATTACGTATTCAATAATGATAAGCAGGAAAAAAATGAAACAAAGGAATACAATTACTCTGATATTAATTCTGTAAAATATAGCAAAATAAAGTTTTCGCTAACATTCTTTGCTTGTTGTAGTTATATCAGTCTTAATACTTTTTTGTTGGATATTTTAGTAACATTTGGGTTTTTTGGTGATTTGTGAAGAACCATAAAGACCTGAAGTCATAGCTGAGAATCAAAATTACGAACAAACATAATAATTAAATCTAAACAGTTTTTAATATTGGCAAAAACTATGTCATACATGAATTATATTGCTGTACATATTACATCATACTGATATACATAATCATACTGATATTTAATTTGTTTCTGTAATGACGTTAAATTCGGTTTTCTTCTTTCCTTAGTCGTATCCCATCTTCGAATCATCTCAGAACGGTGTTTCTGGTCTAGTTTTAAAGCATGCAATTAATGCATTATTTATTATATTGAAGGCTACGGAACTATTATCTTAAATGCATTAAAAATGAATTTTATTGTGATATAAATATGGAATTAGTGACGTAGATAAGTGTGGAGAGTGCCGAGTTGCTGTGACGAAGGTTCCGGGCTGTGGCAAATGAGTTACTAAATTTTATTTTAAAATTAAACACCTGTAGATGACTCTGAAGGATTTGCAGACCCTCTAGATGCTCACCCAGCCTTTATAGATTGGGTATCTCTGCAGAGATATGTTAGGTTAACATAGGCATAACGGGGGGGGTTATTGGGGATGTACCCCCCCCCATTGCTAAGAAGAAATTTCAAAAAAAATTGTAAGTAACAATTTAAAAGAAATAAAAATTTGAAGGATTTTACTTTTTCAAAGTTATTATTGTGGGATTACAGAAGTAAGGGTCAATAATGTCAAAAACACAACAAAGAAAGTGCAAACACAGTTGTTTTAATGAATAAAAGGTACACTAAAATGACAAACCAAAACTTAATGCTGTTTATTTACAATTAATTATATTATTATAGCGGCAGTAGTGGCATCTAGCGGCAACAATAATATCGCAAATGTGGGAAAAACAGTTTAGACAATTCTTAGAATCTAGAAGTAAAGTCTAGATGGGTCTAGAAAGTTCCCAATGCAATTAACTATAGTAAGTTATTGTAACCCATAATTAGGGCTACTTGTTATTAAAAGCTATTTCTTGATTGCCCTTCCAAAAATAGCATTTATAATGAAAATAACATTTATAAAAAATTATAATCTATTTATTTAATTTAATTTGAAGCTTAATTGAATAGTATAATATAAATTATACCTATATTACGAGGCATCTTTTTTGAAGGGGGTAATATGTTGGAGTGGTTGACTGGTGGGGGTTAACCCCACTCATGAGTCAACTCTAGTTACATTAATGCTCCTGAATAACCGTTATCCTAGAAACAGTATAGTCTCTACCATGTACTGAGCCCAAGACCCTTCATGGGCTCTAGTGGTACAGTTTTTTATTAACTAAATCCTTTCTTTTCATTATAATCACTACTGATATCCAATACTAGTGTCCAAACTCCGGTGGCCTAAATCCAAGAGGTGTGAATTTATTTTAATGGTACCGTTGGCTTGAGTAAGTTACAACTATCCTTACCGTTTAAGGATAATGAAAAACCTGGTGTCAGGATAGGTTGCATTACTACGTAGCATGTAGTATTTTTATTTATAACATTTTTTTTTAAAACACTGGGTCAATTTAGAATGAAAAACTAATTAATCCTTGACCATGCTATGTATTCCTAAGGTGAACCAATTGAGATGTTGACACGAAAAAGTTAGTCATGAAAAGGTTATTTACAGGGAAAAGAAATGATTTTGAAAACTAAGAATGAATGTTTAGGTATCTGTTCTGCAGGTTGTTGCTTCGAGATATGATATTTGGTTGTTATTTTGTTGAAGCTCTTGGGTTGAGCACAGGATTTTCATAATTTTTTTTTTTGCCATAGGAACACCAAGTCTTCTTCGTCTCACTAACGTCAAAATAATATTTTCAAAAGCTTGTAAATTAATACTCATCCAAAAAATAAATAAAACCTATGTTTTAGTGTTGATGATACATGATTGTTGAAAAAGAAAAAAAAATCTTTGACGACATTGTTAATAAAATATTCCATTCCACTCTATAAACAGAAGCGTTGTAATGTTTATATTACATAAAAGGGTAATTTAGATTATGCGTCAAAACCATAAATAATAATACGGGTCATAGTAAAAGATAACTTAACAAATAATTAATTTTTATTAATTTATATATGTTGTAACTTAAGAATATTATATGCATATTGTATTAAAATAATTTAAAATAAGGAAGATATTGTGGCATATAATTTTGGAAATCTTTATGAAACTGTTTTATGGTTCTTAAATAAATTGTAATAAAAAAAACCCTTGGTTATCCCGTCCTTCAAAAGGGACGTAAAATGGAGTACGATGTCAGTTACTAGTTAGAGATCCCTATCCTAAATATACCTGGATAAGTGAAATTTATGAGTCCCACTGTAACATCGTCCAGTTAGCCATAATACTAATAAAGTGACGTTAAATTAATAAAAATAAAATAAATTGTATTGTGATAAAATAATATAAATATTATTGTTAAAGTAATAATTAAGTTAATAATAGTCCAGGAGGCGGGGATCAATGCCCTGAAACGCTAAATATTTTTTTGATATAAATGTTAACATTCAGAAAGTTTCATTGCCATAATTTCAAATTAAAAAAAATAATAAAAGCTCATTTTTGAAACAATACTAGATAAAATGATAACAATAAAAAGTATAACAAATAAAAAATAAACTTAAAGAAAGCCACGTGTTGAGAGTAGAAAACCTGATTTTCGCACAGATGACCTTACGTAAAAGGGATTTTCAAGGGCATGACAGCCTACGTCGACAGTTTAACGATCATCTATCTTTATAAGTTATTTGTTAAATATATAAATAAATTACAATCAAATATGAAATAATAATACAACAATAATAGAGTATATAAATGACATTACTGTTGCGTTTATGGCGAATAAAGAAATTTCCTGAAAATTTACAAAAGTAAAACAATTTTTATTTTTCGTAAGGTTACCTTGATACTTGAATTTTTCAGTTTTTTAGGACATTTTTAATATAATTATTAGTAGTTTTGTTGTTGTTGATGTTCATAAATTTGTATGGTGAATTGCAGACAAATTGTATGAATCATGACAGACAATTAAAAAATTGAGAATGACCCAAAGGGTCGAAACGTCTTTATAGAAAAAAAAAAAATAATTGGACTGGAGAATGGTTTTTTTTGCTTCTCAATTTAATATCATAAATTGTTAGTCCAGTAAAACCTATACCATAATGCGTAAGGTTACCTTAAATTGAACTACAATAGTAATTAAAATTTTACTAGAGATACCCCAATATCATTCTTATTTTGGGCTCAGTTCAGTTTAGTAGTTACTTTGCATACTATAGTACTTACTAGGGGATCAGATAAAAATATGAGTGCCAACTTAGTATAGTTTTGTGATTATTGAGTATTGTACTTTAGATAAAATTTTAATTTTAGAGTTAAAACAAACATATAATGAACAGCTTATGAGAAAAATGCATTAATTATTTCACTGGATTCTCTGTATTGAAATAACTGTACTAAGATGTAGCTTGTTTTATCTTTTAAATGGATGGATTTAAATACTATTTTTCTATTTAACTACAAAAACGGAGTGGAGTGGCTCTTACAGTGGTAGAGCACTGAGTTAAGACACCGAAAATCCTGGTTCAAATCCAAAACTTTTATTTAGTCTGTTAGCAGCCAGAGATGGATCTTATAGGACTTGAACCCTCCTGGAGCTCACCCAGCCTCTAAAAGTGGGTACCCAAAATAATGGGGAAATCTGGCGGTTGAGAGTGATCTAGGACAAATAGCCTCCCTGCACAACCGTTGTTCATGAAACAGTACTGTCTCTACCATGTACTGAACCCCAAACCCTTCACGGTTTGTTGTGGTATATTTTTTTTTTTTTTAAATACAAAAACAGTGTTATATTTGATGCAACGGTTTAAATAAGATAGGAACAGTGGATTTGTGTTTGCCAAGTTTAAAAATATGTATTAATAGTTTAACTGATCGAACTGGACAAAAGATTGAATGAAAAATTGTTGCTCGATCCATTGTTAAGCAAGGCCAATACAATATTATATCATTAAAACTTTTATATATTATAGCTAATAACCCTCTATTGCGTAAATAGAATTTGAATATATATAAATAATCAAAACAAAGAGGTTGAAGAAAACTAGTGGGAAGGTAAAAAAACAAAACAGGAAAATGAGGATAGTATTTTTCACTTAAGGAATAAAGCGCTTATTAAAATTATGAGATATAAATTTTATCCTCTACTTCCATCCTTTCAGACTACTTCAACACTTACTAGACAAACGCTCTAAGTTCCTAAATAATTAAAAAAATATTTTATAATTATTGGTCAATTTTTTTGAGTACAATGAATACACTAAAACGAAGTTCTTTGAACATTAATTTAATTTTAGGATCTTATTGACTTACGTCATTACGTCGGAGACTAAGGTTCCGGGTTCAAATCCCGGCTGAGGGCCTATCTTTTCTCTTTAAAAATAAAAATATTTAAAACTCAAAAAAATTAACCAATAATTATAAAAAATTATAAATAGTAATATGACGTAAGCCAATAAGATCCTAAAATTAAATTAATCTTCAAAGAACTTCGTTCTAGTGTATTCATCGCAAAAATTGCGAGAGCACGAGGACATGGGATCGGATGAGAGAAAAGATTTGTCCTCTGCCAGCAGGCGGCCTTGGTAGCTCAAATGGTAGAGCGTTGTCACGGTGAGACAAAGGCTCCGGGTTCAAATCCCGCCCGAGGGCCTATCTTTTCTCTTTAAAAATAAAAAAAATACTTATATGCATGACTATTATAAGACCCTTTTGGACTTACGGGATAGAGCTTTGGGGTTCCACGAAGCCATCAAATTCCTCTTTTAATCCTTAATGCTCCTTACTTTGTTAAGAATAAACTTATATATACTGGCCTCAATGCCCCATTCATTGCTGATATCAGTCCTTTCATGACAAACTTAATCCTACTCAAACCCACTAGTCTCAAACCTAGTAACGTCTTCTCCTTCTTTCGCTTCTCTCCTAGTGCCTTAGAGAGCGTCCAGCCAGGAATTCCATTCTTTCCTATTTCTAGCTAGGTTTCTGGCCTGTCGGAGGTCCTTCCCCCTCACCCTACAGAGTCGATCAATGTAGTCGAGATAGGACTTCCTAGGGCGGCCCCTAGGTCTTCTGTCATCTGGGACATATTCCATGGTCTTTAGAGGATCTCTGTGGTCGTCCATCCTTATAACATGGCCAAACCACTTCAGCTGGCGCGTTTCTATGTGCTGTTTATATGGTGATATGTCCAGTCCCTGACAATTCTTTTATTGCGAACTCGGTCTCTTGGTCCCAATCGTTCTCCGCAGAAATTTCATTTCGGCAGCGGTGATTCCGCTCCCCTGTCGGTCTATTAATATCCGATTCTCCGTTCCATTCAAAAGTATGGGCAGATAAACTGTCTTGAAGATTTGGAGCTTGACTTTCTTGCCTACCTCTCTCTTCTCTACCACAGTGCTACATATCTGGTAGTAAACTGCATTTGCCTTGTTGATCCTGTTTGATATTTCTGCATCTACCTTCCCAGATCCGTCTATCACTGTTCCTAGGCATGTGAAGTCTGTCATCAACTCTCCAACTTCTTCAATTGTCTAAAATCTTTCGAGGTGTCTGAAAAGAAGATGGCGAATCTGTGGCAGTAGTACCAATGGGTAATTTCACTACTTGCCTTTATTTCATGCCATTCATAATATTTACGATGAAGAGTCTTGGGTTCCATACAGGGCACGGATTCCGCTTTACAACCATGTTTTTTCGTCAATTAAGGGTACCTGTTTTATAGAGGCTGGGTGAGCCCCAAACAATGCAAATCAGGATTTTACTAAAATTCTTCTAATATTACTTCATATTTATATTTAAAAAATCTTTACCACTACAAGCCATGAAGGAGGTCTACAAGGGTTCAGTACGTTGTCGAGATTGTACTGTTTCTAGGCCAAGTTTGCGCGATGAGGTGATTCGGCCGTGTTCAAACTCAATCGTCATGTTCTTCAACCTATTGAGGGTTCTACTTCATAGAGATTGGGTGAGTCCTAGGATGGTCTGCAAATCAAACATCGTCAATCTGTGGCTTTTGATAAATTAAATATTATCTGCAACATCCGGATTTGAACCCAGGGCTATCTTCATAGCTACCCCGCTCCTGGAGATGTTATATACGCAATATAGAGAAAACTTTTTAAATATTATGAACTAGAAACAAATGAGCCTACATATAACCACGATACGGATAAGCCAAGTCATCCAGCACCAAGTGCTGCGAAGAAAAGTAATAGTTAATAATAAAATATTTTTCGAACCAGAAGGATCAATGCCGAAACCAAGACTCGATGATTAAAAATTACCATCTACGGACTAACTTGTTTATGAGGCAAATCGCAAATGGTAAAGACAAACGATTTCTGGGACCCAAATACTTTTTTTATAAATGTTTTTTAGGCATAAAGCTATAGCGGAATATCGAAATCCATTTTGCAGACACACACAAATAACTCGTTTAAGCCTTTATAGACTTCACTAATAAAACTGACGTTTCTTATGTAAAATAGTCAGTATGTATAATGATGAAAAAAAAAGCTAATAAAAAATTATTGACATCAACTGCCCTAACAATAACGTATTTCTGTTCTGGATCCAAGGCCTTCAAAATCAATTTGCAGTTCTTCTTCCATAGTTCACGTGGGTACCACGACGTTCCTTGGTTTTCTGACGGAATCAGATGTGTCCTTAAGATGTTCAGCGGTCGACCGAGTGATCTGAAAATCTTTCCTATCCAAAATAGGATATGTTACCTAAGAGACTAAACATATATAAAAATTGCTTTTTACCAAGTAGAAAAAGAGGAAAATGCGGTGACGTTTTCCTAAAAAGAAATATAAAGCGAGACATGAAGAAGAAGCAGTAAAACACTATTGTGCTAAAAGAAAAACAATATTAATCAATAAAGATTGTTGTCTAACGTTTGGGCAGAGAAGTTGAATTACCTATATATATTTATTACATCACTAAAAAAATAGCAATATAAAATTTGAAACTAATTTTCTCTACCATCTGCAAGCAAGCAACCAAGATTCTCTAAAAAGTTTCACTAAAAGCAGAATAACATTGCACTGGCATCAAGAAAGAATTACAATAAATACTCATTTGAAAATTGATGAATACAGGTGAGGAAATAGGGCTGAAAGTAAGGTGTTGCACAGAATTTCCAGTCCAAAAAAAAGGATGTTACCACTGGGGGGGGGGGGGGGAATGCAGGATATTGCATAACGCGGAATTGCGAAGCATGAATCCAGTAAATATTTTTCAAGTGATAGTGTCGCGAAGATTAAGATGGGCATGTAAACTTGCTGGGCTTAGTAACGAACCAATTTCTAAGATGTTAATAATGGGGAACCGTCCAGAGATAGACTTAGGAATAGATTGGAGGATTGCGTTAAGACTGGCGTATTTGGGTTTGGGTAGTAGTCCGTGAATAGAAGTTTGTAAGCGGAGATTGATTATATTGGGTGATAAATTATTATTATTACATATTTAAAATTATAAAAAATGCCATTTCGCACTCATTATCTGTGCTCTTATTTTGGAAGCGTGGATGAAGAAACCTCCCATTGAAGCCACTCCCAGCGTGGTTCACCTCACTGTAGTAGATTCCTGCTCCAGAGATCTTTCAGTGTTCTTTTCCGAGTCTACGGTAACGTGTGTCAGTAATGTTTATACCAGTAAATTTGGGGGAAGAACTTGTTTAACGTGTTTAATACAAATCTCTCCTCTGTACCAACTTTTTTTCAACATTTGAGAATCTTACAACTGAAATTAAAGTAACAAATGTCAACTCAGAAGGAAGGAGGTCAAAGGAGAGGGATATCTCAGAGTGTAGAGAGCTGAGGATGCCGGGTTTAAATCTGGCTTTGGCAGTTTGATAATTTAATTTGTCTCAACAGCCATTTTTGGGCTCTGATGGACCTTCATGCTACCCTGGGATCTTCTTTTGGATCTTCATACTTATGCCCAAACTTTGTAATGCGGATACCTTTAATTGGGAGGGGGGCTGGCAGTTGAGATTGACTCAGGTAAATCACCTCCCTGCACAACCATCTTAGAAGAGGTTCATCAGTCTCTATCAAGTACTAAAATGATCTATCCTCAAAAAATCTCAAACGTTTCACAACTAGCGAATGTCACGGTCATTTTAATTCTAACATGAATAACGTATTCTCAGGTATCTTTAGCTCTATAAAAAAAATAAAATAAAAAAAAATTAGATTTTGAAAATAACCTTTAACCAAGGAACTTACTGATCACCACTGATTAAACAGTAAATAAACAACGCTGTGACGAACAAGGAAAACAAAGGTACATAAAAGAAGAATCAAGATTGTTCTTTGGATCGCAGCAATTGACTTGATGAGTGGAATCACTCGAGAAATCGAACAGGAGACAACCTTTATTTAGAAAGTAATAAATAAATAGCAAACAAAAAACAGTTCAAAGTTAAACTGTTGCTTACTTCAAAAATAAATAAATGAGTATCTAGGATTGGACAAATCTTACTAATATTATAAATGTGAAAGTTTGTATGTTTGTCTCTCTTTCACGCAAAAACTACGGAACGGATTTGGATGAAACTTTACAGTAATATAGGGTATACATCAGAATAAAACATAGGCTATAGCAAGCGCGGATTTAGGGGGGGGGGGGAGTGCACGGGGGCGTGCCCACCCGCCCTTTTTTTAGGTACTGTGGAGAATCGTTTATAATACATAATTAAAGGCAAATCACATGATAATAGTGGTTAAAATAACAGAAAGAACATGAGTGAAACTATTGTTTTGATGTCCTACTAATATTATAAATGCGAATGTTTGTATTTATGTTTATTACTCATTCACGCAAAAACTACTGAACGGATTTGGATGAAACTTATTGAGTAAAATAGGTTATACATCAAAGGCTGCAGCAAGGGCAGATTTATGTGAGGGCACGGGGGCATTTGCTTTCCCCCCCGATATAGTAAATAATTAAAGGCAAATCAGGAACTTAGCATCTTGAAATTTGTAGATAGGTTCTTTGTATAGTTTAAGAAAGAAATTTGGATAATTCTACCCCTTTAATACAATAGGGGTTCAAAGATTGTATGGAATCCGTCAGTTTTGAAGTTAGAAATCTGAAATTTCGAATGTACGAGTAAGTTATAGTTTAAAAAAATTAAATTATTTATTTAAAATGATCCGTCACGAAACTTTATGTGGCAGACCAAATTCCACACGAGCGAAGCCGTGGGCAAAAGCTTGTTTTGAAATAAATAATAAGGATCATCTTCCGGAATGGAACGATTAGAAGAAGTTAATGAGGAAAGCAGCTCAAGATGGTTTGGGCATGTCCAAAGAATGGAAAACGAAAGGATGGCCGAGATAACATATGAGGCTAAGGTTGATGAAAGAAGGTGTAGAGAAAGATCCGATATACCAGGGAAGAAGGAGTTAAAAAATGCTCAGTCAAGAGAAGAGTGGAATGGAATCGAAGAAGAGAAATGGTAGAGGATCGTAGGGTGTCAACTATCAATAAATAAAACATAAAAGAAGGAGTACACAAGAACATTAAAATATAACTTGAGTAATAAAGCAATGATGATAAAATACACAAGAATAAAATTTACTTTAATGTTTATATAATTTATTAGCTTTTGCGCGTTTCGCTCGCATAGAATTTGGACTACCACATAAAGTTTCCTGTACAGTGCTTTTTAACAATAATTTATTTATTTAAATAATTCAATTTTTTTCACAATAGGTTACTCGTACACAATTTCAGATGTCTAACTTCAAAACTGACGGATTCCATACAACCTTTGAACCCTTATTATAATAAGGGTGGAATTATCCAAACTTCTTTCTTAAATCATACAAAGGATCTATCTGCAAATTTCAAGATGCTAAATTCCTGATTTGCCTTTAATTATGCACTATAATGGATTCTCCACAGTACCTCTAAAACTGTCGGGGGTGGGGAGGGGCACGTGCCCCCGTGCGCCCCCCTAAATATAGCCCATGTGTTATTCTTATGTATAACCTATATTACTGTAAAGTTTCATCCAAATCCGTTCAGTAGTTTTTGCGTGAAAGAGAGACAAACATACAAACTTTCACATTTATAATATTAGTAAGATATATATAATGTTTATATTTATTTGTTTGGTGCTTCACACACCCATATCGGCCATTGTGTGTAAGGAAATATTTAAAGCAATTTTGAACTCTTATATCAAAGCCTAGAAAAAGATAATACTAATATAATAAAGCATTGTTTATTTTTTAGCCTTGGTACAATTTAACAAATGATAATAAACAGTACTTTTTTATATATCTATATTTAGTTAGTCTATAACAGAGGTTCCCAGACTTTTTTCTCATAGATCACTTTCAAAATTTTGCTGGTTCCACTGGACCCCTAGCAGCTACATTACTACTATATTCCCAAAACTCGACAAAAAAATGTGAAGATTGGATCTAACTATGGAAATTTGCTTTGCGGCTGAACTCCAACCACGAGTTAATGTAATGTAAAACATTTTTTCATAAATATATTTTGATATACTTCTGTATATTCGATAAAAAATACTTATAAATAATATTTTGATATCAAAACTCCACGATTTTAATTATTTATTTGTTACTTTGATGCACGTTACGGGCACTTAAAGGCGCGTAGAATTTATGAAAATATATATACAATCATGCAAGTCAATCATAATATATATCTCCTTTAGTGAACCACCACACAGGTACATTGTTTTGCTGAGCAAAAGTGATGCAGACCAAAGTGGTCGGAAGAAGGTACGCAAGCCTTCTTCATTGGATGAACAAGAAGAACCCAAAGAAAGCTTAATTGAGTTGTTTGCTCAACGTCTTCCACTATTGGGAGAATACGCTAATAATAAAAATGAATAAAACTGTTTATTTATTAATATATATTTTTTCTATACTTCTAGAACCCAATTGAAGGCCCGTTGCAATAAACGCTCAGTATATTTTAATTATTAACATATTTAATATTATAATAAAAAAATCAAATATTATTATACTTTTTCTGTACTCCTATGCACTTTTTTTTATGTTAAAGAATATTCACAGAAATAAAAATATATATAACACGATGAAACATTGATTCTCAAGTTGACATTTGTTTGTGTTTTAGCATGATTTAAGTACATAATTGGGGCGACCTGTGGTCTAGTGGTTAGCGTAACAAACTACTAAGCCCAAGATCGCGGGTTCGTAGTTCGGCAGATGGCCCTAGGATTTTTTAAAGGGAGTAAAAAATCCTAAGTTACTCCGTCCTTCGGAAGGGACGTTAAACGGGGTCTCGAGCCTGTACGATGTCTGGTATTCTTTAAATATCCCTATCCTCATTAAACCTGGATAGGCGAAATTTAGCGCTCTCACTGTAGCATCGTCCAATTAGCCATAGCAGCATAAAGTGATGTTAAATGAACAAACATCATACACAACATGTTATTGTTTGCAATTAAATCTTTCACACAGTATATGTGAGTGCGAATAAGGTGAAATATCTCTCAGTTAAAAACACAATACTCGATCATATTCTATTTTGGTTCTCTTCTAATATATTCGTTCAGTTCCAACGCATATTCTGTCACTACCAACACAGCCTTTATTATTTTCAAAGTTCAATAATTTCCTTTGTCATTATAAATATTTAGGATATATTTTAATTTATTACATTTTCCTAGGTTTTCGGCAGAAAAGAAATTTCGTTCTTGATTGGAACTGACTGAGGAAGTTTATTTCATTAATAAATAATTAATCAATATCTAGATTTTTAATTTTATTACTCACTATATATAGTTACTAATATTATAGTAAATATATTAAAGAACCGCCTTACACATATTGATTAGGTATCGCCATCTATACTTCGAAATGTTTCTTGGAACGTTTGGAATACATTTCCCATAATTAATATTATGTTTCTTTTTCTGTTCATATTTTTTATTACAAAGGGACTTAGCCCCAGAATAATGTTACTTTTTCTATTCTATTCTATTACACTCTTTTTTTCCATACTAAAAATCATAATTATTTTTATTTTCAAGAAAATTAAAAAGGAAACGAATGGAATGTTAAAAATTGTTGTGACTTAATTTGAAGCGACAACCTGCGGAACTGATACCAAAAACCCTGCATCAATTCAACTCATGAAGGATTCTCGGACGACACCTCCCCTTACAAAGGTTGTTCTAGAAACAGTACAGTCTCTACCATGTACAGAACCCTTCATGAGTTGAATTGGTACAGGATTTTTTGGTACCAGTTCCGCAGGTTGTAGCTTCGAGTTAAGTCCCAACAACTATTAATTGTTCACTCGTTTCCTTTTTAATACGCTATAAAATAAAAATACTCTTGAGTTTTAGTATGAAAAAACTGTGTAATTATGGGAAATGCGAGTATTTCGGTAATCATTTCATCATGAAATGAATATTTTAACAAACATTTCGAAGTATAGATGATGGATATAAACCAAACAGTGTGCGTAAATAGATTCTTTAATATATATATATTAGAGAATCTTAAAATAATTAAATAATATATTTAATATATATTATAGTGTATTAGTAACTATATAGTTATTTTTATAAATAACTTTACTTTTACTTTAAGTTATTTTTTAATTTCGAGGATATTATAAAATAAACGAATGAAATGTTAAAAATTGTTGGGACTTAACTCAAATCAAAGCAACATCCAGCGGAACTGATACATAAATAGTAATATGACATAATAATTATGATTTTGTTTTAAGATGGATTCGAAAATTAAATTAAGATCCAAGGCCAAATATAAACTTGAGTAACGATAATCGGATTGTACAGGTAGGCAACCTAGGTGGTCGTTAATGTTCATCGGGATAAAAAACTTATGGATGAAAGCGTGGGAATTATTTTCTTAATGTAAATTTTATCAATTGGGGAACGGAGTGGCTCAGTTGTAGAGCACTGAGTTACCGCTTCGAAGATCCTCGGTTCAAATCCCGGTCGCTGCCAGACTTCTATTTAATCTGTTAGCGACTGGGGACGAGCCTCCAGGAGCTCACCCAGTCTCTAAAATGTGGGTTACCAAAATAAGGGGGTAGGAATCTGGTGGTTGAGCGTGATCTAGGACAAATGACTTCCCTGAACAACCGTTGTCAAAGAAACAGCACAGTCTCTACCATATCCCAGACTCTTCATTGCCCATTATGGTAGTTTTTTGTTTTTTTTTAATCAATTATAACCATGACGTATTGGGATCCTCAAGTTTTTGTAATATTCAATCAGAGCTATTTTTGGAAGAATATTTTTGATAATAAAATGGGAATAACCACTTCAACAGTTACAACTCATTTCCTTACCGATGTCCGCTACTTCCAAATGACGTCAACAATCGTTAGCAGTGTGAGAAATCAGTCTTTTAATCTTTATTGTTTTTCTATTATGCTTGAATACAAGAAGATGAAGTACTAATATTTCAGCTGTCGACAATAATGCGCATTAATTATTAATTAAAATATAAATTATCATCCCTAGAACTAATACTAGGAAACAGAAAAGGACCAAAACTAGCTGCTTAAATTAATGTGTATTTTTCTTTTGAAGTTGTGGGAGATGTTATTTCAGTTTAGGGTTGGTGGAGGAGGAACTAAAAATATGAGGCCCCCCTCCACTAGAACACTAGAAAACCTAAAGCAAGCTAAGAGAGTAGATAGATACTAACACTTCGAGAGCGACTTTAAAAACAACAAACAATTACAACAGGTAAAAACATTTATTACAGAATAAAATACCATTAATATTGCTGCTATTTTTTTTTCCTGAGTCATTATAACGTTACTTTGTTTTGTGCCTTAAAGACAGTATCAATTTTTTATCAAATATCAACTCTAAAATCAACCACTATAGATAGAAAACGAAAAAAGTGCTTTGCATTATTATCAACGATGTTAGGTTTTAAATAAATATTTCATTTAGAGAAAAATTCTATTATTATATGGGTGACTCCATTCTAACAGTGTTTATTAATATCTTGTACTGTTTGCTCTCACTGGTCATCCATTAACAATCTTAACATTTAACATTAATAATTAATAATTATTAAATATTATTAAAAAAAAAAAACCTGTACCACTACAACCCGTGAACGGATCTGGGGTACAGTACATGGTAGAGACTGTACTGTTTCATGAAGGAAGCTTGGTTGTCCAGGAAGCTGATTTATCCTAAATCACGCTCAACTGCCAGATTCCGCCCCCACCACCTTTTTTTACCCACTTTAAGAGGCTGGATGAGGACCAGGCGAGTCCTAAATCCCATATGGCCCCTCTCCGGCCGCTAACAGACGAAATAAAAGTATTGCCAGAGGGCGGCATTTGAACCAGGATTTTCGGCATGGCAACTCCGTGCTCTACCACTGAGCCACTCCGCTCCCTATTAAATATTGTACTGTTTTAAGGTTTAAGGTACTAGTATATGTCGTCAATACAAATGCTATCTTCTTTGACTTTCTCTTATGCCATTGCTAGCGTCCAGGAAATGCTAAGTATCGAATGTGAAAAACACCACTTTTCAGAAGAGTAAAAAAAATGTTTCGAGGTTCATTCAAAATCAGTGTATAACGTCAAACGTAGTTTACCCTTGTCATTGTCATTAAATTTGGTTTTGCGCCCTTTATATGATTTTTATATTAACTATCAATTCAAAAATCAATCACTATAGATCGATAAAGAAAAATGTGTTCGATACTTCGCATTTGTAGTTATATTATTCAAGTGTAAAGTTTGCTCTGTGACGGATTCAATAAGTATTAATGAATCGGAAATGTCAAATGAATCAAGTTACTGGAGTTCTAAAAACGTTCTATGATTAAGCAATAAAAATCCTCTCTTAGAAAAAGCACTTCATCGATAATAAAAGTTGTGAATAAGTTGCATCATGCTGATAATGAGCCTCGGGCTATAGAAACTGCGCAATAGCTAATTTATCTCGATTGTAAAGAACAAAGATCCATTATAGTTAGTGAGATGAGCGTGGCGTTGGCATTGTACAAGGGCAACGCCGTGACGTAGACGGGGGTGTGGCCAGATGGCGCGATCTGATTGGTCGAGAGAGAAGGCTCGGCTATGACGGCGAGGAGCAACATCTTACATCAGCTGCCGCTCCTGCATTCCGTTCTTCACAAAAAGGAAAGAAGACAACAGGATTGGAAAAACAAAATGCCACACCTCCCGTTCGCAGGGATCGAAAAAAATAACCATTTCGAAGGGCATCCGCCAGGTCAAATCAGAGGGATTGCTGGCCAATTTAATCCTCATTTCCAACAAACATGATTGGTATCATTGAGGGGGCATCAGAGGGTAATGGATCTCAAGGCTAAATGTAAAAGTGCAAAATAAACTATTGGCCTTGGCGGGACAGTTATCCATGCAAAGCGGATTTATAGATAATGAGGTTAAAATAATAAACCTCAACAGCAATGAAACGTATTTGTACAAAACTTGGTTTTCAGAATTTGGGTATGCATCATAAGGTTACAAATATTTTGGCATAACAATTATGACGTAAAGCGAATTTCAAGACAATAAAAAATATGTTTGTTTGCCTATGGTTTGCTATACAGAGAGGTACTTTAGCACACACACCTACACAACAGACATACTACACAGATATTCAAACCGAACGATGGAGAAAACTTAAATACAATTTGAGAAGATGCTATAATTTAGTAATTAGGCGATGCTCTTCTTCTTAAACTGAAATATCAACGTCATGGTAGCTTCGTTTTCTCCCAGAATGTTCGATAAATTCGGAGACTCTTTGTTGTTATCATAAAAACAATATAATCGGTGAAATAATAAATCTTAGTATCAATGTCCTAAATTATAAAAAAAAAAAAAATGGTTTCAATAACTTGGATTACAATACGAAGGTCTTCAACTAATTTGGAGGAAGAGTTATGCCTGCAAAGCGGATTTATATAAAACAAGCAAATATAACGCACATCAGCAAGCAACGGTCACCTGTGGTCTAGTGGTTAGCGTAACAAACTACTAAACCCAAGATCGCGGATTCGTAGCCCGGCAGATCTTGGGTTTAGTAGTTTGTAAAAAATCCTTAGTTACGCCGTCCTTCGCAAGGGACGTTAAACGGGGGTCCCGAAGCTGTACGATGTCAGGTACTCGTTAAAAATCTCTATCCTAATTAAACCTGGATAGGCAAAATTTAGAGCTCCCACTGTAGCATTGTCCGATTAGCCATAGCTGCATAAAGTGACGTTAAATGAACAGACAAACATCAGCAATGAAACACATTTGTACAAAATTTGGTTTCAACAATTTGGGTATCAATCATAAGCTACTTTGGCATAATATTTCTGCCCGCAAAGGTGATTTATAGATGATAAAAATATGATTTGTAAACCAATAAATTCCAACAGAAATGAAAGAAATTTGTACGAAATGTGGTTTTCGCAATTTGAACAGATAACCAAAGTTTAAAAACCATTTTGAAATGAACGGTCATGTCTGTAATAAGGATTCATACATAATATTTTTAGATTTAGAGATCATCTTCTTATTATCTATTTCTCTCCTTGGAGGATTATCAGGAATTAAAGTTGTTGCTAATTTTGAAGGCAGTGGGTTTGAGTGGGAAATCAGCGTATTCGGGCCAAATCAGCAACAAATGGGACATTGGAGTCGTTATGGATAGATTTGTTCTTGACAGAGGAAGGAGCATTGAGCATTTTACGAAGGATTTTGGACGAGAGAGGAATTCGATGGCCTAGTGAAGCCGCAAAGCTCCACTCCGCAAGTTGAAATAGGTCTTATAATAGTCGTGTATATGTGTCTTTTGTAATTAATTGGGAAATCAAAGTGTTTGCCTAGCGTTGAAGTAGCCTATAACGGTGAGCAGTTTCTTGTCGCTTCAAACTAGTATGAGGTCCTAGGCGTGGCACTTCTAGTCAATAGAAAAGAAACATAATTGCAAGGCGAATAAGTGGTTTTTACAAATTTGGTTATTTATCGTAAGTCATTCAATAGATATTTTGGGACTACATTTATGTCTGTATTATTGATTTAAACATAATAAAATATTTACTTAGCCATATAATAATTCTGAACAAAAGCAAAAGCATGAACCAAACAAGGTCATGGGCGTTGCCAGCATTTTCCTCAGCAGGTGGGGCAAGCCGATTATTTTTTATTAATTTTTATGACGTAATTATTGTTAAAGAATTTAAATCTTAATAGAGATTATGACTTTTAGTGTTTTTACGAGGGTATTCGAATGTTTTTTGGATTATGACTTGAGTCAATGACTTGCTGCAAACTTAGAAAAGACATGTTTGTATACAATTGCGGTTTATAATGGTATCTAATACAAGATTAACAATTATAACTTTTAATTTTAGTGAATAAATAGAAATTTAGTCCATTTATTAAACTGCTTTAGGCGTAGTTTCGAGACTACATTGTTCTTAGAACCATGTCCTAACAGCGAAAACATATTAATTTTTTAGTGAATTATATCAAATAACATACTAGTGACCATATAAAATTGAGACATTTTATTAAAATTAAAACGTTAATACGTAAACAATACTAACAAATTTGTATCTCTGTTGTAGTAAATGTTATTACCAAATCAATCAACCGAAATACCTCTTAAATATTTTCATGTATTATGCAATATATATAAATGTAAATATTTAATTCCTTAAAAATGCCAATTTTTTCACTGTTATAACATGATTATGAGAATAACAGAGTCTCAAAACTTCGCTAATAGGAAGTTAAAAAAAATAGACTGTATCTCAAGAACTGTATATATATATATATATATATATATATATATATATATATATATATATATACACACACACACAAACAATAGAAAAAAAACCTTACGTGGTAATATTTTACAAATTCGGGCATCTTTCTGACAGGAAAGAAAAATAAAACAAAACGCAATGGAATCTACGGCCCCAAAAAGACACTAACCAGAAACATCACACCGTTCTCAATACATGGATAGTTGTTTTGCTTTTCTATATAAATATTTCTTTTAAAGGAATATTAATTATAAATTATAAACATGAACCCTCTTCCAGACAAAAAAAAAAGTTTTCAAGGTCTGTTAAAAAAAAAAAAAACCAAAACATTTATAAGGCTTCATTTTGAGAGAGAAAAATAAATAAATAAATAAATTAAAAAAAGTATAGTGTCACTTTTATTAACACTACTTTTAGTATATTATGTTTTTTAAATTGAAAGGCAATTTTTTTATAGATTGAGATAGAATGATATTTTTTTCTAGAGTGTTTATTCGATATCCTTTCATGATTAAACTAATTATTCAATCAAGGAATTCACAAAACAATTAATTTTAAAAACCACAACTCCACTTTACTAAAAACCACAAAATAGACACACGAGGTCTTGTTAATAGGGTGACTGTACAGTTTAGTATATATGTTCCCGCCTGAATCCGGTATAAATATATAATATTTAATATATAATTAAACATAATTGGAAACCTTCAACATCCGTAGGAAAGCAACTAACATGATACGTAACACTAAATGTTTTTCAAAGACTTTAAAATCTTACAAATTTTTCAAGTTTCTCAGCCGTATGCCCCTTAGACCGAGCGATGGGGTCGCCACATACCTACGCCCAAAGTATTAATTCAAATTTTAAAAAAGCAGAAGAGTTTAGAACAACGATGAGATTTATCGCGAGGAGGAGACATCGTGTATGATTAATTAAATGTTATATATATAAGACAATTAATTCATATAAAAAAGTATACCTGACGACTTAAAGAACAATAACTATTTAATTGTGTTTACTATACTTCTTGATATCTAGATAATATGTAAAAGAAAATCAGTCAAAAAAAAAAAAAAAGATCACTGAACGAATAATTGAATCAAGCAAATAGCATTGATGGAAGATTTGGGTGGGTAAAAAATCGCGTAACTCCTCCAATTTTGTGGCAATAATTCGGAAAGCTACATGCTTCTTATGTACTCTTCACGAATTTCTATAATTTATAATTGATAATTTCATGTGCTGATACTTTCTGGATCAATATTGAATTTCACCTCTCTATGGCAGATATTGCAAAAAAAATTCATTTTATTTTTTTTAGATTAATTTATTGATTGAATTTACAACTGTAGGTAATAATACAACAAGTAAATTTGCTAATATGAACAAATGACATGAAAAAAAAAAACACTTGTGGAGAAACTACCCATCGGTAGCACTCCAATAAAGTTCTGTAGTAGAAGCTCTCGAGGACATCTTCTTAACTTCATGTAATAAGGAGCATTGAGGATTTTACGAAGGATTTTGGATTGTAAGGATTGGATACGAGATGAATTGGATAGTTTAGTAGAGCCCCAAAGCTCAACTCAGCATGTCCAAATAGGTCTGATAAATGTCATGTAAATGAGTCTTTTATAATTAATTGGGAGCTTAGAGCGTTTGTCCAGTAAATGTTGAAGTAGGCGAAAACGTCGAGCAGTTTCTTGTCTTTTCAGTCTTGTATGAGGATTTTGCAAAATTTAAATTTACTTCACGATTTCACATTAAAAATCCTTTCAAAGATAATAGTCAACTTTTTTTTCATTCCTCTTATGTATCCTGAAGGAATTTGCCAAGAACAGGTTTGTCTGCCTAAGGTCATCTAAAAATACTTTACTAAAAAAGTGTTAATTACCTATGCAAAGGGGAATCGAATTAATAAAAATGATTTTTTACTGCCCATCAAATCCAAGACCATGAAAATATTACATGAGAAATTAAAAAAAAAATTAGTGCTGTATTTTAATCAAAAAGTATCAGATATTAGCTTAAAATTAAAGCCTCGTTGTATTCAAAGACAATACAAGACAATATATAAAGACAAATAAAGGGAAAATCTATTTTCTAAGTACCTTTTGGTTAAATATATGGGAAAATAAAAACAAGGCAGAAGAATGACGGGAATCCATACTCATTCTAATTCACAAAAAGGGGCCGTATATTGTAATAACTTGTTTCTACCGAGATGCTAACTAAATCTGGGTCTCAATCCGGAGCGGGTACTTTCAATTGGGTGAAAATCTGGCACTTAATTTCGCTTTTCCAACAGTTAAATGCTAACTTACTTAAATGCCTCTACATACCACGATGTTGATCATTTCTTTAGATCAAGACGGAACGAAAGACCCATCAGATGTTAAAATCATTAAAATTAAGATTAGGCAAAATATTGTGAAACAATGAATATTTCATAAGATCGACATTTACTATCGAAATATGAACGAACAGCTTTGAATTCGTTTTAAGAGGGATTACGATAAAAAAAAGGGAGCGGAGTGGCTCAGGGGTAGAGCGCTGAGTTGCCATGCCGGAAATCCTGGTTCGATCCTGCAGGTAGTTACTTTGATTTAGTCTGTTTGCTTCGGGAGATGGATCATATGGGATCTAGGATTCTTCTAGGGCTCACCCAGCCTCTATAAAATATTATAAAAATAGGGTACCCAAAATAAGGCGGAAAATCTAGCGGTTGAGCATGACCTACCAGAATCGTTGTCGATCAAACAGTACAGTCTCTACTATGTACTGAACCCGAGACTCGTTCACGGGTCGTAGTGGTTACAGATTTTTTTTATGATAAAAAAATGAATGGTCAATCTGTATTTCATTTTTTTTTATAACAACTACAATAATTTCAGCAATTAAGTGTTTGTAAAAGTAATAAAACCTTAAATAATTTTTAATTTTTAAATAATTAAATTCATGGAAAATCATGTTCTCAGAATATGTAGAGAACAGTAGAAGAATTATTTTAATACCATGGCATTATTTTTCCTAAAAATGTATTTGCACAAAAACCTGAATTACTCACTCAGATTTCGCCCCACACCCAAAGGCCCCATTTTTGACAATAGTAACAGCTTCTGCGATTTTACAGGTAAATCTAAAGAAGGAGTTCATCAGATCCTTGAGAAGATGAAGAAAGCAATGGCACAGTTGACATGAAAATAGTTCAACAAGACGCCTAACGAAGGGATGCTGTAACTATTAGAAAAGTTAGATAACTTTACATAAATAATATGTTGTGTATTAAAGAAGATACAGGAAAACTTCAGAAAAGATAAATTAACATTATTAATATTAAATAATTGTTATATTTTACAATTTATTTATAAGTTGAATGAAGTTGTTTATTCAGTTTATTTAATGAGTTTTATGTAAAGCTGAAATGTAATTTGGGGAGGTATTTAGATTGTCAATGAAGAATGACAAAATTATAAGTAGTCTATGTGTTTTTTTGTATTTTTTATTATAGCAAAAGCGATCAGTGTCATAGTTCCTGTACTCCCCTGCCCTGAAGGCAGAAGACGCAGAGGCCAACGTATCATGGATTAACCAAGTTCTGGAAGACAAAGCAGGATACGGTCTCAATAAAAAAATTGTGCTAGATAGGAAGGTCTGGAAACATCCCTGGTTGGAAAAATTCCCAACTTTGGATACATTCTCAATAAATAAATACAAAAATATTAATTATATTTATATACTACTACATGAGAAAACAACAATTAAATAGTTTTAAAGTGAGCGAAATTTTAAAATCCCAGTTTGCTAACTCGATTGTTTGAAGTCGTTGCCACTAAACTGTGTAAAAAAAAAGGGTAAATAAAAAAATTAATTTGGGATATAGATAGTCTGGGGGTGCAGTCAATGTAACACAAAATAAGAAAAACTTATTTATTATGAGTGACGAAGTTTCGACCTACGTTGTAGGACATCTTCAGGGCTGATAGAAGCTGGAGCCAATATCTTAGCAACATATCTTCCAGTCAACTATTTTCCCATCTATCAAAAAAATTAATTATTTAAATTCCAATAATTTACATCACTAACAACAACTTGTTATTAATTATATGTTGGCTTATAAATTATCCTTCCTTGATAAACTGTCAATTTTTTTTTCCGCGAACGATATCGGAATTCCGTAATGATTTCTTAAGGATGAAAACACATCCGAAGGTTAGAAAAGTTATTTTCGCCCGGTAATTTTAAAAAATCGCCAGTTGTAGATTCACCCTTCCGCCACGAATTAAAGTGATGAGGGAGACCTTAGGAGTGACTTCAGTCACCGGACGTCCTTGGAGCAACCCTTGTTTGTTCAATTTTTTTTTCCATCATCATGTCTATGTTTTGCATGGGTTTTTGTCCTTAAAGCTAGATGGAGCGTTCGCTAACTATAATAAGAGAAGAAATAACTATAATTGCTTCCACCTTTTCAAAGGCTTCCGAGATATGGGAACTTGATCCCCTTACGAAGGGGAAAGAAAAATCTCAAGGAGAATGTGAAAAAAGGAAGAGTTTCCCACTTTTTCCCACACTTAGGATGGATGTAGTAAAAAAAACCTAAGGGAGCGAGGTAGAGCGCTGAGTTCCTATGATTAAGGTTCTGAGTTCAAACCAGGCTGACCCTCCTGAGGCTCTCCCAGTCTCTATAAAGAGGGTACCTTCATAGAGAGAAAACCCGGAGGTTCAGCTTGATCTCTGACAAGTCATCTTACTATACAACCGGTATCTAAGAAACAGTGCCGTACTGTGTATGGTACCGAAGAACCTTCAAGAATTCAGGACATGGCAGAGATTGTTACTAAGGCAACCGCTGTGCAGGAAGGGGATTTGGCCGATTTAAACTCAACCAACCTAACTCACTTTATAAAGACGGGATGACCCCCAGGAAGGTCTGTATATCCCACTGTATCGGAACAGAGGACCATCAGCACAGGAACACAGTCCTCTACCCTCTACATTATGAGCTACTAGGCCCCATGGAAGTAATAAAATCGGTGAGATTTAGAACACTGAATTATATCAATAATTCAAATTCGGTTAACTTAAAAAAAAAAAACGATATATGACAAACACATAGGAAAGGATGGTTCAATGGACAGAATTTGAAAATATGATGTAAAATAATAATTGAAAATTATGATATTTGAGTAATTTCATTAGATGATGATGGGTATATTAAGCATTACATTTTGAAAGGGACGCGGGATAGCTCATCGTGTAGAGCGCTGAATTGCCAAGCTGTTGTCAGGTTAATTTTGTTTCTGTTCACAATCACAGATCTATCCAGTGGAATCTGCTGACCCTACTAGGGCTTATCCAGTCTCTATACAGCGGGTAACTTTAATTCTAGGTAAAGTCTGGTCGAGCGTGTACTCAGCCAAATCAACTTCTTCCATAATTATCGCCTTAGAAATAGTACAATCTCAATCTGTAGTATGTACTGAGTCGAGTACCCTTCATAGTTTGTAACGGTACAGGTACTTTTTAAAGAATAGAAAAAGCTGGTAAGTTGCAAAAGCCTAAAAAACACTCTGTCTCTTAATATATTCCGTAAATTATAGGTGGATGCTTTTATCAGTCAAATTAGTTTATGCCGCAATTGCCTAAAGATTGCACACAGGAAGGTACCGCGCAAAACCAGTTCAACGTTTTAGGACGTCGGTTGTTGATTGAGGAAATGCGCGTTGAGTAGTGATGAGATAGGGTTGGCAATAGCTGGTCTAGAGCTGGATCAATAGTATGGAAGCGGAATAGTTCGGTATTAAGGCGTGCATGTCAAAAGAGACCGAATATAATTGAAATATTAACATAGACAAGGTCAGGTGGCCTTAGGATTTTTTAAAGGGAGTAAAAAAAATCCTTAGTTATGCTGTCCTTCGGAGGGGACGTTAATCGGGGTTCCGAGCCTGTACGGTACTGTTCGAAAATCCCTATCCTAATTATATCTGGATAGGCAAAATTTAGAGCTCCCACTGTAGAATCGTCTGATTAGCCATAGCAGCATGAAGTGACGTTAAATGAATAATCAACCACTAGGCTCAGCACAAACCTCCCCTTGAACTTAGAGCAACCAGTATTTGTAAGTGACGACAACATAAACATATATAATGCATATACAATATAAACATGTTTAAAGGCATCCTATTTATCTTTAGCATTAAAGTAAATGAAAAAGAGGTCAACCATTCTCGATTGCGCAACCATCACTTCGGAAAATCGAAGTTCTACTATATTTGAAAGCTCGTATACAAAAACATGTTTACATTACAACATAAACAAAAACATTTGAAGTTCCTACAAGATTTAGTACAATGATAAATGTAATATAAGATATGAGAGGAAAATAGTTGACTGGATGATAAAATAGAGAACGGAGATAGTTGGGGGTGCAGTCAAAAAATACCAAATAAATATTAGACTTATATTCAATTAGTGCCGACGTTTCGACCTACCATGTAGGCTATGACAAAGGAACAATATAATGTAATATAATATATGTAATATAACAATATATAATATAATATAATATAATATTAATATTATAATATAATATAATATGTACGATATTTCGCCAATAACTACAATTTTCTGGAGTAGTTTTAACCATTTTCTTCAAGATTTAGACGACGTATGGTATGACAATAATTGTTTAATTAACCTACATTTTTAAACAATAAAATCCTTCATTTATTTTGGGTAAGAGAAATAAAACCGTTTTCCAGTTGTTGTTTATTCTTAATTTTCACTCTATTAGAGACGTTTCGACACTATTGTGTCATTCTATATCTTTTCTTCTCCTGCATCTTTTAACTTTAATAAATAAATTAATAATAATTACATTACTATAAATAATTTAACATAAATGTCCAAAGATAACACACTATAAGTATAGGTACCTGGAAAGTCATACTTTTAAAAATTCTTGGGAGATCATTAGTCCTCCATGGTCAATAAATAATATTGCATTAAAAGACCAAATTTTGATCTTTGAACTATTAGATCTTTTTTCAGTTCTATGAATCATTTGACTTTAGTATAAAATAACAAAATATGTTCTAACAGCACATCAACAAAATAATACAAAGTAAAATTATTATTTTTTTTTATATAAACATTTATTTGTTATTATTTTTATTTTTTATATACATAATTTTAAAAAATATTTTATCAAATCAATTAATTAATTATGAAATATATGGAAACATTTTTTTAATTTTTTTTAAAGATCTACTAGTAGGTTATATGGCCAGGTTATTTTAATTATTATCTGATTTGTTTTCAAGTATCTAAAATCCTTATATATTTTATTGTTTTTTTTTCCTCTTCGAAATTGCCAGTTTTATCAAATATAAATTCAGTAACAATGGAACTAAAATTAGTAAAAAAAATCAAATGGTTGAGAGTGACTAGTAAAAAATATATAGAAATTTTAAATATCAACATTCTACAAATCTAACATACACAGCATATTCTGCCCGAAAACATTATCATATCATTGACTATATGCCCACGCATATCCGATTCCCAATCTCGTTTCTCGGTCAAAGATTCACAACCCTCCGATGGTTTTGGCAATAAACTGTTTATGTTTGAGGAGAATTTGGTCGTTGACAAAGAGTTTGCTATGCCGAAGGTCCCAGGGGTTCAACTCCGGCTACGGCACATAAATTATTTCATCTATTAATGGAGGAAAAATCATTAACACTCTATTAAAGATGATTTGACATTTTTATGGCTTTATTTAAGCTTGATCATTTATCAATTATTATGATAATTATCAATAAAAACAGTTTCTTTAGCTTATTCAACAGCCTAAATATTATGATGATATTTCTTAAAAATATAGTTCCTCCATACCGCCATTAACACGACTGTTCTCATCATTTTTCTCTGCTATAGTATTTTTTTTTTTCGAAGCAGTAAAGTTTGAGATAAAACAAATGAGTAATCATTTACGTAAAAAAAATGGCAAGTGTTAAAGTAACATATGTTTAATGAAAAAAAAAATTGCATTTTTGAGCTAAGCCTTCTGTAGACACAGTATTGGTTGAACCTTTTTAATTCAGGAACGACATATCTAATATTTCTTTTCAAATTTTTTTTTTTAATAAAGTCATATCTAGAATCGTATTATGTTTGAACTTGAAGATTTATGAAAAACAGAAGTTACACGTAAAATCAAAAAAGTTACAAGGTTTTAAAAATGGTTAATAAAATAATTTCAATAGCATCATTACAATAGTAATGCTTCGCTTCACCAATGACCAAATTTTTATTTTTTTAATTCACGTGAAACTTTAAAATATCTCTATTAAATGAGATTGTTCTTTGAAGGAGCGATATATAAAGTAGTAGATATTTTATTTTTTTAATTTTTTGTAAATGTAAAATTTTATAAATTTGAAGTGGAAGTAGATCATAATGATTTAATAAACATTTATGATTACAATAGGAATGGTTTGCTATAAAAAAAAATAATGGCTAGGCCATTAGTAAAGCAAAGCATTCCTACCCTAATGATGGTAATAAAATCCTTTTATTAACAAAAAAAAAAAAGTTGAACATGGAATATCAGATGTGTCGTTCCTAAACTAAAAAGCTTCAATCAATACAGTGACTTAATTCAAAAATGCCAATTTTTGAGTTATGACATTGTTCTTGTGAAGGAGCAATATATAAATATATATTTTTTAAATGTAGTTTTGGCATAATTTTCGAAATTTCCTCCATTTAATTGATTTTTTTTAAGTGTATGTCCTTATGATACCTGGCGAAACTTTTTCTTAATTAACCTAAATATAAAATTTCGCAGAAGTCCTGCCCCCTACATTCTACAGTCCTAATGTCCCGAATTTTGATACAGCTGTTACCAATAGAGGAATATTAATGCTAAATTGATGATTGAAGGAATGCAGTTCCTACATCGAACTGGTTGTATCTGAACAGTACAGATTTGACAAGCGGATTTCGAAAGCGCGGTTAATAGAGTTTATATTGGTTGATAAGAGTGGCATTGATAGCATCAGCCCATCGCATCCCCGCTATAATTATAGTTATAATTAATCTAAAATTAATTATTATAGATCTATAATTAATTACTCAGGCATATTAACAGACAAGGCGACCGACTTTTGATTCGACAGTTTTACAAAAGGAGCCGAATCAGCCCACTCAACAGACAATTTTTTTTGTTCACACAAAAATTGCAGCCTTGCTAAAATCCTCTCATTAGACTGAGAAAACTGCCGGGCAAGCTTGAGGAGCAGTCAGCACAGAGGAAAACGTTATGCAAGAAAGCTTACAGATGCACTTACCGAAGTGCTTATGACTGCTGATCTAATGCATTCAGAAAGCCTAACCAAGTAAGGTATACTTATTAAAACTGGGTTTTAGTAGAAATGATAATACTGGATATCTGGTACGAAAACTATATACCTACATCAGTCTTTATCAGTCAAGACCCTTCAGGGTAATAGGTTTAAATAAAAATATAATAAATAGTCAAAAAGATAAGGAATCCTTTTTGGGCAACAAAAATGTAATATATGACCTTATTTCACGTTTATCTAAACATATTAAAAGAGAAATAATCCCTTTAAAAATTCCCTGTATGTCTCTATAGTGGCATCACATATTGTGAAATACGAATTTTCTATAAATCTGGTTAACATACTAATATTAATTTAATTATGATTCTTATATAGATTTGTTTGTTTTTACATTCTATAAAATATATGTTTAATTCATTAATTTCAGTAATAGAGTGCCCCTTGCAACGCGCGTCAATATTCTGCATTAACCCATTACTAATAATATTTTCTTTTTTATAATTTAATAAATGCTAAATTTAATAATACTTACTTAATTTCTTAAATGTTTTTTACTGTAAAAGTTTACTCCCGGACATAATAGCAACAAAAAAAAAGGGGGGCTATTTTCTTACAACATAACCTTTAAATGTTGAAATACGAGCAATAAAATTTTCGAAAATAAAATATTAAAACAAGAATTATTTAAAAACTAGACCGAATCATTTGGAAAAGTTTGGTAAACTTGCTTATTTTCGTGCAACTTTGTCAGTTCAATTTTTATGTTTATATTGTTCTGTTTTTTCACGAAATACTTTCTTTATTATAAATAATAGGGGAAAAAACATTATCCAGTCTGTATATTCTTAATTTATTAAAATGATGTTTCGACAAAATGATGTCATTTTAATAAATTAAGAATATACAGATTGGATAATGTTTTTTCCCCAATTATTTATAATAATAATAAATCGTGAAAAACAAAACAATATAAACATAAAAATTGAACTGACAAAGTTGCACGAAAGTAAGCAATTTTACCAAACTTCTCCAAATGATTCGGTCTAGTTTTTAAACAATTCTTGTTTTAATATTTTGTTTTTAAAAAGTTTATTGCTCTTATTTCAACATTTAAAGGTTATGTTGTAAGCAAATAGCCCCCTTTTTTTTTGTTGCTATTATGTCCGGGAGTAAACTTTTACAGTAAAAAACATTTAAGAAATTAAGTATTATTAAATTTAGCATTTATAAATTATAAAAAAGAAAATATTATTAATAGTAATGGGTTAATGGAGAATATTGACGCACTTTGGAAGGGGCACTCTATAACTGAAATTAATGAATTAAACATATATTTTATAGAATGTAAAAACAACAAATCTATATAAGAATCATATTTAAAATAATATTAATATGTTAACCAGATTTATAGAAAGTTCGTATTCACAATATGCGATGCAACTACAGAGACATACAGGGAATTTTTAAAGGGATTATTTCTCTTCTAATATGTTTAGATAAAAGTGAAATATGTTTAATATTGACTACTATTGAAATAATCAGTATACATAGTTCTTTTTTTTTAACTTGTTACATTATTTTTATTATTGATGTAACATTAGCACAGTAATTACACGTGAAATACTCGTATATTCAGATATGCAAAGTGAAGGATTTGCAATTAAAAGAAACAAAATAAAAACAGAAATATACAAAAATAAAATCTGTGATAACAGATTCCCTACTTACGTGGAACGGACGCAAGGATCGCAAAAGGTATTTTTACTTTTTTTGGTACATTTCAAAATAAACCGGGTATCCATTTTTCGGGTATATATCGCATTCCAGAATAAAAACAAACACCTGATCATTCATTTTTAGAGAACGTTTCATCATATTTTGAAAACTAGTAACGAAGAAAAAGACGCTTTATGTTTATACGCTTTATGAATGACGCTTATGTTTTGAACGTGCCGAAGAATAATTTCAGAATGAATATAAAAAATTGCCTCCTAATTAGTATATTTTTAACATGAATACGTGAACTATTGTTATTTTAAGACGGCCTTGGCTTAAGAAAAAAACAGCATTTTTAACAGAAAAGACGTTTCATAATAGAAATAATATATGGTCTGAGTCCGTTTGAAATCTTAAGTCGGATTTTAGACGTAATTTTTTTTTCAAAGAAACCGTTTAACTTGTTTTGGTTTAACTTCAATTACTACCGTTTAACTTCAATTACTTAACAGTTTTTTAACGTTACGAAAACACCACTATAGAATAGAATAGAAAAATAATTTTACTCTGGGACCAGGTCCCTTAACCCTTTATTGGTCAAACATTGAAATTCCTAAAAAAAAAATTTTTTTTTTCTTTTTTTGTTAAAATTGTACCCTAATTATGATAAAAATTATAAAATTATCATTTTTTATTTATAACCTAAAAAATTTATGGTTATGTGTTCTGAGATGCACATTGAACAGTTGTTGTACAAACAGCGTGTGATTAATATGTATTCTGTGGGACACATTGAACAGTAGAGGTTACGGGCTCACCAACAAATGATCACTTATTTTACAATTTATTTATTCTTTTTGAAAATACAAGAAACTGAAATGCTTCATAAAATGTTTAGAGAAAAATTGAATTAACATTAAAAATATTAATAAAATAATAAAAATTAAAAATTAAAGAAACCCCATTTGTTGGGTTTCTTAGGAGCATACTGACGTTTGTTTCCAGCATATGTCCCTTTATAAGGAATAATAAGTTCATCAATGCTGAACTGGTTTTCGTAATAGCCATCGATGGCTTGGCAATTTCTCCTCACCATTTCAACAAGATTTCGAATCTTGTTGTACGGATCATCCGAAGGAATGGAATTGTCGCTGAAATGAAGAGACTGCCTTATTTTTTTATATTTATTCAAAGGCATAATACTGGCTACTTGTTCTATCCGGGTACGTAGTGCCCAGTAATCAGTATATGCTGGTAGCCTAATTACACCCCTGATAAGTTCAATTGCAATGAAGTCTATAATGTCTTCTTGCGATAAATTTGCACATTTGCCTTGCTTTTGAATAGAGTATAAATTCGACATATCCGTAATAAGCTTGAAACATTCGTCACTGAAAAATTTCAAGAAATATTCAAGAGGACTCATATCTTCGACAATATCCGGAGGTGGGTGAGATGGGATGGCTACTTCACCATCAAATTTTTGTTTGGTCCACTTGAAAACAGGTCTTTTTTTTATGCGTTTTCCCTTGGCATTTTTCCTTTTTTTTAGTCGGCCTAGTATTACTCCGGGAAAGTTGATTAATTCCTTGGGGTTCAAGAGCTGGTTCTCTTGAAAGTTCAGTGCTATTACTAGATAATATTCTTTCAGAAACAACATCCGTTGAATCAAAGACATCTTCAATATCCTCTATGTCTGAAAGTATAGGGCTGTCTATTTGTTCTTCATTAATAATTTCGAATAGATCGGCGATTCTATTTTCCTTCTCAGAGTCAGAGATATTTTCTACTTCATGGATATCTTCATCATCGTCTATATCCGAAGGAATATTTTCCTTTGGTACTAAACTTAGAATGTACTCTCCACGTGATCGAAAAATCTAAAAAGAACATAATGATATCTTAGAACGGTGGTAATTCGTTTGAGGTATTAAAATAAAAGTAAAATAAAAATAATTAAAAAAAAGGAATAGCTGAATGAAATAAGAACAATAAGGGGAAATGTTATCTTCAGCTGGTCAGTGTGCACCTGAGTGCACATAGAGATATTGTCCTCTTAAGTAAAAAATACTAGGTTATGGTGCCCTCTAAGGACGGAAAACCAAACTTAAACCATTTTTCTATTCATAGAAAAAGTTTTATCAATAGGAGGAGTTGTTTTAATGAATAATAAAGAAAGAAAACTTACTTTGTTTGGAGCTGACGCCATCTTGGTGAACGAAGCACTAATTCAACAGGCTTTCACTGACAAAAACAACTTCCACATGTACTAAAATGGAAAAAAAGGCGGGAAACGGATGTTTATACTGTAGTGTAGGTTTCCTAACCACTTAAAAGTTGATCTCACCGAAACTAGTGGAGAAAATCAGAATTAAAGATTATGTGCATGCCAGTGCACGATGACCAATAAAGGGTTAAGAATAACAATACTGTGCAGAAATTAATAGAAATATTTCTGGACAAACGGCTACATTATTGGAATGCTACAATTAAATATGTAACTAAAACGTATGCTCTCATAGAGAAAATATATATATATATATATATATATATATATATATATATATATATATATATATTAATACCAAAGACAAAAAAAAAAAAAAAAAAGTAATAGAATAAAAAATTAAAAAAACAGAAATTGGCTAATGGAAAAAATAAATAAGTAGATAAGAGAATCTAATAATATGAATAATAGTATCATAAAGAGTGTGGCATATTTTCACACATCACAGATACATACAACTACTAATTGAGACGTATTCGTTGTTAGTTAATTCTGGAATGGTAAGTCATACTTAATTTAAATTTAAGTAATTAAGTTGTCTAAAGGAAGTAGATACTTGTTTAAACAAATATACACTTAACTATCTATTCCCTTGGGGATAAAAAACAAAAAAAAATATACCTCTACAACCCTGAAGAGTTCTTGAGTACGTGGTATAGACTGTATTGTTTATAAATCAACGGTTGTGCTGGGAGCTAATTTTTCCTAGATCACGCTCAACTCGTAGTTAGGGTATCCATTTTATAGAGGCTGGGTGAACCCTAGGAGGAACCCTGGGTCTTATTTCCCAAGTAGTGGCTCAGTTGTAGAGCGCCGTGCCGAAGATCTCGGGTTCAAATCCCAGTGTGACAGATTTTATTTTAAATGTTAACAGCCGAAAATGGACCCTTTAGGATCTGGTCAAATCTGTCAAATCTGTCACACTGGGATTTGAACCCGAGATCTTCGGCACGGCGCTCTACAACTGAGCCACTACTTGGGAAATAAGACCCAAGAAATGCAATAAGATAATATTGTCTATGCAAGTCAGTCAATAAACTAAATAACATTAATCTTGTGGACCAAGTTACTCTGTACGTCCATTAAAAAAAAAAAAAAAAAGAAGCGTACATTTATTACAATGGATTGAACAAACAAAAACATTATAAAAGCGCTATTCAAGTAAAATATTATGTTTACAAATTTACTTTAACGACAACATTAGAATGAAGAGCAGCTATTGATCATCATTCTGAAAAGTCATTGTAAACATTTAGAACCAAACATGTCTTGAGTACAGTTTTCAACTCGTCTATAGTAGATTACATTAACACGCGTATATAACTGTATATATAATATAATAAATTTGTATCTACAGAAATATTTCATTTGAAGAGAGTAAAATGGTGCAGTCAATAAATTACACAAAACAAGAGAAACTTATTTTATTTGTGTCAACGTTTTAACCTAATTTTTAGACCATCTTCAGGGAAAAGGGAGCTGCGTGGCTGAGTGGTAGAGCACTGAGTTATTATGCTGAAAATCCCAGTTCAAATACCGCAGCTGGCAAGACTTTTATTTATTCTGTTTGCAGCCGGAGATCATATGGGACCTAGGACCCTCCTGGGGCTCACCCAGCCACTATTAAGTGGGTACCCAAAATAAGGTGGGGAAATCTGGCGCTTGAGAGTGAGCTCGGACAAATAACAACCGTTGTCATAGAGACAGTATAGTCTTTTACCATGAACTGAACCCCAGACCCGTTCACGGATTGTAGTGTACAGGCTTTTTTTCTTAAGGGAAAAAATTAAAACAGAAATAACTGTACTTAGGGAAGCAGAATCGTATAGTTTTCGTTGTCAGGCATTGGCTTGAAAAGATGTTATAAATTATAATTTTTTCAGATATGACTCTTCCCACTGCACAAAATCAAGTTCAACCTGAAATAAGTGTCAAACACGACACTTTGCCGCATTATTTTTCAAGAATAGGTTCTGAACCTAAAGTTTCGGAAGCAAAAAATTTGAAGAAGTCAATACTTGAAATTTTGGAGTTCTCCGCTTTTGATCCTGAGCCTCATTAACCTTAATTTTTCAGTTCTGACTTTCCTCACTGTACAGAATTAAGTTCATCCAGAAATGATTTAGTCCTGTTCTGAACCAGAAGTTTTAGGAGCATGAAGCTTGACTAAACTAGCGAAACATGAAAAAAAAGTCAATTTATTTATATTTTGGAGTTATCCGCTTTTGACCCTGACGCGTCATACAAATTTTTCAGGTCTGGCATTCCCGACTGTACAAAATTAAGTTCAACCTGAAATTATTTAGTCAGGTTCTAAATTTGAAGTTTCGGGAGCATAAAGCATTGCTTTACTAAACTAGCAATAAAGCCAATTTATTGAATTTTGAGTTATTCTCTTTTGTCCCTGAATGCCTCATATAAATTGTTCAGGTCTAAAATTCTCGACTGTACAAAATTAAGTTCAACCTGAAATGATTTAGTACGGTTCTGAACTTGAAATTTCGAGAGCTTGACTAAATTACCCAAAAATGCGAAAAAGTCGATTTATTAAAATATTGAATATTGAAAAGTAAAAAGAGACCTCACATAAATGTTAAGACCGTGGAAAAACTCCAACGAAAAGCCCGTAAGTCTCCAAACTAAAACAGAAAATGAAATTATCTGTCCGATATTTCACCGACCAAGTTGCATTTGAGCCTTGGAGATGGTGGGATGTTTCTTGGGTGCATTATTCATTTTTTGTTTTGTTGTTATTCTCTTTCTACCCTGAGGATGCCTGAATAGGCGAAATATCGGACAGATAATTTCATTTTCTGTTATAGTTTGGAGTCTTAAGGGCTTTTCGTTGGAATTTTTCCACGGTCTTAAAATATTGAAGTTAACACATTTTGATCCTGAAAGCCTCATATGTTAATTGCTTCTTCTTGCAATGCATCTTCCTCTTTCATTACGAACTCCGCCATCGGATCAGAGCCTACAAGGCCAATTGAACTTCTGATTCGGTTCGTTCCAACATCAGTCGGAGGGCATTAGGGAGATGGAACATTAATAAACAACTTCGATAATTGACATATCAACGTCAGATGGGCTCGTCTCAGGACAAAAACAAAGACGAGCTCGGATAATAATACAAAATTGCAATCCAAGGACCAATAATTAAGGATCGGATGTTGAAAACATGACGTATCTTATTTTTGTTTGCTTTTTTATTTCAATTGAACAAAACAGTTTCATCACAAGGTCAAAGTTGTTCTCAAATCGGCATGAAGTTACAAGGATAATAAATCAAAAATATCATTAAACAAATAAATGAACTGCCAAAAAATAATAGAGTACTAATTACAGGCTTGTTATGAGCCAGAAACATATATCACGATAATGATGATGTGACTCAACATTGCTGCGTAAAATGTTTTGGATGAGAAGTGTTTTTGCAATTAGTTCTAAAAGGGTGTGACGAAATTTTGAAAAGTTGTTATATTTTTTTGTGAATCACATACTTATCTCAGAAATCGTATGAATTGGACACATAATTGTAATCCAGATTCAATTTAATTGGTTAATGATTTTAAACGAGCAGCGCTCGCGTGCGGTTGGCATACTCTAACGCACCAACCCGAGCGCTGCTCGCAGGTTTCGACATGTTCGTATTACATGCGACAAATCAAAAAAGTATAAATAAAAAATGACAAATTAAAAAAAAAACTATATATACGTTTTAAATACAATATAAAAAACCTGATGTTTTTGGTTACATTTTTGTGGGGAAAAAATCTGACCGTAAAGGGGTTAAAAAGAAAACAAAAAAAAATCTGTAGCACTACATCCCAAGAAGGTTCTTTGGTTCGTACATGCTATAGGATGTATCTATTTTATTTGAAAAGAAAAGATATGACCAGGACTGGGACTCGAACCCGGGGTCTTTCTCTCCGTGGTGGTGTTTTAACCATCTCAGCCATTCTTATTAGCTTCTCGGTCCTATACCTCAACAAGATCCAAAAAATAAAGTAATGTTCAATTAACATTCTCCCCGTGTATACATCACAAATTAGGAGAACACGGAGATATAGGATCAGTGAAACGAAGGGATATGACTGACCGAGAAGCGAACCAGGATGGCTGAGATGGTTAAAGCACCACCACGGAGAGGTGGGAGACCCGGGTTCGAGTCCCGTTTCTGGTCATATCTTTTCTTTTCAAATAAAATATTAAAAAAATTATATCATATAACAATAAAATAAATTATAATTATAGTATGTATCGTTTCTCTGAGAATGGTTGAGCGTGGAGGTGATTTGTTCATGATTACAACCAATCGTCAGGTTTTTCCCCATGGAGAGTATCCACTTTCTAGAAGCTGAGTGAGCCCAAGGTGGATCTACGGTTCATCAGTGGTTATTAACAGATTAATATCGTATCTGACACAGCCAAATTAGAACCTACAAACTTCAGCATAGCAAGTCAGTACTCTACAAACCCTAAAAAAAAATTGTTTCCTGAAAACTCTCGACTTTCTTGGACATTCATATTACTCCTAGTACTTCACCAAAGCTATCTCAATTCCTTGGTTAAAAAACAAGATAAGAAAATTTTGATGAACAACTCTCTTCAAAATAAGGAAAATTGTTATTATTCCTCAGAATAAGCTTTAAATGAAACTGGATTCCGTATTGAATCACCCAGTTTTCTACTCTAAATACAGCATTGACTAATTATTCAGGATTCCAGGTTGAAATCCAGTGTGGCAGACCAATTATATAATCCGGTAAGAGGCATAGATCGACCCTATGGGATCTATAGACCCCACTGGGGTTCACATAAAGTGGGAACTCCCAATTCTGGGAAAACTCTGGCGGTTGAGCCTGCTCCCGGAGAAATCACATACTTGCTCAACCGTCCCTTGAGAAACAGTATAACAGTACTGAATGATAATAGTTGACCTTGATAATATACGTGGAATAAAGTGGTCCGGGTACAGGTCAATGAATTTCTCTTAGAATTGGAGAAAAGTTTATTAAGTAGTTGGCACTTTGTAGGTCTTCTTCAGAGCTATATGCAAAATACAGACAATTGAGAATTAAAAAGTGGTACAAAAATATTTTAAACATAGTAAATATAAATAATCAAAAGTATGGTGAATACAGGCAATTGAAAATAAAAATGATAAAAATGCACAGCATGGTAAATATAAAGGTAAAAATGTATGAGTGCATAGTATTAACAACAAAGTGCCAGGAAGGTAGTCAAATACATAATAATAAAGGATAAGGTAATAAACAAAATAAATAAAAATTGAATATTAAAATGGGTAAAGGGTAGGTGTCAGGTTTCGGTAGTAAAATAAAAATTAAAAATAGAAAATGATAAGAAATAAAAAATTATAAAAATCCAGAATTTTTTTTATATAATAAATACATTACATTTACTATGTTTAAAATATTTTTGTACCACTTTTTTATTCTCAATTGTCTGTATTTTGCATATAGCCCTGAAGAAGACCTACAAAGTAGGTCGAAACGTTGGCTACTTAATAAACTTTTCTCCAATTCTAAGAGAAATCCATTGACCTCTACTCGGAGCACTTTCTTCCACAAGTATAACAGCACAGTTGTACACTTCCAACCATGTACTCAACCCAAGGAGCTTCATGGGTTCAACCGTTTTTTTTACAACTAAAATAAAACTGATCGTTCATTTAGTAATACGAACTTCTTTAAAAAAACAAAACAATAACAATAAATAAGTAAAATATTGTTGAATTCCATGAAAGGAAACAATAAATTCTAGAGATGGATTGAATTAGCCAGGGGTCCAGTCAATGATAACACAAAATAGGCTTAACTTATTTTATTGTGCCGGCGTTTCGGCCTAGTGAAACTTTCTTTCTTTACATTATTATCTATTCGCTACATAAAATTGATACAAGTTTTGTATAGCGATTGTCTATTTCTTTCCGAGCTGAAGGTGGCTTATACATCTTAGGTCTTAATGTCGTAACAGTAAAATAAGTTAAGGTTATTTTGTGTTATCATTGACTACACCCCCTGACCAATTCAACCCATCATTAGAATTATCCAACTCAAAATGAATTCTAGCACTTAACAGGCAACCTTTTCTGAGATAGTGGAAATCAGAAACACCTCAAATTATCAGAAAGACATTTTTAGTAATGTGTCGTCTTGGAGGTAAAACTGGCTGCATTTTTGCAAACATTAAAGTCTGTTTCTGTCGATCTGCACTTGATCCATATTTATGATTCATTATTAAAAAGATAAGAGAGCGGAGAAGCTCAATGTATAGAGCGCTGAGTTGCCATTCTCAAGGACCCTGGTTCAAGTTCAGCTCTGACAAATAAATCATTTAATCTGTTAGCAGCCTATAGGATTTTGAGATCCTCCTGGGAGGAAAACCCGGCGTTTGAACTCCGACAAATCACCTCCCTGCACAACCGTCATCCTAGAAACAGTCAACCTTTCGGTGCATACTCTGTCATGAACATACATACTGAATTCATGAACGTAAAGTGATCTGTGTTGGTCGAAGTATGATAACTAAGTTTTTTTTTCTTTGTTTCAAAATCTCCGTTTATTCATAAAATATTTCGATACAATATATATATGTATATATATATATATATATATATATATATATATATATATATATATATATATATATATATATATATCGCTCTGTTTTGGTTTTGACCTCTTCTAACTTCTCTCTCTAGATCAGCATAGAATTGCTTCTTATCTAGAACATCAGCATCCTCTGTTGGGGCATACACTTACTTTTCCTATTGATGGTTCCATGTTTGCCACTACTATTCTTGAAGAGATTGGCTTCCAGTCTTCTACATTGGCAAACAACCTTTCAGACATGATCATGCCTACGCCCTACTTGTCCTTAAGTCCAGCCGCCTCTCCTGAGTAAATAAGCACATAGTCTTTGTCAAGCCTCACTTATCCTTGTCCTTTCTTCCTTACCTCTCCAATTCCCAGGATTTCTACCCTGTTGGCCTTCATCTCCTCTACTATTTCAATATCTTTAATCAGTTAATGTATGTCTTTATATTCCATGTTACAAATCTGATGTCCTTTGGTAGTGGTTTCATAGGGCTACACTGATTGCATTAGCAGGCAGCTATTCCTGCTACTGGATTCAGTGCGGCGAGCCATCCACTATAAAAAATGGGTAACGTAACCACTGGCAGTACCTCAAGGGTGGTTATGGAAATCTGCTTTTCCCGGAGTTAAGTATTTTCTTCTTCTTTTACTTCCTCAAAGTTCCTTACTGCTTCGAGTTGATCTACCCCTGGATCTGCATTTTTCTCTATCTATCTTTCTCCCTTCGTTAAAATTGACCGAGGATTTTCGATAGGAGAAGATTTTAAACAAATTTACCTGCTGCTTGGACTGGGCTGCTTATCAGTGAGCTGAAATGAACCTGCAAACCCACACTTCAGCCGCTCCAGCTGTACAAGGTCAGTGTCACCATATCTTATCAAATCACTGTCAAGCACTTACGTATATTTTCCTTCATAATGGTCTCCAACGACGACATACTAAAAGCTATCAGTGAAATGAAAATATCTCTCGAAAGTAATAACTCTCTCATAAGTGACGTATTAAAAGAATGTGATCTGTTAAAAAATACCTGCCAGGACCTCCTAGAGTCGAAGAATGCGAAACTCGAAAAAGAAATAATTTTTTTAAAGAGGCAGGTAAAAAATAATAACTTTCTAATCCATAATATCCCCTTCAGTGAAAATGAAAATTCACTCAATAAAGTTAGAGACAGGTTCACGGTGTGTAATATGCTATACCAGATTATGCAGTTAACACCTACATTAGACTTCGAAAAGGACCAATTTTGGTATCACTCGACAATAATAATGTAAAACAAGAGATTTTTAAGTGTAGGGAAATTTAAAAAAATAAAAACATATTTTTAAGTCATGATAAAGACCTATTTCTATTTCTGTTTTAGTTTGGAGACTTAAAGGCTTTTCGTTGGAATTTTTCCACGGTCTTAACATTTATGTAAGGTCTCTTATTACTTTTCAATATTCAATTTATAAACTTCAGTTCGTTGCCATAACTACCCTGCCATAACATAACTATATTGCCAAACCTGTTATAATTGCATACATGGCTTCAATATCGAGGAAATAAAAAATCGAAAAAGATTTATAGACTCCATGTTCCAAATGAAAATTATAGAGACAAAGTCAAACGACAGTAAAAGAACGATTACTACCATCAGAGTTCATCTTTCTTCTGGTAAGATCACGAAACTTCTCAGTAGTGCCAGTCTTCAAACTCTGACTTATTGAAAGAACCCGCTTCTTAAAAAGGTTAATTCGCGCTAGCGTATATATTTGCAATACTCTCCTATAAGGTACTAGCGCTTTAGCGGACAAAATTGGCTAATTATATCTTTCCATCACTTGGGAATAATTGACAAAACCTGAAAACTTCCGGTAAACGAGTCTGCAACGGTTACAGAACCTGCGCTTGGGAACTTAACGGTTTGAACTGTCTCGATCACTAAACAACAGATGGGATGGTGCGTCTTGTTTTAAGTTGTAGTTATTATTTTTATTAGTTACTTTAGAATTACTATTACTAGCTTTTGGGTGTAATTTTATTTTTATTAAATATAGCAGTGTTTATTTTTGATATGAGGATATTTTGGGTGTATTTATTTACTAAATATTTTCCAAATGTGTCCTTAAATATACTTTGCTCCCTCATCCAGCCCTTAGTCTAAGTCCAAGAGAGGAGTCGTAAGTAACACTAAAATTACATTTAAATTGCATTTACTTTAGACTAAACAATAGGTCGCCTCCTTCATTATGCATTTACTTATCTCTTAGTCAGTTAGAGATTTATAACTTAATAATATCCGCCATCTATATTCATTATTGAAGTACTCAATTCAAGGAGATAGTGGGAGCAGAGATATCAATTACAGTTGATTTGAAGAAATACTTTATTAATCGTTATGCAACTTGATATAAAGAGTTATAAATGGCCCAAGTCAAATTAAGTACAACTTTTAATACTCTAACTTAGCGAGGATGCGAACAAAAGCGCTTATTATGAAACTCTAATGTAAGAATAAAATATTTATCGAAAATACATAATAACATAATATTACTAATACTACTAGCATAAACAATGTTCTTATTTTGAAGAGAAAAGATTTAAAAATTAAAACAACTAACAAAAATTATAAAAAAATAAAAAATGTTTCATTGAGGAAGAAACTGTTTTGCATGGCTACTATTTGTCACCTATGACGAAACTTCCGTGAAACAACATTTTTATTTCTAAACGGAAATATTATGTAAAAAAAATCAAGGAGGATGATAGAAATATATATCATTGTTATCGTATAAGAATACGATAACAATGATAATTATGATAACGAAATCAAGTTTAGATTATTCTCTGATCAATAATCCAATAAATTAGGATAAAAAATCCAAATAAATTTGAAAACATTCCACTTTTGATACGGCATATATGTGAAAACGATTGGTGATGTAACTTATTTTAAGGAAATAATGCAGTAATAAATTGAAATGATCGTTTAAATAAAATATTTAAAAAATGTATATAAAAGTCAGTGGAACAAAAAATACAAAATAGTAAAATTATCTTTATATGATTATAAAATAAATATACTAATAGCCGCATGGAAGATGATACAGTAACGGTATCATGAAAAGTAATTAAATTAATAAAAAAAATATTATTGATGTAAATTTGAATAAAAAAGAAATGTTTTTAATAACAAAATCTCATTTGTACTGTTATTTTAAAAATCTTCTAATAACAAAAAAATAAAACAAAAGAAGAATAATTTGGATACTCAGCTGAATAAATATTGAAACAAGCCCATACTTCAGATTAAATATTTACTTTTTTACTACGTATTTCGATATTGAACGCCATACCAGTATGCCGCCATATTGAATTTTTCAATTCTTTAAAGCAAAAACTAAAAGTATTTATCTTGAGATTTGGTACGAAAAAGAGAATGTAATAATTACAAAAATCTACTCATTACCCATAATTACATTCTCTTTTCCATACTGAAGCTCACGATAACTTATATTTCTAGAAAATATTAAAAGAGGAAGTGGGATATAGATAGTTGGGTGGTGCAGCAAAAAAAAAAAAAAACACTAAATAAGACAAACATATTTATCGTAAGTGCCAATGTTTCGGCCTACGCTGTAGGCCATCTTCAGGGCTAATGGAAGGAAGAGCTGCTACTATAATAGTCGTTGGCTACTATATCCCACATTAGATCTTTCAGTCAAATATATTCCTCTCAATCTTTAAAAGGGGACGTATGAACAGTTAAAACTTGTGATTCAGCTCACAGTGACAATCTGCGGAACACATGTCTGGACTGCTATCATTAGAGTAGAGAGAAGTACAGCTGGGTACTGTTCTTCTTCATGCTTCTCATGTCATTTTACTGATAGAAAATATGCTGATTGTGAATTTGGTTTATTTACAAGTGTGGGTAAATATTTAAAGAGGAGGAAAAAAAAAGAATGACCAAACTCCAATATGGCGACACACTCGTATGGCGTTCAATATGATGCTTAAGTAAATAAATATTTATCAACTCTTGTTTTTAGCATTGATTGATTTGGTGATTTTAGCCTATGTTCGGTGCATGAGGAAAGTTAAAAACGATGGTAATTATTCCGCAGGTTGTTGCAAGATTTAACTTTTAATTCGGTTCCTTTTTAATATTATCCGAAAATACAAGTTATAATGAGCTTCAGTATAGTAATGAGAATGCAATTAAGGGTCATAATTAGATTTCGGTAATCATTTCACCTAGAAATGAAAATTTCATTTAACATTTCGAAGTACAGATGATATATGTTTGTTGAAAATTCATTTCTAGATGAAATGGTTACCGAAGTATACACATTTCCCACGTTTACATTCTCTTTTCCATACTAAAGCTCATGATAACTTGTATTTTGGGAAATACTAAAAAGGAAACAAATGACAAGTTAAAACCTGTTGAGACTCAACTCGAAAGGATGATCAAAATCCAATATGGCTGCATACTAGTATGCCATTAATACGATGTTTACGTAAATATATATTTGTCAAATATTATACAGCATAGATTGTTTTGGTGAAGTTAGGCTAAGTTCGGTGCATAAGGAAAGTTAAAAATAATCCTAGGGGGCTTGGCACTTGGGATTCGATTTGAGGGCAGGCCACAAGTTAAAAATATCAATTCCAACGATCAATAGGCCAATCGATAAATATTTCTCAAGAGGATGCTTGTCGAGAATTGCGACACGTTGGCAAAACTGCTTATACCGTTGTTTTTTCTTATTTTTCCTGATGAGATATGGGTTAACGTTACGTCAGCAATGGGTGTGTCGCAAGAGAGAGGCTCGAACGACACGGCGGCTCCTGATTGGTTGAGCCGGGCGAGCCTCCTCCGCTACTATCCGACCTGAAAACATCTCCTTTCCCCTACCCTATTAATAGCTAGAGGAATTAACCGTACTTTCTCGGAAGCTTCCTCACCGGCCTTGGGGGCTCGCCCGGCGGGTTCCTTCAACGCGGATTGCGCAACAGTTTCCAGATCCATCCCGCTGGAAACGCAGGATTTCCGGAGAACGCCGTCTTGGAAACGTACCGTCGGTTTTTTTCCCTCATGAGTCAAAAGCTGACCAAGCCCAAGCCATAAGGTCATCGGCATACTTAGGCCAAAGTACCAGGCAAAATTGCATCAAATACACTGATACTTCATCAGGCAAGGACATAACCTTACAAATTCATCACACTCTCCACAGTCTAAAACCCTAATTTTGCTTGTTTCGTCTACTTGTTTCTTAGCAGTGTGATTGCTTCCAATAGTATACTTCCACTAAAACTTTTAAGGTTCAACGTGAATTAGTTGGAGGAAGTGAATGGTCCGTGTGCAGGTAAAAAAAAAAATCCTTAAACAGTAACAAACTATTCACTAAAAATCAACGTTTCGACCCACGTTGCAAGTCTTCTTCAGGGCTTTAATGTAGGCCATAAATATTTTATTTAAAATTAAGTCAGTCCTTGCATAAAGCCAAAGTAAAATTTTGAAAAAATACCCCATATGTTTATAAAAATATAACATTCAAAACTGTACATGACAGCAAAAAAAATTGTAAACGCGTCAAAATACAATGATTCCTTCCTAGGCACGGTTCGACTAAAATATAAAATCATAATGGTGATTAATTCCGACCTTTTTTATACGATTTTTAAAATATTGAATATTTTTAAAGCTAAGGATTAACTATAGTTTTTTTTTTTTTATTGTAAATAGAAAATACTTTTGATGATAGAGTAGTTACATTTCGAAACCTAAATAAAAATTACAATTCTAACCTAGCTTTTTCCGTAATATATATTTACACACGCACATAAAAACATAATAACATATACATATCCTTGAATTTAAAAGTTAAGAACAAAAAATTGTAGCAAGTCCAACTCACAAAAAGTTCCCTCATGCCTTATTCATCTATCAGTTTTAATTAGTTATAAATTATTCCCTTGAAGTAATCGTTAATAATTTGGGCAAAATAATTTTCTATGTATCAAAATCGTATCGTGAGCCATGTGATTATTAAACACATATTGATTTTGACGGACATTTTCTGATATTTCATCTTTAAAAAAAAAAAAAAAAAATTACAATAAAAAAACCCAATGAGGTAGAACCGGTTCAAACAAGTGACTCACAGACCTTCGTCTACTTGGTTTTTTGGAACTCCCACTTCACACTAATAAAAAGAGTTGATACAAAATAGGTTCTGAATTCAATAAATATTGATAATTTAAAATTTATAAAGATCTAATAATTTTCCATTTGGCTACAGAAATTTAAAAATTGCTAAAATATTTGAAAGAATTAGAGCATGCATAGAAAAATATATTTTAAAAAGAAATCATAAAAACGACACTTTTTACAACATTTGTAAATTAGCAATTTTATAGTATTTTTCCCAACAATAATAGAGCAATTAAAAAAATTTTTATTGATAAATTTTCAGAGAGAATCAGAAACATTTGCAAAATACTTCTCCATGTGATAAGAAAAGATAATCTTTTATATCACCTCATTTATTTACAAATTAAAAGCCAATAAAAATCTACCTTTATCAAGTCAACCGTCAACATATAAGGAATAAAAATATATAGGTTGGGACTGCTGACGTATACTTACCTGTCGAACGTCAGCATCCTGCTTAAATTGTGGAAAATAAATAATCAACTATAAAAAACAAAATTATAAACGAATTTCAACAAAACTCAAACCAATATTATAAACGACATTTATCATCTAGTCATGCTTACTGGATGGGATGGAAATAAAATTCCTGTCAGTCCAAATTTTGGGAGGAATATGAATTATTAAAAAAATATATCAACTGGATAATTCAAACATTCAGTTACATTTAAAATAAATCAAAAATGTCAATAAATCAAATTTAAAATAAATCAAAAATTAGTGCGTAATTCTTATCACTTTCTAATTCACCCATATCATTTCACATTCCTATTTTATATTCAGTTTTTATTTTTTATCTGTAATACCTTAATTTTTTAACTGTCAACACTTTCTGTTTTATTATTATTTTCTTCATGATGTGGGTTACTACTAGTTTATAGTATACACTCATACATTTTAACCTTCATAATTACCTTACTGTACATCTTTATCATTTTTTTGCCTGTATTAACCTTTTTTTGGTTTATCTATATTTAAAATGTTTTAATATATTTGTACCGTTTTCTTATATTGTCTGTATTTTGCATATAGCCCTGAAGAAGACCTAAAACGTAGGTCGAAACGTTGGCTATCAATAAAGATTTTCTCAAATTACTTGAGAATTTCATTCAGTGACCTCTACCCGGACCAATTTCTTCAACATAAATCAAAAATGATTTACAACTTTGGAATTATTATCGATAAATATTCAAAAGTCCAAACAGAAGCCTATAGATATTTCACAAGGTTCTGTCCTTTCCTAAATAATAATGAAACGAAAAATCATTATTACTTAACTGCAATATGCTGAATAATGGCAAATAAGAAATTTTTTTTGTAATATTAAAACCATACCATCTAATTATTATTTTTAAGTAGTCACATATATACATTCCCTTGAATAAATGGCTGAGTCGAATTTTCTCCAAAATAAGTTTTTGTACTTAGGGAAGCGGAATCGTGTTATTTTCCTCACGGAGTAACGGCTATTATTAGAATTCCATTTCAAGCCAAAAACTAAAAGAAAGACAGGATTCCGCATCCCTCAATACAATTAACTGCCATTGGACAAAATTCAACTGATCTACTTATTCAGCAACGCTGCATATGTAAATTATGTAAAGCTTTGTAATACTTAGGGAGCGGAGTGGCTCAGTGGTAGAGCACTGAGTTACCATGCTGAAGGTCCTGGGGTTAATATTAACAGATAAATATTAAAATATAAATATATTACATAAAGTTATATAAGAGATAAATATTCCTTCTTGAAGATCACCCGACCTCAATAAAGTTGGTACCCAAAATAAGAGAGGGGGGAATCTGGCGGTTGAGCGTGATGTAGGACAAATCACGTACCTGCACTATCCAAGAAGCAGAACAGTTTCTACCATTTACTGAACACCAGACCCTCGACGGGCTGCAGCGGTACAGTTTTTTTATACTTATTAAAGAGTACTAAGGTCAAATAATTGCACTAATAATAAAATTATCTGTACGATAATAATAAATATTCATTAACAAGATAACAAAATATCCGACACTTCATTCCAGTATACATCCTTCGTTAAATGACCCATATTTTCGAGACATCCTTCCATTTGATTAGAGATAAATTGGGTTTAAAGGTTATCGGAAAACTGAGATAAATATTAACGGTACATTATTATAATATTTTATTGAAGTATATAAAAATAACTTATAAAGCAATAGTGTGGGATTTGAAGTTTAGCCGAAGCGCCATTTGCCCTACTCCACTGCCTGAAGGTTATAGATCCATAACTGAAAGACGAAGTGCTATGTCATAAGAGAGTGAAGTCATATATGGCTGCTAATTGAAGGTCAATGAGCAGTAATAATAAGTAAAATTGTTACTTTAAACGGATTTTACTAAATAAATACACTTTTACGGTAAAGAAGTCCTTCAAGTAAGGCAGTGGTGTTCGTATGAATAAGAAGCATTTTGATCTGGGAAACCGACCCAATAATAATAATAAAGCTTAGTAAACCCGAAGAATCAATGCCGATACCACCAATGTTTCCAAACTTCTGTCCACGGACTACTACCCGAACCCAAATCCGCCAGATCACTATCTTCCCACCTACGTCTCGTTCTACCCCTCAAACGCTTCCCAACGCTTCGGCATAGCACATATTAACTTTATAGGAATTCGTATAACCAAGCTCAGTAACTTTATAAGCTCATCTTCGTGATGCTATTATCTGAATAATATTAACTGGGTGCATGCGTTATTTCGCGTTATTTAATCTCCTACATTCCCCAGTTGCAGGTTTATATAAAACACCTTATTTTCGAATACCTTAAGACGTTGTTCATCCTTCAGCGTTAGCAGCCAGGTTTCACATCCGTAAAGAAGAGTTGGAAGGATGATGGTTTTATTCCGATTGTTAGATATCGGGACAAAATACGAAAGCTTAGTAATGTCGAGACCGAACAGTAACAAGCATTTAATGTCTTTAATTGCGCCTTTATTTCCTGTAAAATTTCGTTTCTTCTAGTTACCATAGACCCTAAGTACTTAAACTTCTCCACATGTTCCAACTTATTCCCTCCTACAACAATATCACCAAAATTTCTCCCTTTTCTGCTACAAACCATATACTTAGTCTTATCCGAATTTAATTCCATCCCTATTTCCTTGCCTGCATTCATCAACGAATCCATTTTCTGATACCTTATAAAAAGCTAGACCCATCGACGACAATATGTTTTTATCTGTAAAGTACTATATTCAGTTTTGAAATAATTTGGATTTTATTTTTTTGTGCGACTGCTGAACTATACTGTATAGCTCATTAAAATTTGCTTTTTCTGACTTATGCTGTATAGCTATTTAATATTCCTTCTTCTTCTACTTGTGTTCCAAAACTGCTTGTGCTGCATGTTCTCCAAAGTGTTTTGTGTTTAGGCACTTTCGGCTACTCTCTTATACTATTCTGTCTAATGCGATCCCTTCTGGTTTTTGCAAACGATCTACGCAGGAACCACATTCCCGCAGCAGATATTCGACTGTAATGTCCCTCCAACATAGTCCTATTTTCTCCACCGTAAGTGGGAATAGGCATGTACAGAGACTCATATACATCCATCTTAGTCTTATTACCCACTTAACCGTTGCCGAGGATGCTAGCAGTGATCTGGAAGTATGTCTGATTAAAAAAAAAAAAAAAAACCTGTACCACTACAACCCATGAAGGGTCTGGGGTTCAGTACATAGTAGAGCCTGTGCTGTTTCATGGACAACGGTTCTCCAAGGAGGTGACGTCCTAGGTATACGCCGGATTTTTCCCCCTTATTTTGGATACCCTATTTTTATAATATTTTATAGAGGCTGGGAGGGTCCCAGATCCTTTATGATCCATCTCCGGCCAACATACTAAATAAAAATCATGGCCTGCAGCGGGATTTGAACCAGGATTTACGGCATGGCAACTCAGTGCTCTACCACTGAGCCACTCCGTTCCCGCCATGCTTTAGATATTTTACTGGAAACCTTCGCAAGAGAAGAAGAGGATGACGTCCAGCTGGTCGGAACGTTCTTGAGGTGATATAGTACTACTTAAGAGTAACTGGTGAAATAGATACTGATATTTCGAATAAAAAAGTCCCAAACATAAAAACTGCGAAGTTAAACTTTAAAAGCGAACGCTATCGGCGATAGGAATTCATTTTACATTTAAACGAATCTTAATTGGTATGACGGGTATGGTCGCTGATAGAGGCTCAAGATCAAACGCGGTTTCAACATTATTGTTGGTTACATCATATTTTAAAATTTTATTATAATATATGTTTCATATATCTTTTGAGTAAAGGTACTAAGGTTTCTCAAACCATGTACATTGATCAGTTTTTACCTATGACCAGTACCTTAGTACTCTTCTAACTAATTAGGTAACGAATCAACTTCTCTTTAATCCCATCTACATTGCTTAAGAAAATGGTACGAAGTTGCTGAATGAGTAAAATGCTGAGTTGCTAGGCTGAATGTCCCGGGTTCAAATCCGGCTGTCACAGATTTATTTAACCTGTCAACAGCCATATATAAACTATGTGGGATCTGCAGACCCTCCTGAGCCTAGCCAGCCCCTATAAAACGGGTACTCTAGATTGGGGGAAAAGCCCGGGGGTTGAGTGTGACAGGGACTAATCACCTCTCTGCACAACCGTTGGGTAAGAACAGGACAGTCTCTACCACATCTAAACCGTAGAACCTACTTATGTTATAGTGGTACAATTTTTTATTAATAATACAAGCTATTTTTATTTCTACCTCCATTATTTCCTAGCATAAACTATATTGGGCACCATTTACTAATCAACCCTTCCAATTTTTGTATTTAATGTCATCATAATAGTGGTGTGTATGAGCAGTCTTTACCTAAATTCTTTTCAAACTTCAATTATTTCCGTTTCCTGCACTGGTTTGAGCTTGAAGTTTCTTATGCATGCCAAATGAAATCTCCCAACAAATATGTGGCATAATCACTCTCACTATAAAGGAGTAAATCAGCGGAGAAGATACAAGACTATTTTATTAATGTAATATAATTAGGAATCTTTAGGATCTTCAAATCGGTCCCCTGGAATAAAGGGGTCTAGATAGAAATGAAAAAGAAAATATAACATTTTTTTTACTGGGGACAACCCTATAAGGGGCTGAAACATGGACAGTAAAAAGACAAGATGCCCATAAACTGCCCGCTCTTGAGATGGACTTTCTAAGAAATCAAATAGGTCTTAGAAAAAATCCTAGGGCCACCTGACGGGCTTCGAACCCGCGACCTTAGGCAAAGAAGGTTATGCTAATCACTTCAACATTAATGAACTTGAGCAATAGAGATGGTCCCTAGATGAGATTGAATGATCCTCTAAGTATATCAGGGCACAAGGTAACTTCTTCGGATCAGTCAAGATAACATCTGATTAATGAACAATCAATGATCATTCGAGTTACACAAACAAGATGAATATCGAAGTGATGTGGATAGGAGTCATATATCGGCAGACGTACCACAGCTGCAGGAAAGAGATAACGAATATAAACGGAAATTTTCCAAGCTAAAGATAAGAATGGCACAGCAGAGTTACAATGAAGTTAAAAATACAACTAAACCCACATAAAACAAATCTTTAACAAGACTACATATCAAAGAAATATATAAAAAACATTACAACACATGAAATGTTTTAGGTTCAGTACATACTAACATAAAATAAAAAATTATACGGAATACATGTACAGACTGTTTAGAGAATAATAAATCCAAACTGTAACTAAAACAAATAAATAAATATGTTTTCCAGCCGGTCTTTGAAGTTTAGCAATAATTAAATCTAATATAATCAGAAGATAATCAAAAGGGGTCCCATGAAGGATCAAGTGTTGAGTACGAAATAAGCGTAGTTAGTTAAAAAATAGAAAAACTACCACTACAACCCATGGAGGGTCTTGGGTTCAGTACATAGGAGAGACTGTACTGTTTCTTGGATAAAGGCTGTGCAGGGAAGAGGTGATTTGTCATTGATCACGCTCAATCCCATCATTTTCTCCCCTTACTTTGGGTGCCCACTTTATAGAGGCTGGGCGAGCCCCAGGAGAGTCTTTGGTCCCATAGGATCTATTTCCGGTCGCTTAGGACCTTCGGCACGGTAACTCGGCGCTGAACGACTGAGTCAACCCGCTCTCAACCAATAGAGTATATAGTAGGAAATAATGGAGATAAGAAAAATATAACTTGTATTGTTATATTGTATTGTTGTACCACTACAATTCCAGGACAACAGTTGTGCAAGGTGTTTTGTAACACCATGTTCGCTTACGATCAAGGGTATCAACTTTTTAGTGGCCGGGTAAGCCCCAGTGTGTCTGCAGATCCCGCAGGGACTGATGTCGCAGATTTGAACCAGAAACCTTCAGAAAATATGGTAGTGAAATTTCGTAATTAGTGATAGATCGTAACTTGAGTTGAATTGTAACGGATCACTGATAGTCGCAATTGTTACGAATAAATATAGCTAAACAGTTCATTAGCTCATAGGTTCTGATTTAGATAAGAAGGTTAAGGTTCAGGGTTTTACGGACCTTTATTTAAGAAGGGTTCTAGGTTTTCACGTAGGGTCATCATGGTTAACACGGTGGCCAAAGACAGCGCTGCCAACCAAGGCTATTTTTCGTGTAGGCGCCATTAGTCCAAAACGTGACATATATGAACAGAAAGTGATTATATGATCAAAACAAAATAACATAAAAAATAGATAAGCTTTAAATTACAATTAGATCACAAATAAGCTAAACATGTTAAGGCATTGATAGTAACGATTAAGTAGCGGTGTAGCTAAGATCGTTGAGTTACTGTGCTGAAGTTTCCGATTTCGAATCCGGGTGCGATAGAAAATTATTTAATTGGCTAACAGACGCGGATTGACCCTGTGGGATCTGAACATCATCCTGCTACTGTACAAACTGGGTATCCCTGATTGGGAGAAGAACCTGGCGGTTGATTATGGTCTCAGCCTAGTCACCAACCTGCACAACCGTTATTCTTAGATATACTGACCCGACCATGTACTGAAAAGAATAAATATATCAAATTGACTAATACTTTGGGTATTAATAAGACATTTTTCATTAGTTTACTGTGTGTAGTGAACTGAAACAATGTGCAATCAGTTTTAAATCCCGTTTTAATTTTATTGATCTGAGCTCTTATGTTGTTTACAATGGCGGTAATAAAAAAACTTAACGTGTATCTCAGTTATAAAAAAACTTCCATTAAAGTATAATGAAATCGCCTAAACCATTTCTGTTATTGATAAAAATAATATATATTTATGCATATAAAATTTTATCGAATGCAAAACGACAAAAATTCACTCAAACCTTTTAGAGTGAGTTTCTGCGACTTATGCAGACAGTTTGCGTCAATGGAACACGCCACATTCCGAATCTTCGAAAAAACAAAACAATAAAATTTAAGTGTTGGTACGATAGAGACGTTGAATACAAAAGATCGTAAACGTAGATCATCAATCGCCTCATTGCAGACAATCGATCTAGACACCTCCACTGTTATTTATGTTATTTATCCGTTATTTATATATTTGAAATCAGCAGACAATTTTCTATCTAAAGAAATGATCCATTTATAACTTATTTATGATAGTTAATTATTAAAGGCGTAGAAGACCATCCGTTACGATCAGTTATGCTAGTGATACGATCGTACCAAAATACAAGAAAGTTAATCGATCTATTTCGTGAGAAAACAGAAAGTCCTGTGGATTTCGGTAGAAGTATATTTTAAGGACAGGAAGAAGAACTTGGATGGATACTCTGAGACCTTACTAAATTTGAATCTTGAAGAGGTTGAACCTTCGTTAGGAAGAACCAGTTGAGGTGGCTTCGACATGAGAAAGTACTCAAGACTAAGCAGCTGGAAGGTCTGTCTGGAGGAGGAAGAACAAAGAAGCGTCCATATTTACGGAAAGACTACATAGAAAGATTACTAAGACGAAAAAGAGACAGAGTATACAGGAGGATCGCCAAGGAAGAGAGGAATGGAATCGTGAAGGATAACGTTCTTCATACAGACATAGCGCCAGATAACGGATGAAAGTGAAGATCATTGGCGTCGTTGAGTCATGAAAACAACTAAACACGCAGGAGACACATGGTTTATTTAGCACCTCCATTAATAACTTATTTAGAAACTAATATATAAATAAATATTAAGACGTAGAAGGTTATACTTTACTGAGGAAAAAAAAAAGAGGGGCATTGCAGAGGCCGATAGGGAAATGTGATTATTTTAAACAATATTGTTAATAACATAATTATGTCCTTCATAAAATAAGGAGTGAGATAGTTCATATTGTGGAGCGCTGAGTGTTGAGATCTAAAATGGGTACCCTCAATTGGAGGAAAACCAGGCGATCGAGCGAGATCTCGGACAAATCACCTCCAAGCATGAACATTTGCTTAGACACGGTACAGTCTCTACCACGTGCCAAGACCTTGGGTAGCGACGATGAACGTTTTTATAAAAAATAAAGTTTGTACTTGAAGCACAATAAAAAACGATTTATTAAACAGATTAAAAGGGATTAATATTTTTTGGACAAATCCATATAAAGTGATAAACAAAGATATACTGATAAACGAACATTTGAAGGAAAAAATAACAAAAACTTAATTGAAAAAGTAAAGAAATAAGAGAAAAAATGAGAGAAGGTGAAGCAATGGGGAGGGAAGTTAAAAAAAAAGTTATGAAAATTTGTGGATTCCAAGGAGACATTAAACGGTTTTGTCTAAGGCAAAATCCAAACAAGGATAGCAAAATCCACGGACGGATTTGAACCCGGAAAAATCAGCTCAGCAAATCATCACTCTACACATTGAGTTACCTTGCTCCTCCTACATACTCTTAACTATATGTGTAATATTCGTGCACAATTCAAAAGTCACTAGTAAACAATTTAACTTTCGGCTATGCTCATTCATAATGTACTCGATGCGGAAAGTTACAAATAAAGAAAAGTATCAGACCAATTATATTGGAACTATAAATTCTTATATTAGAACTAGTAACTTAAGAAATATTTTTCGTACAACATTAAAATGGCGACCTCCGATAGTAAAGTAATACACGAAATATGCCAGAATTCACTTAAATATTATTATATTTACGCTTAAAAAGATTCTTCGAAGAGAACCAACCAATAGAACAAGCCGGCTTTCGAAAGGGCCTTTCTACAATAGATAATCTCCATGCCGTTAACCAAATCATTGAGAAATCGAATGAATACCAAATCTGAATATATTTTGCATTTATTGACTTCAGTAAAGCTTTTGATACAGTCAAGCACTCATTTCTTATCAACAGTCTAAAACGCCAAGGCATTAATAAACAGATTTTGGATATTCTTCAATGTCGGTATACCAACAGCCAAGTGAGAGTAGTTCTGGACTTAAATGGAGAAGATTTTACAATCGAAAGAGGGATTCGTCAGGGCGATCCTTTATCACCTGATCTATTCAACGCGGTCTTGGAAGATGTTTTCAGAAACCTTCACTGGGAGAATTTTGGGATAGACATTAATGGTAACAAACTGTCAAATCTGAGATTCGCCGATAATGTACTTCTCATTTCACACTCACCATCTGAACTGAAGAAAATGCTAGAAGAGCTAGTCCTAGTAGGAAATGAGGCTGGGCTGGAGATAAATTTTAACAAATCAGTCTTCATGACAAATGCCGAAGAAGAAGAAATATTTCTCGGTACCAGCAAACTCCAATGGGTTAAAGAAACAATCTACCTAGGGCAACTCATATCATTTGCAGATAGATCCAAGAAGGAGGTGAATAGAAGGATTAAAATAGGATGGTCCAAATTTTGGTCACACAAAAATATTTTTAAAAGCAACATGGCCATACATCATCACAAGAGAAAAGTTGTTGATGGAGCCTAAATAATGATATATCTAAATCCCTAGCAATCACTCAGCGTGCAATGGAGCGAAGTATGTTAAGGAAAAGTAGAAGGGAGAAAATAAAGAACACAGAACTACGGAAGCTGACTGGTACGCGCGATATTCTCAAGACAGTATCTGATCTTAAATGGCAGTGGGCTGGACACATTGCAAGAATGGCATCAACACATTGGGCTAAGGCAACAAGGGATTGGTATCCAATACACCGCACTAGGAGAAGAGGGAGACCAGCTACGAGATGGCGGGTCGACATACAAAACTTCATAGAAGTATTATGGCACCGTTCGGCTTGGAACAGACGTAGCTGGGGTAAATTGGGAGAGGCTTATGCCCAAAGAAGGGCCTTTTTTTCTTTTTAAAAAACCTTGTAAATATAAAAACCATGTAAAAATTGTACATAGAAGAAAGAGGAAAAAAATAAAGCTTATTATTATTATTATTATTATTATTATATTTAATGGATAATGGGGATAGTTTGGGGGTGCAGTCAACTTGTAGATCATCTTCAGGACTATGAGAGAAAAAAACAAACAAAACAAAAAACTATAAAAAACATTACAGTACCATGAATATAATAACATATACAGGGTGTCCCGAAGTTAAATGGCAAAACTTCAGGAACTTATAGGGGACCGAAAAACTAAGACAAAAAGTCCTTTAGAGATTTGCTCGTTTTTGCTTAGTTTTAGAGAAAATCGCAAAAAAAGAAACAAAACAAAAATGTTACAGGTAGCGATTATCACCTTTCAAAGTTCGTCAGGCTAGACAGTGAGATATGTAAACACTTAATGTTATCCTTTACATTCTTTTATTTGTTTACATTTTGGCTTCCTTCTAGGATTATAATTCCTAAATCAGTCTTCAGTCAGTTACTCAGATATTTTTGTGTGAATAGCATCAGCCACAATGTCGCATACATATTCTAATGTTGAATACGCTGATATGACTTTTGTGTATGGTTTCTGTAACGGTAATGCTATAGAAGCGGTGCGGGAGTATGCGCGCCGATTTCCAAATAGAAGAGTGCCTAATCGACGAGTCTTTTCGTTAACTTTTAATAGACTACGAGAGACTGGGTCATTCTTAATACGTAATGAAGGCGACCGATTCCAGGCAGCATTAAGAGCAGATTATCGGAGAAGAAATTGTGTCCAACGCCACTTCAATAACAATCCTGAGACTAACATCCGAAGAGCATCTGCTGCATTAGCAATATCGCGGCAAGCAATATGGCGAACTTTGAAAGGTGATAATCGCTACCCATACCATCTTCAAAAAGTTCGGAATTTATTTCCTCAAGATTATGTCAAGAGATTGAATTTTAGTAACTGGTTTCTTGAAAAAATTCGCGATGGTAATTCATTTCCATTAAAAATTATATGGACCGATGAAGCTACCTTTACAAGAGGAGGAATTGTTAATCAAAGAAATTATCATGTAAGGGCTCTTGAAAATCCCAGAGCTATTAGAGAGAATAGGTTTCAGCATGAATTTGCTATTAACGTTTGGCTTGGAATTTGGAACGGATTACTGGTTGGACCATATTTTTTACCTGGAAGATTGAATGGTATCACATTTACACATTTTTTGGAGAACGACTTTTCTAATTATTTAGATGACATTCCCTTACAACAGCGGATTGAAATGTGGTTTCAACTCGATGGATGTCCAGCTCATTATAGCAGAGTTGCTCGAGCTTGGCTGGATATAAATTATCCACAACGATGGATTGGACATGGAGGAGTAGTACCTTGGCCACCCAGATCACCTGATATGACACCATGAATCACATACATGGATTTCTTCGTATGGGGAACCTTGAAGCAGAAAGTTGATTCGGTGTCAATCAACTCAAGAGAGCAATTAAGAGACCGAATCATAAATGCAGTGCACCAAATATCATCAGAACAATGTTTAGCTGCAATTTGTCAAGTGAGTGCTAAATGTAATGCTTGTATTGGTGCAAGAGGACAACATTTTGAGCAATATTTACATTAAAAAGAACATAACATAAATATAAATGTAAGTAAATAAGTATAAAAATGAAAACTTTTCTCTAAAACTAAGCAAAAACGAGCAAATCTCCAAAGAACTTTTTGTCTTAGTTTTTCGGTCCCCTATAAGTTCCTTAAGTTTTGCCATTTAAATTCGGGACACCCTGTAGAGTGCAGAAAAGTAAAAATAGTGACAGATATATAATTAAAGATAAACAATATAAAATTACAGAATAAATGTACAGAAAGGTGATAATGTAAACATAATACAAAGAGAAGAAAAATGAGAAGGTAAACGGAACGATACAAAATGAAAAAGTATAAAAAATAAAAAGGTGAGATATAAAATTATGGAAAATTAGAGATAAAATATAAAATGTATGATAATAGACTCCTAGAGGTTACATAAGTAAAATCTCATAAAATTACACAAATAAAATCTAAAAAACTCTATTACGTTTAATAGATAATATAATAAATATTATTATATCTTTACTTGTATGAAATAAAAACGTCTTTAGCCGTGGTTAGCCTCTTTTGTTAGGGGTAAACTTGTGACTTCGCGTCAGCAACATACTGGCGGCCTGCGGATTAGGCATACAATTTCTGTTGACCACCATAAAAATATAACAATAATTATTTTTATCCAAAAAGTGGTTTAATATTGGTGCACTTGATACTAATATTAACTTAAAACAGCAATAACTGTCTGAACTTTTTTAATTGGCCAGAAAATGGAAAAACTTTTTGCGTCAAAGTTGGACAAATTTTAAACTGTGACGTCTCAAGCCTAGACGGAGTTGGAACACAGTAATGCCTGCAGAAGCCAAAAGCTCGTTCATGTTTTTATTTTTAAACTAAAAACTAAGACGAATATCTCATTCACCTCCGCGTTATTATTGAAATGAGCAATTAATAACGTGATGCTACATCATAATTATAGATCCGAAACAACTAATTTAGAAAGCTGGACAACGATGTGTGACCAACGTAAAAAGATCAGATTGGAATGCTAACATGTATGGAATGCACATGCTTGGATCATAAGAAATAAAAAAGGATTAGAATGAATTACTTTAAAATTGGGTGCAATATTGAATATAGAACCAGATTAAGAAAAGAGAAAGATTGAATTAAAAAATTTTAAGTCAAATTATGTCTTCGGTTTGGTGAGGGATGTCTCCAGATCCCAATGGTTCCATCCGGGGCTATTAACAGATCAAATAATAAATCTAACACAGCTGGCTTCGAACCAGGACCCTTCGGGATAGCAACTCAGAGCTCTACTATTCAACTACCCAGCCCCCCTTCATTTTTATGCGAGAAGAATTTTAAGTCAGGATCGAAAATATTCGGAATATAATTGAAAAACACAAACCTATACCCCTTCTCTCTTTGCCTCTCCTAATAGATCCGAGGACTTCTGAACATATCTTAAATAGTTCAAACAAAGCTCTGAAATATAGTAAATTTAGCACAGACCTTTTAACTTTTTAAATTTTAACTGATCTAAAAACACATGACCCATGGTTTTTAATAATTGCAGTTTTTTTTTTAACGAGATTTTATATAAATTCCTGTGTTTATATCGGAAATAAATAAATTAAAATTAAAAGATACCTGTTAATTACAGCGGAAACTGTTGTAAAGCATTAAGTGGTACTCACCTGAAAAACAAAACAAAAGCATTGTTACAGAATTTTCTCAATAGCTGCTAAAATAAATAGATGAATAAAAATTGATAAAACATAAAGTAAGCAATGTGTGTGTGTTTATGATATAATTTATAATAATCCAGAGTTTGAATTAAGAAACTCCAACTAGAGAGAATATTCTTAAGGTTGTTTAAATATTTTAACAAAATATTTTTTATTCATAATTTTATTTAAATAATTTAATAAAGTAATCCCATAAAATCTTAAGAGACAACAAAAATAGAAAGAAATTCAGAAATATAATAAAGTTTAAAACAGATAATTCACTATGGTGTTCGTAATCGAAATCTTTTTTTTTTCTTTATTGAAACATTACAATCTGCCACTTGTATTTAATGTAGCTTACAATCATTCTATAACAATAGAATAAAAAAATATAATCGAAATCTAAGAAACTATAAAATTGAGGTTTTAATTCAATATTTAATGAATGAATAACTGTTCCATATCGGTTATTATTCATTATTTTAATTAAAAATGATTCCTTCTATAGAAATTAGGTTTGTTTTAAAGTGAGTACTCCAAGGGTCAATTGTGGTTCCACCACCCTGCATTACATACCAACATGATACATGCTTACTACGCTCTATCTTCTTTATCAAGTTAAACTAAACAAATATAAGTTTTAAAAAAATCTATTTAAGCATACAAATGATTAGTAACACAATAGGTTGACAAAATGACAAAAGGTTGAAATATCTTACTAATATTATAAATGCGAAAGTTTGTATGTTTGTCTCTCTTTCACGCAAAAACTACTGGACGGATTTGGATGAAACCTTACAGTAATATGGGTTATACATCAGAATAACACATAGGCTATAGCCAGCGCGGATTTATAGGGGGAGGGCGCACGGGTGCTCGTGCCTCCCTACAGTTTTTAGGTACTGTGGAGAATCCATTATAGTACATAATTAAAGGCAAATCACATGATAATAGTGGTCAAAAAAACAGAAACAATATGAGTGTAACTATTGTTTTGATATCCTACTAATATTATGAATGCGAATGTTTGTATTTATGGTTGTTACTCATTCACGCAAAAATTACTGAACGGATTTGGGCGAAACCTATTGAGTAAAATAGGTTATACATCATAGGCTACATCAAGGGCAGATTGATGTGGTGGCACGGGGGCATGTGCCCCCCCCCCGTTATAGTACATAATTAAAGGCAAATCAGGAATTTAGCATCTTGAAAATTGTAGATAGGTTCTTTGTATAGTTTAAGAAAGAAATTTGGATAATTGCACTCCAAGGGTTTTCCCCTTAATATAACAGGGGTTCAAAGGTTGTATAGAATCCGTCAGTTTTGAAGTTAGACATCTGAAATTTCGGATTTACGAGTAACTTATATTTTAAAAAAATAATTAGATTATTTATTTTTAATGATCTTTCACGAAACTTTATGTGGCAGACCAAATTCCACGCGAGCGAAGTTGCGGGCATAAGCTAGTCTTTGTATAATTACTTTTTTAGATTAAAGGCTATTTTCAAATTCCGTAACAGTTGATTTTTCGAGTAGGATAAATGGTTCAAGTCTTTAAATTTAAACTTAGCGAAGTCATATTGTTTATTCATTTAACGTCACTTTATGCTGTTATGGCTAATCCGACGATGCTACAGTATGAGTCTTTAATTTTTCCTATCCAAGTTTAATTGAGATAGGGATCTTTAACGAGTACCAGAAAGAAACCCCATTCTACGTTCCCTTCCGATGGACGGTATAACCAAGGATTTTTTACTGCCTTTAAAAAAGAAATACTGTTATACGGGACTTAATTCTACAGCATCTGGCGAACTACACTAACCGAATGCCAGAGAAGATAATGATTCAAGATCATTGTTATTAAGGATATAATAAACTTTCTTTTATATATTTTTAATTTTTTGATAATTGTTTTAATTTTTAAATATTTTTACTTTGAAATGGAAAGATTTGCCTCGCCCGGGATTCGAACCCGGGTCGTCTGTCCCTCCGTGACAACATTCTACCAATTGAGCTAATATCCATTCCGGGGCAAATATTTTCTCTTCAAAATAAAAATACTTAAAAATTAAAACAATTAACAAAAAATTATAAATAGCAATTTGACGTAAGTGAACAAGATCCTAAAATCAAAGTAATGTTCAAAGAACATTCTTCCTGTGTATAACTGAAACAATTGCGAGAACACGGGGAAATGGGATCAGACGAGAGAACGAATTTGGCACGACTGAGAGGTGACTCCGGTAGCTCAATTGGTAGAGCGCTGTCACGGAAATACAGAAGACCCGGGTTCGAATCCCGGCCGGAGCAAATCTTTTCTCTTCAAAATAAAAAAAATGTTTGTTATATATTTCTTAACGATGAAATGCATTGATTGCGAATGCGTGATTATACTAGACAAAAAAATAAAACAACTAATAGGGATATACATAAAAAACAATTAATGCAACTAGGAATGATTCAGTAATTTGTAATTATAAATGGCCTATTTGATCCGCTTCACTAGGTAGCCTTCAAATCCAAATTGCGTAATATAATTTCATTCCAATGATTAAACATTAACGACGCTTGTAAAGCCAGTTGGGGTTAGGAAAACTAGGACATTTTAATTGTAACCTTGAAGAGATCAACATGTAGGATGTCCAATGTTTTTTAATGATAGAGAAAAAGTAAATTTCACGAATGAAATGGGCTCTACCCAATGCACCATGAGTTCAGGGTGAACATCAGTTTGAGGACGACTTCTCCACCGAAAAGAGGAATGAATCAACTTCTTTAATCATCAAGAAACAAGGTGAAAGCCAACCTGCACCTTTTAGATGATCCTTCCATACTAAAGATAGTTGCGGAAGAATGTATAGGCCTAATGATCATCCTTGTGACATTGGGGTACTGTGAGTACAGAAAAAACCTTTATCACTACAACCCATGGGTTACCTGTCTGGGGTTCAGTACAGAGTGGTAGAGACTGTACTGTTTCGTGGACAACGGTTCTGCAAGGAGATGATTAGTCCTATGTCATGCTTAACCGCCAGATTTAATGGAGGCTGGGTGAGCCCCAGGAGGGTCCTAGATCCTACAACTCATGGGTAGAGTGCATTATTTACTGACACAGAATGCAATCTCTGCAATCCATTAGGTTCAGTACATGGAAGAAACTGCACTGTTTAAAAACAATGAACTGTACAGGGAGCACCCCCAATTAACCCAAGCATCCACACCCTACTATGTGACTCGCTAAGCCACACGTAGGTCCGCGAGACTTCTGTATTAAAATATTCGCATTTTTCAGTTATTTTCTTTTTGTTTTCTTCACAATTACATTAATTAATGTCTTCACATGAAAATACGGGTTTCAAAACGATTTTTAATAAGTAGGAAAATAGTTTTTATGGAAATTTATGGACTCGCAATGAAAAATCCCGAGTAGGTCACCCAGACTCCCGTGTGGACGTTAGGGTTAATGTGTACCCAAGGAACGAATGTGAGGATGGAAAAGAAACGAATCACTCAAATAACAATCAGCAATATGAGGTCGACCTAAAACTAAATGGGAAGATTGTGCAAGGTATTCAGGAATTCAATGGAGGTAGGTTTTAAGGAGTGTTTGTGATTTCGGCAATCATAACTCTGGAATCGCAAAGCAATTTATCGCTCAAACGATTTTCTTTACCTTATTCATTTAAATGTATAAATCAACTTCAACAGTACAGAATTATTATAAGACGACTGAACGTGTAAGACGACCCTCGCAAAAGTTTCAGTAATGGTGGAGATTGTACTTTTTCTAAGGTTGTGCAGGGAGGAGATTTATCCTAGATCAGATCCTGCCACCGGATCCCCCCCCCCCTATGGGGGTGCCCAAAATATAGAGGCAGGGCTTCTCCGACCACTAACAGATTAAATAAAATTTCGGCTATATAGAGCCACTTCAGGATCACCCCAACCTCTATTTTTTTATGACTGCATGATGGAAACCGCCAGAATTTCCTTCACGTTGCATCCCTTGGTACCCTTAAATAGGAGAAAACTGATGGTTGTTCCTGACCTTCCACAAATCACAATTTTACCCCAATTTAGCGTCCCTACTTCATAGAGGCTGCGTGAACACAAGGAGGGTGTACAGATCCGACAGGTATTAACATATTAAAGAATTCATCTACCACATTCGGATTTGAACAAAGAACCTTCAGTATTGAAACTCAACTATACATTGAGCTAAACATTTCCCAATGTTACACAATATGAAACTAAAATAATGGATTAAATTGGTCAGGGGTCCAAGATAACACAAAATAAGTTTTTCTTAAGTTGTGAAATCATTGACTGCACCCTCTGTCCAACTCAACCCATAATTAGAATTATCCAGTCAATTATTTTCCACTTAAAGTAATTAAGATAAGATGACATATTCATTTGTTTCGATTCAGGTAATCAGGTTATTCGGACGAGAGAACTGTAATCTAAATAAAACAGCATAGATCAACAGTACAATTGAAACGTTTGGTTCCAAAATCGGGTCATCCGTTTTTTCCAAAAGGTTTTTTTAAAAATTTTTTATAAGATTTTAATGTCTGAAATGATGTATTAGATGTGTTTGTTTCAAAACTGTCAAAATCCTTCAAAAAAATCAATACCTTATCAAAAGTGGTTATCATCCATATTCATCCATTACATCAAATGAAAATGAAAAATATAAACTATGTACATATATTGTTTAATTATATTGATTAAAGCGATTTGTTATTAAAAATGTCTGTTTTATTTGTTAATTTATTTTTTGTACACCATTAACTATCCAGATATTGATATTTTTTGATAAGTGAGGTATGTTATAAACAACATATTTTTTATTATAATGCAATTGGGAAAAACCACAATGCAAAGCCTTATGTTTCAAAAATACACCCACTTACCAGTCGATGTTTCGCCTATTCAGGCATTACAACAATTACAACTCTTGTATGTTGAGCGTCTTGGTGGTGGGGTGCTGTCTCATGTTTGGAGCCTGTTTGGGGTGTTGATCGTTGGGATGTATTGCACCTTTTTCTTCGAGATGTGATTCACATAACCCCCTTTTTTTGTTTTTGGTGTCTTGATAATGCCTGAATAGGCGAAAAGTCGACTGGTAAGTGGGTGTATTTTTGAAACATAAGGCTTTGCATTGTGGTTTTTCCCAATTGCATTATAATAAATAATAGTGTTTCTTTTTGAGTTTTTGGCTCTATTTTAGTGAACATATTTTTTATATTAAATGAGATTTAAAAAAAAGAGAAGATCATAAAAAACTGTCAGTAATCATTGTTTGAAGTGAATTGTTAGCAAAATAACGAAGAATAATAAAAAATATTTGTTAAATTGATTATTTTTCCAAATATATTTTTTTTTTATCTGTCCTGAAAAAGGATCTAAACGATTTTGAAACTAGACGCCTCAATCAATGAAGATAATATTGAAACCATAGAACATATGTTTAATGCACCATGTGTAATGCGAATCAACTGTTGAAGAACAAAGAACGCCCGCCAAATAACGGGAGGAGCTACATAACAAGGTCCTTCCTTGGAGAATGATTAATTATTCTCAATTAAAGATCAGTTGTACCGCCTACACGTACCTGAGGTTCTACAATACCACGCACAGCTGTTCCGGGGCACCTTCGCAGGAAGACATGTCTTTGGCATAGGATCAAGGTACATTGAGGGAAATCGGAATACTTTTATTAATGTCATTAATAACATTACTGAAACAATTTATTAATGTCATTCAAAACAAGGGGACACCCTTCGTCCTCCCAATGGCTGACAAACGAGTTCTTGCCCTTCTTCAAAAATCTACTAAATCTTTGACTGCACCCCGACCATTTTTTACATTGTTCAAGATACATACAATAAACTATTTTCTAATCTATGTTTAATTTTCAATGCGCATGAGCCATGACTTGCTTATTGAAGGACCAACTCTATTTTACATTTGCATAAATACTTTTATTTATAGAAATTACGTTAAAAAAAAAAAGAGAAAAAAGAAGTTGTCAAGAAAATTAACTGGATTGCAGCGATTCATTCTGTATTTCCCCCAGTCAATACTTGCTTTGTATCGTCCATTTAATTAAAAAGCAGGTAAATAATTATGATTGCTAATTCATTTTATTGAAACTTGTTATAAACCCTTAGTCGATAGTACATATAATAAGTAATAAAAGTGGTGATATTCAATCACTCTAGGATAAACGACCATTAAATGAAAACATGTTCTACTAGGATACAAGAAGAGTCATTGGCTCAGTACATGTTAGAGACTATATTGTTTCTAAGGCAACGCTTGTGCGAGTGAGTAACAAAGTGATTTTGTCCAAAATCGCTCTCAATCGACAAGTTTTTATAGTTTAAAGAGGCTGGGTGTGCCCAAGGAGGTTCTGCAGATTCCACAAGAACGATTAACACATTAAACAACTCGGCTGTACAAGGATTGGAACTCAGGAGAACAGCAACTATGCGCTCTACATAATTATTTACCAACTTTCCAATTGAAAATTCATACCCACACTAAAAAAAGTGTCAACGATTCCATGATGAACTCAACTATCCGGCGAGATCTTAATGCATCCCCCCACTTACTTAATTAAAGTACAGTCATATGAAATTGAGATGACGCTGAATAGATTAATGAATCATTTTTATACATTCGATATTTATATACAGGAGATTTCAAGTTTTTAGTAGATATATGAATAATGATGACTTGTTCAATTAATGTACAACAGTACTTATAAACGACTAAAATACTTCTCTACATATCAAAACTTATTCTCCACCCTTCAAGCACTTCATGATTATAAAATTGTAATTTGAAAGGACTATACCTGATGAGCTTAAGCGCTGTAACATGGCATTTCTCTTTCATTATTCAAGTGCACTTTCTACGTAGAAGTTGAAAAGAATAGGAAACAAAGAGAAGCTTGTTATAAACCTATTGTCAAGGGCTACTATTTATCGAACTCAACATGGGGTTTACCATAAAAATCAAAACTTTCTATTAGGCTTATGAAAAAACAAAATAGAACAATAAAAAACACATTCCCATTAGTTTTCAATAATACTTTTCTACTTTTTCAGTTCCATAAAACCTACATTTACTGAGAAACGTGAAATAAATATACTATATGAAACAATTACACAAAATAGCGTTTTGAGAGTCAAATATTAACATGTATCAAAACCTGGATTGGAAAAACCATTGACTAATTTGCATCAGAGTATCATTTTTAAGACCAGAGACTATAACTTAATAATATTGCAGTCAAATAAGGGTAGGGTTATTAAAAAACAGTTTTAACCAGCGCTTTTAAGACTCTCGTGAGAATTAACGACTAAGATGTTGGAAGAAAACTAATTCTTCGTTATTGCGACCTTCGGAGGGGACATAAAACGGAGGTCCCGAGCCAGTGCGATATCAAGTACGCGTTATAGATCCCTATCCTTGTTATATCTGGATAGGCAAAATTTGGGAATCTCACTATAGCATCGTCCGATTAGGCATAATAGCATAAATTTACGTTAAATGAATAAACAACAATTAGACTTAAACAAAATAAATATTCTCATTTTTATTACCTACCTATGATAATGTCACTATATATATATATATATATATATATATATATATATATATATATGTATATATATATATATATATATTTATATATATATATATATATATATATATATATATATATATATATATATATATATTTATATATATATATATATATATATATATATATATATATATAAATATATATATATATATACCTGCCTGAATATTTTATCTGAAACTTTCCAACGTCTATATTTAACTGAAAGACTGAACTATTATTGAACAGTGGAAAAATCCACGAGCATATCAAAGAGTCTCCTGAAGATAAAGAGAAAGACCCGATAAACAAACACGAAGTAAGATAATGAGAAACTAAAATGTTATTAATAAGAATATTAATATTACAATTAATTAATAAATTATAATTTAAAAAAGCACCTAAAGGAACGAAACCCCCAATTACATGTTATATAAATGTTCATTTAAATGTTGTACAGTATTTAACGTTTTAGTAGAAAAATTGGAATGGGATATTGCTTGTTTTATTTTTTTAAATAGATGCATTTCACTTTGTTTTGTTTGTTTCCATTTTTTTTTTTAGATTAATTTATTGATATTTACAACTGTAATAATATAACATAAAGTAATTTGCTGATATTAACAAATAGCATGAAAACAAAAACACTTGTGGAGAAGCTACCCATCGGTGGCACTCCAATAAAGTTCTATAACAGATCTCGAGACCAGCTTCTTTTCAGACACCTCGGAGGATTATCAGGAATAGTATGGGAAGCAAGTTGATTAGCGGATTCAAGTATGTAGCTTGTCATGGAAGGATAGGTATCTAGTTTGGGCCAAATCAGCAACATTGGGATATTAAGATCATGATGGATGAGTTTGTTTGTGACATAATAAGGAGCATTGAGGATATTACAAAGGATTTTGGATTGTAAGGATTGGATACGAGATGAATTGGATGGTTTAGTAGAGCCCCAAAGCTCAACTTCGTATATCCAAATAGGTCTGATAACTGTAATGTAAATGAGTCTTTTGTAATTAATTGGGAGCTTAGAACGTTTGTCCAATATATGTTGAAGTAGGCAAAACGTCGAGCAGTTTCTTGTCTTTTCAGTCTTGTATGATTTTCCATTTAAATTCAAAAAACAGATCTATACTTTGTATTAGGATAAAAGAAGCTAGGAGCAGTTGCTTTGCGATTTGCCAATTTAAAAAAAAAATTATTATTCAGATGGAGCACAACAAAATACTTAACAATAAGTTTAAGTCGTTAATAGGCAACGACGATAAAATATTACTAAAACTTTTTTATATAATAGAGAAATATATTTAAATTTTCCAAAAATTGAGCATCCTTAAGTAAAATATGGTTTACTTATCAAGGTGTTTCTTATATCTCCTCTGATGTATAATTTCCTATGGCGTCAACGACTTAAGATGCCAGTTTAAAAAAAGATACTAGAAACCCTTTTATCTAAATTGATATGATCCTAAGTTAGCTTTCGAGTATAAATATTTACTCATACCTACTGAAAGTTTAAAAAAAGGTATCAGTTCCAGCAGGTTGTAGCTTTCAAATTTCCAGTTTCAAAATTCGGGCACATTTTACTTAGTCTTATATCAGCCGGGGATATCTTTAGGATTTGAGACTCTCCTGAGGCTCATGCAGCCTCTATAAAGTAGAACCCAAAATAAGAGAAAATCTGTCTGTTGGGCGTGATCCAGGACAAATCGCCTCCACTGCACAACCGTTGTAAAAAAAACAGTACAGTCTCCACCATGTATTGAACCCAAGACCCTTCCTGGGCTGTTGTGGTTACAAGATAACTTGCAGCCAGATATGTGGTCGAGGAATGCCAGACATGATGTTTATAAGAATACGCCCTTCGGGCCTAGAATGTATTAAACCCTTCAGTGGAAATTTCCACTTCCATGTTTATAACGGCCCTAAGGTATCTAGGGCCCAGGCATTGTCAAGGATAGCGTGTCTAGGACTTTATAGAACTAAAACTTATCTATTTAGTAAAATAGATAAACAAGAAACATTTAAAATAATGCAATACACATAAAAAAACTGAGACTCTATTCTCAAGAAAATTAAGACATTGTTCTTATTAACATTGGGCAGCGAGGAGGCTCAATGGTAGAGCACTGAGTAGCCATACCGGAAATCCTGGTTCAAATCCCGCTGCAGGCAGTTACTTTTATTTAGTCTGTTTGCGGTGGGAGATAGATCATATGGGATCTAGAACCATCCTGGGGCTCACCCAGCCTCTATAAAATATTTAAAAAAATAGGGTACCCAAAATAAGGGGGAAAACCTGGCGGTTGAGCGTGATCTAGGACAAGTCACCTCCTTGCAGAACCGTTGTCCATGAAACAGTACTGTCTCTACCATGTGCTGAACCCCAGACTCGTTCATGGGTTGTATGGTACAGGGTTTTTTTTCTTATTAACATTCTTTATTAAAATCATTATTCTATTTAATGGAAAATACTCAATATCTCAAAACATTATTATGTTGTTAGTCATATTTTCATAGGCTCGCTGTAGAGGAGGTACAAAATAAGTACTAAACGGAACTTTATATCTAGGCACTTCTTATAATTTCGATTATAAGAATATCCCGCACTTCTACTCGAAACGTTCTACCCGAATATAATTTCGAGGCACTTCTACAAAACGTTAAGTATCTACATTGGAATAAATGAACGGAAGAAACAACAGTACCATTACAAACCGTGAACGGGTTGGGGTTCAGTACATGGTAAAGGCTGTACTGTTTCAAGGACAACGGTTGTGCAGGGAGGTGATTTGTCCTTGATCATGCACAAAAAATAAATGAACATTTGTATAATTTGTAAAATGGGGTATTGGTCCGCCTTTAGGAGTAAATTTAATCACTTAAATTATACAAAATATTTTCAGTGTTAAACTAAATTAAATTTTTAAACAATATTAATTAAAATTACAATAAAAAACAACTATTAAATATAATAACATGAATGCTGCATAATGACATGGATTAAGAGAAGTAGGGAAATTATCCAGTGTATCAATTTCAACTTAAGAGGTCACGAGGCCATCTTCTTTTCAGGAATTGAAGAAGTAGACAGGTTTGAAACTAGTGGGTTTGAGTGGGAATAAAGTTTGTTTCAAAGGATTGATATCGAGTTCGAGGTAAATCAGCAACAAATGGGACATTGAGGTCATAGTGGATGACTTTATTTGTATCGAAGTAAGGAGCATTGAGGATTTTACTCGTACAAGGGATTTTGGATTGTAAGTATTGGATACGAGAGGAATTCGATTGGCTTAGTTGAACCCATAAGCTCTACTCCGTGAGTCCAAATAGGTCTTATAATAGCTATGTATCTGTATAATTTAAAATTAAAGATGATATAATGTTTACATATGTGCAGGTAATATCGACATTAAAGATCAATATCCTATTTAATATTAAACAATAAATCGGTTATTAATAAATGAAGTAAGGTTAACGAATTTCTCTTCTATCCTTGACATTCAGTCTGGCAGGAAATCAAAGGTGACGAACCAATGTTTGGGTGTATGATATTCAGCAAGGCAAAAACAAAAATATAATTGTGCAAATAAATATATATTGTAGACCGACAGTAACGATAAATAACCGAGAAGTAAAGGATACATTTTTAAATTAATTAAAATTAATATTCATTGAGTATTTCCCGTAATTATTCCGTAGATTGCTACTATACTAACGCTCACGATAACTTGTATATTTGGAAAATAATAAAAATGAAACGAATAAACAGTTAAAACTCGTTGTAACTCCACTCGAAGCGACAACTTGCGGAATAGATACCTTATTTATCAAAAAATTAATGATGGCTGTACGTGGGAGGGAACAAAAAATATTGTCTAGAACGTTCTGCGCCTCGCTACGTTTCACAATGAGTGCTTTGAGGTCAATCTCTTGGACCAAGTACTCCACCCATCTTCCCACAATCTCTTCATGCAATATTAATAAGGTAAAAATGACGAGGAAAAGGATTTCAGAAGGGAAAAAAAAATTATAAATAATAGTTAAGATTTGTTTTCAAACAAACATTCCTTACAGACAATAACGAACAAATTCACTATTTAAACGAGTAAAAACATAACAAATGAGGTAAAAAGAATCAATAATTGTTCGAATGAATCCCATTCAACACCAAAATTCAACTATTGGGAAGTTTTCACTTAACTAACAAATTTTCAAGCCCTCATAAAGAACAGCCTTGTGGATGGAAAGTAAATAATTTAACTATTGGAGACCTGTGGTCTAGTGTTTAGTATAACAACCTACTATGCCCAAGATCGCGGGTTCGTAGCCCGGCAGGTAGCCTTAGGATTGTTTAAAAGGAGTAAAAAATCCTTGCTTATGCCGTACTTCGGAAGGGACGTTAAACGGGAGACCCGAGCCTGTACGATGTCAGGTACTCGTTAAAGACCCCTATCCTAGTTAAACCTAGATAGGCAATATGTAGGGCTCCCACTATACCATCGTCCGATAAGTCATAGCAGCAAAAAGTGACTTTAAATGAGCAAACAACAACAATAATTTAACTATTTTGAAAGAGAAATTTAAGATAAAATATGATAAAAATGTACATAAAACCGTTTAGTAGATTTCCTGACAGGTTGAGTACATAGTAGAGTCTGTACTGCTTATATCACAAAGGTTCTGCAAGGAGGTGATTTGTCCGAGATCAAACTCATCGTCCAGGTTTTTCTCCCTAAGGATACCAACGTTATGGAATCTTTAGAGCACCTGCAAATCCTAGGAGATCCAATAAAGACACAGATTAAATAATTTATCGGCCACATCTGCACTTGAGAACCCTGGAATTTGGTATTCGAATTATCCAAATTAAATATGGCTTAGAAAATGTAGGAAATGTTGTGAGGAACACCTTAGTGCACACAAATAGATAAGACTGCTCTGAAGAGTCTATCTTATAAATAGGACAAACTCTAAGGCTTCTAGGGAGAGAGCCAAAAGTATATACCTGCATCAGCTGTCAGACAAGCCCAGTGTCCGCATCAAACTGAAGGATGTGCAAAACCATGCACTTAGACGAAGGTTTCGATTATCTGCTAAAATAAACAATCTCTAGTAGTCAACTACTTTACAAGTGTTGAGGATGGAGTGCATTAGAATTAGTTGAAATGACGATATGACTCTCGATCGATAGTAATCGATTATAAATGAGTAGTTGTCCAATACATCAAAGTAAATATTATGAATGAGTGGAAGTACTCTAATAACAAGTTCAACTTAAAAAGTCACAAGGCCATCTTCTTTACAGACGCCACGGAAAATTATCGGGAATTGAAGAGGTTGCTAGGCATGAAATGAGTAATAATGGGAATAAAGTTGGTCATAGCAGGATTGGATTCGGATTTTGGCCCAAATTAGCAACAAATGAAACATTGAGGTCATTAAGAATGTCTTTATTCTTAAATAAGTAAGGATCACCGAGGATTTTACGAAGGATTGGATAGGAGAGGAATTTGAAGCTTTAGAGAATCCCCAAAGCTTCACTCCGTTGTAATATTTATATTTAATTTTGAATAAGGGATATCGAAGTTTTACCAATGAATAAATATATAAACATAAAAAATAAATATTGAAAATTAAAAAGAGACCTTACATAAATGTTAAGATCGTGGAAAAATTCCAACGAAAAGTCCTTAAGTCTCCAAACTATTACAGAAATTGAAATTATCTGTCCGATATTTCGCCTATTTAGGCATCCTCAGGGTAGAAAGAGATGATAATGCACCCAAGAACCATCCCACCACCTCCAAGGCTCAAATGCAACTAATGAATCATGAGGGATCTGACCTTATCCAGCCGAGGTCGAGTAACCTTCTTTATGATTCATTAGTTGCATTTTGAGCCTTGGAGGTGGTGGGATGTTTCTTGGGCGCATTACCATCTCTTTCTACCCTGAGGATGCCTGAATAGGCGAAATATCGGACAGATAATTCCAATTTCTGTAATAGTTTGGAGACTTAAGGGCTTGTCGTTGGGATTTCACCACGGTCTTGACATTTATGTAAGGTCTCTTTTTACTTTTCAATATTAATATATTTTGTGGAATAGCCATAAGGACAGATAATTTCAATTTCTGTTGTAGTTTGGAGACTTGAGGGCTTTTCGTTGGAATTTTTCCACGGTCTTGATAAAAAATAAATTTATAAGATTGTTAATATGCTTAATGTTAATTGAGTTATGAATTAATTTTCCTACTTATTCATATATTATTTAAGTAATTTATTTCAAGGTTTTTGCCTTTTCTTCTATCCTTTTTTATTTGCATGAATGTTATATAAACTTTAATATTATTTAAATTCTAGTAGGAAAAACTATAAAACAAAAACTGTGAAAACCTGAACTAAGTTTTTTTCCATTCAAGTATCATCAAGGTGCTAATATAAATTAAATTAAAAATCATGCTTTTTAAATACATATTAATATCGAAGTAGAAAATAATCCGGGAGGAGGTCAAATAAATAATTAATTATTATTAAGATTATAATTAATTTCTAATTTATATTTATAAACTGCTATTGTGTTGATTGCTCACATGATTATTATCAGCAATTACATTATTTTCACGAATAAAGCACAGAAGTTGTAGGGAAAACAATTTATTTGCTAAACAAAACATGGCAAGGTTATGCATTTATAAATATATTCGCTTAAGGAAACATATTTTTTAAGTTAAAATAAATTATAAATTAATATTCGATGGACTATTTTATCCCAACACTAAAGAATTAATCGAACAAAAAGTTAGTCTGGCAAATGCTACAAGTTTACTTTTAAGCAACAAAAATATACGAAATATTTTTGATGGACCGTTACAGGTACAATATTACTACTACAACATAATACTATTTACAAAATGATATAATAATTAACATACTCTATTAATATATACGAATTGTTATTTTTTATAGTGGTACAAGTCCATTTTATATGTATCAAGTTATTTAATGGTTTGCATTTGAACTAATTATATCACCAAAATTAGCGAAGAGTGGTGTTTTTAACTATTATTATTGAAAGGAATAAAAGATTTTTTTTGTTTACCAAAATGGACTAGACAAGTCGTATACAAATAGACTTCTTTAAGGAGGTAAAACGTAGCCACTAACGCTGAAGGATGAGCAACGTCTTAAGGTATTCGAAAATAAGGTGTTGCGTTGAATATTCGGTCCTAAAAAAGGATAAAACCATTAGAGAACATAGGAGATTACACAACGCGGAATTGCGATACATGCACCCGGTCAATATTACACAAGGGAACAAATTTTTATTAATTTTTTGTTGCATGGAGTTTTAGGCCTGTTGTTTACTAATTAGAGGTTGGTGATTACAAATCTAGCCTCAGTTTTTCTCCAGCACCTTTTGTTTTTGGCAAACAGCTGATAGACATATATTTGTACTAGTCACATTCAAACTTCAATTCAACTGAGTTGTTTAGTGAAAAAGTTTGTGCTCTTGTGTTAAATAACAATGTCCAAGTTAAGAAATATCTGTAGAAACGATCCAAACTATTTCTGTAACATTTGTGGTGAATATACATTCAAAAATTGTAGGCTAAGTGTGTCAGAGTTTATAACACAGGTATATTTTGATTACTTTGGATTCGCTTTGGACATCCGTGACAAGTACTGGATCCCTCATATGGTATGTAAAACATGTGTTGAGTCTTTGAGATTATGGGCAAATAAGAAAAGACCCCATTTTAAGTATCAAACACCAATGATTTGGCGGGAACCTAATAATCATCAAGATGATTGTTATTTTTGTGTGATTGATATTAATGGAATTAATAAAAATAACCGGTCGAAATGGTCTTATCCAAACTTGTTATCTGTTACTCGACCAGTCTTGTTCTCTGGCGATGCACCAGTACTCCAAGCTTCTTCATCTGTACAAAATGATCATGATATAGAAAAACAAAACTATTCTTCAAGTGATGAAAGTCGGACAAGTGATTCTTACCCTGATTTTACTTCTGAGCCCCAGCTCTTTAATCAGGAAGACCTCAATGCATTAATCAGAGATCTTGGTCTTTCTAAAAAGACATCGGAGATTCTAGCTTCTCGATTAAAGCAAAGAAATCTTTTAACCCCAGAAACAAGAATTTCATACTATCGTAACCGAGAGGCAGAATTGCTGTCATTCTTTTCTAAAGATGACGACTTTGCTTTTTGTTCAGATGTTCCTGGTTTATTGAAAGCAATGGGAGTACAGAAGTATGATCCAAATGAATGGCGTTTATTTATTGACTCCTCTAAACGTAGCCTGAAATGTGTACTTATGCATAACGGCAATAAGCTGGGTTCGATACCGATTGCACATTCAACTACAGTCAAAGAAGAATATGCTACTGTAGCTTCTGTAATGGATAGAATCAAATACAACGAACAAAAGTGGTTGATAAGTGTTGATCTAAAAATGGTGAATTTTCTTCTTGGACAACAAGGTGGATATACAAAATATCCATGTTTTACTTGTTTATGGGACAGCAGAGCTAGGTCTGAGCACTGGATTAGAAAAGATTGGCCTTCCAGGCAATCTATGGTTCCGGGACAACTGAATGTAATAAATGAGCCCCTTGTGCCCACGGATCGAATAATACTGCCACCTTTGCATATCAAACTAGGGCTCATGAAACAATTTGTCAAAGCTTTGAACAAGGGTGGTGATTGCTATAAATACATCTGTAAGAAGTTCTTTAATTTGAGCCAAGAAAAAATTAAAAATGGAATTTTTGATGGTCCCCAAATAAGAAGGTTGATAAAGGATGAAAACTTTATTAGTTACATGACTGATATTGAAAAAAATGCCTGGAATAAATTCGTTTGGACTGCTCAAAATTTTCTGGGAAACAAAAAGGAAGAAAGCTATGCGGAGCATATTGAACTAATGTTGTTACACTTCCAGCAGCTTGGTTGTAATATGAGCATCAAAGTACACTTCCTCCACAGCCATTTGGACCGTTTCCCTGAAAATCTTGGTGATCTGAGTGAAGAACAAGGGGAACGGTTCCATCAGGACATTCGAACTATGGAGGAACGTTACCAAGGTCACTGGAATGCTCACATGATGGCGGACTATTGTTGGAGCATTAAAAACAGCCCCCGTGAACCGAATCAAGCCAGAAAATCTTACAAAAGAAAATTTTTTGATATGTAGTGGTAATTTTTTTAATAGTTTTCTTAATAAAAAATATTTTCATCTTAAAAAACAGTTTATAATTATAACCCCAAAAGTAAAGCTGATACAAACAAACTGACTTCAGATCTTAAATCAGCACCTCGAGGAAGTAGAATATTAGTCAAAATATTTCATGCAACAAAAATGTTGTTCCCTTGTGTTATTGATGTGATAGAAGATTAAGGTAGGCTTGTTGGGATCGGTAACGAACGAATTTCTAAAAAGTTTAAAAGCCGTGTGCCGACTGATAAACCTATGAGGTGTAGACCGAGGCGTAAGTGGGAGGATTGCGTTACGTTTATTTATCTGGCGGATTTGGGTTTGGGCAGTGGCCCGTGAACACAAGTTTATAAGGAGAGATTGGTGGTGTCGGCATCGAGCCTTCGGATTCGCTAATCGGAAAAGTTCTCCAAAAATTTAAAATATTTGTAAAATGGTATTATTTGTTATAAATTATAATTATAGATTATTACTATTTATGATATTATAAACAGAAACAGAAGTTTATTTAAATCTCAGCGCAGCACACGACATGGCGTGACCAAGTCTATATCTGTTTGGCGCCCAGTCAGAGGAACGTACACGGCATCAAAGCGTCGCAAATTGTTGAACAGAAAATAATGAATAAATTAATAATTAACAAACAACTACAGCTTTTCACTTGATTTGACGAACAAATGACTTATCTATAATAGTATACTAAAACCTATTTGGACATATGAAGCAGAACTTTGGGGTTCAGCAAAAAAAGTTCACATATACAAGATACAAACAACACAATCTAAAATTCTCAAAAAATTATTAATGCACCATGGTATGTTTCGAATCACACTATACACGACATGAACATCCCCACTATAATATCATATATTCATAACAAATACATAACATTCCACTCATCGACACAGTATTACCCAAACCCACTCGTTCTTCCGCTTTCCTACTCCCTGTTACCTGGACTTGATAAAAAAAGATTAAAAAAACATTGGCCAAGAGACCTACTCAACAATTGATATTTTTTTTTCCAAAATAACTGGATGATCATGGAGAAAAATGAAGAGAAAGACACTTCAATCAAATTTGCTAGATGCGCAATTGCGCAGGTGCAAATGAAAATTAAATAATAATAATAATAACAAATAATCATGAATCGTAAAGCAAAGGTGTCACAGATTTGTAGAATTGAATAGCATTATAAATAATAGTAAAAAATCTTTTCCACTACAACCCAGAGAAGGTCTTGGGTTCAATATGTGGCAGTGGCTGTACAATTTCTAGGACAAGGGTTGTGCAGGGAGGTGATTTGGCCGAGATCAATAATTAAAGATTAAATAATGTATACAGCCTGATTTGAACCAGGAACCTTCAGGATGGCAACTCAGCACTCTACGCACTGAGCTACCCCTCTCCCCTTTCGGAATCTTTAAGGCAGAGAAAAAAGTTCTCAACGACACACCTGAAAGACTGGATGGATCTACAAAAATAACGTAATACCAGCAAAATTCATATGAATTTAAAATATTACAATGAATTAGCATAAATTTATTTACTATTTTTTTACAAACTTTTGTATCAACATATATTTCCATCCATTTGTTGAGCAGTTACCATATATTTTCCCTCAGTCTTATTTTCATTTATAATAATTAATAAATGATTAAGAATTAACCATTTTAAAACTAAATCTATTAGTTTGTCCTTATCTTTTTTTCTTTATGATGTCATAGAAATATGGACGTAGCCTCCTGCCTTACCCACTTTATAGAGTCTGGGTGAGCCCAGGAGGGACCTAGATCCCTTAGCATCCATCTCCAACCGCTTAAATAATAAAATATAATATAATAAAATATAAATATAAAATAAAATAAATTTAGGCTATTTTAGAATCATCCCAGCATCCATTTTTTTATGACTTTGCATGATGGAAAACAAAAGAATTTTCTTCATGTTGCACCCATTTTGGGACTTTATAAGGGGTAAAATCTGGTGGTTGAGCGTGATCTAGGAAAATCACCTCCCTGCACAACCGTTGCTCAAGAAATAGTACAGTCACCACAACATGCTGATCCCATGAGCCTTAGGTCGAAGTGGCACAATTTTTTTTTTCTTCATGGCATCCTGTGATGGTAATATTAATTTTATACATACTCTATTCCTTCTAATGAATATATCCTTTTCAGTTTCAGGACCGAGAACTCTGTACAATTCCAACTAAGAGACAAGTTGCTGGTAGCTCTACTTTATGATCTCGAGTAATCTTGCTCGTGTAATGAAAGAGAAATCTAAGCGTGGAATAAATTAGTTGGTCCGTTACACTTCTTACCAAGAAAGCCATTTGACAATGGACAATTGAACTATACGACACAAACATAGCAGTTACAGAATAGAAAAAAAGAGCAAATAGTGATAATTATCATAAATAATAATGTATTTTTATATAATAATGTACGCACATGCATTAAACCAAAATGCAACGAACACCCGCATAGCCTTGCGTCAATGACAGTGAAGGATTTTAAATAAATAAATGATAAATACTCTTTTAGGTTTTCATGGCCATTATTATTACAAAAGACTTTAGTGGTTTCTTCTGTTGATAAATTTTTCGTCAACGTTTCGCCAGCCATGCTGCTGACTTCTTCAGGGCTGAAATGAGAATGATTCTGAGAAGAAACCTCTAAAGTCATTTGTAAATAAATAATAATTTAAACAATTTAGTTCATAGAGTAAGTGTTTTTTTTAAGATTAATTTATTGATATTTACAACTGTAATCATATTACATCAAGTAAATTTGCTAATATGAACAAATGACATGAAAACAAAAAACACTTGTGGGGAAACTATCCATCGGTAGCACTCCTATAAAGTTCTTTAGTAGAAGGTCTCGAGGTCATCTTCTTTTCAGACGCCTCGGAGGATTATTAGGAATAGTATGGGAAGCAAGTTGAGAGACTAGCGGATTCAAGTGTGTATGGAGCTTGTCATGGAAGGATAGGTATTTAGTTTGGGCCAAATCAGCAACATATGGGATATTAAGATCATGATGGATGAGTTTGGTCGTGACATAATATAAGGAGCATTGAGGATTTTACGAAGGATTTTGAATTGTAAGGATTGGAAACGAGATGAATTGGATGGTTTAGTAGAGCCCCAAAGCTCAACTCCGTATGTCCAAATAGGTCTGATAACTGTCATGTAAATGAGTATTTTGTAAGTAATTGGGAGCTTAGAACGTTTATCCATTAAATGTTGAAGTAGGCGAAAACGTCGAGCAGTTTCTTGTCTTTTCAGTCTTGTATGAGGATTCCAACTGAGACGTTTGTCCAGATGAAGTCCTAGAGATTAAATGTTAAGAGTTAATTAGAGATCATGGATCCCCGTCTCGGTCATTACATTTTCCTCAATAAATAGTAATCCTCGAATTAAGTTTAGCTGAATGACCTATAATTTGACGCACGTCACATAGTTAAAATCTTCCTAAGGGTTACTTGAATAGATCAGAGTTGAGTAGGCAATTTTAACATAAGGCTTAATAAAAAAAAAATTTCCTATCAATTAAGCGATGAAGGAAAAATCCGTCGTTAGCAAGGACCTCTTTATATAAGTCAGCTATTGAATCTGAACCGTCTAAATGGACGGAGCAAACAACTAAATTCGCCCTATTACGGACCAACTGAGGAGGCTCGGCAGTCAATATAACAGAGGCATTGAAGTTAGGAAGACTTCCATCACAGGAGTAGGATTAAAAAATTTAACTTGTAATTGGAAGAGTCTACATACAACGACTTAAGTATCTCATGCAGCAGTAAACAACTAACTTGCAAAGGCATTAAAAGAGAAAAAAACTATTTAAATGCTGACTAAGTCTTGCACATCTCACTAAACAGTAAAATATATATATATACATATATATAATAAATATATATATATATAAATATATATATAATATATATATATATATATTTCTTTAGTTTATATATATATATATAAACTAAAGAAAACACATTATTCCATACATCTCGATTGTTTGTCTACAGGTCTCACACAGAATCCATTCGTAGCTGTTAACAGATAAAATAATTTAGCTGCCATAGCTGGATTTAAACCCGAGACCAACAATTCACCGATCAACTAACTGAGCTCCTTCGCCCCTTTGAAAAAGAAACAATTAATTTTCGGAGATCAGACATTTTTTAATTCAGGTAGATGCTTTAAGTATATATGGAATCCGAAAAAAACTAAAAACATGTTTTATTTTTTAATTAAACTCGAATAAGTATTGTCGTGAAGCATTTTATATAGCATATAAAATATATGGTTTTAAATGATACACTAATACATATCTAAAATATGATATGATACAATCTAAAATTTATATCCATTACGTAAATAGTAAATACGATTTTTTCCTTAATAATCTATAATAAACTTATAGATATACTAATTATTCTTCTTCTGCTAGTGGCACGACAGACGCCTAAAGCGGTCCTTGGCCAGCTCAACCATTTTGCTCCAGGATTGTCTACCTGCAGCTTGCAGCTTAATCCTCCTTGTCCAATGTCTGCTAGTACATTGTCCCTCCATCTAGGTCTCCCCTAAGTCTAGTCCCTACTAGAGTATTTTTCGAAGGGCAACTCCTATCCTCCATCCTAATAATCTGTGCACTTAGATTAAATCAGAAAGGCTGAGATCCGGGTATTCCCTATACAACTCCATATTCTGACGTAGTCATTAGAATCCATTTTCTTTGATGGAGCCTATTATTCCTCTCATGATATGATGATCTTTCGAAGCGGTCCACCTTCTGTGCATCGGACTTGTTGAGACTCCACGTCTCACAGGCATGGGATGCTACTGGCCTTATGAAGCATTTGTAAATTCTCATTTTCATAGCACGGCTTAATAACCTACTCCTTATAATTTTGGCGAGGGAGAAGTACGCTCTGTTTGCTGCAGCCAGTCTGTTCTTTATTTCAGCCTCCTCGTCCATGTTTCAGTTATAGTAGATCCCAGATATTGAAAGCTAGGGACAACCTGGAAAGAGCAGTTTCCTTGCTGTACTTGTTATGAAACCGTATCTTTTCTCCTGATGCACATCATCTTTGATTTCTTATTGGCCCTGAGACCCATATATTTAGTTTCTTGGTCTATCTATAAAAGCCTCCTCTACACTGCCTAGTGATCTACCATTAATGGCCACATCATCCGCGTATGCTTGTACTTGTACCATTCTTATGAATACAGTGCCACCATGGTCCAATACTGCCCTGCTTATTATTCTATGGAGGACTATGTTAAACAGTAGTGGTGCCAATGCGTCACCCTGCATTAACCCTGTGTTGACACTGAACGGTCCACTTCTCTTTCCATTTATTCGTACTTGGCTAGTATTCCCTTTCATAGGTTTCCCTACACTGAAATAATTCAATATAATTGTTCAATCATTCTATTCATAATTATTCGAATTATAAATTTAAATTGATAATAATTTAAAATTAATCTTGGAAAAACCTATGAATACATTTGATTATGAATCAGATCAATTATGTATGTCATATTTATTAACTTCATTAATATCAAATAATTCGAATAATTTGTTCTCAATATGAATTGATATCTTGAAGATTAATAAAAATCTTATTTTTATTACTATTAAAGAAAATGAAAGCTACAACTTTTAAGTCCTCACCTTTATAAGGAAAATATTATTATATTGATTTGGAAAATAACCGATAATTTGTTTATAAACGTGTTATTGAAGGTTCCAAGGTATTGTTTATTGACGTTAATCAATAACAAATTCGCCTATTGCAGCAATGCATTGCCTTGGACGTGATAAAAAGATGAACAGTAATTTTCCATATTTATTAAGATGAATATATATACCTAATATATAGGTACTTATGAGTATAAACTATATATACATAACCTGATTTATAGGTTAAAGGAACTTGAAAACCAATATTAAGAAGTTTAATAAACATAATATTTTATATAGTTATAACAATATATTGTTAAATAGTACTAAAAAAAATCAAAAGTAATTTTGTTATCCTCATTCCAATTTATTTTAATCATATGTAGAATTATAATGCAATAAAAAAAAACCGTTTAGTTTATTTTTCAAATATTTTTAACTGTCGCAAGTGGGATGGCTCAGTGAGTAGAATTCTTAGTTACTATCCATTTAACATACAAGAATGGACACCATGGAGACCCTAACTTTCTAGGGCTCACCTATCCACTAAAAGTGGGTACCCTTATTGGGATGAAAACTTGGCAATTGAGCGTAATCTCGAACAAATCATTTATCTGCACAACCGTTTTCCAAGAAACAGTACAGTCTCCACCATGCACTAAACCAAGACCCGTCATGGTAGGGGTGTAGTATTGTTTTAAAAATAATTATTGTATTTTATTTTGAATTAAAAAAGCAACATAAGTAGATTTCGTAGATAGAATACACTCAGGACATACGCCAAAATAATAATAACCATCAATGATCAAGCAGCACATCCCACATCAACAGTTCGAACGGACTCACCATCCACAGCCTGTGGACCACAGGCAGCAACCTCACTCCAAGATATGCAATAAAAAAATCAACACTTTATAAATTTTTCATACCCATTTTTCATTATTAGATTTTGAAGGAATTAAAATTCATTATTAAACAATAGAGAAGTGATATATGCCTTCCCTATCAGAAAGGGTGTGTTAATATTATGTTATATAACAATGTATAACATACATACTTTTCTGTTAAATAACACCGGCATTGTTAATTATCTGAAACCCGTGTTTGTTCAATGAATCAAGAAAGACGTTGTAAACGTGTGTTATCATTCATAAAAATTAATACGCACTTAGCATTCTGAGTACATAAAGAAACATGAAATAAAAAATGACATAATAAAAAGTTACAATACATTTGTCCATAATAAGAAAAATGGATAAATGAAAATAGTATGCTAGTTATGTTATATTATAGTTATAATAAAAATTAAAAAATAATCGTAAACAATGATAACATCGAAAAATAACCATATTTTAAATTAGCCTGGATCCAGCATAAGAACATAAATATACTTCTTACATAGATAAGACTTATCGAACTTGAAGGCTCGATGCCGATACTACCACTCTCTCCTTACAAACCTACGGTGGACCACTACCCAGACCCAAATCCGCCAGACCACTCTTAACGCAATCTTCCCATCTACGCCTCGGTCTACCCCTCAGACGCTTACCAGTCGTCACAGCGCTTATAAACTTTTCAGGAATTCTCTTGTTACTCAGCCCAACAATTTTACTAGACCATCTTAATCTTCGCGAGATACATAAATACATTTTTTTTTAAAATTTATTTATTGATATTTACAACTGTATTACAATAATACAACAAGTAAATAGGCCAAGTGATATATCATGACATGATAATTAAAAATAGAGAAACTACCCACTGGTAGTACTCAAATCAAAGTTCAACTAAGAAGGTCACGTGGCCATCTTCTTTTCAGACGCCTCGGAGGATTATCGGGAATTGAAGAAGAAGCTAAGTTTGAAACTAGAGGGTTTGAGTGGTAATAAAGTTTGCTATGAAAGGATAGATACCGGGTTCGGGCCAAATCAGCAACAAAAGGAACATTAAGGTCGTTATGGATGACTTTATTCTTAACAAAATAAGGAGCATTGAGGATTTTACGAAGGATTTTGGATTGTAATGATTGGATACGAGAGGAATTCGATGGCCTAGTGGAGCCCCAAAGCTCTACTCCGTAAGTCCAAATAGGTCGTATGATGGTCATGTAGATGAGTCTTTTGTAGTTAATTGGGAGCTTAGAGAGTTTGTCTAGTAAGTGTTGAAGTAGCCTGAAACGTCGTGCGGTTTCTTGTCTTTTCAGTCTTGTATGAGGATTCCAGGTTAATCGTTTGTCAAGGTGCAACCCTAAGTACCGGATCTGTTCTACAGGCACCATAGGGATATTATTAAAGGATACTGAAGGGCAGGAAGTCATTGGTTTACGACGTAAGGTAAAAGTGATTTGATGCGATTTTTGAGAATTTATTTTAATTCTCCAGTTTTGACACCATTCTTCAAGATCAGTGATATGGGATTGGAGGGTTTTGGATGCAATAACTGGATAATGGATGGTGTTGACTGATAATACACATGTATCATCAGCATACGTGGTAAGGATAGTATTAGGATGAGTTGGGATGTCAGCTGTATAAACTGTATAAAGGATTGGACCAAGGATACTACCTTGAGGAAAAATACATTTTAAAAATATAAAGTTAAATTTACGTTGTAAAAATCCCATTTCATAGACTACTCTTACCAACGAATCTAAAGGCTAGAAATAGGTAGAGGTTTTATTATCTAAGTGAAATGATTTAGGTTAGTATTATAATTTTGATGGAATATAAACGGTATGTGTAGAATCTTAAAGCGCTATTAGATATCTTGACCTGCATTAGGGATATTATCATAAGACCAGTAACCTACTCTCCACGTGATATTTGGTTGTCTAAGTAAGGTACAGTGGGGTAATTGTTCGCAACATTATATCCAGAATTTTATCGGCTTTATACATAAACCCTTCATTTATTGAATAAAAATTAAATTATAAATGAGAATACAACACACTAGCCAACACCAATGTTTTAGCCGAATATACCGTGATGGTAGTTATCATATATTTCATTATGAATAACTAAGTGCAATCATGGAAATGATTTTATATAGTCGTGTGGAGTCAAGCAACCGAGTAACATCGTCTCTGTGCGGTTAGTAGAAGTAAGCTCATTTTGTGGTTCGTAGGCGCGCTATCGTCAAGAAAATCGACATAGAGGCGGATATAATATTGAAGAGTTTATAAATAAAATTTGAGCTTGATCCGACGACGGCCATCGCTGTATGGATAGCAACAAGCCGAGCTACATTTCGAGAGAGATGGGTGCTTATCAGTAGGAGGTTGAGACAGGTTGCTCCCCACCAAGAGGCACTATAGATCCTCGTCACAGCACTCAGCAGGTTCTTGTTGTTGTTTTTGTTATTATTGACTATATAATATAAATAAGACGAACCTTTATTTTATAAGATGATGTTTTAATGCTCGAAAACGTAATTATTGTCAGTCATTTTTAAGTTAACGGGATTTTTACTTGTACTGTGAAAAGCTTAAACTATTTATTGAGGTTTTTTAATCTTTTTAATGGATGTCTGTGGAAATATGTTGGCTTTAGTATAAATATTCACATATTAATCTATTCTTGCTTTTTTTAAGTGGTTTGGATAGATATATATTCATCAAGTTTTATCATTTTAACCTATATATTTATTAGTAATTTAGCTTTATATTTTAGCTTATGCGTATGTTTTTAACCTATTTATCTCTTTCTAATTTAATTGTGTATTTTAGTATATCCTTATGTTTTTAACTTACTTAATTATGCTCTTTTTAATCTATGAACTTAGTCTTAAATTAGTTTTATATTTTTAGCCTTTTATCCTTGTAAATTATATAGATTTTAATCTATTCATTTGTTAATTTTAAATTTTATTTATTTATATCATGGAGTGGGAAATTTTGTTATATGGTTGAAATGAATGAAAACCATTATAAATTACAAATAGGTCAAAGAGTATGGGTTCTGAGAACCGGAGGTCCCGTTCAAGAAGCAACAGTTGCCTCTTTCATGTCTGTGGCTGCTGCGGGAGGCGGCGAAAAAAAAAAAATGTTAAGGTAGAGTGGCAAAATGAGGAAGGCCAAACATTGGGCAAAACAGTATCCGTAGATGATGTTTTCCCAGCCATGCCAAAGTTCCCAAAGACATCCGGGGATTCCAATAAAGAGGATCATCCATCGGGGACCGACAGTAAAATATGTCCCATATGTGGCCTGAGCTTTAAGGGCGTTGAAGGTCTCAGAACCCACATAGCAAAGAAACACCCCAGGGAGGCTAATACGAACAAATTAAGGGGCATAATAAATAGTGGCTCTAATAATATGAATGGAGAGGATGAGACCAATGGCATCATGACACGTATTACCGAGTGGTCGGCTACCTTCCAGAAATTCTTGCGGGGCAATAATTTCATTACTTCTGACTTCGATCTATCCGTGAGAAATTTTTTGAATTTCCTAAAAGATATGAATACTGTGCTACCAGGCCCACAGCATCCAGCCGTCAAATTTTATAAAATGAGAAATAAAAATAAAAACGAGATGACTGGAAATGGTGCTGGAAAGGTATCAAACCCACAAAGATCGAACAAGGCGGACAGGATTCGTCGGCAGGAACAATACCAATACGAAGTGGCTCAATATAATTATTATAATAGAAGGAAAAAGATAGTACAGAATATAATGAACGCCAACGCTCCTAAACAATGCTCTGTGAAGATGGCCGATATTGAAAGTCATTATAAGAGCCTCTTTGAAAATAAAAATCTCCGCAAACGTGCGGATTACGAAAAATGTGCCCCGGTTCCAAACATAGTCTCCATCGATGTCCAATCAATTAAAAAAGCAATAAAATCGACATCATTGGATACATCGCCGGGGCCTGACGGGGTCTTGATCCGCACCATAAAATGCGTCGATGTTTCGAACATAATAAAATTAATTGCGGAGATCATGCTGAAGGTGGGATATGTTCCAGAGCCTCTTCGACAAGGGCGAACCATATTGGTTTATAAAGGAAAGGAGGATATCAAAAGCCTCTCATCATGGAGACCAATAACAATTTACTCCATTGTGCGACGCGTCATAGAGAAGGTTCTGGACAAAGAATTAAGGAAACAAATCACCTTCAGCAAAAATCAAAGAGGCTTTATTACGGGCCTACCGGGAACACACGTCAGCGCTAGGATCATAGACGCGATCATAAAAGATGCCAAAAAAAGGAAAAATGATGGCGCGGTAGTTTTCCTGGATGTGGTTGGCGCTTTTGACAACGTTGGTCATGATCACATCGTAAGCTCATTAGAGGCAAGAGGTGTGTCACCGGACCTCAAGAACGTGATAGTGGCTCTCCTTGGAACGAACACGATTAAGATATGCGTTGGAGCCCACTCGACAAGCCAAATCAATGTCCTACGAGGAGTGCCTCAAGGCGGACCCTTGTCGCCATCGCTTTTCAACCTGGCCATTGACCACTTATACCGCGACCTGTGTGACGAAGATATGTCCAGGATGTTTGGTTACAAACTTGCGGGTGGCCAAGAATCTGTGGTCCTCACCGGATTTGCGGACGACCAGGCTGTTTCGGCACGTAACAAGGGTGCTGCAGAAAGAATCATTAATGGCGTCCAAAGGATGCTTGCAGAGATTGGTTTGGCTGTCAACCCAAGCAAGAGTGTGGGTATCTTGATTGAAAAAGGAGAGCTGCGGACCAATACGCTCTATTTAGAGAATGGAGATGTCATCCACACATGTAAGGCTGAAGAGCGAATAAAATATTTAGGATGCACATTCTCGGGAGAGCTTGTATTTGATGAGGAGGCGGTGACTAAATTAAGTGATAATTTAGACAAATTAGTGAGCTCTTGTCTACTCAAGCCGGAACAAAAGATCAACGTTGTCAATCAGTACCTGTTCCCGGGACTGACCTATCCTCTCCAAACCGCGCCCCTAACAAAGATACGCCCTGCGGTGTTAGAAGGCATTGATGTAAATATCCGCAGAAGTGTCAAGGCCATTATCGGGATACCTGCGAACACCTCTACGGCCATGATGTACGCACCAAGGAGGTATCGAGGCCTGGGACTGATCCGCTGTCAATGGGAGGCTCCACTTCAGCATTGGTCAATTGCCCAGCGACTGTCTAATGTCCCGGATGCCCTGTTCCAGTCTACATTTAATTATGAAACGGAAGCAGCTCAATGTCTAGAAAGGCTGGGAGTTGATAAGGGCTTCCGAAGCGTGAGAGCTCTACGACAGTCGCTGCGTGAGAATTCTTTCGAAGAATGGGCAATTGTAGATGGCAGGGCGTTGGAGTCCGTCATTTCAAGGAGACAACGAAAGCCAATAGGTTCATATGCGAGAAACAGGTACTTTCGGGGTCGGAGTGGACCAACGCCCTAAAACTGAACATCAATTATGCGCCTCTGCGTGGAGTCCCAGGAGCCAGCGGACAGGCGAGAGAAGTTGGGTCCCTCTGTCGCAAATGTGGCAGAGAGTCAGAAACACCAGCCCATGTGCTGGAAAAATGCCCCAACAACTCCCTCCTCATAACACGCCGACACCACAGGGTCAAACACGAAATAATGAGGCTCCTAAAGGAAAAAGACTTCGCCTGCTTTGACGAGGTCTATTGTATCGACACGGAGGGATCCACAAGATATGCAGATATTGTCGCATTTCCGAAGACCGGAAAGGTAGCCTGGGTGTTGGATCCGACGGTGAGATTTGAAAATAATGACCTTGACCAGGCGGGCGGAGTGGAAAGGGAAAAGAAGGAAATATATGACAAATGCATCCCTTTCTTGAAGGAGAAATTCCGCGAGACCTTCGGAGAGAGAGAGTTCACCGTGAGAGGCCTCTGGTTTGGATCTCGCGGAACGATTCCGAAAAGAACATTGAGCTTCCTCGATGACCTGGGTGTCAATGGCAGGGATGTGATGGTGCTCGCCGAGAATATTATTCTTGACTCCCTGGGGATAATTCACCATCATATATATAGTAGCTGATACCACACACACTGTTTTTTTTTTGTTTTGTTTTTTTAGGATTTGTTTATCTTTATAAATTGTAAGTTGATCTGGTTTGTGTTTTCTTTATTTTCTTGTATATGAAAAAGAAGGAAAAAAAAAAGTAGAAAACAATTAAGAATTGTACTGTAGTTTTTAAGTATGCATTTTAAACAAACAAATTTTAATGTACATTATGTCCGATTGGATTGATCAGTATGCTGTGTATTAAGGCAATCCAATGTAATTGGACAGCACTGCTATAATGTAATTGGACTAACAATATTAATACATATTACAAGTTTTTTTTTTATTAAATGCATTTATTGCAATTTACAACTACGAGTACATACTGAATGTATCAAGTAAATATAATCAAAGATAAATCATGTCCCGGAATAAACACAAGTAGAGACTCTACCCAATGGTAGTACTCAAATGAAAGTTTAACTTAGAAGGTCACGAGGCCATCTTCTTAACAGACGCCTCGGAGGATTGTCAAGAATTGAAGAGGTTGGAAGGTTTGAAACTAGGATTCGGGCCAAATCAGCAACAATCTATACAAAAAAGTTCAAAATTCAAATTTTAATTACCTGGATTGAAAAAACTACTGACAAAACATTATGGATGACCACAATGGGTTTTTATTGTTTAAACTTAAAAAAGAATTTTCTGCATAGTTTATTGATAAATACATTTATATACGTCATACGTAATTCTTTATGTATAATTTTATCTTTAGTGTAATGTGCATAATTTCCCAGCAATTCTAAGGCATTTGTTTTGAAATATTTGTATTTTTTAATAATTTTTTTTCGACATATAACTATACTAGCTTTTGCCCGCGGCTTCTCTCGCGTGGAATTTGGTCTGCCACATAAAGTTTCGTGACAGATAATTTTAAATGAATAATTTAATTTTGTTTTAACTATAAGTTACTCGTACATCCAAAATTTCAGATGTCTAACTTCAAAACTAACAGATTCTATACAATCTTTGGACCCCTTATTATACAAAGAACCTATCTGCAAATTTCAAGATGCCTAGTTCCTGATTTGCATTTAATTATGTACTATAATGGATTATCCACAGAACACAAAAAAACTGTCTGGGGGGGGGGCATGTGTCCCTGTAAAAACGCCTAAATCTGCCCTTGTTGTAGCCTATGTGTTATTTGGATGTATTCTATCTTACTCAATATGTTTCATCCAAATTCTTTCATTAGTTTTTGCTTGAGTGAGTAACAAACATACATACAAACTTTCACATTTATAATATCAGTAGGATATTAAAACAATAGTTTCACTCATGTTCTTTCTGTTATTTTGACAATTATGATCATGTGATTTGCCTTTATGTACTATAATGGATTCTCCACAGTACCTAAAAAACTGTCGGGGCCCCCGTGCGCCCCCCTCCTCAATCCGCGCTTGCTATAGCCTAAGTGTTATTCTGATGTATAACCTATATTACAGTAAAGTTTCATCCAAACCCGTTCAGTAGTTTTTGCGAGGAAAAGAGACAAAGATACAAACTTTCGCATTTATAGTATTAGTATGATTAGTAGGATACCAAAACAATAGTTTCACTCATTTTCTTTCTGTTATTTTAACGATTATGATCATGTGATTTGCCTTTAATTATGTACTATAATGGATTCTCCACAGTACCTAAAAAACGGTCGGGGGGGCACGTGACCCCGTGCGACCCCCCGTAAATCCGCGCTTGCTATAGCCTATGTGTTATTCTGATGTATAACCTATACTACTGTAAAGTTTTATCCAAATCCGTTCAGTAATTTTTGCGTGAAAGAGAGACAAACATACAAACTTTCACATTTATAATATTAGTAGGATAATAATAACTTATTATCTGCACTTAATTTAGAATTCCTGTTAAAGCATGGATATATAGTACACAGAGCTCTGTTTGCTTTATTGAACACATAAATATTTACCAGTAATATTAGTGGAAATAAGCAATAGTTTAAGTAAAAATAACGCAAATATTGTTGTTTTGCTTTTCCTAGACCGTTCCTCCATAAATAGATTTGCGAATCAGCCCATCTGGAATATTACTAACGTTGCTATTATAAACTTGTTTGTGTGTTAGGTTTAAATTGTATTTTCTTCTTAATTTACAATAATTCATTCGATTAACAGAATTGACTCTACTCACAGTTCATAAACCATGTCGTTATCTTAAGATTTTCACGGATCGTAGTGGTACAATCTTGGGTCTCAAGATACTCAAGTGTCTTGGGTTCAAGTACTCTATCACGTACTGTACTATTTCTTGGACAAAGGTTTTGCAGGGAGGTGCTTAGTTCTAGACCACCCTCAACCACCAGGTCCCAGATCCCAAAGGATCTAACTCTGGCTGGTTGAATAAAATATGCCACAGACAGATTTGTACCAGGGACCTTCGGCGTTCAACCACAGACCAGCTCCTCTTGCCTTGTTTGTACATATATCTTTCCTACCATTTAAGATACCATCTCACGATAAACTCATATAATACATACTCAATTTTTTCACGATAAAACCTGGAGCTAAACCACAATATTGGTACGGACTAAAACCGACTCAATGTCAACAAGTACGTTAGTTGTATAATAATTATTACGAAATAAAATTAAAAAATCTTAATTTGAATACTAATTGCCGATAAAATTAGAAACCACATCAAGCCATTCAATCCTAATCACTGACCTCCAGTCTACATTTAATATAATATCCTTCCTTGGGAGTGGGAAATCCAACTAATTTCAAGGTTGAAATAGATTTTAATTTTTTTTATTACTAATTTTAATATACGTAGGAGCGAAATTGATTTCCTATTGACAGATAGGGTTTTAGTCTTTTAGGGTTATTTAGTTAAAATAGTATGAGCAGGGTTCTTGACGTCAGTAACTGTCTTCTTGATTCTACTCTGGGTAACTGTCTATTGTATTCTCGGTTCTTGTCTTATAAAAAATTCTAAAATTCTGTACAGTATTCTTGTATTTTCTGTCATAGGGAAAGCAGTATGGAAGATCAAAAGAATTTCAGATCAATGTTTAAGTATTAATGTTGTTTGTTCACTTAAAGCTCCAATGGCTAAGCGGACGATGCTACAGTGGGAGTCGTATATTTTGCCTATCCAGGTATAATCAGGATAGGAATCTTAACTAACAATGCTCATGCTGGGGACACCGATTTTACGTTCCGAAGGATGGCATACCCAAGATCTTGGGCATCGAATGCCAACCAAAACACCAGAGGACACCCCAAGATTAATATTTTTTTCATTTTCAACAATAAATGATCAAAAAGAGGGAGCAGACGAAACTAAGTCAGCAAAAGGGAGCAAGAAAAAATTAATTTTTTTTTTTCATTGAGATGACCAATATCGACAAAACTCTTTCCATCTTGGATTTTCCGCCGATTCGGTTTGGTTGGTTATTGTATTCTATGGCGCATGTGATAATCAGTATCATTTATATTGTGAAAAACCGGGGAGGATTATGAAAAAATTAGCATCTTATGAAAAATAAACAGTGAATAAATAAGTAAAAATATAAATATAAACAAATAAAAAGTTTATGGTTAGACCTGTTCATTACATATGCATCTGATAATTCCTTCATTTGATAAGGAAGGAACATCATTGCATATTTGAAATAGAAGCATTTCAAAACACTAAAGCATTATCAGTAGCAGTTGCCACACAAACGCACTCTTGAAAAAAAAAAACTGCACCACTACAATCCGTGAACGGGTATGTGGTTCAGTACATGGTAGAGACAATTTTGAAACAATTTTGAGCGGTTTCTTGGACAACGGTTGTACAGGGCAGTGATTTGTCCTAGATTATACTCAACCTTCGGATTTCTCCCCTTATTTTGGGTACCCACTTTATAGAGGCTGGGTGAGCCTCAGAAGGTCCTACAGCCAGTATGATCCATCTCCGGCTGCTAATAGACTAAATAAAAGTCTTGCCAGCAGCGGGATTAGAACCAGCATTTTCAGCATGGCAACTCAATGCTCTACCACTGAGCCACTCCGCTCCCAACGCACTCTTGGCGCCTTTGTTAAACAATTTTGATCATAACTTATTAAAATCATAATAACTTTTTTTCCTAAACCGTTTTTGCACCGGCAACAACCGATTAAGTTCTCATTGAAGGTAAAGTGACCAAACAGACACCTCCCTAGTTTAGACTATTTGTGGTTTTTGCGGTTTGAGGGCTAAGGTTTTTCCTTTCTCTTTATGTTTTTTTTTAAATTGTTGCGTCGATTAGCAATAAGGTTTGCAGAGAAAGCACACAAATTTTCGTACCTGTTAGGTCAAATTATTACATATTATTATTGTTATTACATACAATAATAAAACGCAATCGGGTAGAATTCCTGGTTAATCATAAATTAGGACAATCATGGGATAACCACTTATTATTAAAACATTAAACACATTATAACGTTAAAAAAAATTTATTTAAAGAGAAAAGATATGCCCCCAACCGGGATTCGAACCCGGATCCTCTGTTTCTCCGTGACAGTGCTGTAACCAATTGAGCCACGGGAGTCTCCTTATCTGATCCAATGGCCCCGTGTTCTCGCAATTTTTGCGACGTATACACGAGAACGAATGTTCTTTGAACATTACTTTAATTTTAGGATCTTGTTGACTTACTTTACGTCATATTACTATTTATAATTTTTTTTAAATATTTAATAAAAATGAATATATTAAAATATGTTTATTATAAATATAATATAATAAATATTATGATATAAATATATAAACATAATTTATTCATTATTTTTTTTTTTTTTATTTGCACCTGCGCAATTGCGCATCTAGCAAATTTGAATGAAGTTTTTTTCTCTTCGTTTTTCTCCATGATCATCCAGTTATTATGGAAAAAAAAATATATATATCAATTGTTCAGTAGGTCTCTTGGCCAATGTCTTTTTAATCTTTTTTTATCAAGTCCAGGTAACAGGGAGTAGGAAAGCGGAAGAACGAGTGGGTTTGGGTGATATTGTGTCGATGAGTGGAATGTTATGTACTCGTATTTGTTATGAATATATGATTTTATAGTGGGAATGTTCATGTCGTTGTGTATAGTGTGATTCGAAACATACCATGGTGCATTATATAATTTTTCTGAGAATTTTGGATTGTGTTATTTGTATCTTGTGTATGTGAACTTTTTTTGCTGAACCCCGAAGTTCTGCTCCATATGTCCAAATAGGTTTTAGTATACTGTTACAGATAAGTTGTTTGTACCGTCTAGTCAGTTCTTGTCTTTTTAATTTTGTATGTACGTTCCATGTAAGTCTTTTGTCCGAGTATAGTTCTAGATAACGTACATAATTTTTGGAAGGTACTTCGTCGTTGTCAATTTTGACTGCTGGACACGAAGCTTTACGTAGAGAGAAGCTTACATGGCTCGATTTTGAGGCGTTTATTTTGATTTGCTATTTATAGAACCACTTTTCTAAATCAATGATTTTGAAGAGCTATAGATGCTAGGTTTGGGTCTCTGTGAGAAGAAATAATGGCTGTATCGTCTGCGAAGGTATAGATGTTGGTGCAAGAGTGCTCGGGAATATCAGAGGTGTATACAGAATAGAGAATGGGGCTTAAAACACTGCATTGCGGTACACCCCTGTATTAATATAATTTTTAAACATAATTTAAAAAAAATTATAACATTAAAAGTTTGTCAGTTTAATTAAATTAAACGAAATTAAACACGCTCAACCGGCCATGTTATTAGTAAAATTGAAAAAAAAATAAACAATAACAATTAATTTTATTACAAAATATTATATATTTTTAATTATCTCCTAGATTTTTATTCCTCAGTTATTTCATGTAGTCCAGGATCCCTGGTACATTTTTGCACTTGATTACTATCAAGCTTAATCTTCGTGAATAGCTTCGTTCTGATGAGACGCCCAACAATTTCCTTTGCGAAAATTATTGATTGTGGTAGCTAATAGAATAACTCAACATGTATCGATAACGAGGTCATCAAAAATGATTACTAACCAGCTGATTTTTTTTTTTTTACTTAGTTAATATTTATATAATTTAAGTCATATTGTTCTACAAATTGCGTGGTACGTTATCCTTAACTTTTGGAGAATCATCAAATCGACATATTTTATCCTTGCTACCTCTGTTAGCTACCACAATCAAGAATTTTCGCAAAGGAAATTGTTGGGCATCTCATCAAAACGAAGTTATTCACGAAGATTCAGCTTGATAGTAATCAAGTGCAAAAATGTACCAGGTATCCTGGATTAATAATTTATCTTTTACTTTTTTTATTTCTTTTCACTCTTATCTGTTTGAACCGTTATTCTTCTTTAGTACTGAAATTTTTTATACTGTCTTTTTTCTGTTTATTTTTTCTCAGCCGTGAATATAGCCTAGATTTTAGGCCGGAATATAGGCGCAATAAGTCATTCTTACTTTGTGTAATTCATTGAATGCATCTCCTGACCATTTTACACTATTCTTAAATATAAGGTGGGTTAGTAACATTATATAGGAAATAAAAATAATCGACGAAATGAATAATACAGATATCCTTGACCGTGACCGCTCATGAAAAGTCTATCGAGCGAACACTCTCCAACGTCATCGCACCTGGGAAATCGATAACAGCTGGCGGGAAGGCTTCGTCAACAAGGCAAAGGTTGAGGAAGTACAGCTAGGGGAATCGGGGGGAGTGTACATAGATAGTGTAGATCCGACCAATAGTAACCGTCCTATGAACCAGGCGATTACTCATATCGCGTCACTGATAACGAATATGTACTGATAAGTCCAATCAAGGTACAAGTAAGATTGCGTAATTTTGTAAACAAAGATGCAATACCCTAATCAATAGGCAATTTTTTCTCTGAGAAAAATACAACTCAGCATGTTTAAAAACAAACAAAGATAAGTAAAAGTAAACAGTTCCGTAATGTGATGAAACTTTTATTCTTCGTTCTTGGCGTTCAAGTTGATCCTATTAATACGTTTCTGGATGTAAAAAAATCGGTTTTAAATGCCAGATTGAGTCTGACTCCCGGGGTTGCTTTACGAACTGTTGTTTGTACATCCCAAACCATCCTAATACTATCCTTACCGGGTGTGAAGTTTCAATCTAATCACATGTGTTTGATGGTTTCAGTAAGTTCATAATTAAAACATATCAGCCATCTGAGAGACGCCTATTAAGTGTCAGCATTTGTGCTCGTCTTACACACGTGTATTACCTGAAACGTTCTTTTCTTCTATTTATAAAGTTAATGTAATTACCTAACCAGTAATTACTATTTTTATGTTTGAATGTTTTAGTTCGGCATGTTATTCACCCCAATTCATTTTTATTTACCCTCCTAAATACCTTGGAGAGGTTTTAAATCATACATTATCTAAAAGAAAAAAAAAAGTAATGTGTCATCCAGTCAAATAAACTTTCAACTCAATGAATTTATATTCAAAACTGTTTAAATACTTCGTTAAATGCATACTTTTCCATTTTTCTTTTTTTTCCATCTACGAAAAATGTGCTAGAAAAAAAAAATTAGGTACAAAAAGATTCTTGACGTAATCTTGCCCCAATATTTATTAATTTTTCTAATTGGTATAAATAGGTACGTCATTTTTTTCATTTTCATTATTATTATTACTATTTTATTTATTTTTTGTATTTTTTTTTATGCTCGAAAAAAGTGTGCAATGCCTGTGCTCCTGGTGTAAAAATGTAATTTTTGGTTATATGCTGCCGATTTTAATTTAATTTAATTTAATTTTTAATTGTATGTATGTTAATTTTAATTGTATTTTAATTTGAATCGTTTAATTTTAATTTTATGTATGCTAATTGTACGTATTTTAATTATCCTATGTAGTTTATCTTGAATAAATGATTTGTAAACAATCAAATAAAACATATTTACTTATTTAATTAAAATATTCACAGATTAAATGAATATTTTACCTCTAAAATCAATTTTTGTTTTGTGCACGTCTCTTGCAACGATCATAAAATGTATGTTACCAGTCAAGGGTTAAAAACACGATCTATCAAGTCAACTGCAAACCGGTGCAATTAAACAAGAATAACACGACGTCATTAATAAGAAAATCCTAATTAGTACAGAACTTTTTTTGATCAAATATTATTTAGAATAATAAAATAATTTACACTAGTCGTTCCTTCTTAAAGATGTGTTCATTGATATAAAAAATTATAATACAGTTTTTTTTCTTGTTTCATGAACGACCTTAATTGATTTGAAAAAGAAGACCAAGTGTTATAACTATCTTACACCACGTTCCTAAAAGTACCTGTTGATCTGATAACAACTGATAACCTTTGGAGGGTGTCAACGAGTATCTGTTTATCGAATTTTTCACAGAATACCTCTGCTTCATTCAAATGATGAAATCTATCTTTAATTGCATCGATCGCATTCAAGCCTTTGTAAGCAATTTTCAGAATAGCCTAGAAGAGGTATCCCTTTGTATTGCATGAGTTGGAGTAATTTTGACGATGGGGATGAACTTTAATCAAACGATGATGAAACACATCTGTCACCGACCCAATAAAGTAAAAATAATAAAACACTATAAGTTTAATAAAAATAAAATTCAAGTGTTCTATTGAATATTATTTTAATATGAAGGAGCTGGTTCAAACTCGGCCGAAGCAGATAAATTATATAATCTGTTAACATCCACTGATGTGAGTCTAACAGCTGAAGAATCTCCTAAGAAGAATCTCACCCAGCCTCTATAATAAAGAAGAAATAGATATTTTAAAATGTAATGGGTAATTGTATATTTTAGTAAATGGGTAAATAAATGTTGCTGAGAAATACACCAGCCCGGGCCAAGGTCAAGGGAGTATGGTTTATTTTATAATTAATTTGGAACGTTCAATAATTTCCTAACGATGCTGGCAGTTCTCAGCATAACCGCTTTCTCTACTGCTTTAAGACCCCAGTTTATTTCCAGCGTCTTCAAAGATCTAATAGTTTCTTCAAGGATTAAACCATAGCTAGATACATTAATTGGCAATAATTTTATTATTATTAACATGTATCTACTTTTTCACACATTTGCGGGTTCAAAACCGAGATGGGGGACATGTCCAACCATCAGCAGCTTATTTTTTGCTTCTATATTTAAACATTCTGAAATTTTCTGACAATCCTGGCTGTGTCCAGATGAACTACCTGTTGAGCCTCCCTTAAATTCTCAAGCGGAGGTCCCAGATTCTCAGTTCCCTCCATCGTGGATTTAGCAACCAATCCATTGGTGGAATATATAATAGGTGGAAATTATTATTATTATTATTATTAAAGAATAAGTGGAAAAATGATTCATTCAGAAGTACGGTACAGTAGAAGTTTTATAGAGAATATTCAAAAATTTCTCCCAAATGCAGTAGAATCTTGGGCAACTTCTAGGAAATATTTGTATATAATTAGTATTGAAGAAATTAATTATTTAAGAAGATGTAAGAGTATAAAGATGTTTAGAGAAGATAGGACCAGAAATGAGTTACAAGGGAAGGAAATGGAACTGGAAGAAACCGTTGGCGAAAGAATAATGAGAAAGAAGCTGGTATAGAAACCTGAAAAAAGAAGGAAAAGATGCCGTCCTGCAAAGAAATGTAAAGAATTGGAGGAAGAAATGTCAGCAAGAGAACTCCGAAATGAAAACTGGGAACGGAACAGGAAAAGGAATATAAACCAAAATTGCATATATACGAATTGATTACGAAAATTAAGGAATCAGAGTTCAAGTTCAATTTTATAAATGGATAATGTTCGGAATATAACCGACTAGATAATACCAGAACAAATATTGCACTTTTCATTATTTCGACCAAACTTCATGATAAAGGCTTATCGTCCAATACAATTTTTTGAATCAGAAAGCCTTCACTGATTTGGGAGTTTAAAAGCAACTGTGAGTGCATAGGTACAAAAGAGTGAGTATTTTTTAAATCCCATTGTTCCCTGAAAGACACCACATCGACAAAGCAGGTAATACTTTATGTAAATAGTCCTAAATAAATACTATAATCAATACTTCCAATCACTAATCAATGCCAATAACAATGTGAACAATTTTCTTTAAACTGGTTCTTTAAATAACCAAGGAACAAATTTTGGTAGATGTTCCGCAGGTTGTCGCTTCGAATTGAGTTACTAAAAGTTATAACTATTTATTCGTTTCATTTTTAATATTTTCATTACAAGTTATCTTGAACTATAGTATGAAATAGTGAATGTAATTATGGGTAATGAGTAGACTTCGGTAATCATTTCATCAAGCAATAAAAGGTTCAACTAAAATTTCGAAGTATAAATGATATACTTTTATTTTAATGATAAAAGATTTTCCCCCGGCCGGGATTCGAACCCGGAACCTCTGTCTCTCCGTGACAGAGACAGTCACGGAGATATAGAGGTTCCGGGTTCGAATCCAAGCTGAATCTTTTATCTTTAAAATAAAAATATTTAAAATCAAAACAGCTGACCAATAATTAAAAAAAAATATAAATGACTTATGTTCGTTGAAATATTCATTTCTCATTTGAGTTATTTGTATTTGTGTGTTATTAATTTGTTTTCTGAACTGTTTTTTAGTGCTTTTATCTTGTCAATTGTGTTTATTGTCTATTCAAATTTCTGTATTGATTATTAAATATAATATAGTGGTTTTGTCTTATTCCTTTCGTAATAGCATATTTAAAATGAACAGAATAACGCTTTGGGAATAGTCGGTGTGAAATATATCCTGAAGTTTGGAATAATTCCAAAGATGAAGTTATGTGAAAAAGTTCATCAAATGGATTTGACAAGAATAAAAATGGAAATGTTTTCATCCAAAATGTAGGGAAAACATTTATAAAAGAGTAAAGTGGCAAGAGAGGTCTAAAGTTAGCATTTTATTATTACATTTTGTATATTTCAGCATCAAAATTATCAGTGTTCAGGTTACAAACAATGGCGGATAACAGTCTCTGAAGATCAGGTAATAAACAAATACCACTTCAAGTTGTTTGTTCTTTTAACGTCACTTTATGCTGCTATGGCTAATCCGACGATGCTACAGTGAGAGCTCTAAATTTTGCCTATCCAGGTTTAATTAGGATAGGGATTTTTAACGAGTACCTGACACCGTAAAGGCTTGGGACCCCCGTTTAACGTCCCTTCCGAAGGTCGGCGTAACTAAGGATTTTTTACTCCCTTAAAAAAAATCCTAGGGCCACCTGCCGGGCTACGAACCCGCGATCTTGGGCTTAGTAGTAGACCACAGGTGACCGTAATACCACTTCATTATTACTATTAATCAGGAGATAATCCCATCTTTGACTCCAGTCAAATCTTTAAAAGTTTAAGAAGTTAGTGAAAAAATTGAATAACATCCTTTTTACGTAATTTCTAGTAACCTTGGTAGTAATTTCCTAAATCAGACCGTTACTCTATTATCCAATCAACAACTCGACACAATGCGGTTTGGTTCAATTGCCGCAATTTTCCTTGTAAAACTCCAGAGGAAGCGTCAGATTTCCGAGATGGATTGATGCCCAAGCCTTAAGTAATTAATATGTTATTTTTTTGTTTTTTAAAATATATTCATTGAAATTTACAACTGTATACAGAATACATCAAGTAAATATAATAAAAGATAAATCATGTCCAGAGACACAGGCAAGTAGAGAAACTACCCAGTGGTAGAACTCAAATAAAAAGTTCAGCATAGAAGGTCACGAGGCCATCTTCTTTTCAGACGCCTCGGAGGATTATCAGGAATTGAAGGTTACGAGGTTTGAAACGAGTAGGTTAGAGTGGAAATGAAGTTTGTCATGAAAAGATTGATATCGTATTCGGGCCAAATCAGCAATAAAAGGTACATTAAGGTCATTATGGATTTCTTTGTTCGTAACTAAGTAAGGAGCATTGAGGATTTTGGATTGCAAGGGTTATACAAATTGTTGAATACGAGAGGAATTCGATGGCTTAGTGGAGCCCCAAAGCTCGATTCCGTAAGTCCAGATGGGTCTAATGATTGTCATGTATATGAGTCTTTTGTAATTAATTGGGAGCTTAGAGCGTTTGCCTAGTAAATGTTGAAGTAGCCTGCTTCTTGTAATTAATATGTACATCATAAATAATTAAAACACTAAGTTAATCAACTAATCGACTCCAGTCTCTTGCTCCTTGACCTCAGAAGACTTTAGAGACGCCAGAGGAGTCATCTAAATTTATCTTGTACCAAAAATAGAATGTAACCAAAATACTCATTTACTCTTTCTATATATTGAATTGAACAGAAGTAGACCTGTGGGGAAGTGTTACAGAAGTTGGTTTGATTTTGTAATGTGTACTAGTTATTGAGATATGCGATAAAAGGTCTTGGGGTAATGATACAGACTATTTTTAATTAAACGGTTGAGCAGGCAGGTGATTTAGCCGATTTCTTGCTCAACCGTCAATCTTTTCCTAATAAGCCATCTTATAGACGTAGGTGGGAGGATTTCGTTAATATCTGGCGGATTTAGGTTTTGGGACTGAAGTGTGTAAGCAGATATTGGTTGTATCGGCATCGAGCCTTCGGGTTCGCTAAACATTTTTATTATTACTATTAAAAATATGAACTAGCAATAACATAAGGTTTTGGCAAAGGATGTTGTAACATTAGTTTCCTACAATCTTGACTTCTTCATGATGGCATCCAAAGTTTCAAATTTTCGAATTGTTCGAAAGTATACCAGTATGCATTAAGTAATCAAGAATATATAATTTTAGAGAAAATACTCTTCTATTATATTTTCTACGATTTGTAATTCTGACTCTTCATGTATCTTTTCCACTAAGACAATTCGGATTATAGGCGTTCGGATAAACCAAGCTCTACTGAATATATTTGTTATTTCAATATAGCTAATTAAGTGTAAGGTCTGGAAATTATATAACGCCATTAAAATTTAATAAGGCGGCATAAGTGATTGGGTTGTAGGATGGACTGATTTGGTAATGAATGGTTTCTTCAAACACCGATTCATAAGCTCAATAACGAAGCGGAAAAAAACAAAAAACAACTTCATTGTTCAAAAGCCATTATTCCATTAACAATGGAGAAATACCACACCCTCCCGCAAACACTGACGGCAGGAGTTCGCAGAAGACAAATTCGTATTAATCAAACAACAAAGGAAAAATAATCAATGAGGATTGAAGTTGCTGAAAACCTTGTCCAAATATCTCTAAAGTAACAAATAGCTGGGTATAAATATATTATAATCGAAAAACTTCTCAAATCTCGAACAAAGTGGAATAGACACAATAGAGGTTTGGATAGCACACTGTTTGTTTGGCGTTAGCTTCAGATATCCATCAACCAGACCAGAAAAGCTGGTTTATCTTTCGTACTCCTTTAAAACTTGTATCACTACACCAAAGATTGACCTTGGGTTCAGTACATGGTTGGAACTGTACTGTTTCTAAGATAACATGGTGATTTGGCCGAATTCCCAATGTTTTCCATCCCAATTACACAATTTATAGATGCTTTGTGAACCCCAAGAAGGTACGCGGATCCAGTTCGGTCCATCCTGCTGTCGGCAGAATAAATAATTTAACTGTCAGAGCCTGGTTTGAACCCGGAACCTTCCATTCAGCAACGCAACACTCAATTAATCAATGACCTAACCCGCTATCCTTTCGGACTCTAATAGGCAGAGAAAATGGAATATTCGAAACTACACATCTGAAAAGGAGGAACTGATGGATTTCTAAAAATTATACAAAAATAGTAAAAACTCGTATGAATTTAATTTTTATAAAAAATTAACATAAATTATAACCTTATTTATATATTTTTTTCGAATTCGTCAATTGAATTAACGTCTCAATATCACATATTTCCATCCATTTACTGGGGTAGTTGATTTATATTTTCCCTCAGTATTATTTAGCATTTAATGATGATTAACAATTAACAATGTTAAGACTAAATCCATTAGTCTGTCCTTTTATTTTTTCTTTATTATGTCATAGAAACATGACCGTAGCATCCTGTCTTACTGAATCGTGAGAATCCATTATTTTTTTTTCGTTACGGCAAAGATCATTTACTATGATCACGAACTATCTAATTATACTATTGTTTATTTGTTTACTAGAAACAATTTTAAAATGTGACAAGTCAATTTTAGTATCGCAAAGTTTTATTTCTCTTTTATAATTACTATAATTTCCGCCATGAAATAAAATCCCCCATTAATCTCTACTCAATGCACATAATAGTGGCACTAGTTCTTCGAATGAGGAACAGAAAACAAATGGAAGATAAAAGTCAAAGTATGGATATCTGCTGAAACCTAAGCATTAGCAACCCACACGAATAATTGCTATAACCCTTATTTATTAGTAATTACTGTAACAATAATAATAAATGATCTTTACGAAGATAAATAAAAAGAAGAAGAAATATATATAACTATATCCTGAATCGATAATTATAGCTCAAATCATCATGGCCAGAGCATCAACAACTGTTATTAATATAAACTTATTTTTAACTATACAAAATACGCATATAAAAAACAAAACATTTTCGAATTTTAACAATACTATAAAGATAAAATAGTTCAACGTTATTTAGATATAATTTAAAAAATTGTAGTTTCCTGAAATAATGTAAAAAAAATTTAAAATTTCGCACGGTTCACGATTTTCTGCAGGAATACTCCAAGGCCAGATCTAATAACTCTTCCGTGTTCATTCTTCAGACACACCCCCACCTAAAATATTGACTACGTACTAATTAGTGTATTTTAATTACTTTAATTATTAACTACATAAGATAACATGTTACCGTTATAAGCTAAACAAATCACTTCAATCTATCAATGTTCAATGTATAAAAATCGGTGGGCATAAACAAGTTTTACATTTTGATTTTAGAAACTATATTAACCTAAAAATTGAGTAATGAATTTAAAGTTTCTAAAATTTCTTATGTCTTAAGATTTGTGTCTTTGAATAACCTAAAATTTCAGAACTTATTTATTGCAGAGGCCTTATAAAAAAAAATAATTAAAGTATAATCATATATTCACTATATGGTACAATATATATTCATTCCATTAGAATATGATTATAACTATAAAATTTTTGAACATTTTATAGTCTTCCTTCCGTTTCAAAATATGTAAAAAAGTTTTAATTTACTCGTTTGAACCGTTAAAAAAAATAGTTGAACTGCGAATATTTAACAAATATAAAATATATAAGAAAGAATTATGTAGAATGCATTACATATTGCAGGGACACAATTTGCAGTACTAATATCCATTAAGTCTTCGACAAGTTTCACTATGTTCAGAACTCAACCAATACAGGATTAGGTCCAATTATTTAAATATCTGATAAATTAAATTTATTTTTTAATTGTAAAATAAATACTCCATTATTAATCTGGATTTATTCGTTTCACACTAAATCGTTAATTTAGTTGTGATATCGATGGATTATTCAGTTTATTTCATAAATATATATTTTTTTAACACGCTTTAACTAGCTTCGCCTGTATGTGCGTAATTATGTAACGGAATCTTTGAACTCGTTTTTTGTCCACTTCAAAACACCGAATGCAATTGAAACTTTGCACACTTCTCAAGGACCAATGACAATACAATAATTTAATAAGTTTGTCTCATTATTCTGAACAGGACCTACAGGTTTAGCGATTTTTCACATGCGAAGACACTAGAGTGTCTAGTGCCGAGTACTAGGCCATACATAGCTTTATCTTTGAGGCAAGCACATGACAACTGGCAGGATCAACTTTCGTATATCAACGTTTCGTATATTTTGCGAACAAAAAAATAAATAGTAGATTAAACCTTAACGAGCTTCCATTGGAGTTTAATTCCAGTGACGCGGCTGGAAAAGGGGCCAAGGGCCTCCCGGACTCCTGCTTTGCCCTCATTCCTGGGGAAGAAGCTTAGTTCGGGGCCCCAGGCAAATTGTAAATAAGGTTTGAATGTGTACATTATTTTATTTATTTTTAATTTTATTATTTTTTATCTAGACTTTATTTTATTATCATGTTTGCATTAATTTCCTTTTATTACCGCAAGTATATATGTTTGCGTATTACATTATTACATTTACTTATTTTATTTTGTTTTGTATCACTTTTTTCTTTATTTATGGAATGGTTGTAGCTACATAGCGCCATTACTTATTGCCCACAAGTGGCAGATTGTAATGTCTGAATAAAGTGTTTAATAAAAAAAGTAGATTAAAAATACAAGTTTGTAGCAAGCCGAACTAGGTTAAGTTTTAGTTCTTAAAAAACAAGCTTTAATATAAAATAAAAATAAAAAGTAAAAAATATTTTTTCATAATTTTTTTCATAACTCTATTCTTATTTTGAACTTGTTGAAAATTATTTTCTACATTGTAGTGTTTATTCCTGTTAAAGCGTGTTTTTTTGTTATTTCTTCTAACTATTTATAGTATCATTGCACTTTGTTATTGGTGTTGTTATTGAACCTTTATCGACCTTCCGAGCTAACACGTTCTCGAATTATAGTTCAAGTACTTTCTCAAATAATCGATCTGTATCATCACGGCCATCGATATTGTAATCAGTGCCATCTTTATTGTTACAAATAAACAGATTTGTACATATAGATTGGAACTTAAGGACTCACTGCTACTATAATACATCAAATGTCCTTTTCAAAAGAAATGATAATTGGTAGAAACGACTTAATGAAATAAAAATATTTACCCAAATTTCCTGTACATGTTCCCCAACGTTTTAACAAATTATCAATCCCAGAACAAAAAGTCACGAGTTTTCAAGTAAAATTAATTCAGAAAAAGCGTTTTTGACTTGAGAATCGTTTTTTAACTTTTACCCTTTTGAAGTTGTAAAAATATTTAAACAGACGGAAATATATCTGACGAATAAGGTGTGGGCGGAATTCGTAATTCAGCTTTTCCTATCTATATGTCGTGTAAGAGTATTGTTACGGGCGCCGGCAGGAAGGCGGAAGCGGGGGATTAGCGGCTTAACTCCGTCAGTGGGAGACGTTTAAATAGGATTAGGACGGTTCTAGATCGTCTTCTTTTGTCGGCAAAGGATTAAGAATATTCCAGAATTATCTGGCCCCCTTCGAGTTCTAGAATGTTCGGCTTTGCCTATAAAAAGACTTCCGTCACCTCGAGTCAGTCAGTCTTAGCCTGAGAGTAGACCAGTGAAGATCTGTGATAAGTGAGTGTCAGTGTGATAAACTAGTCAGTGTTGAACCGGCCAGTGTAATAAGTGTATCAGTGAACTGTGACAGTCTCGCGAGTGTAATAAACTGTTTCTGTTTGTTACTGTGTGTCAGTTTGTGATACTTGAAGAAACTTACGGTCGGTGGACTAGTGAACTGTAAGTGTTAATTATTAGTTATAAATTGTAGTGTAATATATTCATAGAAACTATTGTAACTAGTTAAGCTATCTAGAATTAGTAATATCTAATATTATTGTAATAGTTAAATAGGAGTTAGGCCTAGATTATAATATTTAGAATATTGTCATTATAAATTTATATTATATTAGTTCAATAATTTAATTGTTAATAGTTTAATTGTATCTTTTTAATCACTTTTGTTAATAAATATTAGTATCTTTAATTAAGGAATTGTTTAATTCATTTTAATACCCAGTAGCCCGTAACAAATTGGTGTCAGAAGTGGGATCATTGTGTAATTGCTATTATTTTGTATTTTGTCTTGCATTTTGTAATTATTGGGCTACTGTGTGCAGAATGGCTTCTAAAAGTGTTAAATTAATTGATTTAAAAGTTGCGGATTTGAAACGGGAGTTGGAGGAGCGTGATCTGGATTCATCCGGAACTAAAAGTGTATTGCAACAGCGCTTGCGTCAATTTTTTGTAGATTTAGGGGAAAATCCAGATAACGTTCTGTTTGAAACTGATTTAAGCAAGTTGTCTGCAACTTTTAAAAATGAGTTAAGCAATGTTAAAAATGAGTTAGGTAATGAGTTAAGTAGTGTCAAAAATGAGTTAGGTAATGAGTTAAGCAGTGTTAAAAATGAGTTAGGTAATGAATTAGGTACTGTAAAAAGTGATTTATTGGATACATTAGAGTCTAAGTTAGGCACATTAGAGACTAAGTTAATGGAAAATGTAGATAATAAGTTAGCCGATGTAAACAATAAAGTAGCTAATGTAGAATCTAGGTTAGGAGAAGAACTGAATTCAATTAAAAACGAACTTAGGCTAAGAGTAGAAGCTCTCGAGGGACGTATGAGCAACCCATCGACGAACGACACCGACCATTCCTCCGAGGGCAGCCTTCATAACAAAATTATACCCGCCAATGCTGGGACGCCACCAACTCACAACACCATTCCAGTATTCGACGGAAAGACGCCGTGGGAGGACTACATGACTCTCTTCGAGACAGCGGCTTCGATCCACGGGTGGTCAAAAGAGACACAAGCTTCAGCGTTGTGCCTGGCCTTGCGTGGAGACGCCTTGGGAGTACTGCAAGGGATGCCCATGACAGAGCGGTCTAACTACGGGGAACTGGTTAGAAGACTGGAGATGCGTTTCGGCCACCGCCACATGGACCAGCTATATCGCTCACAGCTGAGAAGCAGGATCCAGAAGACCAACGAAACGCTACAGGAATTTGAAGCAGACATTGCACGGCTGGTGAGGAATGCTTACCCATCGGTCACCGATGATGTCTACGAGAGCCTGGCTGTCGACAAATTCCTGGATGGACTTCGGGACCCCGAGACGCAACAGGCAGTGAAGCTCGCCCGGCCAAAGACTTTGGGAGACGCATTATCTCAGGCCATGGAGTTCGAGGCTGTCAGGCAGTCAGTACGGGGCCATGCGCGAGTTCGAGCAGCTGAAGCGGAGCCTACTGTGGTCCCTAGCCTCGAAGACATAGTGACAAAGGTTTTGGAGGCTCTCAGGACCCGTAAGAAAGAGATACGCTGTTGGAGCTGCGGCCAACTTGGACACCCTAGAAGCAAGTGTCCATCCAAGAAACAAGAAAAGCCACAGGAAAACTAAGTAGGGTTGATGGGAAGGGGCAACTGTCAACCCGTAAAGTCAAAGGCCCCGGGAAGACCATCAGAGTTGCGTCAATAGGAAGCAGAACGAACAGTTTCTACGTAGATGGGATGGTGAACGGGCAGCTGCGAAGTCTGCTACTGGATACCGGCGCAACCATGACTATCTTGAACTTGAAGACAGTTCCGGCTGATAAGATCTTACCAACGACTTGGACATTACGGACTGCCACAGGAGAGCCAGCCAAGGTCTACGGGGAGACAGTTGCCACCTTCATCATCGGGGGTCAACATCTGAAGCACCGCGCTCTCGTGGCAGATATTGATGAAGATGTCATATTGGGCACGGACTTGATGATCGCATACGGGATCAAGCTGGATATGGCGAGAGGGGTGGTGACGATGGGAGACGAAGAAGTCATCCTTCGGCAGGGAAAGGACATCCACGCACGAGTGCGCCTACTAGAAGACACCACTTTACCTGCACGGAGCCAAATCATAACGCATGGGACGATCGAAGGACACCTACCTGAGGGTCAATGTTTGCTAATTGAACCTGGAAGGCAAGAAGAACAGGAGATCGGACGCGGCGTAATGGTTGCAAGGTCTCTCATCAAGGTCGGACGTACCACTCCGATTCGGCTAATGAACCTGAACAGCTTCCCAGTAACGCTGAACAAAGGAACACCGGTAGGGGAATGTACAACCGCTACCTCAGTGGTTCGTCAGCTGCAACGTCATCCCACCGAGCTGCGAGGACTGCCGGAAGAACTAACAGGATTTGTGGACGAATCATGCCGGGAACTCTCGCCTGAACAGAGCGAGGAAGTGAAAAAGATGATTATCCGATGGCAGGACGTTTTCGAGATCAGCCCAGGATCACGGGGTAGAACGGATATCGTTCAGCATAGGATTGACACCGGGGATGCTAAGCCCATCCGACAGGTCCCGCGGAGGCTGCCGTTAGCCAAACGGGAGGACGCCGAGAAGATCATCAAGGAGATGGCGACTGATGGTGTCATTGAGCCTCCGAGCAGCCCCTGGATGTCTCCTGTTGTACTGGTGAAAAAGAAGGACGGCACAACGAGATTCTGCGTGGACTACCGCCTTCTGAACAACGTCACCAAGAAAGACAGCTATCCGCTCCCCAGGATTGATGATACGCTGGACACCTTAGAGGGGTGTGAACTTTTCTCTACCTTGGATCTCCGCAGTGGATATTGGCAGGTTGGATTGAAACCTGAAGATAAAGAGAAGACAGCGTTCTCGATTGGGACTGGACTCTGGCAATTTACAGTAATGCCATTCGGACTTTGCAATGCTCCTGCAACATTTGAGAGGCTGATGGAAAGCGTGTTAAGAGGTCTCTCTTGGGAAATTTGCCTGGTATACCTAGATGACATCATTGTGCTGGGAAAGTCCTTCGCTCACCATCTGAACAATCTGGAGAAGGTCTTCGAACGACTGCGTGCAGCGAACCTAAAATTGAACCCGAAGAAGTGTCATCTCTTCCGAAGGCAAGTCAACTACCTGGGGCATGTTGTGTCAGACAACGGAGTTGCCGTTGACCCAGAGAAGATTGCAGCGATCACCGACTGGCCAGTACCTCGAGATAAGCACCAAGTAAGAAGTTTCCTCGGCCTCTGCACCTACTACAGGAGGTACGTGAAAGGATTTGCTAACATTGCAAAACCTCTTACCAGGCTTACCGAGGAAAAACGGACGTTCCTTTGGGATCACGAGTGTCAGGCATCCTTTGAGGAGTTGAAGAAGAAATTGAGTAGTGCTCCTATTCTGAGCTATCCCCGTCCCGAGGGCAAGTTCATACTTGATACAGACGCCAGCAACACCGCTATTGGGAGCGTCCTCTCTCAGCTCCAAGATGGAGAAGAAAGGGTCATTGGATATTTCAGTAAAGCGCTCTCAGCTCCGGAACGCAACTACTGTGTCACAAGGAAGGAGCTTCTGGCAGTGGTGAAATCTATAGAGCATTTTCACAAATATCTATACGGCAGAAGATTCCTCCTGAGAACGGACCACGCGGCTCTAATGTGGCTGCTACGATTCAAGTCACCAGAAGGACAAGTGGCGAGGTGGATAGAGCGCCTTCAAGAATATGACTTTGAATCTGCTCATCGTGCTGGAACGAGTCACAGAAATGCGGATGCGCTCTCTAGGAGACCTTGTGACGAAAAATGCGGGCATTGTTCTCGACAAGAAGAGAAGCAGGCAGCAGTGTTGAGGACAACGGTGGTCATGGACAGTTGGCAGGATGCAGAGGTGTCAAAGGAGCAGGACAGGGACCCGGACTTGAAACAAATGAAGCAGTGGAAACTATCAGGGCAAGGAAGACCAACCTGGCAGGATGTTGCTCCAATGTCGAAGAATGTAAAGACTTACTGGGCCCAATGGGACTCCATTCTAGTGGACAACGGGCTGCTGAAACGGGCATTGGAGAACACGGAAGGAGATCAGCGCAGACTTCAGCTCATCGTTCCAAAGAGTAAAGTGCCCGAAGTACTCAGGGAACTTCATGACGGAGTATCTGGCGGCCACCTTGGAGTTCACCGTACATTGGAAAAGGTACGTGAACGCTTTTACTGGGCGAATCTCAAGGACGATGTGTTGGACTGGTGCAGGCGTTGTGCGACTTGTGCGGCTTCTAACGGACCCATAAGAAGAAAGAAGGCCCCAATGAGGAAGTACAACGTGGGAGCACCGTTTGAGAGAATAGCAATCGACATCGCTGGCCCTTTCCCTGTGACGGATGAAGGTAACCGGTATATTCTCGTGGCCATGGACTACTTTTCCAAGTGGGTGGAAGCTTACGCCCTTCCGAATCAGGAGGCAGTCACGGTTGCGGACGTACTGGTGAAGCAGCTCGTCAGTAGGTTTGGAGTACCCATGGAACTTCACTCTGACCAGGGACGAAACTTCGAGTCAGCAGTCTTCTCCGGGATGTGCGAAGCACTGGGAATACGGAAGACCAGGACGACACCTCTTCACCCTCAATCCGATGGCATGGTGGAGCGCATGAACAGGACTATGGGTCGATATTTGTCCAAAGTGGTCTCCGACCATCAGCGAGACTGGGACCAGTATCTTCACCTGTTCCTGCTGGCCTACCGCAGTTCAGTCAGTGAGGCAACGGGGCAGACTCCCGCAAATGTGGTATTCGGCAGAGAACTACGGTTGCCTTGTGATCTGAAATTCGGTTTCAAGCCTGATGAGGAAATTGCCGGAGAGGAGTACGTCTCGGATCTAAGGAAGCGACTGGATAATATCCACGAGAAGGTTCGCACAAACATCCAGGGAGCCAGTGACAGAATGAAGGAGCGTTACGACATCAGGGCTGAGAAGGGTGGCTACCAACCTGGAGACTTGGTCTGGCTACATGATCCTCGAAGAAGGCGAGGCTACTCACCTAAACTGCAGAACTCCTGGGACGGCCCGTTTGAGATCGTCAAGAGGATCAACGACGTCGTATATAGGATCAGGAAGCAGCCTAAAGGAAAACCCAAGGTAGTCCATTTCAATAGACTGGCGCCGTACAAAGGAGACCATGGCCCGGCAGAAGACCAGCAGGTTAGGTAGCTAAACAATGTGGAGACAAATAACTCAGTTGCTCATACTAAAGTACCAGGGACCCGTGGAGTAACTCAGGTAATCTACAGGGATATCTTCTCGTTACCAGTGGAGTATTCTCTGGCCCATTGCGTTGCCGAAGATCTGAGGACTTCTCGAGGGATTGCAACGGTCTTCAGGAAGAAGTTCGGCGGAACTGAGGAGCTGGAACGCCAAGGACCAAGTGTCGGGAAGGCACTCCACCAGCCGCACGAAGGACAACACCTGTTTTACTTGGTTACCAAGCGTGCCTCTGATCAGAAGCCGACATATGACGCACTGCGGCGAAGCCTCGATGACCTTCGGAGTAAGCTTCTGAGACTGCGTGTCACTAAGCTCGCTATTCCGAAGTTGGGCTGTGGATACGACGGCTTGGAGTGGAAGATTGTCAGGGACATGATCGAACAGACATTCGCCAACTCTGGAATTGCCATATTGGTGTGCACGTTCAACCCCTGGAAAGAAGGTGCGTCTCCATCAGTAGAAGCTCATAAATGCCCGATTTCTCCGGACTTGCTCTGGGGCAGAGCACTTTTAAGGAGGGGGCAGTGTTACGGGCGCCGGCAGGAAGGCGGAAGCGGGGGATTAGCGGCTTAACTCCGTCAGTGGGAGACGTTTAAATAGGATTAGGACGGTTCTAGATCGTCTTCTTTTGTCGGCAAAGGATTAAGAATATTCCAGAATTATCTGGCCCCCTTCGAGTTCTAGAATGTTCGGCTTTGCCTATAAAAAGACTTCCGTCACCTCGAGTCAGTCAGTCTTAGCCTGAGAGTAGACCAGTGAAGATCTGTGATAAGTGAGTGTCAGTGTGATAAACTAGTCAGTGTTGAACCGGCCAGTGTAATAAGTGTATCAGTGAACTGTGACAGTCTCGCGAGTGTAATAAACTGTTTCTGTTTGTTACTGTGTGTCAGTTTGTGATACTTGAAGAAACTTACGGTCGGTGGACTAGTGAACTGTAAGTGTTAATTATTAGTTATAAATTGTAGTGTAATATATTCATAGAAACTATTGTAACTAGTTAAGCTATCTAGAATTAGTAATATCTAATATTATTGTAATAGTTAAATAGGAGTTAGGCCTAGATTATAATATTTAGAATATTGTCATTATAAATTTATATTATATTAGTTCAATAATTTAATTGTTAATAGTTTAATTGTATCTTTTTAATCACTTTTGTTAATAAATATTAGTATCTTTAATTAAGGAATTGTTTAATTCATTTTAATACCCAGTAGCCCGTAACAGTATATAACTAATTCAGTTTTTTTTTAAAGAGTTTTGCTGCCTTATGTCAATAACCATGCAGTACGATGAAGATTTCACCTATGGGTAGAAAGGACAAATGAATTAGTTATGAATGTATCTCTGTAAAAAGCTGAAAATTTCTCAAAAAAAAAGAGAATGGTCCGTTCATTACAACACTCTTCCTTGAACGTGGTGGTAATGTTTCTAGCAGTTTGAACACATAAAAAAAAATTGCACGAAAAACTTGTTTCCATGGTCATATTTGATGGCATACTAAACACTTTTCGTTAAATTTTAGCAATGTTAGATGTTATAAAAAACAGTAAACAACAGAAGACCACTAATCTCACTTTGAATTTTAGAAATAATAAAAACGGAAATTTCATATGAAACGATCCAATAGCAACCAAAATCTTTTATTATCCTTAGAGGCAATCACCTACAAACCCACCCCTAACAACCGCAATCTAGGGATTACCTGTGGTCTATTGGTTAGCATAACAGCCAACTATGCACAAGATCGCGGGTTCGCAACCATACAGCTGACCTTAGGATGTTTTAAGTTAGTAAAAAAGAGGTCATGCCATCCTTGGGAAGGGACATAAAATGGGGGTCCCTAGCCTGTGCGATGCCAGGTACTCGTTAATGATCCTTATCTTAATTATACCAGGATCCGACTGTTGCTTCGTCCGATTAGCCATAGCAATATAAAGTGACGTTAAATGAATAAACAAAAGAACTGCTATGTCAATGTTGATGACTTGTTCCGAAATAGACTATACATTAAAAAAAAAATTTTAAATCAAAGATTAATATCACCATTGTTCATTTCCAGGTGGGAGATGCTCGGGAATACCTACCATCTCCACGTCATTCGCCTCCTAGCGATACTTTTATTTCTGTCTGAAGTTGTATTATTATGGAGTACTTAGTGTATCCGTATTTAAAGGCCACATCCAGAAGATGAGCGCGCAGTCTTTCATAGCTAGTGAAGGTGTCTAGATTAAACCTATCTTCACAGGTAAATAAAACCTCATGAGATATTTATTATAGAATATTTTTTTATTCTTTTATTTTTGTTGACTATTATGATGATACGATAAGAAAATAAATGTAATTAATTGTACTAGGATAATTAAAAATAATCAAGGTTTATTATGGAAAAAAAAGGATTTCTCTTGACCAACAACAGATGTAAGATTCGCGCAACAGATTCAACGCGATGGGTTATATAACTTTTGGCAAAACCATGCAATTAAATTAAATTTTATATTTTTATACATATACACATTTATTTATATATATATATATATATATATATATATATATATATATATATATATATATATATACATATACATAAAATTTTTACTTTAGTCTGTTCTTCCCTTAGACGACGTTTCGAAACTCATAATGATGTTGACTCATAATGATGCCCCAACAGTGTAAAAATGACCTTTAGTTAATTATATTAAATAAAACACAAGACTAAATATAAAATATTGAATAATTTGAGAAGTTAAAATCTTTAAAATAAAGAATCTTAATAAAAATTATAAATATATATACCAAAAAGCTGATTGCTGGTTTGTAGCCCGGCAGGTGGCCCTAAACATTTTTTTAAAGGGAGTAAAAAATCCTTAGTCATGCGTCCTTCAGAAGGGACGTTAAACGGGGGTCCCGAGCTTGTAAGATGTCTGTACTCGTTAAAAATCTCTATCCTAATTAAACCTCGATAGGCAAAATTTAGAGCACCCAATGTAGCATCGTCCGATTAGCCATAGCAGCAAAAAGTGACGTTAAACGAACAAAAAACCTAAAAGCTGTTATTTTTTAGTAGTATATATAAGTCCATCTGGATCTAAAAATATAATTTGGATATAAAATATAAAATAATTTCATAATAAAATTTAAAGAGTTTATAGTGTAAAAAAACATTAAACTGAAAGAGTGATATGAGTAATAATTTTTATAACTGAAAGTCCATTTGTATCTAAAAAAAAAAAGTTCATTATTTTAAATAATTTTAACGATTAATTATTATTATTTTATTATTAAATCATAATAAAATTTAAAAAGTATTTTCTATTAAAAGCATCACTCTTTGCTAAGTGCTAAGTGTTAAAAACAAGTGTTTCCCAATTTATAAAATTAATTCAAATGTGAACCCTCAAATATCTGGATACATGAAAAAAAAATGGAGTTATATGACTTTCAAAAATAACAGGTTATAATATATACTCCAAAAGGTACTTCATGTTTTGTGGATGTACCCCCACTCCATATTAGTCTAGAAATTGAAGTTCAGTTTAGTAATTATTTGGAACTACCACTGGCAAGCCTATTAAAATATCAGTATCCACAATTTTTTATTGTTGATTTGAGTATTTTGCAATAAATAATATTTCAACAAACAAAATTATGGTTTATAAGAATGTAAATCTTATTTCACTGCATTATTTGTACTGAAATAACAGTCCTGAAATCTTAATATAGGAATAAGATGTAGCTTCTTTTATTGTTTGATGCCGTGCATTCCACATTTTTACATTTAAATACAAAAACAATGTTAATGTAACGGTTTGAAAAGTCAGGAACTGTGTCTTTGTGATTTGTCAATTTTTAAATATATTTATAATTCAACTGATAGAGCACGACAAAAGACAAAAAGTAGTTTTTCGATCCGTTGCTAGGCGACAACGATAAAATATCACATCACTAAAAAACTTTTGTGTATAAAAAAGTCATAAATATAAAGTTTAGGACACTATTAAATACATAAAGAAGAAAATTATTTAAAATGCAATTCTGCTTATACTAATCTCTATGTGAAAAGTTAACATAGTTTTATAGATATATTAATATCTTTTTAAAGCGTTATTAATCTGATAAAAACTATTAGATATATCACGTTTTAATGTCGCCATGAAATACTGTATCACCTAAATCATATCTTATAGTGTTCTACAAGATCTCTTCAGAATCTCAATACCCCGTATACCCCTATAAGGAAACTTACAGATCTCAATTTCTTGAGCACGTTTAAGGTATTTATCTTGTTTTTGACACTTTTAATTAATATTAATAATTAAAAATACCGTGGAAAAATTCCAACAAAAGAAGCCCTTCAGTCTCCATACTAATACAGAAATTGAAATTATCTGTCCTATAACAGAGTGACAGATAATTTCAATTTCTGTTTTAGTGTTAAGAATTAAGGGCTTTTCGTTGGAATTATTCCACGGTCTTAAAATTTATGTAAGGTCTCTTTTTACTTTTCAATATTAATAATTAGAGTTAGTAAAGCTTCCATAAATTTATTACGAATTTCATTAATTTTTTTAATCAAATATAGAAATGTTCGGATATTCCTAAGAGTGGATTCTATACCTTCCCTTACAGTACATTCCCTTAAATAATTAGTGCGACTTATTTAAAAATTAATGTAACAAATAATATATTTCCACAGAATAATGTTAACATCTTTTTAACACTATAACTACGAACCGGTCAAAAAGACAGGTTGCATATTTATTTATAACATTTCCTCTTTAAGTCTTATTTAATATTTTACGATAAGGTCATGATTTTTATTAAATTATAAATAATATTATAAATTATTTCGTTCTTACGCTTCTAATTTTCAGGGATACTTACGTGTTATACCTAAATATGTGAACAGGTCATTTTGACCGGTCATGAAAATATCATGAATGCATGTTGTGTATCCCAGAATTTTTATACATCTATAATTCCGGGAAATTCCCGGAATTCAAAAATTCTACATTTTCAATTTATTATCCGTAAATTTGTATATATGTAATATATAAAATTTCAATTTAGTATTCTTCCTTGCCGTGTATAGTTACAAGTTGCAACACGCACTACTCTTTATGTTGATACTACTCTTTATGTAATTTAATTACAATATTTGAATGAAATATATTTCATTTTCTTTAAAATTAAATTATCTTATGGATTTATACTTTTATTTATAGAATTCTACTATTAAGTTTAATTAAACAAACAAACCGGCCATTTTGACCGGTTGGTAGAAATAGGTATATGGTAAATCTTCGTAGTTCTAGTATTAAACTGGAATAAATCGAAACAACTGTTACTAATTGTACTAGGGGCAATTAAAAAACAATCAAGGCCAATGAAAAAACAAAACAACTAAAACTGATTTCTCTCGACTAACTGCAGAAGTTTTCCGCAATAGATTTAGCTTGGATAGCTTTTGACAGAATAATAAAATTAAATATTAAATAAATAATAAAAGAGCTCAAAAAAGAGGCGTGCAATAACTGTAAGGACATAAGTAAATGGAATGATTTAAAACTATATGTTTTAACTTTAAAAAATAACAGAGAATAGGAAATTTGTCAATTTTTTACCAATTCAGGCGTCAGTACTGAAAGGGAATAACAAAGCTATTTATTATATATTATTTATTGTTCTTTTAGGGTCACATTTGGTGTATTAGTTAGCATAAAAACCTACTATGCCCAAGATAGCATTCATTGTTCATTGTCTGAGGGCTGTCCTTCGAAGGAGGCGTAAAATAGCAGTCAATTATTCGTTAAAGATCCCTAGAAAGGCCAAGTTTAGGACTCCCAATATAGCATCTTCCGATTAGCCATCTCAGTATAAAGTGATGTTAAATGAAATATTCTCACATTCTCTTGTTTGGAATTTATCAATATTATTTCTCATCAGTACAATATTCATCAGTATTGTTTCTTTCCTATAATATGTACATATATCTACTAACAGTAATCTTCAGATAGTTACATTTGAAGGTTTGGGGTATTTACTAATATATATAAATATATTTATTCACAATACGCGTATACCAGGAGATACGAATGAAATAAAATTGGAAAATATAGTATACGTGCGGTTTATTATTTATCATTCCATTAATATTAGTTTACAGATGATATGCCTTAAAGCTGATATATTAGCTCTTGAAATACCCATCAATGTCTTGTTAAGCAGTGTTTTATTAATGCAGTGTATTCGGATATCTATGTCAGTGAATTAAATACCGGATCGAATCGTGTGAACTATTCAATGGAGCGAATATTCTATGGAGTCGCTGAAAAGATTCCAGAGGAATTATGCAGGCGTTTGCTCGTAGATTTTTTTGAGAAAGCTTTTTGGAGTCCAGAAGAGCTGGGTTGAGTGCTGAATTGCAATTCTGAACGCTCCGGTTTCAAATCCGGCTGTGGGAGATAAATTATTTAAGCTGTTAACAGCCATATATATGGGCACTTCATGATTTACAGGCCCTCCTCATTAAAGTGGGTACGTTGAAGTAGAGAAATAACCTGGCAGTTGAGTATGATCTCGGGCAAATCATCTCCTTGCATAACCTTTGTCCTAGAACCAATACAGTCTCTACCACGTGATGAACCCAAGACACTTTCTGGGTCGTAGTGATACGGATTTTTTTGGTTACAAGGTACTATTAGTAGGATTATTATTGCAAATGAAAGGTACAAAGTGAATGATAAGTTGCGGTTTAGCTCCAGGTCGCGCTGAAAGGTATAAAGCGATTGGTAATCACCTTGAATTGTTAAATGACTGTTGGAATCTTGTCCACAAACACGGTTCAGGAGCAGTTCTCAACACCCGTACAGCAGCAACTTCGTCCAAGTACAGAGCTTAATCGAAAACTTAATGTAAGTCAAACGTTTAAAAATTTTAATCAGTGCAAAATGTGAAGTGTTACTATAATATTTCTATACATTAATATCGACTAAAATACTAATTGTATTAATGACCCTGCCCAAAAAAAGTTGTAAACAATTCGCAAAATAATTCGATTGACAGATATATATATATGTGTACCAAGAACCTTGATACCGAGTGATTTCAATGCACATGATCTTAAGGAAGGGTATTTAGCGTCCTAGTATACTACGAAAATTTACAAAATAGCGGTTAAATAAGTGAGTTTCTAAGCTATTCTTGCTATGATAAATGTTAAAAACGAAAAGGAATTTTAAATTTTATTCTTTGTATGATTTTAAAAGTATATATGTTAACACTACCTAAAGCAATTAAAGTTTAATGTTTGAATGTATAAGGGTGATCATGCTGTAACAGTTACTTCTTCATTAAAAAAAAATTAATTCTAGAATTAAACTTTTTTAGTTTTTCAATGCATACTATTACTTTATTTCATTGTGAAAATGAAAGATCGAGAGGATTTCGCCACAACTTCAAAATATTCAGAATGATAATCAAATTTCAAATTTTCTGTTCCACAATAATTACATCAAATAAATCTGATTGACATTCTTGAGAAAAATTATTAAATTTATTTATGAATCGAATATAAAGATTAATGGATTAATTAGCAATAAATAAATAAATGAGCAATTATTGCGACAAAAAAAAATGAATTCATAGTAAATGTGAGCATATAGCTGATGTAGCAACCTATTTTCAGCACTTAATGTAACCAACTCGTTTAAATTTAAAAAAAATATTTATTTAAACTGAGAATTGTATTATAATAATACAACAAGCAAATATAATAAATGATACATAAAGACATGGATAAAGCCAAGAAGAGAAACTGGCCAGTGGTAGTACTCAAATATAAAAAATGAATAAACTCCAATTATTTTTTTTTTAATAGAAATTATAACAATCTGCCACTTGTGGGCAATAAGTAATAGTGCTAAGTAGGTATACAATCATTCCATAAAAACAAAAATAAAATAAAATAAATAAATATGATAAAAATATTACAATATTTCGATGCAGTAACATTTACTTAAATACCTATTATATTAATGACCACAAAAAAAATAAAATAGTTTCGCTAAAAATAAAAATGTGCAAAAAGTCTATGCCTTTACAAAAGTGTATAAATAAAAATGAAATAAAATTTGTATTTATTTAAAATAAAAATTTTCATTTAAAAATTATAAATTTTAAATCGAATGATTGAATTTTTAACAGATAATCTTCATACCAAAAATGTATACATTTACATGTACACAAGTTTAAATTTCAAAAAAGTGCAAAGACAATGTTAACTGATACAATATAGTTTTTTTTTTGTATTTTTCTCAAGTTAAATAATTATAAAAAAAATTAACAATTGATTTATTAAGAACCACCGATAAATATTATAATATACAAGCAGTAATTCTTAAGCCTGCAGATAAAAATATCAAGCATTCGCAACGAGGAAGCTAAAGAAACCAGCAGATTAAAAAAAAATTAACAGACATTCTAATGGAGTTCACTCAAGCTTGGTGTCCTTCGTAAGCAGTGGTTATAAATACAAGAAATTGTCTATTTAGCATATTTATTATAACAGAGTTAAATAATAGTGAAAATTCTCATTTATAAATAATTTTCATCGGATAGAAAGTAAAACAATCATCTATTGTACTTTTGCCATAAAAAAACTTTTATTATTTTTAATTACACAAAAATAAGGTTATGTTTTGGTTTTTATTGAAACCGTTTGGATGGACACACCCATTCGTAAACTATATATCTATATATAATTAAATATGCTACAAAATTTCCGACCTTCATATTGTTTGCAGAACCATGACTTCTTCAAGATTTTTTTAAAATATTTTTGAATAATATTTTTTTCAGTAAAAAACAATTGTAAAAATATTATTTAAATAATTAATCAAATTGAAATGACTTAAAATGACGAAAGTGCAATTAATCTTTGAATAAGAGTGGTCTGCATGGATGAGAAATCATTACGAATCCAAATCACTTTTTTTCTCTCGATAACTCATAGGTCAATTGGTAGTTGACAGAATTGAGTCACCAATTGTAAAGCGTTCAATTGGTGTACTTTATCGATTATAGGGAACGAGCGTTCATACATGGATAATACACGAAACATCCTGAACGAACTGAAAATATCTAAACCAAAATGGAACAAAGAATGAGGAAGAATTGTTAAAAAACAGAATAAAATCCTTCAAAAAGTGAATTTAGTGAATATATTTTTTAGTTAAGATTTCTACTTAATTGGAAAAACCGAACAAGGTTTTCTTGATACATTAATTTCACATAAAATTATTAATTATTTTTCTACAGAAATTATTTGTATTACTCACAAGTTAAAAAAAATAATCGATTTATTTATCGACCAAAAAGACTATCATATTTAACCACTATATAAAAGTATATTTATTAAAATAAACTTACAACATTTTCGAGTCCTGACACATCCAAATCCGTAAACAATTAAACAATAGCTATAACAATAATTATAAATAATGCATTACTTCATTTTAGACGTTTTTGCTTAGTTTAATTAATTATTCGAACCTATTAACCTCGCATGAGCTTCAATATACTTTTCAACGCTAAAAATTAACCGTAATATTAAATGAAATACTAAGTCACTTACTTAATTTCGTTTTGTTTTGAATAAGTAAGCAAACCTAATATTTAAAAAATGCTTACGTTTTTATATTTACATATAATTAAAGCAAATCCTGTATTTCATTAAAAAAATATAATAACAAAAAAAAGAACTAAAAAAAAGTCATATATAACATAAAATTTGTAAAAAATAATATGAAATACATATTTAGAAATTATTAAATTGCCACTACATTTTAGTTCCGGAGCAAACAATATATTATTAATATTAAAATGCGATGCAATAGTTCATTGAAGATTAAACTTGAAATATAACTTTTATAGTAAGTCATTTATTAAAAGCAAATCAATTAGCCCACTAATTTTATAAATATTTCTTTTTTATTGAAGTTTATTCTCTATTTATAAAAAATATACTTACAAAAAACTATTTTCTTTTTAACTTTAGTTTATCCTCTATTTTATGAATAACAATTACATTTACTTCAATTGATAGCAACCACTATTGGGTAGAAAACCGTATTTTACAGATATATACATAGAAGCGATGGCATAGAAATCAGAATACTGTGAGATATATACTGAATTACCAAAAAATATTCACTGTTACTATTAAATAATCTGAAAAATATAAAAAGGCTAAATAAAATACCAAAATATGAGTAATATTACTAAAGTTCATCCTCCATTTAAAAATGAGATAAAATACTTTTAACATCAAAATAAAAACTATTAAACAATTACTATTAAGTAATATGAAAAACAAATTAAAATGCTAAAAAAATACCAATATATACACTACAAGCATTCGCATTTATAATATTAGTAGGATATCAAAACAATAGTTTCACCCATGTTCTTTCTTTTATTTTAACCACTATTATCATGTGATTTGCCTTCAATTATGTACTATAATGGATTTCCCACAGTACCTAAAAAATTGCCGGGGGGCACGTGGACAGCAAAAATCCGATCTTGCTGTAGCCTATGTGTTATTCTGATGTATAACCTATATTACTGTAAAGTTTCATCCAAATCCGTTCAGTAGTTTTTGCGTGAAAGAGAGACAAACATAAAAACTTTCGCATTTATAATAGTAGGATTAGTGAAATTCATTTAGTTTTTTATAAATAAAAAATACTTTAACAAAAAAACTTCATCGATAGCAATTATTGTTGTGTAGAAATCCGACATTTTAAAGATAAAGACACAGAAATCTGAATAATAATAATAAACTGAATGACCAAAAACTTATTCTCTATTACTATGGCTGAGGAAGATTTAAAGACCATAAAAAAAAATAATAATAATAAAATATATATATATATATATATTATTTCTCACTTTAGAACATCCCCTATTTTATAAATACAAAATATATTTACTTAAATAGAAACATAATCGATAGCAAATATTGTTGGGTAAAAATCCGGCATTTTAACATTAATACATAGGAAAAAAAGCTGAATATTGTGAGACCTACACTGAATGACCAAAAAACCATTCCCTATTACTATGGCTGAGGAAGATTTAAAAAGACCTTAAAAAAAAAAAATAATAATAATAATAAAATATATATATTCTTTTTTACTTTAGATCATCCCCTATTTTATAAATACAAAATATATTTACTTAAATAGAAACATAATCGATAGCAAGTATTATTGGGTAAAAATCCGACATTTTTAACATTAATACATAGGAAAAAAAGCTGAATATTGTGAGACCTACACTGAATGACCAAAAAACTATTCCCTATTACTATGGCTGAGGAAGATTTAAAAAGACCTTAAAAAAAAAAAAAAATAATAATAATAAAATATATATATTCTTTTTTACTTTAGATCATCCCCTATTTTATAAATACAAAATATATTTACTTAAATAGAAACATAATCGATAGCAAGTATTATTGGGTAAAAATCCGACATTTTTAACATTAATACATAGGAAAAAAAGCTGAATATTGTGAGACCTACACTGAATGACCAAAAAACTATTCCCTATTACTATGGCTGAGGAAGATTTAAAAAGACCTTAAAAAAAATAATAATAATAATAAAATATATATATTCTTTTTTACTTTAGATCATCCCCTATTTTATAAAAACAAAATATATTTACTTAAATAGAAACATAATCGATAGCAAGTATTATTGGGTAAAAATCCGACATTTTTAACATTAATACATAGGAAAAAAAGCTGAATATTGTGAGACCTACACTGAATGACCAAAAAACTATTCCCTATTACTATGGCTGAGGAAGATTTAAAAAGACCTTAAAAAAAATAATAATAATAATAAAATATATATATTCTTTTTTACTTTAGATCATCCCCTATTTTATAAATACAAAATATATTTACTTAAATAGAAACATAATCGATAGCAAGTATTATTGGGTAAAAATCCGACATTTTTAACATTAATACATAGGAAAAAAAGCTGAATATTGTGAGACCTACACTGAATGACCAAAAAACTATTCCCTATTACTATGGCTGAGGAAGATTTAAAAAGACCTTAAAAAAAATAATAATAATAATAAAATATATATATTCTTTTTTACTTTAGATCATCCCCTATTTTATAAATACAAAATATATTTACTTAAATAGAAACATAATCGATAGCAAGTATTATTGGGTAAAAATCCGACATTTTTAACATTAATACATAGGAAAAAAAGCTGAATATTGTGAGACCTACACTGAATGACCAAAAAACTATTCCCTATTACTACTGGATGGACTCATTCAAGGTTGTGACTACTCTAGCATGCGGTTTCGGGTAGTGGGAAAGGCCCGCTAGTGAGCAGGCGCCACTCCCGACTCCCATTGAGCAGGGACCTGACCCACGCGAGCTGTGACGTCACGAAGGTGGGGGCTCGTCCCGGACCGATGTTTTCAGGACGGTCCTTAGGGAGAGAGGAACACTCTATATAACCGGCTAGTAGCGGTCGACTCAGGCATATTATCATTCTCACCTTTCACGGCTAGTCGGCCTAAGTGACAAGGCTATCAGTGTTTTCACTTGGATATATTTATAATCCGTTGTAAACTCTTCTACACGAAAAACCGAGATGAAGGAATACAGGATTTGGACCGAGAAGGAACGGCCTAGGGTCTTCAGCGGCGGTCAGCCTATACCTGTGAGTTTTTTTTTATTAATAACTAACATAATGTATCTTATTTTATAGCTTGAAACTTGAATAAATAAAATTCAGTAAAATTCGTGAGTTATATAAATAAATTTAACGTATGCATTCGAGTTACATCACAAGTTCTAACATTTTAATTATTTTCTTTATAATACTCTCGAAAATAAGAATAATAGTGAGTTATAGTTTGGAAAAAATAGTAACAGTTCCGCAGGTTGTCGCTTTGAGCTAAGCCGCAAGTTTTAAATTTTTATTAGTTTCCATTTTTAATATAATTGTCGAAAATAGAAATGCTTTTACTGTTGACTGTATATAAAATATAAGTGATATCTAAATAAATTTAACATTTATATTGTTTAAAAAAAGAATTAAATTATTTCATCAATTTGTGCATCATATTTGTTATCAGTTTCGCAGGTTGTCGCTTCGAGTTAAGTCATAGCATTCAACTTTTCACTCGTTTAATGTTCTTATTAAACGAATTTTTAATAACTAACTTTTTAATATTCTCGAAAATGGAAATAAATCTTTTAGCATGTAAAAACGGTGTAATTGTGGGAAATGTGCCTATTCCGGAAATCATTTCATCAAGAAATTAACGAACGCTTTGATGTATAGATGATGATATATGTTTGTGAAAACGTTCATGAAACGAGTGGAAAGTCAAAACTTTTTGTGACATGACAAAACTAAAAAATAATAATCGTAAATATTAAACATTAAATCTGCCACCCTTGTGAATAAGTCGAATTTCTTTCACTTTGTCTGGTACTTAAGGAAGCGGAATCGTATTATTGTTCCTAATGCATGAAGTCAGGCCTTGACTTGAAATGGAGTTATTGCTTATATTATAACTCCGTTTTAAGAAAGAAAAAAAAATAATAATCACACGATTTCACTTCCCTAAATACAATTAATCCGGACGAAATTCGTGTTAACCGCTTATTATAGACCTATAAATCATTCGGTGTGGCAAAACATCAATTGTGAAACATTAAAAAATTCAAACATTTTTCAAATATTGCGTAATAACCAGAATCAGCAACATTTCTTAAGAGGCAACAAACCACTATTACTATTTTTTTATTTAACTATTATATTGTACATTTTATCACTAGCTATATAATGTTTTTATTTTGTGTATTTATTTACGAAATTTAGGCAAATAATACTTGAACGATTGATAAAAAAATATGTATATGTATAAAAATATTTTTTAATGTTGAATAATTGTAATGTATAGTTTAACATTCCTACTTATAGTTTATTTATTGTTTCACACCTGTTGAAATAATAATTAAAGCTCTGAAATATACAGTAATTAAGAAATGTAAATGTTGTGTATGACTACATAAGAATATAATATTATTAAACTTTCTTTACATCTTGTTAAAATTATATTAAACATTTCTACACCGTTATATTGATAATTGCGTCTAGGAAAGTTCCTTTAGTCGATGCCCGTCAATTCTAGAACATTCTACAACATACAGGGGGAAGGGAATGTGACCTACCTTAGTTCATAAATGGAAGCAATCCAGAAATTTAACCTTCAATTTCAAAGTTGTAGCTAAACGCATTGTTGATTATTATTTAAATAATAAAAAGAAACGCTAAAAAATAATAATCACAAAAAATAAAATAAAGAAAATAACAGCCCTTTATATAAAGATATATACATTACTGTAAAAAGAGTGGATCTTATATATATATTTTTTTTTATTATTATTTTTAAATATAGGGTATGAATGTGTATATTTTATTTTTTATTATTATTTTTTTTTACTTTATTTTATTATCATTTTCGCATTAATTTCTTTTCATGTATATATTTATTTATTTTATTTTGTTTGTATTATTGTTTTGTTATGGAATGACTGTAAGCTACATAGCAACATTACTTATTGCCCACAACTGACAGATTGTAATGTTTCATATGCAAAACCCAAGCATATATCAAATTGAAGTCTTTTGAACGGTATTATGGGTTCTGATGGTATTATTTTAATACGTTGCAACAGGACGATTTCTTCTTTAAAGAGATTTCTTCAATAACATTTCCGGTAATATTTTTGATGACCAAACGTGTACCACTGCATAATTTAGGTTGATTCAAATTACGCAGAAGAATAATTTGAAAGTTAATTTCGTCAACATCAGCGTTTTTCACTGCCAAAATAACACGATTACTGAGCCAATTATAGTCCATGTAATTATTTAGTACAGCCAGGAAGGCACAACTAATTAATTCATTTTTTTTCTAAACAAACAGTGCTGAAATGTTCTGACAATTTGGTAGATTGTGAAAAATTAATAATTTTTGGAACTATATAGGTGTAATTATCATTAATTTTAAGAATTAAAGGTACTTGGATAAAGTTTTGTCGTGTATATTTCACATATTTTTAATGAGAGAACTACGAAACACTAATATTCTCTACCAAGCATGAAACCCACTAAAATATGCGCTCGTGTTTCGTAAACACGCATAATATACAGAATAAATAAATATATATATATATATATATATATATATATATATATATATATATATATATATATTATGTTATATTTAAAAAGAGCCTAAAAACCCAAGGGTATACTATTCTTGCCATCCATTGAGTAGATGTAGAAGGTATACGTTGTCTTTGGCAGGAGTTGTGATGTTCATGTCAGAACACAGATAGCAGCACTATCAATTCTTGAATAAATATTTAAAACTAATATAAAAATAAAAAGCTAAATTGTTAACATTGAAATAAAATTAGACTAATTTAATATTAAAAAAATAATGCTTTTATTATTGTTTACATTGGTACTTTTTTTTTATGCATAATGTGAGGCAAATTAAAAGTAAAAAAAAAAGATTAATCTTCTCTTAAAAAAAAAGTCTAGATCAGCTACTTTATGATTTTTTTTCTTGAAGGTTTAAACCAAAAGTATTTCTTAATATTAAAAATTTATAGATTTAATTTATTAAACTTTGTATAGAATTTAAAAATATTAAAAAAAAAACATAGATTTTGAGTACCGAGTACAAATATTTTTTTAAATAAATCCATTTATAAGTTAGTATTATAAGTTTATATATATTTTAAAAGGTATAGAAGACTATTGAAATACTTTTATTTCTTTTTTAAAATAGTTTCTGAAATAAGCATTATTTAAATTTGAGTAATGTTCTTCTATTGCTGATATTTTAGACGAAATTGTCAATATTATTAACTTTTTTTTTTAGTTTAATGTTATCAATCACTTCCCAGGAGCGATGTCTAGATCGAAATAGGCCAGAGGTCGAGGATTAAAATCACGAACTAGATTTTTTAGATAAATAAAAAATAAAAAAATTGAATCATTAATAATAAAATGTAATAGATCCATGAAATAAAATTTAATAAAAGATGAAGTTTCAATCGATATTTAGTAATACGAAATCAATACAATGTGCACTTTATCAATGCATTAACTATTTTTCATGATCAAAAGTAAAATAATAAGAATAAAATCAACATTTATTAATGTAAATAAACATTTGAAGAAACGCAGAACAATAGAATTTTAGAAAATATATAAAAAAAAATTGTAATCGTATTATCTAATTTACCTATTGACCTTACATCTGAAATATCACTAATCTTAAGAAGAGTGATGAGATTCACGCCGTTGGCTGATATTAAAAAATAATAATAAAAAAAATACATACATTTAAAAAAAAGTGGCCGAATAAGACTGTTACTAGTAATAAATAAATAATAGTATAATTAATCAATGTCCTTCAAAACTTTACTTTACTCCATTAAGGTGTATTACTATTAAATCGATTTGATTATCGAAAGAAATTGTTATAATATTTTATGAAACATGTTACAAAATAAAAACAATTTACCGAAGTACCTACTGTGAAAAAAAAACATAAATAATTATATAGATCTTTCTAAAACTTCCACATTTTAACAGGGCATTAACTTAGTATTTTGTACGAATCAAAATAGATTTCTATTCCTAAATCAAGCTTTAACTTACAATAAATAATGCAAACAAACATAAAGTTAATATAAGTCCTGAAGTTGGCTTTAAAATAAATATTTCTCCTTATTTAGGAGGATTTTCACCATGGAAAATTTCCTTCCTCATAAATTTCAAAACATTGACATATTTTCTGTATTTAACTAATAAACATCTTCATTACTAACAACGCAATACTTACAATCAAACTATTAAAAAGATATAAATAAAAAAAAAAATGAGTGCAGTGTCTTCAGCTTAGGCAACCATGATCCAAAGATCATGATCCCAAACATTCTTATCAGAATTATCAACGTTTTCAGAGGGCATATATTTGCTCCGATTAGCCCACATCGGTCAGTCTATTTACGAATTAGTAGTAGATCGGTTTAATTTCTTGCTAGATCCAATCGTATACCAGGTTAGTGTATATAAGACCGGAAAAACATAGTTATACTATTTACACTAAATGAAGCGTATCCGCAGTTTATTATAAAGGAAAATTTTCTTCTGTTTCCAACAGGAAGAAGGGGAGCAATCCATTCTGATAGGCGTGAAATCGAGGGATCCTCCGAGCATACTCGCTTCGGCAACTTCTTCCAACGCCTCAGTTGCCACGAACGGAAGTACATCTGCCCTACTTGGAGTGAAGGTGAAGAAGTACCTCAAGAACTCCAACAAGCTGGACAAACTGAGACAAAAGGAACTGAACATATTGCTTGCCACACAACCAGACATGGAATCTGGAAAGAAAATCGAAATGGAGGACCCCGCTGAAGAAAAGGTCCCGGAACCAGCAAGGTCGTACAGTCGGATGGCTTTAGTGAAACAGGTAATTTATTTTTTAATGAAATTTATAAATAAATAAATTTGAGCGAAAATCCAAAAAGGGATCTGTTACGCAGGTTGTCGCTTCGAGTTGAGTCCCAAGTTTTAACTTTTCATTCGTTTCGTTTTTAATATTGCACAAAAATTCAAGTTATCATTATATCGTAATCACAAAAGAATGTAATAATGGTTAATGATTTGATTTCGGTAATCATTTCATTAAGAAATAAAAGTTTCAACTAACATTTCGACGTATAGATGATACATGCTTGATGAAACGTTCATCTCTAGATGCAACGATTACTAAAGTTCATTTTCCATAATTACATTGTCTTACTAAAGCTCATGATAACTTGTATTTTGAAGAAAATATTAAAAGGGAAACGGATGAAAAGTTACAACTTGAGACTCAACTCGAAGCGACAACCTGCGGAATAATTACAAGCCTTTGTGTTTGGTTTTTTGGAATTATCCCCTATCGTTTCCTATTAATAGATCATTATAATTTGTATATACTAGCCTTAACACATCTAAAATAAATTCCTAGCGCATTGGCTCACTCATACGCCATATGAATTAAATTAAGGCAGAGAAACGTTAATTAATCTATGAGAAACATTCCTGTAACCAAAATCCACCCACTTGTAATTTTAAGATCTTTAGAACGAAAATATTTAAACATTTAAATAGTTCAATAAATAACAGATATATTAATCTTGTACATAGCTGTTATGTAAAGCGCACGAATACGCCATGCTAAATCAAACGTAACAAGGACGTATGATTAGTTTCAGACATTTATCCGTTATGTCCAATTTTTTTTAAATTATTAGTATTTTAAATAAAAATGTTGTTCAAGTCTTGAATTGGAATTATTATAATGCCTTAAAATAATAAAGTGTCACGTGTTTTTTGTGAATAAATAAATGTTTCAGATGTTTTTGTTTTAATAATCACTAAATCGGGTAATGATATAGTTGAAGGTTTCACAATAAAACAGCCGAAATCTTTAATGAAATATAAATTCATGATTTCAAAATTTATTTAAATTTTATTAGATAAAATTTTCTTTTTTTATAACCTAAAGAATCGAAAAATTATAACAACAAACTTTTTAAAAATCAAATTGAGACATATGTACAATAATATGTAACGTCATTTCGCTGTCTTAATTTAAACAAAAATCATAATCTATCGAAATCCTTCTATCCGACCGATTTAAAATCATGAAAGGTTTTGGGCCAAAAGGTTAATCTTCCGTAGTTATTGAGGGAATCAAGAACAATTGTGAAAGACATAACACAAGATGGTTCTACTCCGATCAGATACGCACTACAGCCTTATATTCCCCAGCCAAGCATTATTATTCGACGAGGAACAGTGGGTAGAGTGGAGGTGTGCCAAGGAACAGGTTCGCAAGTTTTCCGTATTGAAACTTTAAGTCTTGTAATTTTGAAACTTGTACAAAGTCAATGCGCTAGCGAATACAAGTCCTATCCATGGAGAATGATATATTAATCAATACTTATTCCTTGTTTAGGTCTTGGCAGCACTTGCAGTATCCTTGGGCTCAATGGTAGTCGGATTTTCTTCTGCATTTACAGCACCCGCCTTGGAATCTATGAACGAACCAGAGAGTAGACTCCACATAACGCAATCTGAGGTAAGTCCATTCAATGATTACACATTGCTTGAAGTAATTATTATACATCCTAAGAATGTAGTTTATAATATTCAATATTCTTTCAGGCATCTTGGATAGGAAGCCTGATGCCTTTGTCAGCTCTGTTCGGAGGGATCATAGGAGGTCCCTTGATTGAAAACTTTGGAAGAAGAAACACCATTACACTAACAGCCATCCCGTTCGTAGCTTGTAAGTATTTATTTACTAGTTAATCTGCATTTCTATAATGTAATAGAGATAAAAATAACTAATGTATAATTTTTTTTGCAGCATTCTTGCTGATTTACTTTGCCCAACACGTTGCTCTTATTATGACGGGTCGATCATTGACTGGATTAGGTGTAGGAATTGCTTCCCTCGCTCTTCCAGTATACCTTGGTGAAACTGTAGAAGCCAGGGTACGAGGAACACTTGGTCTTTTACCAACAACACTAGGAAATATGGGTATGTATAAAAACATATGATAATACATTTTTTAATATATATTTTTGCAACGTTTCTAAATTATTTTTTTAATATTCTAGGCATTTTGTTATCTTTTACTGCTGGTACTTACTTGGATTGGGTAAATCTTGCTCTTCTTGGCGCATGTTTACCACTTCCTTTCTTCATTTGCACAATACTCATACCAGAGACACCGACCTGGTTCATCAATAGAGGTACGTACCAATTTTAAAATAAACAAAAGTACAATTATTGGCGTTAAAAAATTCTATTATTTATTAATTAATTTAAAAAAATTAATTGAACCTATTTCCTTTGACCAGGTAAAGAAAAAGAGGCTGAAGCTGCTCTCCAGTGGCTCAGAGGAAAAAAAGCAAACGTAAAAGAAGAAATAGGCAACATTCTTAAAGCACACAAAGAAGCCTACCATGACCAAAATGAGTACGCTATCAAGGAGCTATTTAGCAAAAAGTATATTTTACCATTTATCATTTCGATTGGACTGATGTTCTTCCAACAATTCAGCGGTATCAATGCTGTCATATTCTACACAGTGACAATTTTTAAGGTAAAAACTATTATTAAATTAAATTATGAAAGTACTTGATAAACCTTGAATAACTGATTATAATAAATAAATGACTATTAAAAACAGCTTGTGATTTAAGGAAAAATAAAATAACAATTCCATTAATCATTTCGGTTTCTGATTTCAGGAGGCTGGTAGTACGATTGACTCAAATATCTGTTCAATAATTGTCGGTGCAGTCAATCTCGCCTCAACATTGGTCGCAACAGTGTTGATCGATAAACTGGGAAGGAAAATATTGCTTTACATCTCCAATTCCTTAATGACCCTCACCCTCGTGGTTTTAGGACTCTTTTTCTATGGTAAAGCACACGATTACAACATGGACTACTACGATTGGGTACCCTTGCCAGCATTTGTCATATTCATATTTGGATTCGCTATTGGTGCAGGACCAATTCCATGGCTTATGATGGGAGAAATATTACCAGGTATTAAAATGATCTAATATTATTTTATTGCTTTTAGATGATTAGCTATCAGAACATAACTGAAATAGAATTTGAAGCAGAAGCTACTTAAGTAAACATTCTTTACAATGAATTGTTTTAATTTTCAGCAAAAGTAAGAGGTACAGCAGCTTCCATTGTCACCGCTTTCAATTGGGCCTGCACATTCATAGTCACCAAAACATTCATCGACATCAGCAAGGCTTTCGGAACGCACTCGGCATTATTGATGTTCGCAGTTATCTGCGCATTAGGAATCATCTTTACATACAGGATGGTTCCAGAGACACAGGGAAGGACGCTTGAAGACATTGAGAACAATCTGATGGCCAGGAGGAGGTCGAGCAGGCTTTCCGTCAAGTCGTTGAAGAAGATAAATTCCTTAGCGTACTTGAAACCGTTTCCATCAATGTTGTAAACTATAATAGGATATTTTTATTAGACTGAAAAGCTATAAACAGGATAATAGGAAAAGCCCTTCTATGACTGTGATTATGTAAACCTATAGGCCCAAAGCAATAATTTGTGATAAAAAAGAGTGCATATTTTGTCTTATTATGAAATCAAAAGCATTCCATCCATATTAAAATCATTAAATATTCTAATGTAATTTGTTGATGCTAGATGTGCGCCTTTGTGTACTTAATGGTGCACTTTTAGATTGTTAAGTGAGATACCAAAGATCTGATATTCCTATATCTTATTTTTCTATTTGGTATGATAGAATGTTTTTGAAAAAGAAGTTATTACTTCTAAATATTGCACTAATAATAGCTATATACATAATTTTATTGTAAATATTTTCCTAATAGTGTATTTATTTTTATTTGAGAAGACTGTATATATAGTTTTTATATAGTACAAATAGCAAGTTAATTTACAAGACAAAAAAAAATAATAATTTATTGAATAAATGTAAAAAGTATTATGTCTTAATGTATATAAAAAATTTGATACAATTATTTTTGTAAATGATTTATAGTTCCTTTTGAGGAAAAAATTGAGAAATAAATTTTTTTTTCTTAAATTTTCAATCTTGCTTACTTAATTACCACATTTTGTTGCACTTCACCTCTAGGAACACATGAAATAACATTACAATTAAAGCACTATTATGGATATTAAAAAGATTCAATCAAACCAAATAGAACATAAGAACAAAAACAAAAAATTGAATCTCAATCATATCTCACGTGACAATTTAAAAAAATAAAAAATAAAATTAGGAGTATTTTTTTAAATTTAAATTTTTTTAAATTTTAGGACTAATTTTTTTTTTTAATACTTGACAAAAACTATACTTTATTACTTATTTAATTTAATAATTCACATAATTATACTAAACTATAAGGAACTTTAGCAGGAATAATAAAACTATGGAAATATATAAATAACAGTAGAATTATACAAGAACTAAACTAAATACACCCTAAAAAAAAACTCTTAAATTTTCACATTTGATTTATTAAGATTAAAAAAAAAACATAAACATCTATAGGTCACTGATTAACTACTTTCAAATTTTCACTGTTGATATATTTTTGTTGTATGTTGTACTCATTTACACAAATCAATACAGGGAATATTGCTCTGTAGGAATGTGAAGTAATTGTTTTTGTAAAAATACATACACAAAAACACACTCGCTTAGTTTTATAAAGACGATATAGATACTTTTTTTTTGTTACCGTTATGAAAGAAAAGAAGAAACATTGTATACTTCAAAAATTTAGTAGCCTAAAATTATAATTATATTTTTATAGGAATTTATTATTTATAATTTAAACAATTCCTCTTCTTCTTTTGTTATCTCCAAAAAATTTACCAAGAGTTCTGATCAAACAAAATCAAGATGTAGGCAATAACATTATAAAAAAACAACGCAAATAATGCAAAAATTTAATAGTCTAATTGCCTAATAGTCTAATTTTTAAAAATTTAAAAGTTAAAAGACTAATTGCAAAAAAAAAAAATAAGTAATCTACTCTATGGTTCTTGCCAGATCTTGTCCTCCTGACCAATACTCATCTACACACACCTGTCTTCGGCTGCCCTTCTCCATTCCAACAAGAGGTTGTCTTCCACATCTTGCAGCCAACATGAAATCTAGGTTCACCTTTGCTTCTCTTTCTACCCGGATGGAGGTGCTCCATCAACATTTTAAGAAATCTACCAAGCTCAATTCTTTGTACATGTCCCAGCTATCTTATTCTGGCACTCTTTTTGGTGGAAACAATATCACAGTGTTACATAGAGATTTATTCCTTCAAAGGTCTTCATTTGCCACCAGACCCCTTCATTTTTATAGCCTTGAATTCTTCTGAGGATCGAGGATTGAAGAGGAATCTAACATAGTCTTTCATCAGTAAAGACAAAAGTTCAGGCCTCGCTTCTATACATAACCACTGGTTGCAGAACCATACAGTACACCCTTATTTTGAGGACTTCGGATATATCCTGATTAAATAAATCGTTACTAATTGCTAATATGCATAGGTGATCCGTTATTTAATGATAAAACTACATACTTATTATAAGTTTAAAAAAAAGTTATATTTTTAAACAAAAATTGAATAAAAATAAATTCAAATGAGTGGTAATTAGATTGATTTTTTTCTCAAAAAATTAGATGGCTAAAAAAAACAATTAAAATTAATGGTACTATATGGTAGTAAAATTAATGCTATGGTGGATCATAGCATGTATTAAACAAAGTTTGTTGTTTGGTCCAGAAAGAAAAGCTGTACTCTATAAGGGTATTAGAGTAAGAAGAAATAAAAAAGAAAAGAGAGATAAAAAGTCAGGTATAAGAGATTAAAGTTTTATTCACAAAGTAAAACTATAAATAAATTTTCACTCTAATATCCAAGAATCCAAGTATTTCTTAATGGGAAATAAGTATATATTTTTTACTTGGCATTAGGAACAAGTAATTTTTAAACGATTAATGATGAATAATTAAAATGTTATGTAGTGAAAAAAATCCAACCAAAAAGCCTTAAATCTCTTCAACTAAAATAGGAAACAAAAATACCTCTCAACATTTTATCCATTTAGGCATCTTCCCACCTGAATAGGCAAAATATTGATGGGTATTTCGATTTCCTGTTTTAGTTTAGAGACTTAAGGTTTTTGGTTGGAATTTCCCAACCACAAATGTCTTAACATGTATAAAGTGTATCTTATGAGTTTTGGTGATTATTCCACAGATTGTCACTTCGAGTTGAGTTATAACAAGTTTTTCAACAAGTTACAATAAGTCTTAAATTTTCATTTGTTTCATTTTTAATATTTTCCAAAATACAAGTTATCGTGAACTTTAGTATGGAAAAGAGATTATAATCATGGGTAATGAGTAGATTTCGGTAGTCATTTCATCAACAAATAAAAGTTTCAACCAACATATATCATCTATACTTATGATATATACTTGTGGAAACGTTCATTTCTAGATGACATGAATACCGAAGTATATTCATTTTCCGTAGTAAAACTCATAAAAACTTGTATTATTGGAAAATATTAGAAATGAAACAAATGAAAATTTAAGACTTATTATAACTCCACTCAAAGCGACAACCCATGGAACAGATACCAATGCTATTGAATAATTCTAAGTAGTATTTTTTGTCTAAGAAGTAATTTTCCACGAAGTATTTGTATTCAGTGTAACTCAATCTTGACTGACCACCTCTGTCCATTAAGTCTTCCCAGTTACACTTCCGTAAACCTTAATCTTAATAAGAATCTTCAGAATGGCACCAACTTAATTTCTTACAAGAAGAAATGATTACCGAAATCTACTCATTGCCCGTGATTACATTTTTTTTTCCATACTAAAGCTCATGATAACTTGCATTGGTGGAAAATATTAAAAGGAATAAATAGTTAAATCTTGTAACTGTATTGTTAAGTTATTACGTTTATAATTGTGTTATACAACTATTAAGAGTAACAATAAAAACCCTAATTGAATTTAAAATATTCATTTAAATTAATGAAATAGTTTGGTAATTTTTGGTCCGACTATTTTAAGAGAGACAAAGAAAAAAAAATAAAGAGAGAGGGAATAAGAACAAGTAAAAAAGATAATCAATATTAATAAATAAAAATTCATAAATCGGTATTGGAAATGTATACAAAACTTAATATTCGCTGAAAATAACGCATAAAATAGAATACAAGTATTTAAGAAGAGAGTTAAAAACCAACACCCATAGAAAAATGAAAAGTCCAACATACCCATTACTTGAACTCTGCATATAGCACAAGTGTCACATTCAACATCCCAGCTCCACATAGCAACAGCATTCCACTTCTTTAGAGTAAACATTTTTTGGTTTTCTTCAACCCGATCCATAAATATTATATCCTAAATCACTAAAATCCCGATAGCCAAAGAATGACAGAATTCAAAAATTGAAGAAACCGCAATCTACCTTTCACCTACGAAGGAAGGTTATAATTAAAATCGATAACAATGATTACTGTATATCGATATTAATTTATAGAAACCTATTAAAAAGTATAGAAAATCAAAGATTAAAGGGTTAATTAATTAGTTTTTTATTTATAATAGTATTTATTTAAAGCCTGGCTTAACTAAAGCAGCATATTTGAAATATTTCGAAATATTTTTCATCTTTCATGACTGCCCAATGCAATATACAGATTTTAAGTTTCCGCCAATGGACTAGAGTTTGGCGCCTTAAAACTTAATGCTGATACTAAAAATGATCATAATAAGATTTAGGTATTATAGAAATAAACAGATTGATTCCATTGAGTGAGAGACCCTACAAAGGAATTAAATTAGACCGCAACAAGTTTATTTCTGATATACAATATAGAGGAGGAACATTAAACCTTAAATGTCGAGGTAAAACATTAGTTGATTCAGCTTCACAATCCCCATAGTAAGTACAACAGAACAAATATCTGCCAAAACGTGACTCGAACTGATCAGGAATTAGAGGTCTAGGGATTATACTAATTAACATTAGGGATTATACTAATTAACATGGTTGCCTAAAAAATTATTATTATTCCTTTGAATCATATTTGTGGAGCGGGATAAGTTCTGTGTGTAGAGCACTGATTAGTTGTGCTAAAGGTTCCAGGTTGAAATCCGGCTGTGATAGATATTATTATTTAATATTTCTGCAACTGTTTTATAATGTTGTGGTATCTGCCGACCTTCCTGGGGGTCTCCTTACTAAAAGTTTTACCCTTAATTTGGGGGGATCCTGGCGGTTGATCGTGACTGAAGAATGCAGTTAGATAACACCCTATATATCTGTCTGCATTCCGACCTATCTCCCAAGAACCATAAGGTTTCGGGTATCGTCGCCATCCAGATCATTTTAACTATCGCTTTTCTAGGATAGCATACATTTCTTACCTCTCAGACTCTATTTTTCCTAGAATCGTATTACCAGTTGTTCCTATTTGTCCAATCATAGGTTTAAGTATTTGCTAGTTCTAAGCGTTTGCCATAACTATATGACGTTTATTTAATACAGCAATCGAATATATAAGAACATTAATAAAGTTAAAATAGGAAAAAATTGAGACAAAATGACCAAATAATATAAAGACTTTAAAAGTAATGTAGTCTTGAAGTTAAACAATGGTGGCCTGATACTTAGGTAACTTGTATTGGTTGGATTTTTTAAAATTTCGCTTAAAAATTAAATTCCTTATAGAATTAACTTTTTATAATACAATAATAATAGTATTAAACTAAAACCTAAATTGTACTTGATTTTTTTAGTAATGTTTACAAAATAAATCTTGTGAAGGTTATTATACCTTACTGACAGGCCAACTACAATGGTTTAACAGTTTAATGATTTGAAATTATTAAGATTAGAAGAATTGTGTCTTTGTTGAGAATTTATTTATTTATTTAATTTGTTAAGACTTATATACAATGGCAGATGTATATATGTTAAGGTAAGGTTATACTCCTATAGCATGTATGCTAAATGTTTTCTATGTTTTGAAAGTTATATTGAACAGATTTGTTTTATGTTGGAATAAAGATAATATTTTATATTATTCCATACCATGTTTTGGTTCACTAATGTTTATCGTTAAATATTTGATAATTGTTTAAAATTAATTTCTAGCATATGTGTCATTTCTTTAGGTAATTGCTTACCTATTATTGTGAGTTAAACATTTATTTCTTGGAAGTATTTAAGTATGTTACATTCTTGAATACATATTTTTTCTAAAACTAATGTGTTTAATTCCAGTTTTTTACCCTAGCATTAAAAATGTAACTATTTCTGGAAATTCTTTTTTTACGTACAAACTTGTAGTAACTTATTGATAGAATGTTACAGGACCTATCTTGTTTATAAATTTGGAATGCCATTAATGAATATGATTAATCGGATTATTTCTTAAATAAATAAAAAAACATAATTACTGTTATAAAATTATTTAATCTGTCCACAAATTTTTATTATTTCGTTTGATTTAATTAAATTCTAATGATAAGCTAAATTAAGAGTGAAAAATGCTATTTTACTTGGGTTCTTGCTGTTAGAGGTAGATTTGGTCGTCTTCGGTTGCATCAAAGGAAATTTTTTTATATAAAAAATGCATATTAGGTTAGTTCTTTTTTTACTGTATTTCCATTACTTAACTTAATTTGTATTTGTCATCTTCACATTTACACTAGTACATTTTTAAATCATGAGGTAAACCTTTATTTTTGTTTCTTGTAATTTTCAGTTTACTTTTACTTAAATTTCCTTTTGAAATTCAATTGTGTATTTTTTTTTTAAAATTGAAATATCTATAATCAACTGTAGTTCTCATAATCCCCTCTAATCTGGCTTTAACAATATCTAATGTTATTATTGATGTTTATTGTTTAGCTAAAAATATTATCTGATAACTCTTGTCATATTTAGTGAGTTTTTAGAGTTCAGGCTTTAAGTATATTTCGTTACTTTTAACGTTTGTCCATAATGATAGATATATTACAGACCGAACATTACAAATTAATGAGGTCTTATTTTACTGTTCGTATTGTTTTTATTAGTCTTGGATTCTTTGAAATTACTTCTGTATTAATTTATTTGTTGTATCATCGAGAAATTCCACGTGGCTTAGAAATTCCATACCTTTTTATCTTGTTCCCAATATCTTTTATCTGTAGGACTTATGATGGTATTTATTATAAAGAATGTGGCACTGGTTTATTGAAGGTCTTGTTTAATTTTTATAAAAATATTTTTTAATAAACCGGACTTCACTCTTCATAATTAATATATTGGGAAAGAGAAAAAAACATTTTCAAGTCTTTATTTATTCTTGATTTCTACAGACCTTTCGACACTTATGTTGTCATTTCCAATTATTCTGATAAAAAAATTTTTGCATCAATTTTCATAGTGTATAACTTAAAAAGTTATAAGTCTTAAATTCTAATAAATGCCATTATTAATATTTAAAAAGTATTTATTAATAACATTTAATAACAGTTGATCATGGAGGACAGTGATCCCCAAGTAAATACTTTTTAAATATTAATAATGGGATTTATTAGAATTTATGACTTATAACTTTTCAAGTTATATACTATGAAAATTGATGCAAAATTTTTTTTATCAGAATAATTGAAAATGACAACATAAGTGTCGAAACGTCTGTAGGAATCAAGAATATATAAAGGTCTTTCTTAACTTAGGTGCATCTTATATAGATATAAGATAATAAGATTAGTATAGATAAGATATAAGTTTTATTTTTTTAAGTATTTGATCTAACAGTGTTGGTAGTTATAAGAATCTGATAATACATGTTTGTACTGTGTAGGTCAAATGAAGAAGATCCTAGAGGACACAAGTATTCCAGGATGGAGGATGATAACCTTCAGGATAAGGAGCGCTTTGCAAGTAGAGAAAATCACTGTGAAATAGAACGTCGCCGAAGGAATAAAATGACAGCTTATATAACTGAATTGTCGGATATGGTTCCTACTTGCAGCGCCCTTGCTAGGAAACCAGACAAGTTAACAATTCTTCGGATGGCAGTGGCCCATATGAAAGCTCTGAGAGGTACGGGCAATACTAGTTCTGACGGGACTTATAAACCTTCTTTTCTAACTGACCAAGAATTAAAACACCTCATTTTAGAAGCAGCTGATGGTTTTTTATTTGTAGTAACTTGTGATACAGGTCGGATCATTTATGTTTCTGATTCTGTTACTCCTGTTCTTAACCTATCCCACGGTGATTGGTATGGTTCTAGTATTTTCGAACATCTTCACCCAGAGGATATCGGAAAAGTCAGAGAACAATTATCTACGCAAGAACCTCAGAACTCAGGGCGAATCTTAGACCTAAAAACAGGAACAGTTAAGAAAGAAGGTCACCAGTCTTCATTGCGTTTATGTATGGGATCTAGAAGAGGTTTCATTTGTCGGATGAGAATAGGCAACGTCGGACCCGAAAGCCTGACTGCAGGGCATCTTAACCGTCTAAAGCAAAGAAACTCACTTGGCCCATCTAGGGATGGCAATAATTATGCCGTTGTTCATTGTACAGGTTATATTAAAAATTGGCCTCCGACTAGTCAGTTCGAAGCTCATCCTTTGTCAGCTGTTCAAATGGAAAGAGGCATGGAAGACGATGGTTCGCATTGCTGCCTTGTTGCTATTGGCAGGCTGCAAGTCACCTCTACTCCAAATACAAGTGATTTAAGTGGCTCCAATAGTAATGCTGAATTTATTTCACGGCATGCAGTTGATGGAAAATTCACATTTCTTGATCAAAGAGTAATTGCCATTCTAGGTTACACGCCTCCTGAACTACTCGGTAAATCTTGTTTCGATTTTATACATAACGAAGATCAAACGCATATGAAAGAATCATTCCAACAGGTGGTCAAATTAAAAGGGCAAGTCATGTCTGTAATGTTTCGATTTCAGATGAAGAATAGGGAGTGGATTTGGCTTCGAACTTCGGCATTTGCTTTCCTTAATCCTTTTTCAGATGAAGTCGAATATGTAGTTTGTACTAATTCACCTGCCAAATCACAAAGTACTGTTGAGCCGGAAACTACTGAAGCAATGAATTATCAGCCGGTTGTTGATCATAACAATATGCAGCGGTATTCTCATTTAACCCAACATATGCATACGGGAGACGCAAGAACCGGACAAGTGTATGGCTATGAAGCTACTCAGTCGCCTATCAATTATGTTTCACCTGCTCAGCAAGTCATACCGAGAATGACAAGGTCAGTCAGTCCCTCCGCAGCTCAGTCTGCGTGGGGTTTATGCCAGCCAGGGAGTGAGGCTTATCAGTACAGTGAAGTAAGTCCGTCGCGATCCCCATCAGGATCTACGTATACCCAGTTGGGCGGAAGAACAGCACCTCAAGCACCCTATCACAGTGCTCAGAACAATCCGTCTTTATGGGGAAGTTGGCAGGGTCAGTCGCAGGTCGATGATCAGAGTTCCAATTCAGGTAGTCATAGTATTCCTAACAATAATCAACCCAATCAACCTCATGAACTGTCGGATATGATGATGCATATCCTTGACCAAGGAGGAGCTACGACGTTTGGTGACCTGAATATGTTTAACGAATAACACTTCGGTTGCCCTTTTCCTAATTTAAATATACACTAGCTAGGTCTATTAACGTTTATGATAATTTCGGAATATTTTTAGTGATAAGAAAAGTTTTAATTCCGTCACAAAATTATTTTTATATTTATCTAGATTATTGAAATGTGTTTTTGTTTTTACTTAACATTCCTTAATTGTAAGGTACATATCATTAGTAAAGTTTTTATATTTTCTGAGCATATTATTTTTTTTCTAAAATTGTTATTATTTTATAATAACAGATATATAATAATAATAACAGATAGTACAAGTACCAAACTACTGAAAGAGGCTATCTCAGCTGTTAATAATTTTTTTTTTTATTTAGCCATGCAAATATATAAAGCAACATGATTATTGTTAAAAGTGGTGATATGAAAACAAATTCAATTTCCTATTAATCCATCTGAAAATTGTCTTCGATTTCTATTCTTACATTTTAATAACATTTAATTGCGTCTACTGTTGAAGTTTTTGGGTTACAAACATAAGTTCGGACTGGGTTCAGAATTGCTTGAAAAATTAAAACAATATGGTACTCTTTTGGTTTCCGCGGCCACTATTATTACAAAAGACTTTGTTGATTTCTTCTGGTTTAGACCATGTTGACTTCTTCAGGGCTGAAATGAGAAACAAGAAGTCAGCAGCATAACTGGCGAAAAATTTATCAATGTATCTATGGTGTATTGAAAACTTAAGGAAATTAGTATTATTCAATGAGATATATTTAATATGCTTATTTTTATATAGTAGCTACTTATCTTATTTTAATATATTATATGTTGTTATATAAATCATTAAAAAAAATATTTGATGGACCACAAATGCAGAGTGATGACATAATTATAGTCAGGAACACACTTCAAAGTCACCTTCATAAGTTGCGCAAAAATGTTCACCCTTAGACGCCCTTCAGACCCACCTGAGCTTGTGCTCAATGGCAGCAACCTCCCATGGAATAAAGCACTTTCTTCTTTGTCTTACCTGGAACCAGCATATCAACACCAAATAACACAGGCCTACACACGATTAGCTCTACTTTATCTGATAATAAATAGAAAATCTAGATTAAAACCAGAAACAGCCTTATTAATTTATAAAACCATTCTTAGACCTCTACTGATGTACGGTTGTGAAGTGTGGGGTGCAGTGTCAACAAACTAGAGACGATTAAAGAATTTATTAAAAAGCGTTACATAAGATTTAAGACCGGATTACCAGCAGTCAAAGGAGCTGTAGCATTCAACATAGGCAAACCTATTTCATCCCCAAGACTAAAACCGAGACTCTTGAAAGATATCCTGATGTGAACTCTATTACTTTGCTCACCAATCGTTTTAACAAATTGTAATATATTCCTGTTTCCTTATAGTTTTCCATTTTATAGTACTATAGTTCTGTTTTTTATAACATTACAATTATTTTATATGAAAAAAAACTATTATGTATTTATAACTTCTCTTTTAAATAATCTGATAACGTACAGTTAGGGGTGTCTCTTGCATGAGACGAAACCCACACTTTTACATTTTGTTAAAGTTTTAAAAATCATTATTTAAAAAACCCATGTAAGGCTAGGAATAGCCGATCTGGAAAATAAAGGATATAAAAAAGACCATAAATGAATTTTTCTTTGTGGTAAGATATGTTTTATATAAAAATAATGGTTGTGAAACCGTGTTTACATGTTAAAAAGTATAGATAGATCATTTCAAAAATGATCTGTCTTTTTTTTTTCCATTTTTTAAGTTCCAAATCGGGTTTTTCATATTTTAGTTTATTTTGTCTATTTAATTTAATAAATCATAGAATCTCATTTTATTCCTTAATGTATTATTAGTTCAACAATTTTAGTATTCATTCATTTAATAATGAATATTAATATGTAATTTTAGTTAGGTCGTGTTTATTTTATTTTAAATATTAATGTTTGTATGATTCCATTCCAACTTTTATGTCCAAATCGGGTTATTGCATCATGCCTTAATTATTGTGATTTTGTATTAGTTTTTAAGTAAGGATTTGTTTTAGTTTATGACTACTGTGCTTTAATATTTTGAGGATCCAGATATATTTGTATACCTTAAGTGTCAGACCAAAGCAGGTAGGTGATTTATTATCAACATATGTTAAAGTATACAGGGGTTTCTATAGATTTCTATATGGATTTTACATCTGTCTAATGTAAGATATCTAGACTAATCACATAATTATTTAGATAGCAAATAAAAGTGATAACTTAAAATAACGATTAACTTATCATTAATTTGTGAGTAATAATTCAAAATTTTAATTTTTTCTCAGTTAATTCACTGATTAAAAATTCTACTACTGAAAAAGATACTTTTAACAAAATTAGTGTTTTTTCCCAGTTACAAGGCTATGTTTCATGTTTCACAAATATGATATTTGTTGAGCATATACAAAAATCTTATCCTAAAATATACATTAATTATATGTAAATCTATGAATAATAAATATCTGTGTTCTTTATTCCGATTATTTTTATTTTATTTAGTTTTTTGTTATGGAACAGGTATTATAGCTATGGCTTATAATTATCATTGAATATTTAAATCTTTGGTTTACATTGTATTGCAAGAGTGAAAAAATGTTTCGTTCTTTGAATATCTGCTTTTGTATGTTTCTTTATTTTCTGTTGATATATATTGTATATTTATGCCTAGTGCTAATTATTTTAAGAAATAATTTAAATATATTTACATAGACCAAAAAGATTTTTAAAAGTATATAGATTTAATCTATTGATAAAGATGAAAATTATATTTGAAATATTTATGTATCATTGTTATTTTATTAAAAAATAAAAATAAATGAAATATGTTAATTTTTCTTACGTTTTATTCTTTTGAATAATTGTTTTCATTTTGAATTAACCAATAAATGTAGTTGGTTTGACCGATTATATTAAACTTTTGTTTTCTAGATTGTGCAACTTGAACAGTTATAATTTTTAATTTTTTTAAATTAAAGAACAACCTAAAACATTGCAGTTGTTTCAACCAATTTCATTTCATGTATATTTGATTTTGGTTTTTTTTAATATCTTCCTGTTAAAATACTATTAAGTATACACGGTTCCACGTTGGAAACTATTTTTTAACATCTATGTGACACTTAGCTCATTTTATCCGACTTTCGGGCAGATGTTGTTTCTTCTGTTGAAAAATGGAATGATAAAAATAGACTCATTAATTTAAAACATTTAATAATAATTTCAGTGTTTTGAAAGTTAAAATGTTTATATATCTTCTCTCTGGTCAGTTAACCATCTCACTGTGTTGGTATACTTCTTTTTTATTATTAATAACAATGAATTACTTATATACATTATTATAAACTAGGTACATTGAATGTACATTATTGGTATTTATATGCTTATAAACATTTAGAATATGCATAAATAATAAATTATAAAACTTAAACTATTCTAAGTATATTTCTTTAAATTAACGTAAATCACACTTTTTCTCTATAACATTGCAAATAACTGTAATTTATTGCACTTTTTAGTTAATGAAATTAACCAATAAACTGACAATTAATCTTTGCAGTAAACTACAGTTCTATTCTACAAATCATAAATAAATTCTAATTAAAAAATTTCTTTGGCTATATTTCATAATCATAGAATATTCTATAGAGTTTTACTTAAACAGAAACACTACTTCATGTAAAGTTTTTATACTAATCAAATAAGGATTTTAGGTGCATCTCAACAAGTGATCTATTGATATCTAATTATTGCAGCTGTTTTTTAAAAATGTTTTATTTTGGTACTTTTATTATTTTATTTTGTGATTCTTAAATATGCAATGATATCAAATTATAAGTAGATTACCATTTCTGATATTTCAATCCCTTATTTTGTTATACAAAAATTAATACAGTATTTAAAACTGCGAATGCACTAAATTTTAAGTTATGGTTTTACTTCAGTAATTAGCATTGTTATCTATTATAAGATTGTAATTTCAGAGATTAATGTAGTTGTTTTTTTTTCTTACAATACATTAGACAAACGGAATTAGTTTTATTTAGTAGAAACTAACCACATTCTCCGAAATACTTAAGGTAATGTAATTTAATATAACTATACAGTTATTCCAGTATTAGATTTGACTTAATAGTTAACTCTTAGAAATGAAATCGCTACAAGTCATTGGCAATAAAAATATAATTATAACGGTTAAGGGAATTTAAGATCATGAGTAATAATAGTTCCTATAATTCTGTGTACAGTACAATAAATCCCCAATTAATGTTCATAATTAATTATAAATGCTTTTAAGAAAAATAAAAAAAGAAAATACAAATAATACCCAAATAACCTCCCTCTATTTTCAGTTCTCTACGATGAAAAATATTACATATTAAGCATAATAATAATATTAGCCTATTATTTTACTATTAATTTTATTTATATATAGGTTATAAAGAAGAGAACTGAAGAGAGGGAATTTGTCTTAAAAAATTGCCCGATAATCAAATGATTTATTAAAGTATAAATATATGCAAGATTTTTTTTTCGCTATCCTAGACATCACCAAGTATGGATTTTTTTTTAATTTAAGAAATAATTATGTAAAAGTAGTAAATTAAATGGTAAATTTTTTGGACTTAATAGCTCCTGCCCAAAACATAATAGTTTCCAGAAAATGGACTTAATGTTGATAATAGTGTTGGGCTGGGTATGGGTCTCCTAAATTCATAATGATTACTTGTAAGTAATAAATTATTTCAAGTTTGCTGGTTGTGATTTGTTAAAAAAAGAATATTTTTTACAACTTATTTATAGCTGCCAAATCAGTAATAAAAAATCACTGTGTTTTTAATGTAAAATCTTGCCGAAGTTAATTATTATTTAGACTTTTTATTTTTTTTTTTTAGCTTTTAGAATGGTTTATCAAACTTGCAGTTCATATTCATACTATGGAATTATCAAAGATTATAATATAAAAATAAAGAAAATTGAGAATAGAATTCTGCATAAATAAATGGTAGATTCTGATCTCGATGAGATTAGTGTTATTAGTTTCATTTTAGTTATTTTGTATATAAATAGTAAAAAGTAGCTTTTTGCGAAAAATTATTTTGTATAATTATATCAATAATTTGTTTATTATGATACTTTTTTTTTTGCTTTTATAAATGAATTTTTGGCCAAACACCACTTTTAAAGTGGTTTACTTCACATAAAGCCATATCTGATTAAAATTATCACAAAATAAAATGATGAATGATATGAAAATAAAGACATTTTAACTAGCAGCTGCAAAATACTCTATCAGTTCTAAAGTTATTCTATTTAATAGCTATGACAGTGAAGCTAGTCTAATATTTCTATTTTATAAACTTACTACTGCTAAAAATAAATTTCTTCATTAAAAAAGAAACTTAAATTTATGAACAATTAAAAGTCTGTTGATGAAAACTTAAAAAAAATAAAACATAAGTAATAAAGAAAAAACAAACTAATGGAATAAGTTTGACACAGTGCATTGCAAAAATATGAAATTTCTCTTGGTAAAAATAGATGTGCACAAGGTAAATGTGTACAAATATTTTCCTCGGAAAATATGAAAATATATAACTGTTTTCACAATTCCTTGTATCCATAAAGTTTTTACAAAAACATTCATAACACAATGCCATGATAATGTATTTTTCAGTTTTTAAAATATAGCAGTACTAAATAATATGAACTTTTGGCATTATATATTTAATCAAACTTATAAGGGCTGCATTGCTTTAAATTCTGATTTTATTGATAACATTTTATTTCCATGTTGATATGATAATTGATTCATCGTTTAAACCATTTACTTGAATTGACAATTAGCAGTTAATTTAAATAGCAAAAGCTATTTATTTTTAGTTATTTAAATTATAGGAATCTAGGAATCTAAATGGTTTATAAAGATTGTTTCTGTACAATTTATGAACTTAAAATATTTTTTTTTCCTTTTTTTAAACTGGATTTATTGTAAATTTCATCTTCGAGAAAAAAAATCTGCTTCCAGTCAATTATTTTATTGTTTTATAAAACAAAACGTTTCGACACTATGGTGTCATTTTCAATTATTATTATTAGAACATAATTAGTTATATTTATACTAAAGTCTAATGACTAATAGAAATAAGAAAAAAGATCAGATGATTCAAAGATCAAGGTTTGGTTTTTGTGTAATGCAATATAATTTTGACTATGGAGGACTAGAGATCTCCTTAAAAATTATTTTTAAAAGTATTGACTTTCCAGGTATTTGTACTTATAGTATGTTATCTTTTTGGACATTTATGTAAAAAAATTTTTATATTATTGTAATTATTGTTATTTTATTTAAAGTTAAGGAATGCAGAAAAAGAAATAATTGAAAATGACACCATAGTGTCGAAACGTTTTGTTTTTATAAAACAATAAAATAATTGACGGGAAGCAGATTTTTTTTCTCGAAGAAGAACTTAAAACATTAAAAAAATCAGCAATGTTAAATTCTTAAAATAAGATATCAAAATAATCAGATTATCAAATAATCGACTATTATTTTAAATTATGTTTAATTTTAAGCCATTCAAAAATTCAAATGAAAAAATTGAAAATTCAAGTTCATATAAAATAAATTGAAAGTCATATCCGCTTAAATAACTAAAGGGGACATATAAATGGTTAGATTTATTTTTTTAATATTTCACCTTTTACCGACATAGAACTTATTTATGTAGTTTCTAAATAACTCTCTGTATCAACTAAACAATTAAAATCAATATTATAAAATAACATTGTTAACTAAATATTATTAAGTAGCCAAACTGAAAATTTGAAGTAAGAACCTCAAAACAAGAAAAAAAATTCCTATGGAGGTGTGTCTGCAAACACTTTGTTTAGGAGGTATTCACACCTAAATATTTTCATTGTTATGAATTATTTATGCGTAGGAAATAAATAAAACTTATTTTATTTAAAACTTATTTGTTCCAACTACTTCATTCATTAAATGTAAACAACTTAATAATTTATAACAATGAAAATCTTTAGGTGTGAATATCTACTAAACAAAGTTTTTGCAGACATACCTCCATAGGAATTTTTTTTCTTGTTTTTAGGTCCTTATTAAAATTTTCAGTTTGGCTACTTAACCCTGAAGAAACACCCTGTATAATATAATATTAAAATAATTTTATATATTATATATAATTTTATAATATACACTTATATATATATATATATATATATATATATATTATATTATTTTATAATATATTAATTAAAATCAAATTTATTATGAGCACTGAATCATGGTTGATGAATATACCATACAAACTTCCTTAATCTCTTATTTCCAATTGTTCACATTATTTAGAAATTTGTTTTAAAAATTTAATAATAAAAAATAATTTATTAAATTGAGAAAATAAAATATTTTAAAATATCAAGAACAATATCCTCAGCTCTCATTAAAACAAAAAACAGACTAATTAAATAATTTGTTCCTCCATTATACAACCTATTCATATCCAAAGCCAATCAATATTGTTCCACTTACAGTCTTATGAGTATTTATGAGTAACATAAAGTCAACATTAAAAATTATTTCAAAACGTCTCATGTTTAACAGCACTTTCAACAATCGAATATACATACACAAGCTCTCTCCCGTATTATATAAGTTATGTAACCGCTAATTTTCATGTACTGTACATAATCACTATTTACAAGATTTAGCAATGACTAGATGCCTCCGCGAGCCGTAACCTGTCAATTTGTTCTTGAGTTTCTCTGACCCTGGCTTCGACTTGGAGTCGCTCTTTACGCAGTTGAGCCACCTTCTCCTTTAGTGATGTGTTTTCATCTAAACAATTATAGAATATAATGCTTAAATAATTAATCAATTAATGTCAATTATATTGATGTTTAAAAAAATAAATAAAAAATCAAAGAGCTAATTGTATCATCAGACCAAGCAACTTCAATATTCTTGAACAATTTTTAGTTAATCTTATAAATATGGAAAAGAAAATGGTCTGGGAAAAAAATTAATCCCTGAAATAGCGATAAATTATTTATTAGAAATTGGAAGTTTCGACTCACATTGCAGACCTTCACCAGGGATAGACAGCAACAAAAATATTGAAAACTGAAATAATTAGAATAGGAAAAAAATATATATAAAAATGAAGGGAGCAGCTATAAAGTGCTGATTTGCTGTTAATCCAGCTGTGGTAGATGGTTTATTTAATCTGTTAACATACAGAGATGAATCCTTAGGAATCTGGAGACCCTCCTCTAATTATATCTTTATATACCTCTCAAGGGCTCACTCAGCCTCTATTAAGTGGGTATCTAAAATAGAGGGAAAAACCTGGTGGCTGAGCATGAATTCGAACAAATCACCTCTCTCCATTGTTCTAGAAACAGTACAACCTCTACCATGTAATAAACTCAAGACTTTTCATTCATCATAGTGATACATTTTTTTTTTTTTTTTATGTAGATATACTATTGAAATGAGCAAGATACAAAAGTACAAAGAAAATTTTAAACAAAAAGTTTAAATCATATATTTCCTTAAACATTGATATACTATAATTTAAATTATTTCTATTCTTGTATCTTGTCTACTCCAATAGTTTTGTTTTTACATATTATTTTTCTATTCCAATAATTTCAGTTTTGAGATTTATAAAATAATTTTTGTAGAAAATTACCTGAAATGTGGGTTGAAACGTTGGTTTCTATTAAATAGTTAATCACTATTAATTCATTTTTTCACCTCCACCCAGACCATTTTCTTTCCATCAAAAAGTTTGTTTTTGCTTATAAGGAAAGTTTAAAAAAATATTTAGAATATAATAAAAAGTATAAGTAATACAGTGGTTAACATACCTCTCAATACTTCAGTCGGTAAGTCGGGAACTTCATAATGTTTTTCCGAAGACTTCCTTAAAGATTTCTGAAGTTTGTCGAACGTTGAACTGCATACGTACACCTTCCTTTTTACCGGTTCACTCTGTGGGCAATACTTCGCGTTAGCATCCACCTGATTCCCGAGGTCAAATGACTTGAACGAATTTAAAGGCGTCTTCACGGTCTCTTCATTCCCATTATGAATTTCAGCGATCGTTCGTCTTCCGTGCCAGCTTGAACTGAAATCTTTGGCCTTATTGTTTCTATTTATTTCACCTATTTTGTTAGCTGTCTTATAACTACGACATGGAGATTCATTGTCTCTTATAATATCAATACCTTTCGAAGCTAAGGACCCCCTGTTATAATTCATCATCGCATTTTGATTAATTGGGATAGTATTTTCATTGCTATATAAATTGTATCTATAGTTATCTTTGTATAAATTGTCATTTGGATCAGGCAAAGTATTCATTGGTATCGGAATGGGATTATTGACATAGTCGTTTTCATGGCTCATGTTGTTAGTTTCTGCCGCATTGAATATCGATAAAGCACAGCCATTGAATGCATTAATTTTATTCGATTCCTTCTTCTTTAATTTGAGAGAATCATTGAGTTTATCAGCTTTTTTCAATCCAGAATTATTTCTAATAATAATTTTCTCCAATGTCTTGGAAATTGTTTTGAAAATACCTTCTTCGTTTTCTATCTTTGGAACAGAGTTGTTGTTGATAGTCTCTTGTAGCAAGTCAATCTGCGAGTTTATTTCGGCTTCGTTGGGAATCCTGTGGAAAGGAAATACATGAGGAGGAGGTCTCGGTGCTGGGAAAATGGCGGAACGAGTACTTAGAGTGGGGGAAAGATAGTCCGGTTGTGATCTACCATGAAAATCTTCAAAAATATGTTCGGCTTCTTGAATTAGTTTTCTGTATCTCATATCTCCTTCTCTGTCAAGCTCAGTTTCTTCTCTTCCGAAAGATCTAGTCGGGACAACTGGAGGGTTAACTGGACAGGCAGTGAGGGAATTAGACCTCTTTTTTATCGTGGCAGTTTCCTGAGTTTCAGTTATTTTTTCATCAACGTGCGATCTTCTTTCGACAATATTACTGTTCGAACTAATCAATTTAGAAACATGCGGGTTTTTCAAATATTTCCCATTGTATTCTGTCCCGTTCCTCCTTAAAGAAACCGGAGTCCCATCGGCACTTCTTGTCCCACTCCTTTGGTTCTGTATCAGTCGTTCCATTAAAACTCTATTGAGATTCAGATGTCTACCTGGTTCTGAGATTTTTCTTTCGATCTCGGTGATCTGAGGTGGTTTGAACGTTCTCATTGGAACAGGAGGAGGATCTTTCGGGAGAGATTCGACTGACTTTCGGCTATCTTTGGAAGACTGACGTTTCCTTCTGTACCGCTTCGGTGTAACATCGGAATTCAGGTCTTCACTTCTTCTCGAACTGCTTCTTCTCATTCTTCTATTACAAAGGCTAGAGCCCCTCGAAGAATGAGTGCTACCTTCCGCCCTTTGGCGTCGTAATCTAGAGCACTGCCTCTTGCACATTTCAGGGGTATGGTTTGCACTACTCACAAAAGTACAATGGCCTCTGTTAATGAACTTGCCTGAAACAATAATTAAAAAGATTTCATTAATGCATAGTGAAAATGAAATGCCATTATTAATCACCATACTGGGACATGCTAACATTTAAGGAGTGTTACAAATAAAGCTTCCCAAATGAAGGAACATGTTGCTTTCATAATTACTTTTTTAATATTATCTTAAAAGATTAATATTTTTGATAGTTGTGATTTAGCCATTCTCAATGAAACACACTTCCTTATCTCATCTTACCTCTTCTTATCACTTATCTCATTTAAGTTATTTGTTTGAGAGCTATTTTAATGTTTTTTTATATTGCTTTTTATTCCTTTTGTCTTGTAAATTTTCCTTTTTATATTGTTAATTTAAATTTCTGTATTGTTTATAAAATTTAATTTTGTGTTTTTGTCTTATTCCTTTTGTTATTACCTACTTAAAATGAACAGAATTACACTTTGGGCATAGCCAGCTGTCTTTAAAAGAAGAAGCTGTACACTACTCCAAGAAGCTCAGAATAATTCCAAAGATGAAATTATGTGAAAAAGATCATCAAATGGATTTTGACAAGGATAGATACAGAGATTTTTTCGTCAAAAGTGTGGAGAAAACATTTATATAAGAACCAAAAGCATTTAATCTCCTTTCCCTAATTGCTGTTTTTAAGTCCTCAAGACCTCCTACAGTTCTTTGTTTTTTTAGACCACTATTTGAAAACGGCTAGAAAGTCTAAAATTAGCATTTTATTATTACATTTTCTATATTTCAATTTCCATTAATATGAATAAGAAGGCAGGTGTTATCAGTATCAGAATTAACAGGGTTTAAGTTACGATCAATGGTGGATAACAGTTCCTGGAGACCAGCTAAATCACAAGTACCATTTTTTTCATTTATGGTAAGCAAACAGCAAGGCATTAAAAAATTATATAAAAACCGGCACACCAAGACAATCAATTGAAGAATTGAAAAAGTTGTGAAACTAATGAATATTACTTAAAACAGGAATTGATGATAAAAAAAGGAGAGCTTTAAAAATACAAATCTACATCTCTTACAACGGATAAATATAAAACAATATATATTTGTATGTATAGCCTACAATCCTATTTTTTGCATTAGAATATGGAAATGAAGGAAAGGTAAAAAAAGGAAAAGAGAAGAAAGTATTTCTGAAAAATGTACGCATCAAAGAAGACATGTTTTTAATACAACAATCATCCAGTGCCATGCTGATCGAATACCTGGTAATTCAGAATCAGAGTTTGTTAACTCTGCAATTGAGCCTGTGTCAATAAAATCAAGATCATCCTGTCGTTCGCTTTCTTGGCGACTTGAATTATCTGCACAAAATTATAATCGAGCGTCTGATAACAAAAAAAATTATGTAATTAAAATTATAAATATATAATATCTTTTACTATACCATTATAATCAGGTTGGTCTTCGCAATCAGTGGGATCGCTGTCACTTAAAATATCTGTTTCTTTTTCATAAACGTAACTCTCATCGTATTTCCCGAGCATTTCATTGAGTGTGACATCGTCATCGGAGAAATCACTCGTGTTCCCATGGTGGTTGTCATCTGAGCCTGAGCTTCGTGCGGATGTGGAGGATGAAGATGTTGTCGGTCGTATATGATGGCATGGTCGATTCGGCTGGGGAGAGCATGTTGTTACTGTGTGCATCACCCTTCTCCCATTTATTAAACTAAATTACAAATACAAATAGAAACATTAATAAAACATAGCATAAAATAAAATATATTCTACAAGTACATAACAGTTTTCAGTAATTTTATTGGAAATTCAAATCATTACTATTTTATATCAAAGACTCTATTATATCTCCAGCCATGATGAACTAGTGGTTAAGTCGATTTTGTCCAAAGTGTGATGATTGTACTGAAGGAAGCGAAATTGTCTCATTTTCGTAATCTTTGGAATGAAATGTATTAAATAAACAACTCCATTTCAATCCAAAGCCTTACTTCCAAAATTCCAGTTGTAAAAATAAAAAGTAATTTATTCCTCTGTTACAATTTTATGAAGTACAATAAAAAAACTTCAGAAACTATCAGGCGGAGAGAAAGGTGTGTGAAATTAAACCAAAAACGTTTTTAAAAAATTTCTTTTGGCTGTTGTAAATTGTATGCGCAATAAACAACAGGAAGGTGATTGGAAAAGAATATACAATAAACTAAAGTATAGAGATAAAAATGGAATTATTCCTTGTTAGTCTAGACATTAATAAGATAAAATTATAATTATGTTTTCAATTTTTTTAAAGGAAAAAATGAATCATCAACTTACGGGCTTGCGATGTATGTTCCTGAATTCCTCAATAAATTTAAATTTTTAACTTCTTCAGGAATTGTCGGCGGTGGCCTTTCTTTACAACCAGTCGACGAAAGCGTCGAGCTGCTTCCGACGGTCGAAGAAGTTTCTCCTTGGGAATTGTAGGCTTTGCTTTTTTCCGCACCCAACCAAGGATTAGTGCGGATCCGGTTTCTCTGTCGAGGGGAAGCAGATAAGAACGGTGAGCTGCACTGAAGGTTTGGGCCTGTTGTGTGGGTGGATGAAGAACCTTCGGAATCCCGTGAGGAAATCTCGGTGAAGAAATTTTGATGCTGACTGTCATCGTACGATTCAGTTCTTCTGTGGAATGTAGGTACTTCACAGGTAATCACTTTCCTTTGTAACTGAAATGAAGCATAATTGAATTTCCAATGTAGCCTATCTATAATAACCATTGTCTCGTTTTATTTCATAAAAATTAAATGATAGTATTTAAACTTAAACCTATTATAAATTCTAAATCTTTAAGATAAAATTAAAATTAAGATAGATAAAATCTATTCTATCCAACTTAATATATAAAATATAAGGAATTAATATGTGACATAATAACATGACATAAAGTAAATATCCCAGTAAGTTAGTATAAAATAGTTTGAAATAAGACTCATTGATAATGAACTATTTGCGATTCGTAAAATTAAATATTGAAATAGATGTTAATTAAATAACATAAAAGCCAAAATATAAAAATCATGTAGAAGATATGAATGCATATACATTTTCCCATCACAAAAAACAAAAATTTGTTCCAACAAATATGCCCAGCATTAAAAAAAAATTCTTTTAGAATATTGTAGAATGTAGTTAGAAATACTAAAACGAGGCTTATAGGCCAGAAATAGATATACAAAAGCAGTAATAAATATGAAATTAATGTTACTGAATAAGATAAAGTCTCAAAGTCTTGAAGGGCCCAGAAGAATAATTGAAGAAAGTGTACAGGGCACAAGACACAAGCTGCGATGGATGGATGAGGGTCAGTGAGGACTTCAGGAGCCTGCTAAATGTTGGGAACTGGAAGGCTGCTACACTGGACAGGGGGGACTGGTTGATCATATCGAGGAGGCCCAAGGCTCATAGATGGGCTGTACTGCCATGAAAGAAGAAAAAGAATAAGATAATGACAAATTAATTGATAAATCTTACTTTTGGAGTAATAATTCTTGGTTGAGGAGTTGCTTTGGTAACCCTATCGGCAATATCTTCTTCTGTTGAAGAGCCTGGAAGACCATCTTGTCTTCTTCTTTTGGTTTCTTCCCTCCTTCTCCGACCTGGGGTACTTCTACCCTCTGGTCCCGCTCCTCCGCTAACCGCTGTATTCCCCGTGGCCTTAAATAGTGCAATGCAATAAGTGAGTCTTTATTTAACATTACAAAATACTAATATAACTTTAATAATTTAAAATAATATTTCATTATTCTCAGCCCTGATGATGGCCTAAATGTTGGCAAAAATAAAATAAGTTATACTTATGTGTATAATATTTATAGTCTGTATCCCTGGCCATTTTAAATATAAAATATATATCCTGACGACTATTTTCACACAGTGATATGATACAATTTTTTTTTGTTTAACTTAAAGCATTAGTTGTACGATACCTGAACGTAATGTTTTCCTGTCCTAAGGTTGATGTAATACTCCGGAGGAACTGAAGCTCCTGGTGAAGTCCCGTCAGTTGAATAACCCGTCGAGTAGGCTGATTCGGGAGAAGAAAGGTGGACACCGTTTACTTCAGTTTTACCAACACTATACGTTGAGTTATCTTTTGGTACTGTGTGCTTAACTTCATTACTCTTTTCATCCTTAAAAATAATAGATAAATAATATATTTTTAACTTTTTGCAAAATTTATACAAGTCTCATAATAAAATATTATTTTAAAATGCAGTATCATTAGATTATATATATTTATTAACAGCATATAGTTTTATTAAAATGTTTTGCCTAGCTATACACTTCTCACATACAAACATTAGACATCCCTGGTAAAAGTTTAGAATCTCCAAATGACTAATCCATTTTAAATTTAATGTTAACTTATTTCACTGAGAAAAAAAATGTTCATAAGCAACTTCATGATTCAAAAAAGACTCGAAGAGATTTAATCACTTCTATTATAAATTTTCAAGTAAAAAGTGAGTATGAATTTTTTCCATGAAACAATTTTCTTTAATGGAATAGGAAATTGCATGAAGTTTTTATAAATATTGCTTATAGCAAATATAAATATTGAAGATGTACAAAATATTGACAATTTACAGGGATCCCTTATTTAAAGATTTCTGTAGAAAAAAACAACAAAATTATCCATATTGGATATTGGATTCTAAGGATGTAACTGAATTATGAATGTAGAAAACCTATGTAAAATTCTACCTAATAATTTTAATCAGTTTTAAAATTATTAAAATATTAGGATATTCAAAATACATCAAAATTACAGAAAAACTATTAACGTAATAATTTCTCTATTAAGTAATAAATCCTATATATTTTTTTAATAGAATAGATACACATTAAAAACATTATTTGTTTCAAAAAAAGATTTTGCTTTGTTTTCATTTACAAACATTAGCACAATGTTGAGAGTGTTGATACAGTAAGTTTTTTTAAGTGTATTTATTATTTATGTTTATTACTAAGTTATTGGCAGCATAAAATTATGAGTGAGTTAAAAAGGTATTTCTAAGCTTAAACAAGATTCTAACAGAATTAAGAATATTTAAATATAATTATATATATATTTGTACTCCCTTTGCAAGTGGTGTCTCGGAATCCTTTAAATCCATTGGCTGTCCTAGTTCAATATATATCAAAGTATCAACTTCGAATAAAAGCTTTTACAACAACAGGTGCGTAAGCAGTGCAGGCAACCTCACTGCCACTTTGCAATTGACATTACTGCATTAACTAATTAAATTATTATCCACAATAACATTAAACATTGTAACAATGATCAAATACTGCTTACAATTAAGATTCAATTAGACAATATTCAAAAAGCCCTAAAGCATTTATTTCGATAAATATGTGTCGTTATTTCAGTGCATTGGTTTAGGAATGTGAAATGATTTCTGACAAGAAGCAATTGATTGACAGAAACAGCCTTCCTTAAATGGTTCCATAAAAGGAGAATTTCTCAAACAATTAATGTGTATCATGTCGATTTGCAGGCGTACTATAAGTAAAGACATGTGATTACTTGCTTAATTTTTCGCACTCATTTACTCAAAGTGAAATACTTAGAGCTACTTTAGTGGTGATTATAATCACACGAAGCTTTGCAAATTACACATATATTTAGAATAGAAACAACAAACAAATAACTTAAAAGTCAATGAAAACATCAAATGAGTTTTGTATTATGCAAAATACCATTTAATTGTAACCTTCATAATTAGGATAAACACTGCTTTACCTATTGAAAAAAGTATGAATAATTAGTTTACAAAATCTTGTGATAAATTTTAAACATTTAAGTTATTATCTAATATTTATTACATATATATATTATATGTAGCATAAATTTATTGCTTTTTTTTTTCTTTTGTAATGAAAGCACGTTATGTGTATAGTCTAAATGATATGTCAACATCAAAAGGGGATAATTCAATATTCATAAATTGACTTTTTTCATAAATTCACATTTTTTGCTGGTTTAGTCGAGCAGTGTACTGTATTATGTTCTTGGAACTTCAGATTCAGAACCAGACTAAAACCATGAGAAATAAGAAGTTAAAGTGTTGAGTTAGACAAAATTGCTTGACTAAACTAGTGAAAAACCTGGAGAAGTAGATTTTCGAAATTTCTTAGTTATCCGGTTTTGAATCTGAACGCCTCATATATGATATATGTAATTTTTAATTTCTTAAATTTTAAATAAATAAAGAAATTTAATAAAATTTTCAACAAAGCTATAGAACATAACATTAGAACATAGCGAGCCCTTATAAAAATATTTTATAACCCTTATTAATAATAGTTGTTAACTTTTATTAACATATATTTTTTAAGAGCAGATGGTGAGTAGGAAGCTGCTATAAATCTTTAGGTTCTGGAACTAAGATTGACTGTAGCAGATAAACTATATTTTATATTTTGAGCAATGAATCGACCCTGTGGAGTTGAGAGACTATGCCAGGGCTCACCCAGCATCTTTGGCACGTTCTTTGCCAAAAATAAAAAGAATTTGTTTCCAATTAATAATTATCTTTCAAGAAAGAAAACTCATTTGATGTTTAAATGATCATTACTCACAGATATGGCCAATTGTGGCGCCTCGAGTCCTTTTGATTTGTTTTTAGAGCGTGACTGTTTCTTGCGGGCTCGCACAATGTGCGCTTCCATCCAGGAGCGGATCCTCGTCCCGAACATCCCTTCTTATCCCCCTGACCCCATGCAAACTCACAATGCCTGCAGATCAGCTCCCATTCTATGATCACAATTATTTTTTTCTTCTTGACAGTTTTTTTGATGATTCTCTATACAACTTCCATCAGGCTATGAAATCCATCTGAAAAAAAAAAATTGAAGTTTTAATTATTTGTGAGTATACTGGAGAAGATAATGCATATTAAATATAGTTATAAATATTGTGGTTTGGTTTATTTATTTAAAACATATATATATATATATATATATATATATACTGTATTTTCAACTTGTATTTTACAACCTGTTTTATTATTGATTTAAAATTATATTTGGTGAATCACAAGTTTTCACTTTTTATTCGTTTTCCTTTTAATATTTTCCAAAAATACAAATTATCATGAGCTTTAGTATGGAAAAGAGAATGTAATTATGGGAGAAATGTATACTTCGGTAATCATTTCATCTAGAAATGAATGTTTCAGCAAACATTCATCTATACTTCGAAATGTTAGTTGGAACTTTTATTTAAAGATGAAATGATTATCGAAATCTACTCATTACCCATAATTACATCCTCTATTCCATACTAAAGAAGCTCATGATAACTTGTTGAATAAAGAGTTAAAACTTGTTGTAACTCAACTCGAAGCGACTGTGGTATAGATGCTTTATATTCAATCATTATTCATTCCTTTTCTTTTTGCATTAAGCAATTGAAAAAGTATTATTCGGATTATTTTTAATGAAATTTTAATAGCATGTAGCATGGGTATAATAAAATATTGGGGAGCGGAATGGCTCAGTGCCTAAGTTGCCATGCCGAAAATCCAGGTTCAAATCCCGCTGCAGGCAAGACTTTTATTTAATCTGTTAGCAGCCGGAGATGGATTATATGGGATTTTGGACTCTCCTGGGGCTCACCCAGCCTCCAAATAGAGGATACCCAAAATAAGGGGTAAAATCTGGCGGTTGAGCGTGATCTAGGACATATTACCTCCATGCACAACCTCTGTTCTTGAAACAGTACAATCTCAACCATGTACTGACCAGATCCGTCCACGGTTTGTAGCGGTACAGGATGGGTATTATATTATATACAGTTTTATGTTGTATTATATGATAATCAGGGACTTGGTGATGAATTGAAAGCCTGAAAAAAGGGAAACCTCACTGAGTGAATGAACTGCTGCCCTTTGGTTAACCAGTTATTCCCTCCAATTGTTTTATATTGGACGCCATTGCTCACCCTGATCCACCAAGACTTACTGTGACCAAGAAGAAGAGACACTGGTGGCACTAACTGATTGTCTCTCTTACATTACTTTTTCCAATAGCTGTCTCCTCTTCTCTGTTTCCACCTCCTTGGAGTTCGTGTAACAGGACGAGATCGGTAACAAATCGTGTGGTGGGAAAGGCGGTAAATTCTAGTAGAAGGTTCCTTAAAAATCTGTATCGAACCACAAGTTGTGATGGTTTGAGGATTGAATCACACCAGGTAACCAGATTTTTTAAAAACGATTTATATAATATGAGATTTTTATTTGAACAAGAATTATGAAGCTATGCTAAAGCCCCTTAAAGTCAAAATAAAAATATTAAGATGTCGAAAAAAAAATTAAAAATATAGAATGTGAAAAGAAACAACACATTTTTCTTTTTTAATCTATAGCGATTCCTTTAAGATTGATATTTCATATAGGCATTTTTAAGTTGCGAAAAAAACTGTCTATGTGAGGGTCTCCTGAGGTAGCTAAGATCATGCCGTACTTCAGAAGGGACGTAAAATGACTGTCCAGATTTTATAACTGACTGTATACTGTAACTATAACTGACTATATACAGTAACTATTACTGACTGTATATAGAATAAACAACTGACTTACATATATTCTTTGGGTTATATCATCATCCATACTTCGAACTGTTTGCTTAAACATTCATTACTTATTGAAATGATAACCGAAATGTACACATTTCCCAGAATTACACTTTTTTTTTTCATACTAAAACACAAGATTATTTTTCCCGGCTGGAAGGCGACTCCGGTATCTCAATTGTTAGAGCACTGTCACGGAGAGACAGACGACCCGGGTTCGAATCCCGGTCGAGGCAAATCTTTTCTCTTCAAAATAAAAAGATTATTTTTACTTTCGAGAATATTAAAAAGAAAACGAATGAAAAGTAAGAGCTTGATGTGGCTTAACTCAAAGAGACAACCTTTGGAATAGACATAAACATCCTAGTTATAACAGGATGGGCAAAATTTAGAGCTCCGATTGTAGCGTCGTCCGATCAGCCATAACAGCATTAAATGAGGTTAAATGAATACACAAACAAACCTATTAGAATCCTTATATATTTTTAGTTTACCTTATATAAACTTTATTTACTATTTTAGCCTTTATCGATTGCTAATTTAGCATATTTTTGACGAAAGGTTTATAGCAAGGTTGATCTTTGTGTCCTTTTATTTTCAACTCATACGTATATAATGAAAGAGAAATGCCATGGGAAAGCCCTTATTCAAAGTCATCACTGAATTTTTTTAGTGTGGGATTTTTAGAGTGGAAAGTGGGTAACTAAGTGTGAAGAGAACTGAGTTTCTGTGCTGATATAAAAACATTAAACATGATTACTCTTTTAGGTTTCCACGGCTACTATTATTACAAAAGACTTCGTTGATTTCTTCTGGTTTAGATCGTGTTGATAAATTTTTCGCCAACGTTTCGCCAGCCATGCTGCTGACTTCTTCAGGGCTGAAATGAGAGTGAGCCTGAAGGATCTCATTCCCATTTCAGCCCTGAAGAAGTCAGCAGCATGGCTGGCGAAACGTTGGCGAAAAATTTATCAACACGATCTAAACCAGAAGAAATCAACAAAGTCTTTTGTAATTAAACATGATATTTATGCTTTCTGTCACTCCTGATTGTAAAATACTATTCGAACAATTTAGAAAAAATATTCTCATAGTTTTACACATGCAAAGCGCAGTCGGAAAAGAGAAACTCTTGCTTTCAAGTATAAAAACAAAACGGAAGCAATTAATATATAGGAAATAAGAAAAGGTATTTTTGTTTAGTATATAAAGAGTGAATGGATTGTGATCGATTTTCCCGAAGTGTTGGGGCCTTATATTAAAAGGGTCGGTCTCGAGGAGGCATTTCCATACAGGCTTCTTCAGGGGTCGAGGGTGAGAAAGAGGGTATGGAAAATACGGCGAAAAGCACCGGAAAAACGATTGTCGAAACTTAAATGGAGCTGAAGGAGACTGGCAAGAATTTTCTTTTACCTCGATTATTCCTGAGATAGGTAGGAGTGAGTAGTTTATTAACAGCCATGAATGGACACTGTGGGGTCTATAGCCCCACCTGGGGCTCACCAAGCCTCTATTGGCGGTCTCTATAGGTGATCTCGGATTAATCACCTCCCTGCATAACCGATGCCTATGTAACAGTACAGTCCCTATCACGTACTGAATCCAAGACCCTCCATGGGTTGTAGAATAGAATAGAAAAGTAACTTTATTCTGGGACTAAGTCCCTTTAGAATGTTACAAACATGAACAGAAAAATAAACATGATATATATCTGGTCAGCAGGCTACATCATACAAATCATAAAGTGTTTAAAAAGTAACAAAATTAAAGAAAGAAAAAAAATAAAAAGTACGAATCCTGACAAGATATTAAGAAATTAAAGAGAATAAATAAATTAATAACAACTGTTAAATGCATGAGCTAGCATGAAATAATTTCTTTACATGATCTATATCTTCTTGAAAACAAAACTAAAACGACTAAACAACAAAGTAAATTCGATATCAGCTGTAGTAAATTAAATTCAAACAACAAAATTAAAAATAAGTCGCATTTGTAGTGGTACAGGTTGTTTGTTTTAAAAAAAATTATTAAGAATATTTGTTAAATTTTTCAAAAATATATCATCTTCTATTATACATTTTTTTAAGTACTAAGGCAATACATGGCTCATCTATATCATATCCTCATACTTTTGTTTTTCTGACGTTAATCGTTTTTATTCATTATAGACTGTCCTTTATTATCTACAGGCGAGTGGACTGGCAACTGAGCATTGAGTTGCCATGCCGGAAATCCTGGTTCAAATCCCGCTGCAAGCAAGACTTTTATTTAGTCTGTTTGCAGCCGGAGATGGATCATACGGGATCTAGGACCCTCCTGGGGCTCACCCAGCCTCTATACAATATTATAAAAATAGGATACTCAAAATAAGGGGGGGGGATCTGGCGATTGAGCGTGACCTAGGACAAGTCACCTCCTTGCAGAACCGTTGTCCATGAAACAGTACAGTCTCTACCATGTACTGAACCCCAGATACGTTCACTGGTTGTAGTGGAACAGGTTTTTTTTTTTTTTATTACCTACAGCTCCTGTTGTAACATTCATCATAATGTAAACTATTATATTTTTATAAATGAAATCACTTCTATGAACAATAGTTCAACAATCCAAATAGTTGAAAGTCTTATTATGATCAGTCTCTAAGAACGTTCATTCTTACTTAGAAAATACTCGTACATCTTCACAAATAGTTATTAGCAGTTCTTCAATTAATAGCAACAGAACTAAGTGATCATTAGAGACATATCAAACGTACTGGAATTTTCAAAAAATAAAATAAAAAACCTGTAAACTTTATTTTTTCCTACATGAGTTGAAATGCGTTACGAACCATCTGGAACGAAGGCAGTATAAGTGGTTCCAGAGATTTCGAGAGGGAGATTTGAGCCTTGAAGACAAAGAAGGCGTTGGAAGAAGTTCTGCCATTGATATTCTCTGAGCTTTGTTGGGAGAAAATCCGAGAAAAACTGTTCGATAACTAATAATTAATAAGGGTTTACAATTATAGAAAAGTCATAAGTTCAAAAACATGAACAGTTTTTTTTTTTTTTTTTTCTTAGCCCCTATAAGTTTGAAGATTTCTAATCTGGATTAGGATTAGGTTAGAGAGGAATCTCTTTTACTGTACTGCGCACATTTTAAGAGGAGGATGAGAAAATGGAAGGCTCTAATTTCTTTCTTTATTTATTAACTTTGGATTTTTCCGATGATGGGGCACACCGTGTCCTTTTCTTTTTATTGTTTATTTTATTTATTTCTCAGTTCAGGCTGAGACTTTGAACGTGATCTTGCCACGTTTGTGGCCGTCCTGCTGGGGTGAGTGTCCTGAAAAGATGGTTAGTACTGTATTTCAGACTGTCAAAAAATTTAATGTGTCTGCGTTTTATGATATGAACAGTTTACATTTTGGAGGGGTATTTAAAAAAACAATGCTGCATTACTTTCCCGAGAACCAAATATAAAGATACTTCAATGGAATGTACATTGATTTCAAATAGGCTATAAAGATGAAAGCATTATGTATATTAATTATTAATCCTCTTTAATGTTATGTAATTTCATTGCTTTTATTATTATTTTATGGGATTTTCAAAGGTTTCATAAACATCACGCTCTCGACTTTGGCAAAGACTTGAAGGCCTATATTAAAGTTTTCGACCATCAGATTGAGAGAGCGCTATTGTGCTCAGTCATAAACCGGAGAAAAGAAGAGGGTAAAACAATGCGGTTGTAGGCACCTAACACCACCCCCCTTCTTTTTTTAAAGCAAGATCATCAATCGCCTGCTTCACCTGTCGTCATTAGAGTCGCTCGTGTCCCCCGAAGTGAAGGTGCTTAGAAAGGGAGCGACAGATTAACGAACCTCTTGTGCTTCCCAAAAAGAAAAAATACTTTTTTTTTTTTTTTGAATTGTCTTTTATGTTATTAATTGCCTTTTTGAAACCAGAGAACTTTCCTCTTAAGAATCGTTATGCAAGAGAACAAAAAAAAAAAGGTATACTCGAATAATTATTATACGGAGGAAAAAAAGACCAAAATAAAGACTAGAATAGTAAGAAGCTATTCAACTAATAATAAATAAATAGTTCTTCATTATTTGATAGTTTATTTTTACCATTAATTAGACTTTCCCGCCCCCTTAAAAAGGTATGGGGCTTTCCTAAATTTTGCAGACACTGATTATTGAATAGCATTAAGGGAGTAAAAAATCTTTGGGTATTAGCCGTCATTCAGAAGCATAGGCGGATCCAGTGGGGGGGGGGAGGGTACGGGGGCACATGACGGTTGTTTGTGTACTGTGGAGAATCCATTACAGTAAATACTTAAAGGCAAATCATGTGATGATAGTTGTTAAAATAAAAATAAAATAAATAATAAAAGAGTGTTGTTTTTTGGCAGTGGTGGGCGTGCGTAAACCCAACGCACTAACCCGCCACTGCCGAAACCCCGTATGCCAGAAATGGCAGGTAGGGGGATAAAAAAAAAGTTGTTAAAATAACAGAAGTAGCATGAGTTAAACTATTGTTTAGATATTATTATAAACTTTTCTATAAATACTGCAAGTGTATTTCTATGTTATTGTTGATTTTTTTGCACGTCTGCCCGTTGTGCCCACCAGAAAAAAATCCTGGATCCGCACTTGTTCAGAAGGGTCGTAAAATTGAGGTGCCGAGCCTTTGAGGTGTCAGGTACTTGCTAAAGATCCCTATACTAATTATACCTGGATGGGAAAAATTTGGATTAACAATAACAGCATAAAGTGGCATTAAATGAATAAAAAAACTAGAGTAATTTTGTTTCCCCTCAGAAAGAATGCACGTATTAAATTTTAAGCTATCGTTAAAATGCTAGTGAATATTTACTAATAGGAGAAAAGTACAGCCCCAAGACTGCGTGGGATCTGAAAACCAATACTTTGGCGTATTCTTAAAAGGGAAAACCTGGTGATCTCGGCCAAATCACAGCCTTACATAACCGATGGATGAACGATCCTTACTACGAGTGTCTTACCCATGCCTTGTATGGGGAATGGTTTTTATAGCGAAGTTATTCACAAATTAGGAATTTAGTTTTATGTAGAATAATAAAACTTAGCGAACCCGAAGGCTCGATGCCGATGCCTTCAATCTCATCTTACAAACCTCCGGACCACTTGGAGATGACCACTGTTAAAGGCATGGTCTCTCCATAGGACAATTATCATTTGGATCAGCGCTTATTTACTTTTCAGGATTTCGTCTGTTCCTAAGCACAGCAACTTTACAAGTCCATCTCAACCTTCGCGACGATATCACTTCAAATATGTATCAACCGCGAGTATGGACAATCTCCCAAAACCTCAATTGGTCTCACCTTTTTCGGACCGTATATTCTATGCAATACCTTATTTTCGATATAGCGGTTTTTTTAGGATGGAGTAATACAGGATTTTTATATTTTTTTAAGTATACCACAATCAGTAAATTGTGGAGAATGTACTCAATCTAGGACAACCGTTGTGCAAGGATGTGAATTGTCCGAGTTTACGCTCAAAGGCCAGGTTTTTCCATTATTTAAGAATACCCAATTTATAGAGGCTGTGACCTCTCACAGCTTGGCCTCCCCAAGATAGTTTTTAGATCCCACAAGGTTCGTTTATGAGTATTAAAAGATTAAATAATTTATCTGCAACACTTGAATTTGAACCTGGGACCTTCGCGTGTTTGATATGATACAAAATCAAATTCCTTGCATGGCAAGCTATTGAATATACCACATTTCTGTGTTTGCTGTGAGAATTTTTTGTAAAACTGACGAGTTCTTTTAAAGTAGATCGATTATGATTTCTCAAATTTTTTGTAATTGTTATTTGTGAAATTATTTAAAATGATACAATGTAGAGTTACAAAGATGCCACATTCTTCTGGACGCGGAGTAACCGCGCTTTCTTTTTTATTGTTAAGTAATTTGCAAATCAGAAACATATTTTTATGTTAAAGTTACTTATCTGTTTCTATTAATTAATTTCATTAATATCGACAAAGGAAATCTCAAGTAGTTTTCGCGGATAACAGCCCCAGTAAGGTCGCTTATCCCCCAAAGGATACTTGAAGTCGAGGGGGACTTGGCTCCGAAGTTGGCATCTGCCGAACTGCCTCCACTTGGAGGAAGCCTCCCAAGACATATCGGCAGCTTAGCCCGGAATTTATGGTACCGGGGGTTCGAGACCCCCCTCTCGAGCTATCGGACAAATAGCCGGAGAGAACGATAGTTAAGACTCGCAGCTGATGCATCGCCTCCCCCCTAACGGTGTTAGTGACGTCATCTGATGAGATGGCCGATTGTTTATCTATCTCAGGAGGGCTGGCCACCGTTCTGGAATATTGCCGCATTTACTGCCAATCAATTGCTGTCATAATGTTTATGATTGCTATGAAAAACATAACGGATAGGGATCATTTCCCAGCTTCAGACAGTATGGAGTCAGTGAGGGTTTTTCTTACCATCTCCTGAAGGTTGAAGAACATCATGATGTTTGAATCTTGTTGACTGCTCCTCTGAAGAGATGGATTGATGAACGGAGGCACGTTCCTTTATGAGATTTCGCTAAACTTTCTCATTCGTAACTCCAACCTTAGGTATTCACAATAACCTTATATGTTAGCGTCACCTACGATCTAGCGTTAGCATAACAACCTTTTATGCCTAAAATAGCGAGTTCACAGTCCGGCAGATATCCTTAGGATTTCTTAAAGGGAGTCAAAAACCATTGGTTTAGGTACGTTCGGAGGGTACTTAAAAAGGCGGTCCACTGTCAGGTACTCCTTAAAGATCTCTTATAAAAGGATAGGAAACATTTAGGACACCCACTGTAGCATCGTCCGATAAGCCATAGTAGCATACAGTAAAGTTAAATAAATATACAATTATGCTGATTGTAAGTTTTACTTTATTACTGTTCGAGCTTAGTTCAGGGACCCAGACAAATTGTAAATAGGAATGTGTATATTATTTTTTTATCTTTTATTTATTATTATTATTTTTTTATTATTTTATTATTATTTTTTTATCTAGACTTTATTTTATTATCATTTTTGCATTTATTTCCTTTTATTACCACATGTATATATTTTATTACATTCACTTATTTTATTTTGTTTATATCATTTTTTGTTTTGTTATGGAATGGTTGTAGCTACATAGCACCATTACTTATTGTCCACAAGTGGCAGATTGTAATGTTTTTAATAAAGTGTTTAAAAAAAAAACTACTGTTCAACATATTAAAGTCCAAACAATTCATAATTATTATAAAACTACAAGACTTCATTATAATAGTTTAAAAAAAGAAAATACTCTTCAAATTAATTTTATAAGATTAATGTCGACTCCTCCTTGAATCGTTTGCTCGAGTTCGGATAATTGAACATTCGTATATAATTGACGTTCGGATAATCGAAACTCTACAATTATTTAAATGCATGGGATGTCGTCTTCAAAACATAAAAAGAATATGGTATAATATCAGGCTGAAACTACCATAAAAATATCCAACAAATAACAGACAAATTTTCATTTCCACTTCAGAATAAATATTCCCCGTTTTATGGCATTCTAGAGTGCCACATAAAACGTACATGAGTATAAAAAAATATATCAAAACCTTATTTAACGTAGAATAAAACAGTATTATCAAGGTTGGGAAAGTTACAGTAGCCAGACTAAATAATAATAAAACTATTTTGTGTTCAATCGGTTTAAAGTTTGTTCCAAATCAATCTGTATCACTGTACAACTCGTGAAGGGTCTGGGGTTCAGTACATTGTAGAGACAGTGCTGTTTCATGGACCACTGTTGTGCAGGAAGGTGATTTGTACTAGATCACGCTCAACCGCCAGATTTCCCCCTTATTTTGGGTACCCACATTAAAGAGGTTGGGTGAGCTCCAGGAGGGTGGTAGATCCTATATGATCCATCTCCGGCTGATATCAGACTAAATAAAAGTCTTGTGCAGCGGGATTTGGACCAGCATTTTCGGCATGGCAACCCAGTGCTCTACCACTCCGCCCCTCAAATCAGCGTTAACGTAAATGTTTACTATCGAATCTAATATTAGCAAAAATGAATTTAGTATTTAAGATCCGAATTTGTTTAAAAATATATATGGTGGTTCATCTTTTCTATTTTAAAGAACTAGTAAACCCGAAAGACTATTTATGTGTACACTTCATGAACCGTGATGAGATGTATAAGGCCGTGTTCTCACTGAGGACATATAAGACAAGCGATATATCGTGAGTGATATACGATACGCGACACCTGATACAGTGTCATGAAATCTAAAAGGATGCGATAAAAGAGATTCATTCCCGCGGTACTGTGCAACATATCGCAAGTATATTGTCGTTGTCGTCCGATATTTCGAGATGTGACGGGAAGAAGAGGAGATAATTCGCTAATTACTTTCATTAATCTAGTGAAAGCTCATGAGTGCATCTGCAATTATTACATTGTCGCATACAAGAAATGAAAGTACTTTATTTCTCTTAATTTAGCCGGTATCTTCTTTTTCTTCTCACGCTACATCTGAACCAATAAACCACTAGGCATTCCTCAGATGAGCTAATTTTAATAACTGAAGCGGTGAAATTTTCCCTTACGATATATCGCTTATCCTGCATCGCTTTGGTGTGAACGCGAACTAAGATAAAACGGTAGCTGATGGAAGGGCCTGTTGAGGCCTTAGCTGATTGGGTATTGAAAGGCCAATTCAAGCTCAATGCTCTGCAATTCTCTAATGAGTTAAGATTTTCTTGGAGAATCTAAAGAGTTGTGTTTAGATCTCCAAAGAGGACGGACGTTACTTAGAGCTCTGAGGGATTACCAAACAGCTAAGATAACTAGCCAATAATTATTGCATTTTTAATTTCTTTTTTACAATATAAGAAGAATAGATTTATTTTATTATTATTATTTAATTTTTTTATCGATATTTGTTCCTGTTTTTAGTTTTCTTTTTTCCATTTTCTTTTCTTTTCTTCTATTTTTTATTTTATATATTCATTAATATTAGTGCGTTACTAATCTCCAAAAATATGGGAGACCCAGATGACGCACTTAGTCCTCTGGCTAAAAGAAAACGTCATAGAGGAAGGATGAAAGAACCACCTGATAGGATGTTTATACAGGAAGGGGGAAAAAACAGTCCCACATTCATAACTATTAAAAGAGATGATGACGAGGGGTTTACGAAAGTGTCCCCCTTTTTCATCAATAAATTTATAACGGGCCTGGTAGGAGACGTTAAAAACATTAAAAAATTGAGGGATGGTTCACTATTAGTTGAAACATTTAAAGGATCTCAATCTAAATCCTTACTATCTTGTAAGGATTTTGGAGGACAGTTTCCTATAATAGTAGCCCCCCACGAAACTCTGAATTATAGCAAAGGCATTGTAAAAGTTTATGATTTCCAATATTTGGAGATCGATGAAATAAAAAAAGAACTAAACGATACAATTCACAATATCACAAGAATTAAAATTAAAAAAAACGGCACCGAAATAGCCACACATAACTATATTGTTACATTCCCATCACCAATAGCCCCCAAAACAATCAAGGTGGGTTACCAGATAATACCTGTCCAGCCTTACATCCCTAATCCTCTTCGATGCTTCAAATGTTTGGGCTTTAACCACACAGCCATTAAATGTAATAAGGCGCCTGTTTGCATACAATGCGGAAAGGCTAGACACAATGAAGGAAATAAATGCGAAGAGGCACCTAACTGTATTAATTGCTCTGGTCCACATAACGCCCTTGATCGCTCGTGCCCGATTTTCCAAATGCATAAGGAGATTAAATCTATTCAAATAAATAATAAAATATCCCTAAATGACGCAAGGAAAATATATAAAGAGAGATTCCCGAACTCCCAAAACAAATCGTTTGCCTATATAGTTAAAGGAAAAACACAAAAAGCAGAAACGAAGGGAATCGGCATTCAAGTCGATGTTCCCTTCTTCTTTGGAGAAATTAGAAAAGAAAACATAAATATCGAACATAAAAAAATTAATTGTTCAATTAAAAGAACAGTAAAAACTGATAAAAATAATGCATGTCCCGAGCCTACCCGAGGTCGCACGAGGAGCTGCTCGGCGACTGCCCCACTCCCCCGACCTGTCGCCCCCCCTCCTGCCCCCTCCATGGCATCCACATGCGAGCCTCACGGGGCTAGCACTGAAGGAGAGAGTGTAGCAATCACTGACACTAATCCTACATCCTCTTCAGGCAGCACGGTGATGCCTATGTCTGAAGACGATACAGGCCCACTTATTGACGAAGAAGGCTACACTAAAGTGAAAGGAAATAGAAAACCGACAAAGAAAAAAAAATAATAAACTTCAATATGAATAACAACCATCAAATGCTTAGAGACCATCTTTCTGATTTCCACATAACAGCAAAGACTCACTTCCTGAACTGTAATGAGAAATTTCAGCGGTCATACTTACATGACCCTATAAATGCTGATTTTTTATTTACCTTCAGTACGACTAAGCATAATTACAATAACTTATCAAAAACTCGATCTTTAATTTATTTTACCGTTCTTAATTTCATGATATTTCTTATTTATCAAGCTTTCTCGATTGCTGAATTTGAGAACCCTGATATTCATATTTTTTCAATTTGGGTCAGATACTTATTTTTACTTAACAATGTATGTATACTTTTATTTTTATTCTGTTTCATTTATATATATTTATGTCTGTATTATCTATATATTATTGATTGTAGTATGAATATATACATGCTTTTATGTGGTATTCGTTCAATCTATAAATATTTATGTCTGTACTATTTATATATTATTTATTCTAGAATTAATGTATATAAACTTCTGTCCGAATTTCGTCTAATTTATATATACTTACTAACTATTATTAAATATTTGATAGTCATCTGTTCTGAACTATCATTTATTATATATCCACTCTCTAGCACTCAGCTGGCCTTTTTTTTCAATACATTATTATGTCCATTATTTCTTGGAATTGCAATGGTGTTGCAACCCAATTTGAAGAACTCAAACTATTAGTCACAGATAAAAACCCAGCTGTAGTTTGCCTGCAGGAGACTCACCTAAAACCCTGTAAAAGCTTCTCCCTGAAAAATTATAAAATTTATAGAAATGACAAAGTCTCAAACAATAGAGCCTGTGGTGGCGTCCTCACTGCTGTCCTGAAAGATTATCACTCAGAACCTGTCGACAGCAATTGCGAACTTCAGGCAGTGATCACCAAAGTTAATCTTACATTCTCAATTACAATCTGCAATATATATCTACCCCCAACTGAAACTATCGACGAACCTGCTGTCATTCGACTGATTAACTCTTTGCAGTCGCCTTATATAATAACAGGTGATTTCAACGGCTCCCACCAAACCTGGTCACCTTCACCATCCAATACCAGAGGCAATATTATCAGAAGAATTATTGACACCTGTGACTCAGTACTGTTAAACTCTGGTAAAATAACCTACCTCAGCCCTGCTTACGGCAGCGTTTCCGCAATAGATCTTGCTATAGGCTCAGCAAACCTAACCACTATGTATTCATGGGACACAATTAATAACCAATACGGCAGTGATCACTTTCCAACTATCCTACAGCCCACTCGAACACTACCACCGATAAGGAAAAACCCTAAGTGGATTACTGAAAAAGCTGACTGGGAATCCTTCTCTAGTAAACTTACTCATTCAACTCATAACCTGTCGATTGATAACCCTAATCTGATTCATGCATTCACTCACCATGTAAAAGCAGTTGCCGAACAGACCATTCCCAAAACAAGCGGGCAACCAAAGAAAAACTACACCCCGTGGTTCGATGCTGAATGCCACCAAATAGTAAAAGAAAAGAATGCAGCACTGAGAGCTTTTCAAAGAAATCCTACCTCCGAAAACCTGATTGTGTATAAAAAAAAGAAAGCCTGGACACGAAGACTTATAAAACAGAAGAAAAAGAACTCATGGATAGCATATGTAGAGTCCATTAATATCAATACGCCTATAAAGAATGTTTGGCAAAAGGTACACAGCATATCAGGCTCAAAATATATGGATATCCCCGTACTAAAACATCAAGACCGCATAGTAACCGATCCACAACAGCTTTCTGAAATATTTGCAAACCACTTTTCCGACATATCAGGTTCTATTCCAGACTCCCTGGAAGAAATGAAATTCAACACTATCAACTTTTCAATAGATCCGCCGACTGAAAACCAATTACAAATGAACTACAATAGCCCTCTAACATTCCTCGAACTAAACTCTGCAATAGAAGACCTAAAAAATTCATCCCCTGGATATGACGAGGTTCACAATAGCATGATTAAAAATTTCCCACACGAAATAAAAATGCTTCTCCTACATATTTTTAACAAAGTGTGGGACACAAGCGAAATACCTGATGAATGGCTGGAAGCAATTGTGATACCAATACCCAAACCTGGAAATGACAAACTTCAAATTAATAACTACAGGCCAATATCTCTCACAAGTTGCCTTTGCAAATTGCTAGAAAAAATTGTAAATAAACGTCTACTTTGGATTCTAGAAAAGCAAAAACTCTTAACGCCAGCCCAATGCGGTTTCAGAAAAGCCAGATCCACCATTGACCATCTCATTTCTTTGGAAGCTGATGTTCTAAACACTTTCATGGAAAAAAAAGAAGCACTAGGCATATTTTTCGATTTTGAAAAAGCGTATGACACTATAAGAAGGAGCAAGGTACTTGAACAGCTGTTTGAATGGGGTTTACGTGGACAACTGCCAAACTTCATTAAATCGTTCCTCTCAAAACGATATATCAGAGTCCGAATTTGTAGCACACTTTCTAGCAGAAAGAGCATATTTAATGGTATCCCACAAGGTAGCGTTCTGAGCTGCGTACTGTTTGCCATAGCCATCAATTCCCTTGATTCTGAAATCCCTCCAACAATTAAAAGGTCTTTATTTGTTGATGACCTACAGATCTTCTTAAGATTTAGCGATCTACAATGGGCTACCAGACTTCTTCAAAACACGCTCAACAAACTAAACTCATGGGCCAAATCAAACAACTTAAAATTTTCATTGAGAAAAACCAAGTCTATCTTGTTCACCAGGAAAAGGTACCCTAGCACACCCCTTAATCTTACCCTTGAAGGTACATGCATAAACTTCGTAAACGAAACCAAATTCCTAGGACTATTAGTCGATAGAAAACTTACCTGGCTCAGTCATATCAAAAGCATTAAAGAGGAATGCATGAAGAGACTAAATATCATGAAGGTCCTGTCCAAAACTTCCTGGGGCGCAGACAGACACTCGCTTCTCATTATCTACAAGAGTCTAATACAGTCCAAAATAGATTACGGTTCGATAGTCTATTCCTCGGCTAAAACCAACCATCTTTTATCTTTGGACACCATACACCATACAGGAATCCGATTAGCAACGGGTGCATTTAGAACTAGTCCCATCACAAGCATTTGTGCTGAAGCTGGGATCGCTCCCCTTTTTATCCGACGACAACTATTAATAAGCTCTTACCTATCCAAAATTATATATCAGCCCTCGAACCCTGCTTATGATCACATTTTTTCTCCAAAAAATTTACAGCTTTACCAACAAAAACCAAGACAACCTGCTCCTCTGGCCATCCGTCAAAGAAATTGTATTCTCTCTTTGCCGAAAATCAGCGTCGACGAAGATAATGTAAACTTCGGTGAACCACCTTGGAATAAAAAGATACCTCAGATTGACCTCAGACTTACGAAACTCAATAAAGAAGATTCGAAAGAAGTTAAAAAGAGAAAAGCCTATGAAATAATCCATACATATCGCAATAAACAAGTAATTTTCACCGACGGTTCCAAACAAGGAGATAATGTTGGACTATCAGTCGTTCTCAACAACACTGTCATCCAGCAAAGACTTACGTCCATAGCATCCATTTTCACTGCAGAAATGCAAGCAATTCGTACAGCCTTATACTATGCTATTTCCTCGGATCAAAAAGACTTTTTGATATGTACAGACTCACTTTCATCATTAAAGAAAATGATTAAATGTGATAAACAGGGACCATTACTTCAAAAAATTTTACAATACATAAGCATGCTTAAAGAGCTTGGCAAAACAATAGTGTTTCTGTGGATCCCTTCACATACAGGAATCCTGGGAAATGAGAAGGCAGACAAGGCTGCTAAAGAAGCTGCCCTAATGAATACAACTCCTGAAAATATACTAGAGCCGGAAGACATCAAGGCGTGGCTGAGGCGGAAAACTAACTTAGAGTGGGAAAACATGTGGAAATCCGAGTCGACTAGAAATAAGCTGCGAGCCATTAAAGACACTACCAAAAAATGGAACAGCTCTGAACGTGGAAACAGAAGAGAAGAAGTGGTGCTAACCCGAATGAGAATAGGGCATACGAACTTAACCCATGTTTACCTCATTAACAGGGAACCACCGCCGAAGTGCCCTACCTGTGATATTCAACTCACCGTACAGCACATCATAGAAGAATGCTCTTCCTACCTAATTAATTTCGATTCCAAAGAGCTGCCAAGGCGACTGATTCAATCTCTTGGAAACAACCCCTCAAACGCAGAGAAACTTATTGCAATTTTAAAAGAAACTGATCTATACACCAAAATTTAAAGCATAATCTAAAGTCCTAAAATTAGGTCATGCCCAATCAAGAAATCCTGTTAAAACCGATTTATTCTAGTGAGTAGAATTAATGTACATAATACTGTTAGTTACCAAAATTGCCTACAAATATATATGCGTTTGAAAGGTTTTGTGTGTGTGTGTGTGTGTGTGTGTGTGTGTGTGTGTGTGTTTGACTTAGAAACTTATTTATTTAAAACATCCGACTATATATAGTTATAATTAGTTAATTATAAGACATCTGATCTAATCTATTGGCCGTGTATGTAATGTCGGAGAACACTGAAAACATCGTATAACTCCTCATATTAAAAAAAAAAAAAAAAAAATTAAAAAATAAAATAAATAAAAGATAAAAAAAAAAAAGGAAGAAAAAATGGAGGGATAAAAAATTAAAGAAAAAAAAAAAAATTCAGTGCTCCAATACAAAGATTATTCCTTAATATTATTATATAGTATTCTATATACATTACTGTACAAGTAATAATAAGTATCATTCCGCACAGTTATCAATTCAAAAGTAAGGGCGTAATAACCCCGCTGTTGATCGCCCCACAACCTCATCCTAATCCTAATCCTTGGAGAATCTACAAGGAGAATTTTACCTTTAAAAAAAAAACATTATTTGTTAAACATTTTTTATACTTAGCAACCTGTCTGCCACCAAGTAACCTGCGGAATAACTACCACGCTTTTTTTTTTTTTTTTTAAGAATAATTTATTGATATTTACAACTGTAATTATATTACATCAAGTAAATCTGCTCCAATAAAGTTCTACAGTAGAATGTCTCGAGGCCATCTTCTTTTCAGACGCCTCGGAGGGTTATCAGGAATATTATGGGAAGCAAGTTGAGAGACTAGCGGATTCAAGGGTGTATGGACCTTTTCATGGAAGGATAGGTATCTAGTTTGGGCCAAATCAGCAACATATGGGATATTAAGATCATGATGGATGAGTTTATTTGTGACATAATAAGGAGCATTGAGGATTTTACGAAGGATTTTGGATTGTAAGGATTGGGTACGAGATAAATTAGATGGTTCAGTAGATCCCCAAAGCTCAACTCTGTATGTCCAAAAAGGTCTGATAACTGTCATGTAAATGAGTCTTTTGTAATTAATTGGGAGATTTGAACGTTTGTCCAGTAAATGTTGAAGTAGGCGAGAACGTCGAGCAGTTTCTTGCCTTTTCAGTCATGTATCCCCGCGTTTTAAAAATATAATTGAGAGATTAATAATAATTCTTTTTTTAATCAGGAAAAATAACAATTAATTAAAGAATAAAAATGATTGTAGTGTAATGATTAGCATACCAACATACGAGTACTATGCTTATAACATAGTATGACATTTAATTATTACAAACAAAATCTCTAAAATTCCAGCCAGTTAGAAGAAGAACTGTACCCAGCGATACCTCTCCCAAGGCTATTTTTAGTTAAACATAATTATTGTTACATGAATTCAATTCTAACCATTGAGAAAAGTTGTTTAAAAGACATTTCTAACTCAAGAAACGGGCCAGAAGGTAAGATCGATCTCGAGCATGTTGCTGACGCGAAGCTTCAGAAGTCCTCACTTAAAAAATGTTTACATTAGTCCTGATATAAATGTTGTTTTCCGGATTGGCTGAAAGGGACGAGACCAGGAACCCTAAAACAGAGCTTGAAATTAGTACAGAAGTGGAGGGTCGCAATATTGTGGTGGGCCTTTGTCGAGCTTATGAGAGGCAGTCAGGGTTTTAATAGCTTGGGCTCCCTCAAGAATAAAAACAGGTGGGCAATCTCTTCTCGTCTCTGTGATAGATCTCTTTGTGTCCTCTCCTCTTCCGGGATCTGTTAAGTTTGTTCTCTCTAGCAGCTCTGGTAGCTCTGTGAAGGCATTGCCCTCTATAGTGGTACGCTTATCCAAGCTATTTCAACCCTTTGAAAGGAACATAGGTTCTGCAAGGTACACATGTGAATAGTATATGCTCTGCTGCTCACTGTTACAATTCCCTAACTTTGATATAGACGTCGTTAATCAAATAAGATTCCAAATACAGTAAAACCTCTATTATCCGTCACTCTCTGTTAACCGCCACCTCAGTTTGAAAAAAAAGATGTATATCTAATGTTTGGTTGCTAAAGTCATAGACGCCGGCTAAGTATCAATCGTTGGCTTGACAACTTGGTTTTCTAGAATCTGTTGTTTACTCAAAACCTAGCCATCCTCACACACATTTCTCAGAAATTAATTATCTCCTCATCTCTACCTAATGTAACTACCTTCAGTCTTCAATCTTGTCTTACGGGTACTTGTGGTTTTCTTAAAAGTCCGTATAATAATGTCGGAAAAAAAGACAAAGGAAGAGTTTAGATCTCGCTGCTAAGTTTGAAATTGTAAAACGTTTAAGAAAAGGTGAAAGTGCTTCAATCTTAGCAAAAATCTATGAAAATCCTTGGACGACAGATAACGATATAAAACGTCCGGGGACCCTTAGAGTATGTCCCTTCTATATAATCATTTAATAATTATTAAGAAGGGGCATACTACGTTTGTGCACGAGGACAGAGCTAAACTCCACCTTTAAATTGATATTAATTTCTCAAGAGGGAAAATTGGACATACAATGATTGTGCTTTTAGCCATCGATGTACGTCATTATTATTATTTAAAAAAAATATTTTTACTACATATGTATACCTTATTAGTACGTAAATAAGTTACGAGTACATATATAATGTCGACATATATATATATATATATATATATATATATATATATATATATATATATATATATATATATATATATATATATATATATACCAGGTCTGCAAGTTTAAAATGTCGTTTTAATTCCAATAGAATGCGCTCTTAGCCTATTGAAGGATTTGCTTATCTCTAAACGCTATTTCGTTTGTTAGTCATTTGTTTACAAAAGTCAGTTGTTTTTAAGTCGTTTAAGTGGACGTATCATACCTTTCTTTGGTGTTAAAAATGTCTAATTTTAAGCCAAATAAAGAGCATTTGCGGCATGTCATGATTTTCTTATTCAATCAAAAGAAAAAGGCATCTGAATGTCATCGAATTCTTGTTGAGACTTATGGCGATCTTGCTCCAACCGTCAAGACATGTGAACGTTGGTTTCAAATTTTCAAACGTGGTGATTTTGATGTTACTGATAAATCGAGAAAACGAGAAAATCGACCAAAAAAGTTTGAGGACGTCGAATTGCAATCTTTATTAGACGAAGACAATACCCAAACCCAACAAATGATGGCAGAACAGTTGAATGTCACTAGACAAGCCATTTCCGATCGCCTGAGAGCTATGGGAAAAATTCAAAAGGTTGGAAAATGGGTTCCACATGAATTGGACGAACGACAGATGGAAAAACGAAAAATTGTGTGCGAAATGCTGCTTTTACGCCACGAAAGAAAGGGTTTTTTGCATCGAGTTGTAACTGGCGATGAAAAATGGATTTATTTTCAGAATCCCAAACGAATAAAATCATGGGTAACGCCAGGACAACCATCCACATCGAGTGCAAGACCGGATCGTAATGGGAAGAATCCCACCAATGTGTGGTGGGATCAGAAGGGAGTAGTCTACTACGAGCTTCTCAAACCCGGCGAAACAGTCAATACCGACCGCTACCGACAACAAATGATCAATTTGAGTCACGCATTGATCGAAAAACGCCCAGAATGGGCTCACAGGCACGCCAAAGTCATTCTTCAGCATGATAACGCTCCTGCACATTCAGCCAGATTGACTAAGGAAACGATTTCTTCGCTTGGTTGGGAACTCCTACCCCACCCGCCGTATTCACCTGACCTGGCGCCTTCTGATTATCACCTATTCTCAACGATGGGACACTCATTGGCTGAGCAACACTTTAACAATTTGGAGGATGTAAGAAAATGGCTCGATGAATGGATTTCAAATAAAGATGAAGCATTCTTTTGGAATGGTATCCATAAATTGCCCGAGAGATGGACAAAATGTGTAGAAAGCGAGGGCCAGTACTTTGAATAAAATATATTATACTTCTTTTTGTAAATTAAATTATATTTTAAGAAATAATCGACATTTTAAACTTGCAGACCTGGTATATGAGACATATGACTCACTCCCATATCCGTCTATTTCCCAAATCCGTCACCATCTTGGTCCCATACCCTGACGGATAATCGAGGTTCTACTGTATAATCAAATTTTTTACCTCAATAATATTATTTGACTTTATAGCTGTATGAGGAAAAAAATAGTCCAATTATCCAAGTTATTTCAACCCTTTGAAAGGAAAATATGTTCTGGAAGGTACACATGTGAATGGTACGAGGTCTGCTGCTCACTGTTACAATTACTCGTACTTGTCTTTGTTTGTCAGATGTCGGCAATTAAATAAGATTCCAAATATAATAAACCAAATTTCTTGAATAATGTTAGTTGACGTTATACATATGCGAGGAAGAAAATGGGCTGGTTGGAGGTCAGAAAAATTATCTTGACTAGGGAAAACTGTTTATTGGAAAGCCGACGTTCGACCCACAGAAATTCTTCAGGGATAAATATAGAAGATACATACAAATTAAAATGATAAATAGTAAATATTAAAAATAAATAAAGACATCAAGGCTATGAATCATAAAAAAGAAAGATGGGGAACCCTTAGATAATTATAAAAACAGAACAAATAGAAACATTGAATGAACCAGGGGCGTATAATCCATACTATCAAACAACGAAGATTGGTTAATTACTATGCTGCGTTCAACTAACTAAAACTCTACTGAAATGAACTTGTAGTGGTGTCGTGAAGGAAGAAGAAAAAAGCGACCAAGAATCTCACGGACTAACCAAGTACAATTAGACATAGCAGAAAATGGTCATGTTAAAGTTTCACTTGACTGTAAGGATTGAAAAAAATACTGTTGTGAAATTTGGTTGGAGGAAACTACAACATTTGGATAACACTCAATAAAAAAAAAACTAAAACAAAACCGGTTAGTCAAAAAACCTTTATTTCATAAATTTGTATTTTCATAATATGAAAAACAAAAAGAGACCTAACATAAATGTTAAGACTGTGGAAAAAATTCCAACGAAAAGCCCTTAAGTCTCCAAACTAAAACAGAAATTGAAATTATCTGTACAATATTTCGCCTATTCAGGCATCCTCAGGGTAGAACGAGAATAACAGCAAAACAAATATGAATTATGCACCCAAGAAACATCCCACCACCTCCAATGAATCATAAGGAAGGATACTCGACCCCGGCTTACTCCCGAATTTGAAAATTCAACATACACTCACTTGAGGTGGTGGGATGTTTTTTGGGTGCAATATTCATGTTTGTTTTGCTGTTATTCTCTTTCTACCCTGAGGACGCCTGAATAGGCGAAATATTGGACTGATAATTTCAATTTATGTTTTAGTTTTTCGAGACAGGGCTTTTCGTTGAAATTTTTTCCACGGTCTTAACATTTTGTATTTTCTACTCATAAATCGATCCCAAGAGCTATAAATCGATATTGGTAGAGAGTCATAAAAACAAACTGAACAAAAAACGAGGGTTAGGTGTTCTAACCTGCAGAAGGGGACCTGCAGCAACATCCAAACTAAGGTTTGTTTATTTCCATTAGAGGGAGTGAAGGTTTGGTAAAAGTAGAGCACTAAGCTTTAAAAACATTAACAAGCTTCTAAAACTCATTTGCAATCATGAATTTTCATTTGTTTTCCATCCCAACCGCAGTGCTGCCCCCCATAGGATAAATATTTAAAAACCTCCTCCCTTACTCGTCATCCCCCGCCACAATCGGATCACATTATCTGTTACCTCAATCGGAAAATCTCTAATACCAATAAAAATGGCTCTGTGGTAGTATTTTCCAATGATGTTTTTACGGTTGTCTGTATTAAAAACATAAGGGAAGCATATTCGGTATATGTATTTTATATGTATATGTATTTGTATGTTTGCATTATGTACATAAATATTACATAATTAGGGCCATAAGTGGTGTAGAGATTAGCATAACAACGTTCTACGGTCAAGATTGCGGGTTCGCATCTTGGCAAGTGGCCTTGGGATTTAAATTTTTAAAAAATTCATAGCTGCGCCATCCTTCACAAAGGGACGTAAAATAGCGGTGATGAATCTTTGTGATGCAGTTACTCGATAAAGACCCCTATCCTATTGTATAGTTACCTTGATAGGCGTTATCCACTGCAGCATCGTACGATTAGCCATTTCAGCATTAAATGACATTGAACGAATAAGCATGCATTATATAAGCACAAACTTAAATAATAGAGAATTAAATAGTAAATAGGCCTCCAATTCCAAACTTTTTTTTTCTGATTCTGCATTCAAAAATATTGTATAAGTGTTCCGGCATTTTTTTCTCTGTATCCTAGAAAAATAATAAAAGAGAATAAAACAAAAAAGTGCCCTAAAAAAAATAATAAAAACGACACTCTTTTAGATTATAACCCGCATTTGGAAAATTATATCAAGGTAGCTTTTTGGTCAATTATTTTTGTAGGCTATATTGTGGGGGAACTCAATATTATATTTGCTACCGGTAGAGACTTTACTGTTTCTAAGGCAATGGCTGTTCAGGAAGGTGTTTTGTACTAGATAACCTCCATATTGTCCACATTATTTTAGTGAAAGATATTGCATTTTTTTTTTCATTTGATGGAGGTTGGTCGAGTCTGTAGGTTTCATAGGGTCTATCTATAGCTCTAATGTCGTTAGCTTAAATAATTTCTCTGTCACAAATGGCTGGAATCTTCGTGACACCTCAACAATTGGTCTCAAATCACTTAACGCTCCAAATTATAGAGGCTGGATAATTAAGGGTAAAATAAGCTTACCCATTGAGCTACCTCAATCACCTAATTAAATATTCACGATTAATAAATACCCTGCTTGTTTGTAAGATACTTGAAAATTGAACGAGGCAGTTACTATAGGCCTTCCAGATCATTATAAAATTAAATTAATATAAGATTGAAATTATTCCGAAGAAAAAACCTTTTCCAGAGGCCATCGAAGAATTTTATTGGAAGGTTCCTCTTGATCTCTAAGCGTAAATATTGACATGAACAGGAGTAGCCCAGATTGAAAGCAAAGGTCTTCTTCAATTTTAATTTCTTTTTTTTGTGAACTTTTATCGTTTAATATTAACTGTTTCATTAACTATTCTCTCAAGTCCAAGGAGATGGATTTAAGTATTCCATTCAACAGTACTTGGGATCTGTATTATTAGAGAATTGAAAACCAATTACAGGTAATTAGATAGAATTTTGTTTCCTTTAATTCATTTTTTCTGATATGTTATTTGTTCATTTAACGTCACTTTATGCTGCTATGGATAATCGAACGATGCTACAGTAAGAGCTATCCTGATACCTGATATCAGAACCGCGTTTAACGTCCCTCCCGAAGGACGGCGTAACCAAGGATTTTGTACTCCCTTTAAAAAAACCTTGGATCACCTACTTTGATACGAACCCGCGATCTTGGGCCTAGTAAGGTGTTCTAACCACGTGTTCGCCCCTTTTCTAATATGGTTCAGCCAGAGCATCCCGCTATTTTACTACCATTTGATGATTTTTTTTTATTATTAATACAATAGAATATCATTTCGAAGAGTTCACATAAATACACGATCGTTCTCATCAGCACGTACTCCTTCACGTCTTCTAATAGAAAACATTTTTTTAAACTATTAAACATTTTAGATACTTTACTGTTCCCACTATTCTGGCATCTTACCTATAAACTCTGCCCTTTAAAGAAAAATGTAATTATGAATTTCCACAATAATTTCCATCCAAAGCTCCAATACTCTTCCTTCTTTCTACCCCTTCAATAGCAGGCCATCCAAATTCATCTGAAAGTAGGTAGGGCCCAGTAAATGGTGTAAACAATACAGTGTCAAAACTGGTGGTGACAGGGCCGAAATCCTAGTCAACCGACAGGTTTTTCGCCTACTTTATAGAGGCTGAATGAACCCAGAAAGGGTCTCCCATTCCTTCAAAGTCAATTCGCGGCTGTTAAAACATCGAATAATTTATCTTCCTCAGCCAGTCTCAAATAGGGAATGCAATACGGGTTTACCGAAAACCGGGATACCGTCCAAATTTTCGCCGGTATTAATACCGGAATTCACCTTAAGAAATTGTATTGGAACATTAGCGCTAGTTGAAACACGTTACACGGAAGCTTGATTCGGGGAATCTCCCATTTACTAAGAATCAAATGAGATGCCGTCCACTGTAGCTAAAGGGAGTTAGTCCAGTGCGGAGTGTTTTTTCAGTACATAGGCGCAAATTTCTAAAATCATTGATGCGTTAAACTAATTAAATTAGCAGTCGAAGCACTCTGCAGAAGATATTCTAATCTTCTTGTTGCAGACGCGACGTATTAATTTATGATTGGCACGTTTGTTGCACAAAAAATTAAAATAAGTATTGAATTGATAAATGCTCTGAATTATAGAATAATGCAAAAACGAACAAACATATCTCATATAATAACGAACGAATAAACATATCTCAAGTTTTGCAATATTTACACAACGCTTCACAAAACGAAATCGAAACGGTAAAGACTTATACCCTAAACTTAAAAAAGGTTCTTTTACAAAAATATTGATTCCTCTTATAAAGCGTCTAGGAGTTAAAAGTAATGAACCAGACAGTGAAGATTTTGATCTTGAAGATGAAGATACACCAGTTACATCTCTCTCCGCTATTAATACTGCAATTGTTTCATTAAAAAATAAATTAGAGAATGTGATTAACAAAGCAATGAAGAATGTTCCAAACCCAAAGAAACAAAAGGGGGGTGCATCTAAAGTTTGCTTAAGAATACTTGTTAACAATACCACCAACAAGTGTGGAGTCAGAACGAGCCTTTTCGGCTGCTCAACATACAACAAAATAAGATCGAGGTTAGATGACGGTACGTTGGATCATACATGGTTTTTTAAATCATATTTCAATTTGCATCAAAAATAATAATCACTCGTAGAATTAAAGTAATATATATTATCAAAGTTGGATTTAATTTTGTTAAATTATACTTAAAAATAAATATTTTGTTCTTTAGTTGTGTTAGAACTTATATTTATACTACGCCTAAATAATAACATAACCTATAGTAAATAAATTTTAATTTTGTTTAGATTTTTTAAAATAATACTGGTATTTTACCGGTATTACTGGTTCTAAAAGCGAAAATACCGAAATACCGGTGTCGAAAATTTTTAACGGTATTGCATTCCCTAGTCTTTAATTCGGAACCTTCAAATAACTAATTCACTAATCCACTACATATGTAATACAGCTGACCCGCTTCCAGTTATATTAATCGTTATTACATTAATTTATCTGAAAATAATACGTGTTTATTTAATTAAAAATTAATATTATATTAAAATATTCCTAACCTGTATCATTGCCTGTTCCTTAGATTAGATCATCCCCGTGTAAGGAATAAGAGGGAAAAAGCTCGTGACCCAGATCGTAGAATGAAGAAAGCTGAGAGAATCTTGTTCGGTTATTAGTTCCTACCCAGTCTTTATTATTATTACGGGTAGCGTATGCTTTTAAAATGGCCACGCGTTTAGGGAATATTAGATGGTTGGCTTAAAAACCTTCTTCTAAGCATTTCATACGATATGCAGTGTTAATTTGTGAATACCTGCTATAATAGTTATCCAAGATCTTCTATAGGAGGTTATAATTTTTTTAGTGAAAACTTATTTAGCCGCTTTTAGTGAGTTTTGGTTGGGAATAAACTTTTGGGCTCGCGTCAGCAACATGCTCGAGATTGGCGACACCTAGCGGCCCCTGCATAAGTTATACAATTTCTTTTAATCAGCTTTACTTTAAAGGTTAGAATAATTATATTTATCTAAAAAGTCGTTTAATTGTTTCAAGTTGTGCAATTTATACTAATAATAACTTAAAACATCTTAATGTTAGAGAAGAATTGGTTGACTCTAACTTCTAATATAAGGAAGAAATAGTTGGGGGTGCAGTCAATAAAAACACCTTAATAAGTGTAACTTATTTATTGTGTGCCGACGTTTCGGCCTACAATATAGGCCATCTTAAGGGCTAAGAGAGAGAAACAAACAGAAATATATTAAAAACGTTGCAGTAACAAGAATATAGTGACAAGTAATGTAGTAAAGTGGTACAAATGTGGAAATTAAAATAGTGACTAGATATGATGAAATAGTGAATAGATATGATAATTAAAGATAATGAATATAAAAGTGGTTACAGAATATAATAAAATTAAAATAGTGATAGTTAAAAATAAAATTATAGATGGTGAACAGAAATTCATCATTTCACAGAAATTCATCAATAGTGACAGATATAATAATTAAAGAATACTAATATAAAATACATCTGTAACCACTTTTATATTCATTATCTTTAATTATCATATCTATTCACTATTTCATCATATCTAGTCACTATTTTAATTTCCACACTTGTACCACTTTACTACATTACTTGTCACTACATTCTTGTTACTGCAACGTTTTTTATATATTTCTGTTTGTTTCTCTCTCTTAGCCCTTAAGATGGCCTACATTGCAGGCCGAAACGTGAGCAAACAATAAATAAGTTACACTTATTAAGGTGTTTTTATTGACTGCACCTCCAACTATTTCTTCCTTATATAAAACATCTTAAAACTTGTTGAACTTTTCATTTCCCCTAAAAGATTTCATTTGTAATAATTATAGAGGATCCGAAAAGGATTTCGTCTCTGTAGAGACTGAGTGAGCACCAGCATGGTTTGCAAGTCCCAAAGAGACATGCCATAGCTGTTAACTGACTTAATATATAAGAATGATGCCTACATTATAACAGTTGAATATTAACATCACTGTTAATTTAGCTAAATGGACTCCATGAATAACAAATTTGTTTCAAGGCTGTTAATTTATATGAATAGATGGCTATTGTGCAACTTCGTTGATACTTGAATACTGTGAATATTTCTGTTTCCGCTTTGAGGTGAAAACTTTCCACCTGCCAGAGATATAATTAATTTTCTTCTCGGTTGAATCATCTCTTATCCGTTAGTATAAATTTGAATTCCAGTATACATTTTAGTTGTAATTAATAAAAAAAATTATGAATTATTCACATCATATATCTTTTAAGACCGTGGAAAAATTACAAAGAAAAGCCTTAAGTCTCCAAACTAAAACAGAAATAGAAATTATCTGTCCAATATTTCGCCCATTTTATCTAACCGTAACCAGCTGGGGTCGAGTAACCTTCCTTATGATTCATTAGTTGCATTTGAGCCTTCGAGGTGGTGGGATATTTCCTGGGTGCATTATTCATGTTTTGTTTTGCTGTTATTCTCTTTCTACCCTGAGGATGCCTGAATGGGCGGAATATTGGACAGATAATTTCTATTTCTGTTTTAGTTTGGAGACTTAAGGCTTTTCGTTGGAATTTTTCCACGGTCTTAACATTTATGTAAGGTCTCTTTTTTACTTTTCAACACATCATATATCTTTTATTATTTAAAATATTCTATGCTATATGTTTCATCAGAATATATTTATCTTTTTGTTTTATTTTATTTCGTTCACCTTCTTTCATTCGTCCATTACTAGTTTTGTTAAATCACAATATGGGTAGAAAAGAATTACTTTTAAACATTTTTATTTTAAAGAGAAAAGATAGGCCCTCGGCCCGGATTCGAACCCGGATCCTCTGTCTTTCCGTGACAGCGCTCTCCCATTTAAGCCACCAAGGCCGCCTGCCGGCAGAGGACAAATCTTTTCTCTTATCCGATCCCATGTCCTCGTGTTCTCGCAATTTTTTTTTTTTTATAGAGGATCCGGATTCGAATCCCGGCCGAGGGCCTATCTTTTCTCTTTAAAATAAAAATATTTAAAAATAAAAAAAAAATGACCAATAATTATAAAGAATTACTTTTAAGTTTCAACATTTATAAAAGTAATAGAAAAATTCCGGGAAACTTAATGTATCGCATAATATAGTTGGGGAATCAATATATATATTATATTGCGTTATTTATATTCTATGTAGAGCAGTCTTTTATTTTATTTTTTTATTATTGATAAATTATTTAATCTGTAAATAGCCACAGATGGACCCAGTGGTATCTTTAGACCTTCCTGGTGCTCACCCAGCCTCTATAAACGTAGTAACTTTATTTTGTGAAAAAAACATTCGATCGTTCCCCTTTCACGCCCGTTCGCTCACTATCTGGAAATCAAGGTCTCTTAATATCCGTCATGCTTCCTATCTTTCCTCATTTAAACCGTGGCTTTGGCAGTATCTTCTCACTCCCAAAACAGATGCTCTCTAAGAAAGTTAGTCATTTGCTGAGTATAAAATAATTTGTTTTGGTTGTTAGTTGTCTTTAAAACAATGCCGGTCAAAATTATGGGAAAATTTTAAATTTGGAAACTATCCAACGATTAATTGTTGAAGCAACATCCTTACCTGTTTGTGAAGTTGCGCAATATCTCAGCATGTGCCTGGATTAATCGTTAATAGATAACCGAGAATCAGAAACTCATTTCAACTCCGGCTAAGTCGACTAGTCGACTTTACATATGATCAAGTATTCATAACAGAACGAAATCAAGAGAAGGGCGGAAGGGACAAAAAAATTTGTGCGAGGAAACACAAGAGGAGGTAGAGGTTAGAGCTGGGAAGATTAAAGCAATCCTCGGTTTCATTGAAATTTCAATTTCAAATCAAACAAAGGTACGGGGGGGGGGGTGAGAAGAGATTGAAGGGGGGTATCCAAACCTCGTTTATATTCAACTCGACTCCTCACCACCATGGAACAATCCCAAACAGTTCATTTGATTTGCTGACTGCCGATGGGTATCTGTGTGTAGGGCGCGGAGCTGCGCAATTTCGTCAGAACTTGGGATAAGTTCGTCTGTAAGGAGGGGGCTTTGTGTTTGGCTAGAGGTGAAATCGGAATAAAGTAAAGCTTATATTAGGTTCATCTGTACGTATGTGTGTAACAAAAACTTCCAATTTCTGGTGGCCTAAAATCCACTTAAAAGCATAAGAAACTTCCCAAGGATCGATGAAGAATTGTTCCATCCTATTTTCACTACTTTGATTACTTTGGCATTAAGGCAAGAAGTCTATGTAGACGTTCAATTCCCGACTGATCAAAGAGGATTAATTTATTCTACAACCACCAATACGTCATTAAATTCGGGTGTTACTCCTATTAATTAATTAATAACTTATTACTTACCTTATTAGTTACTTTTGTAAATTCTTACACTTTAATGCTAATATAAATATCATGAAAAATATTAAATAGCAATTAATAACCTGAATTATAAATAATAGATGGTAGGAAATAAGAAAATGGAATATAAAACAAATAAAAAAAAGTCATAAGCAAGTCTGATGTGATTTGAAACTGCGGAACTAATAACTAAGGTATGGACGAATAACAAACATGTCAATAATCCTAAATTATTATTATAAAAATATATACCTCCATTGTATATATTTTTACCCACCATTGTAGGTTGTCTGAGTACGACGTCAGAAAAAAGGTGGAGCAAGACCGAAAGGCTACCAGAATGCTACATTCGGTTCTCTGGAAAACAGATGGATGGAGGGAGTCCAGGTGGAGATGGCTTGTCGAGGTCTCCAGGAAGAGGATTAGATGGATCGAGAGGCATGAAGTCTGACAAGTTGAGGCAACCCATGTTGGAACGCCTATAAAACTAAAACTAACAATACCAACATTGATGTGTTGGAACGTTTTAGTTCAAATAGTTTTAAACGTTGCAAATTATATTTAATCTATGGTGATATACATAAATATATAGACACATAACCAGATGTAGTCTACGTTCGTTTTGACAATTATTTCATTTTTTTTTTTTAAATAAAAAAAGTGGAATGGAAACTAAATGTCTTTAAATTCCTTTTCCATTTCATCTTGTCCTGTATATTTTCCTCTCTTAGATGATGTATGCTTTCCTCAACTCCTTCTATCCAATTTTACCGCGGTTTTCCACTTTTCTCCCTCCAGTATCCTGATAGAAAATTAAATTGGGCAACCAATCCACCATCATTGTTCTGAGATGACCATAACATTCCAATCTCTATTTCTCTACATTTTGTACAGTTTTTTGGTCTCTGATTTCTAGTTTGGCCACACTGACACCTCTCTTCCACTACTCCGTCCATGGAGGCTCTTGAGTTCAGCACAAGGTTGAGACTGTACTGTTTCAAGGACAACGGTTTTGCAGGACGGTGGTGTAACCGAGATATAACGCTCAACAGCCGTCCATTCTCCCAATTAAGCTTACCCAATATAAATAGAGGCTGGGTGAGCCCTAGGAGGGTCGCCAGACCCCACAGATTCCAACTACGACTGTTAACGGATTAAAGTAGGACTTATTTGTATTATTGTAATGTGAATAACCAGATTCATTCATGTTTAAAGTTAACATTTTACATCAAGCCATTTCTAATCAAATTATTTCACATTTCCGGGTTTTTTTTTCTGTTTCGAAATACAGGAAACATTAGAATGATTAAAAATTCTGTCAGGATGAATTCATGAACGATGAAAGTGTTCGAGGTTGGCAACTCTGAGAACTTAAAACAGGCCGTGGTTTATTTTTTGATGCATCCCGATATAGAATCAGGTTAAAGGTTGATCAAACGGAAGTCTCTAAGCTAGGTCGAGGAAAATAATTAATGGGACGTCTTTAGATCCTAATATTAATATAAATAAATAATAAAACTTAATTTATAACATTTAAAGATAGTATATTAATAAAAATTCCTTCAATGATAATAAACCAGAAGGTTCCAGGCCAAAACCAACCGCTATCTGTGCCTATAATAGCAGAATACATTCAAAACTAAAATCTTCAAGTATTTATATATAAATACAATTTCAAATATCAAGGTAATGAGAAAATGAAGTAAACTAAACTTTAATAATAATTAAAGGTAAACACAGATCTAAGTAAAAAAAACTTAATAATTAAAACTTGTTCAAATGTTTTCTACTTTTTTTTACATGGTAGAGACTGTGTTGTGTCATGAACAATGGTTACGCAGGGAGGTGATTTGCCCTAAATCACACTCAACCGCCAGATGTTTCCCTCTTATTTTGGGTATCCACTTTTTAGAGGCTGGGTTAGCCCCGGGAGAGTCCAAAATCCCATATGATCCATCTATATCCATATCAGACTAAATAAAAGTCTTGCCAGCAGCGGGATTTGAACTAGGATTTTCTGCATGACAATTCAGTGCTCTACCACTGAACCAATCCGCTCCCTTATTGGTGTTATGTACAGACATAAAAATAAAAAGACTAAATAAAACTAAGTTGACTAACACCAACCATTATTTCTTTCGAAGTAGATATCTACACTAAATCCTGTCGAAACTGAAATATTCAAGTTAAGAATACATATATACTGATATTAAGGTTTAAGATAATGAAATAAAATAAACTTCAATAACAATTACAATAATGTTAGAGGGTATAAATAGATTCTCAAATTAAGAGTGAAAAGCTCGGATGTAAGCAAAGAACATAAAACCTGGTCTTATGTAGAAATAAAAAGACATAAATAAGTCCTAGGCCAAAAACACATAACTAAGTCCTAGGCCAAAACCAACAACCACTGGGAATTAAAAATCCTTAGTTATCCCATCCTTCGGAAGGAACGTAAAACGGGGGTCTCGAGACGGTGCGATGTCAGATACATACTCGTTTAAGATCACTATCCTAATTATACCTGGTTAGCCAAATTAATTAATTAACCGCAGCAGCACAAAGTGACGTTAAATGAATTAACTTTAAAACATGAACCACTAAATAAAGTATTTCCACCGAAGCTCCTCTCTTCTGATACATAGTAAATTTCATTTTAGATATCAAGATTTGAGATAATAAAATAAATAAAAGGCTAAACGAACCCGAAGGCTCGATGCCGATATCAGCAATCTATGTTTACAAACCTCCGTCCACGGAGCACCACCCAAACCCGCAAGATCACTCCCACCTACGCCACGGTCTACTTCTCAGACGCTTCCTAGTCGGTACAGCGCTTATTAACATCTTAGGAATTCGTTCGTTACTAAGCCCAGAAACTTTACAGGCCCATCTTAATCCTCGTGATGCTATCACTTGAATAATATTTGCCTGATGCATGCTTCGCAATTCCGCATTATGTAATCTCCTATATTCCCCAGTGGTTTCATCCTTTTTTGGACCGAATATTCTACTAACACCTTATTTTCGAATACCTGATGACAAGATTTGAGATAGTGAAATAAAATAAACTTTCGTAATAATATTTGCTAATATAAATTGAATTTCACCAGAAGTGTGGTAAGTTCATATATATGACAGAGAAAAAAAAAATAAACCAGATGCCGAATGGAAACTTTAAAAATGCCTAGAAAAAAGTTAATTTAAACTTGAGATTGTCAAGGTTTAGAGACGGAAATGAGAAAACTCTAAACCAGAAGCGGGTCCATCAGAAAAAAAAAATGGGACAGATGGTTTATAGTAGCCGAGCTTTTCATATTTTCCAACGGCAGTGAATTTTCGTCAAAAAAAAGAGAGAGAAAAAAAGGCTTATTTATCAAGTCCTGACAGTTTCTTCCTCTTTTAAATGTTCGTTTAAATCTTCAATAAAAAAAAATATTAATTAAAAAAAACTTTAAATTGAAATAGCTCATACTTTTAGTTAAGTACGATAATTAAATCGAGCAATTAAAATTTTACCTACAAAAAATTATGTCCAAGCATACTTTGGCTGGTCCCATATCTTGGGGAGCGGAGTGGCTCTGAGTGCCGTAGGTCATGGGTTGAAATCCCGCTGCTGGCAAGAATTTTATATAATCTTTTAGCAGCCGGAGATGGATCATTATGGATCTAGGATCCTCCCAACATCTATAAATTGGGTACCCAAAATAAGGGGGAAAAATCTGTTGGTTGAGCGTGATCTAGGGCAAATCACTTCTCTGCACAACCTTTGTCCAAGAAACAGTACAGTCTCTACCCCGTACTGAACCCCAGATCCTTCACGGGTTGATATAACTAGCTAAGTTTGTAGAGGGCTGAGTTTCTGTGCTGAATCCAAATCCAGCCGTGGCAGATAAATTGTCTTATATGATAGCAACCAGAGACAAACCATGTGACCTAGGGTTCTTGGAATGATTGACTTAACTGTATTTGGGAAGGACATCGTTTTTTTAAGACAACCAAACTCTCATCATAAATCCTATCCTTTTAATATTATAAATGCGAAAGTTATGTTTGTTACTCTCTCACGCAAAAACTACTGAACGGATTTGGATGAAACTTTACAGTAATATAGGTTATACATCAGAATTATTCATAGGCTACAATTACTATTTTGGGTAATTTGGTCATAATATAACGATAAATATCAAGGAAGTCGGATAAAATTCTGCCCTCTGAGTAACTTGCTCACGTGTTTCTTCGCTGAACGAAACAAATCAAGTAACATAGTTTCAAGAAAAGGTAATTTGAAAAAAAAAATTAAAGGAGTATATTGTAGTAGGTAATTAGGACCGCTAAATTACAACACATCGATAAATTACCCACATAAGAACACTATTCTAATCCTTTCAGTTTTAATTTCTCGCTGCTGCCATACGACAAGTGAAATTCAATAACATTACATACTAATCTTTTACTGACACGAACAACAGTAAACTACGAACAAAAGTAAACTTCTCTCCGTCCCCTTTGAGAATCAGGGTGAATGTATAGTATGTTTCACGGCTGTGCTGATCCGCATGTGATGAAATTTGATATGGATAATCTTAAGCCTGAGAAGGATATAGGCTACTTTTTATCAACACACCACACAGGCGCAGTTTATATAAAACTGTAATCTGATTGACTAACACACCCAGCGGTCAACACAGCAGAAACTTCTGAACTTCTTTGTGTAGCTTACATGAGCACTAAGAAAGGAATTTGGATAATTCCACCCCCAAGGCTTTTGGATAATTCCCCTTAACATAATAGGCGTTCAAAGATTGTATGGAATCCGTCAGTTTTGAAGTTAGACATCTGAAATTTCGGATGTACGAGTAACTTATAGTTAAAAAAAAATTAAATTATTTATTTAAAATGATCTGTCACGAAACTTTATGTGACAGACCAAAGCCGTGGGCAAAAGCTAGTAAATAATAATTTTTTTTTATGTGTATGAATTTTTGGTTAAATACTGTTATTTATTGCCCTGATGTTCCACAGTATCGTAAATTTTAAAGCGAGTTCCACCCAATATCTTCCTTTATAATTTGCTCATTTACAATGACTTTTCAAAGCATCACAAACAGATGCCGCTTGCGATAAATCATCTCGACTTCTCGCTATCACGAGAACTTACTCGCACTTTCGTTGTAACTTTGTCATCAGATAAAGTTATTTTCAGTTATATATAAAACTGCATTTAACTGTTGCTATCGGCATATATAGTTACTTTTCTATTCTACTCTGTATGTAACTATTTGTATAACAACTCGCCTAAGGTCGTAAAAAATTAAATCCACCTCTGGAAATGGCAAATCCAAATACCTATGCAATCGTCGTTTACAAACAGATTTCAAATTAATTTATTCCGATCAAATTGATCGATTTTTTATAAACAGGAATGCTTTGTTTTAACAATACCCAAATTTTTATTTTTTTAACTAACAGGGAACTTTGAAATTCCTCTATTGATTAGGTTTTTTGAGTTATTACACTGTTCTTTTGAAGGATCAATATACATGACTATTATAAGATCAATTTGGACTTACGGAGGAGAGCTTTGGGGCTCCACTAAAATATGGAATTCTTCTCGTATCCAATCCTTGCATCCAAAATCCTTCGTACAATCCTCAATGCACTTTACGTTGTCAAGAACAAAAAAAAACAGTACCACTACAACCCGTGAACGGGTCTGGTGTTCAGTACATGTTAGACACTGCACTGTTTCATGGACAACAGTTCTGCAAGGAGGTGACGTCCTTGGTCACGCTCAGCCGCCAGATTTTTTCCTATTATATCGGGTACCCTATTTTTATAATATTTTATAAAGGCTAGGTGAGCCCCAGGAGGGTCCTATATCCCATATGATCCATCTCCCGCCGCAAACAGACCAAATAAAAGTACTGTCTGCAGCGGGATTTGAACCAGGATTTCCGACATGGCAACTCAGTGCTCTACCACTAAGCCACTAAGTTGTCTATATCTATACCCTTGTTAAGAACAAAGTAATCTATAACTACCTGAATGCCTTTGCTGATCTGGCCCGAAACCGATATCAAAACTTACATGATCCTTGCATACATGTTTTAAACTAGCTAACTCTTCAATTCCTGCGTATCTTCCTAGGCCTCTGAAAAGAAGATTGTCTCTTGAACTTCTAAGTTGAATTTGTTATTTGAATACTACCTCTGGGTAGTTTCTTAACTTCTTTATCTCACCCCATTACGTATCATTCATTCTATTTACTTATTGCTTCGTAATATAGCTGTAAATTTCAATATATGGTATCGTTACTGACTTGTATCAACGTTGAAACCTCTAACTGTTGGTTAGCGTAATGAACCAAACGCTGGGTAATAACATAGTGACTAGACTGACAGAAGCCGTTGGGTAGGGACATGGAGGGGTTCATCTAAATTGAGGGGGGGCCGGCATAGGTAAACAGCATTAACGCAATTAGTATCTCCACTGCTGCCAACTGCGTAGGATCAAGGGATATTTGGTATATGAATAAGAAGGTAATTTTATCATCAAAAACTTAAAAGCAGGGATTAATCGACAAAAATTCAGTTTACGAAAAATAAAATCAGTATATGTTTTGCTGATACTGAATAACCGAACACTACAGAATGGAAGTCATTAGAAACAAGATATACTAGTATAAGGTAGAGGGAGTAGGATTGCTCAGAGTGCAGGTTCAAATCTGGCTGTGGCAGGTAAATTATTTAATCTAAACTGCGCAAAAATGAATAGGGATACCAATAATTTGGTTGTATTTACTTTGCCTAGTATTTTAATGTTATTTTTACTATAAAAACTATTAATATTTATTAGAAATTATTCTATATTATATATCATTGTAGTTATTAAATATATAATAGTATAAATACTAGGTAAAGTATATACTACAAAATTAGCAACAACCCTATGAGGAGCGTATGACTGGAGACCTTCCTGAGGCCTCTCTTAACTGTAACGTGTTCTTAACTGGAGGAAAAACCTTGCAGTTGAGAGTGATATCAGTGAATTTCAAATATATTCAGCTCTGAAGTTTAATTTTGTTTAAATGAAGTTACTAGCACTCAATGTAGAGCACTGAGTTACTGTACTAAGGGCTCATTGGCAGATAAATTATTTAATCTGCTAATAGCCCCGGATGGAAGGACCCTTTGATATCTGGAGACCTTCCTGTGGCTCACTTAGCTATAACGTGTTCTTAACTGGAGGAAAAACCTTGCGGTTGAGCGTGATATCAGTGAATTTCAAATATATTCATCTCTGATTTGGTTTATATCAGTCAGGATTAAGTTACGAATGAAATTAAAGTAAGTAAGTTGCATTTAATAAACAGAGTGGGACGGCTCAGTGTATAGGGCACTGAGTTATTGTACTGACGATCGCGGGATCAAATCATGCTGCGACTGATAAATTATTTTATTTGTTAACAGCCAAACCTTATGCAGAACCTCCTGAAGCTCATCCAGCCAAGACTATACTCTATAAAGTGGGAGATAAACCTTATTGGGAGATAAACCTGGGATTGAACGTGATTTCGGACAAATAAATCTTCCTGCACAACCGTTGTCCTAGATACAGCACATCCATGTACTGAATCCTAGCCACTTAACATTTATGAGTTGTAATAGTACAGTTTTTAAATAATTAAACATTTTATTATAGACCATTATAAAATAAGGATGTTGTAAAAGAGCTCGTAAAAGATAACAATTCCTTTGGTTAATATTATTTTTAATAAGACCACGCTTTCCAGCCCGTATCTTATTGCTCAGTTTACAATTTCTCTTTCGAGGTATAATTGTTTCGAGACCTTTTGTTTAGAATTTTCTTTCATTTTTTTTTTTTTTTTTTTTACGACAAGTTATATAAGGAAATTGTTTTAATTTCTTTTGACGAAATTAGCTTCCTCGTTGACTTCTGTATTACGCAGTAAATTTCACTCGTAAAGTATTTATTCTTTTAATTTTAATGAAATCCTTGGTAAGAGCACTAATAATAACTGAAAATATTAGTTTTAGAGATAATTGGAAATTTAAACATAAGTAATTTTTTTTAAATTGATCATTTAATAACCATTAAAAACCAAATAATTTCTCTCAATATATTGTTTCCTTAGCTCAATAATTCACATATTTACTCTTAATTAAAGCTACATAAATTCTTTATGGCTTTTTCCTCGTAGTATGTAATAATAAAATTTCTAAGTGATTTATATACTACAAAATTTGCAATATCCCTATACATTTTTGAGCAGTATTTATTTATTTTATATATATTATATTTTATATTATATATGTGTACATATGTATATGTATATATATATATATATATATATATATATATATATATATATATATATATATATACATATATATATGTATATATATATATATTTTTTATTTATGGTTCTTTTTTTAATTAATTAATTAATAATTAATAATTTTTTTATTAATTAATTAATAAATTTGACGTAAGTCAACGAGATCCCGATTAAAGTAATGTTCAATGAACATACTTCCCCGTGTATACCTCGAAAAATTGCGAGATCACAGGGATATATAGGATCAGTGAAGAGAAAGGATTTGTCCAGCTGGAATGCGTGCCTTGGTAGCTCAGTGGTTAGAGCACCGCGCAGAAACGCGGGCGACCCGAGTTCGAATCCCGGCCAAGACATAATCTTTTCTCTTCAAAATTAAAAAAAAAAAAAAATATATATATATATATATATATATATATATATATATATATATATATATATATACATAATATATTAACCGATTTTATTAATTAATATGAAAGTCCTTGTTAAATTGTCCAGAATGGACACCGCATAAGACCAGGTCTACCCGAAATGAACTAAGAGAAGCAGCTGGGATATTGTTTTGCGAATGGAACCTCTGCTACAGATTCTGATACAAGATTAAATTGGGCAGAATATCCTACAGAGATTTTCTTCCCAAGAAGGCCTCAGATATTGGTTAAAAACTTCCATTCGATTGGAAAAATCCTGAGGAAAAATCCGGAGAAAGAAAGTTTCCTTACTAATGGGCGACCGCTGTAGCCACGAATTACTTTTCCTTCTAAGTCCGTTAACTGTTTTTATCCAGTTGTATAGGTCTCAGCCTTTTTCTTTTCTTTCCGAACTCTTTTCCCTCTGGAAATTCTGGAATAATGTAATTGTACCCGTTCACTGGGATGTAACATGCCCCAAATAATTGTGTTTGCCATATTTTTATTAAGTTTTGCAATGGGTGATAAGCCTCATATGGAGATTAAAAATGAAATTTTAGTTATATCACCCCTTCAAAAGAAAAATGCCACAACAAAAAAACTAATTTGGGGCGACCTGTGGTCTTGTGGTTAGCATAACAAACTACTAAGCCCAATATCGCGTGTTCGTAGCCCGGCAGATGGCCCTAGGATTTTTTAAAGGGAGTAAAAATTCCTTGGTTAAGCGGTCCTTCGGAAGGGACGTTAAACAGGGGGCAATAGGCTGTACAATATCTGGTACTCGTAAAAAAATCCATATTCCAATTATATTTAGATAGACAAACAAGTCATGTTTCGGCATTTATGGCATAAATTGGATGAATAACATGCATTTTCACCTCGATGAAGATCAAATCGACATCTCACATCAACAGCCCAGACTCATCAAACAGAGGGAGGAAACTCACTCCAAGACGTTCAATCAAATATTAATGCGAAGGAAGGTTTCTGTTGATGTCAATTTTTCGGTGTATGTTATGATGAATAGGAGAATCGTTGACTGGCGTGTTATTTTCTAGTATTTTAGAGACAAAGTTTGTATTTTTTCTTAAACAACTATTTCATCACAAAGCAGAATATGAAATATTCAAACATAACGCTATCTTTACTGTCTTTTTTCTCGCCAACTCTCTCCCAGATCTCATAACCATTTTCTTTCTTCTACCTCGTTGATCCTATTATAATTTGTTGATAAGATTTGTAAACGTTTTTGGTATAATTTTATGTGCAATGATATTAATAATTTGCATATAATTACTATTCTCCCTTTTGATATTAATTAAATCAGAATAGGAATGGGGATTGAGGTTCACTTTAGAATGGCTAACTGGTGAGCTACAAGGGAAGGTTTAATTAGTCTGGTTACCTTTAATTGGAAAGAATCTGACCTGAGAGAGAGAGAGCTACTTCTTGTTAAGTACCAGCTTTTCAATTTACTTAAAAGAGTCTCCACTAGGTTTTTTTTTGGATAGGTTTATCATAGGAGTAGTAGATATATTTTAATTTAAGCACTCTCCCCCCCCCAAAAAAAAATGTACTGTGGTTACTTATTGTTTACATATTGTCAGAATATCCCTTCCGGAAATTCTGAAATAATTTTAAGCTCTTCTTTCTGTATGAGGTAGAAAAATGTAGTAAACAATTATAAATCTCTATAGAGATAGTCATTAAAAAAAAAAACTGCAGCACTATTATCCGCGAAGGGTCTTGGGCTTATTACATAGAAGAGACTAAACTGTTTCTAAGCCAACGGCTGTGTATAGAGGTTATTTGGCCCGAATCCGATACTTTCATGACAAACTTTATTCCTACCCACTAGTTTTAAACGTAGCTGCTACCTCTTCACTTGCCTTAATAGTCTGAAAAGAATATGACCTCGTGACCTTTTAAGTTGAATTTGTTATTTGAATACTAGTGGCTAGGTTCTCTGCTTGCCTTTAAACGTATACATGTCATTACGTTTTGTGTCATTCATTCTGTTTACTTGTAGAATTATTATAATACACTTATATATTTAAAAAAAAATTAATTTAAAAATGCCTTGTGCCCTGGCTTTTTCCAGTCATATTCTATTCTTATAATTTTTTTTTTCTTTTTTTAAACTGGATTTATTCTTCATTTATTTTGGGTAAGAGAAAATAAAAACCATTTTCCAGTTGTTGTTTATTCAGTTATTTTCACTCTTTAGAGACGTTTCGACACTATGGTGTCATTCTCAATCCTTTCTTCTCCTGCATTTTTTAACTTTAAATAAATAAATTAACAGTAATTACAATACTATAAATAATTTAACATAAATGTCCAAAGATAACGTACTATAAGTATAAATACATGGAAAGTCATACTTTTAAAAATTCTTAGGAGATCACTAGTCCTCCAAGGTAGATCACTAGTCTTCAGGAGAAGAAAGGATTGAGAATGACACCATAGTGTCGAAACGTCTCTAAGGAGTGAAAATAACTGAATAAACAACAACTGGAAAATGGTTTTTATTTTCTCTTACTCATATTCTATTAGAATTTAGTATTCTCTACACAAGATACAAACAACACAGTCCAAAATTCTCAGAAAAATTATTATTGCACCATGGTATATTTCGAATCACACTCTACACAACGACATGAACATTTCCGCAATAAAATCATATATTCATAAAAAATACATAACATTCCACTCATCGACACAATATCACCCAAACCCTTCTTCCTCTTTCCTACTCCCTGTTACCTGGACTTGATAAGAAAAGATTAAAAAGACATTGGCCAAGACCTACTCAAGAATTGATATATATATATTTTTTGATCATGTAGAAAAGCAAAGAGAAAGACACTTCAATCAAATTTGCTGGATGCTCAATTGCGCAGGTGCAAATGAAAATTAAATAATAATAATAATAACAGTATTCTCTATTCTAAAAATTACATTAGAAGGGTGATGGTTCATAGTTGAGGAAAAATTTATTAAACTGATTTGAGAGTGATTTATTTTTTTAAATAAATTTCCTCGGTGTAATCAATAAAGCCTGAAGCATTGAACCCTATTCATTAAAGAAGTCTCGGAGTTAACGAAAGGATGAAGGATTCTCGTTAGGAGATATTTCGGGGACAATTATCGTTTATTTCTCTCGGAGTTCTCTCCTTTTATTTTTTTCTTTCATCTTCTATCGATGCCCTGTTTGTCGTCAGTTCGACGCCCACAAAATTCCATTTCTGGAAACTAGAAACTATCTAATGTAAGGATAGAGATAGTTGGGGGTGCAGTCAAATGAAACACCATAATAAGTTCATACTTATTTATTGTCTGCCGACGTTTCAACCTACATTGTAGGCCATCTAGGAGTCTATTATTATTATACATGTAATATTTTATCTAATTAAAATATTAAACTAGGTTTTACATATTTGTATATCTCTCTCTTATATCTCACCTTGATATGTCTATATTTTTTCATTTTGTATTGCATTTTTCATTCTGTTTACCAATTTTTCTTTTTTTTGTTTTTCTCTTTGTATTTTATTTGCATTTTCACCTTTCTGTACATTTATTCTTAGATAATTTTTATTCATATGTAAGTCGTGAATTCAACGACTTAACCAATGAGTTGATAGAATAAAACTCTTGTGCATGCAGTTCAGAACTTTGATTCAGGTATGTTATTAATGATACCTGGAGTTATTTAGTTAGTTATAAATTTGTAGATATGTTCTCTTTTAATTACAGTTCTGAACTGCATCCACAAGAGTTTTATTCTATCACCTCATTGGTTAAGTCGTTGAATTCACGACTTAAAAATCAACACAATAGTCAATATTCAGTAGTTACACTCAATAACTTAATTTCTACAATATAATAAGGTTATCTCACGTCTGTCATATGACTAAGTTTGGCGTCAGTATTCTAACTTACACATATTATTCCGTCACTATTTTGTTCAATTTTTCTGTTACTCTACATTATTATATTATCATTTTCTTGGTACTGGAATGTAATTTTATAGTTATTTTGTTTTGTCTGTTTTCTCTCACAGCCCTGAAGATAACCTACAATGTAGGTCGAAACGTTGGCACACAATAAATAAGTATGCACTTATTATGGTGTTTTAATTGACTGCACCCCCAACTATCTCTATCCTTACATTAGAAGTTCCAGTCAAATAATTTCTTCTCTAACTAGAAACTATCTAATTGTATTACGTATTTTATTAAGTGTTTTAAATTTTATTAGGAAACATTTGTGTACTTATTCCGTAGGTTGCCAGTTTGGTGGGGTAGGGGTAGTTCAAGTAACGTCAAGTGACGTCATTTCTACGTCACGTTCATATCTCTTCGCTGGTTTACCCCCCCCCCATTTCTTCACAATAGTTGAATAAAAAAATAATAGCCTAGGATATTTAGCATAGCCAATTTTGACATTAGAATCTGACGTAATTTTCTGTTCCTTTACTTCGTCTATCTTTTCTGTTCCTATCAAGGATTTGGCCTCTCTATAAGGATAGATCAAACCATGTGATAAGAAAAAAAACTGTGAGTAACAGATTCCATGTCGTATATTTAGTAAAATAAAAAATGGAAATGATCAAATTATGGGCGTGGGAGAAAATATTGAGATCACAAGTGGTACTACTTTAACAAAAAAAAAATCAGATACAAATTTTAAACTATATTGTCCTAAAAAAGGGATGTTTAAGCCCATTTGGATCTACAGTCTCTATTGAGGCTGACCCAAACTACAAAATGGGTACCCTAATTAGCGGACCAGCTTCCATTGGCGTTTAATGCCAAAGAGAGCAGGGGCCTCCCGGACAACTGCTTTGCCCTCATTCCTGGGGAAGAAGCTCAGTTCGGGGACCCCAGGCAGATTGTAAATAGGATATAAATGTGTACATTATATTTTATTTATTTATTATTACTTTTTTTACTTTATTTTATTATCATTTTCGCATTAACTTCTTTTGATTACGGCATGTATATATTTATTAATACATTTAGTTTGTTTATATCAATGTTTTGTAAAGGAATGATTGTAAGTTACATAGCACCATTACTTATTGCCTACAAGTGGCAGATTGTAATGTCTCAATAAAGTGTTAAAAAAAAAAATTAGCGGAAAAACTTGGCGGTTGAGTGCGATCTCGGCTAAATCACAAACGCAGGTTTAGAAACAGAACAGTCAGATGTGTTATTTTTTATCTTACTTGCTACTTTGAACTTAACTTATGCATATAGAAGGGAAGATGTAGGAAACTAGGATACGAGTACATAGGAAGCGAAATTATTATCATTATTTTCGTAGTGAATAACGGGATGTCATTGGCTTGAAAAGTAGTTATAATACAATATTAAAACTCCAATTCAAGGACAAAACTACAAGAATGGCAAGATTTCTCTTTCTCCTAAACATAAAACTCTCTCCGTACAAAATTCGACTTAATTCACTAGGGCTGGAGATATAATTGATTAGGATCACATGGCATCGCCACATCAAATATTTGCATTATTTTACAATAAAAATCAGATCTCGTTTCAAAATTGCTACATTAGGGTATTGACATAGGTATATACTTAGGTCGAACTTAATTGTGGGTAAGAAAGACCCCCCAAAAATATGGCCTATATATTTTAGCATCCGGAACATATGTCCAATTGGAAAGAATGACCGAGAGATTTCTAAGTGGAGAATAGCAGTGGTTAGGGAGAACTGATGGAAGCGATAAACTAGGATTACCCTTATTACGTTCGCCCCGCAGCAGACGAAGGGGGGAGGTTGTCCCCGGGCATTGTAGATAGGCCCCAATCCATCGCCGGGCCTCGTATCTGCAGGAAGTGGTTCATAAACAAAATCGTTCCTTGTCTTGAGGAAATAGGCCACCTCAATACTCATGCCACAGTTTGGTTAGTCTTGTGACATTATTCTCCAACTTTATCATTCCATATATATAGAACATTTAAATCTATAAAATAAAACCTGTATCACTACAATAAATGATATACTTTTTTATAGAAGTTAGTTGTCGCCCAGCAAGGTCTGCAAATCACTTAACTGTTAACAAATTGATTAATTTTTCTTCCACAGTTGAATTAGAACCAGGGACCCTCTACATACAAGGATTGTGAGGGGTCTTTAACTAGTAAATGATAACGCACAGATTCGGATGCACCATTTTACATCCCCTCAGAAGGGCAGCAATACCAAGGATTTTTTGATCCTTAAGAAAAGGCCACCTGCAGGGTATATTTATATTTTATGTAATTGTCATTTACAAGAGATCAAATAATTTATCAAAGGCAGATTTGAATCCGGGATCCTCAGCGCACGATAATCACCCAATGGTTAACATAAATTTGAAATCCTTCATTTTTATTAAATATCAACAAAAATATTAGTTTATAAGTATATTTAACTATTCCTTTGTAGGGATATTCTATGCCGAATATCATGGGTTCGCAGCTCGACAAGAGGCCTAAGGATTTTTCAAGGGGAGTAAAAATCCTAACTTATGCCGTCCTGAACGATCGAAAAATGGACGTACCGAGTCTATACGTTGTCTGGTTCTCAAAAATCCCTAACATAATTATTCCTGGGTAGGCAAAATTTATAAAGCTTACTGTCTCATCTTCCGATCAGCCATTACTCAGAATAATGAGGAAGTGATCTTGATGAAGGTCCTAGCAATGAATAATTAATTAACAAGTAAATGCATGAAATTACTTTCGTTAGAAATATATAAAACCTGTACCACTACAACCCATGAAGGATTTAGGGTTTAGCTAATGGTAAAGAGTGGACCTTTTTAAGCCAACGGTTGTGCTGGGAGGTGACATGGCCGAGACCACACTCAACCGCTAGATTTACCCCCATTTTATAGAGGCTGGGTGAGCCCAAATAACGTCTGTAGATACCACAGAGATTATCTAAGGATGTCAACATATTAAATAATTCATATTATAATCTGCCACAGCCGGATTTAAATATCACCTTTTTTTTTTATTTCTTGTATAATTTGCTACATTTCACAAAATAAAAATGCTGTACCAATAGACCAGTCTCAAATTAAAAACTTAAATATATCTGTGGAGAATCATAATTTACAATGAAAGAAAAAATGTATAAAAAACTTCCAACAGAGAGAAAATAAAAATTAATAATAATAAAATAAACAAAAATTATAACTATTCATTCTTAGTAACTTATATACATATATATATAACAATATCAATGAAATGAAAGAAATTGGTATCCTACAATAATAAATGTTTGGTTCGTTTATGTTCATACCGCTTTGTACTACTTTTTCTATAGTTCCCAATATTTTTTTATAAGCGGGTTTTTATTGTTTTTACACTTAAAAAAATTGTTTATATAGTTTGTCGATAAATATATTAATGTAAGGTATACTTAATTCTTTATGCATAATTTTAACTTTAGTGTCATATGCATAATTTCCAGCAATTCTAAGACATTTGTTTTCGAAAATTTGTACTTTTTTGCAATTAGTTTTAGACATGTAACTAAATATTGGGGATGCGTATGTTAGCGTAGGTCGTAAGCAGGCTTTATATAATAATAACTTATTATCTGTGCTTAATTTGGATTTTCTATTAAAGTAAGGATATATAATACACAGAGTCCTGTTAGCTTTATTGCACACATAATCAGTGTGGATAGTAAAAGTTAACCTTTTGTCCATGTTAAGTCCTAAGTATTTAATTTCAAGGTACGGATGTTCTGTTTATTTTCAATTGGGGGATATTATCCGTTCGTCTCTTTGTCAATAATATAGCTTGGTTTTTATCCTGATTTATTTTAATTTTCCATTTATTGTAGAATCTCTCTATTTTTTTTTAGAGCTGTAGTCAGTCTATTTGTAATTGGGTCTGTTCTATAACTGGAAGTAAAAAAAGCTGAACCATCTGCAAATAGGGATTTTTTTACTTTGAATGTATTCGGTATATCATTAATATAGATACTGTAGAGCGTTGGCGATAAAACCGCGCCCTGTGGGAGTCCGGCAGTAAGTGTACGTACAGTGGAGTAGTGGCCTTCTATAGAAATATCACCTTAAGTATTAATTTATAAGTGTGTAAGCAACAATTCTTTAATTATTAAGTAATTATACCAGTAATTTACTCGGCACAATAAGGGAGTGAGCTTGATTAAGTAGACAGGGATGAATTGGACTCATCAACAAGGTAAATGTGTGGCATTACCTTCATTACAGTCATTATGCTTCAGATGATTCCCTACTGCCTAGACTTTGAGTTATCAAACCCAGAGAATCCCGGAGTCCCCCCCACACAATTTGGTATCATCAGAGGGGGCTGTGTTGCCGAGCTGGGGGTTGGAAGGGGGGATAAAGCACATAAAACTTTCAAAAAGTTGAACCATTGTGCCGGCTTACCTCCGACAGATTTACAGAATTGGCTTCCTTGTCAGAATCTGCCAAGTTTCTCAAACTTTAATAACTAACAGATATCTAAGAGAGTTGGATTATTTAAGAAGTATAACGTATATTAGGGAGTGGAGTAGCTGAGTGTGTACAATGCTGAGTTGCTGGACTGAAAGCTCCGGTTCAAATTCGGCTGTGATAGATAATATTATTTAACCTGTTAACATCCACGGATGGACACTGTGAGACCTACAGAACCTGCTGGGGCTCACCCAGCTTTAATGATATGGGGGAAAACCTGATCTACAACATAACACCTTCCTGCAGAACCTCTGGCACATCAACAGTACAGTTTTTACCATGTTCTGAACCCAGGATTTTTCATGGGATGTACAAATAAAGGCAAACAAATAAATACACTATTTTGTGCTGTAGTATTAGGTATTAATAAAAATACTGTTCAAGACTATAGACTAAATTTTACGTAGTTAGTAAATGTGGAAAAATACGATTAGACCGCTAAGAAAATAAAATATACATTCAAATCAAAATTAGTTTTTGTCCTGATGAAACCATGATACAAATTCGTCGACTATTTTTTATTTTTATATTCCCAGATTTTAGAGCGAGAGAAGGCGTTACTTCTGTTTGAAAATATAGCAATATATATACAATAAAACGATAAATAAGAATGAAAAAAATAAAAAATTTTACACCGTTACAACCCATGAATAATCTATATTTCAGTACATGGTAGAGACTGTACTGTTTATAGGACAAATATATTGCAGGGCGGTGATTGGTTATATACCAGGTTTTTCCTCCAATTTAGGATGCTTATTTTATAAAGGAAGGACGAGCCCTAGGAGGGTCTGGGTACCTCACATGGTCCACCCGCGGCTGTTAACAGATTGAATTATTTATCCGCCACTGCCGGATTTGAACCCGGAAACTTCTGTACAATTCAGTATTTCACACAGTAAGCTAACTCACTCCTAAATACAAAACAAATACACGAAAAACACTTTTTCTAGTCATTATAAATTACTAATGGCTAAAAGCACTATTAAGGCCGACCTGTGGTGTAGTGGTTAGCGTAACAAACTACTAAGCCAAAGATCGCGGGTTTTTAGCCCGTCCTTAGTTACGCCGTCCTTCGGAAGGGACGTTAAAAGAAGGTCCCGAGCCTGTACGATGTCAGGTACTCGTTAAAAATCCCTATCCTAATTAAACCTGGATAGGCAAAAACTTAAAGCTCCCAATGTAGCATCGTCCGACTAGCCATAGCAGCAAAAAGTGACGTTAAATGAACAAACAACAAAAAGCACAATTATTAGTTATTATTATTACAATTTAATAAAAAGTATTTGTATTGGTAAAAATGCCAGATAATTGAATTAGGTTATCTAAAAATTTCTTGCTATAAATATTAGCTAACAATAATCGATAAAACAATAAAATACTTAAGAAGTTGTGATAAGCCCTCTCCTCTTGCCCCAGTTTCTTGAGGGTCTGATTCGGAATAATATCATTTAATAATTTTTAATAATATTATAATATTTAATATATAATAGTATTACAGGCCCTGGCCATATTAACTGTGACTAAATATTAAGTGTGACTAAACTAAAAGTGACTGGATAGATTCGTTCTTGTTACATGTTCGCATAATATTTTTGTATGCGTAATGATGTAAATCGAGTTTAAATATTAGTTTTATGGGTAAGTTAGTTATCTGATAATAATATGAAATTGAAAAAAATAGTTTCGAAAATAAATCTTTATTTTTTTAAAATGTTTTGTGGTGTAACCCTATTTACACCCTATTTTACATATTGATGAAAAAAAACTATCAAAATAGTTAAAATATGTGATACAAATAATAAATCAATAGTAAACTTACCGAATCCGACTTGTATTTAATGAAAAAGAAACAATAAATCCACAAAAATTTCAAACACAAATTATGCACGCCGTCACTCGTAAAACAAAATGGCTGTACTAAAACCAATGCTGCCATTATTAAAAAAAAAATACTTTAAAAACTTATAACAGTGTTGCCATTACTTAAAACACTAATTTATTAAGATACGCGAAAGTATATCACAAAAATTGGGAAAAAACAAAAAGAAAAGAATCTTTCTTGATGGTCACATTAATATGGCCAGGGACTGTATATAATAATTTAAATAATTCAGGCACTGTAGCGAATAAAGAAAGAAATTAGCGTGTTTGAGTCAAAATAGTAACCAAAACGATAACACTGTTGTGCCGTTTGTTTCATTTAACGTTACTTTATGCTGGTAATCGAACGATGATTCAGTGGGAGTCATAAATTTTGTCTATCCAGGTACAATTAGAATATTTAACGAGTACATGACATCGTACAGGCTCCAGAACGCCATTTTAAATCTCCACCGAAGGATGGCCTAACTATGGATTTTTCAGTCTATTTAAAAATCCTTTTCTGTTTGTTATTACATTATAATTTTTTATATGAAAAAAAAACTATTATATAAGTATTTATAACTTCTCTTGCAAATAATGTACAGTTAGGGGGGTATCTTGCATGAGACGAAATCCACACTTTTACCTTTTGTTAAAGTTTAAAATTCATTATTTAAATAATCATGTAAGTCTAGGAATAGCCGATCTGGAAAATAAAGGATATAAAAAAAAATAAAAAAAATCCTGGAGCCATGAGCTGGGCTGTGAACCCTTGATCTTGGGCATTGTTGGGCAATATTGGAAATTCGTTGGTACATTTCCTCTCCTAACAAATGATGCGGTTAACGACCCCCTGACTCTTCTCCGCTGTACAGATATTAATTGCCCATTAGGTCTCGGCCCACTGCATTTAGTCTCCCGTCTTCTGGCAACATATCATCCTATCAAGTCGAGGTGTACACAATCGTATATATACCTCATTAGGTTGTTTATTTACTCTCGTATCACTTTTGATATACAAAAAGTAAGAGTCATCTTCTTGAGATGGAATAACGAAACAATGTTTAATCTTGGCGTTCAAAGGACGTTCAGTTTTATTTATTTTATTTCCAGGCTACCGATAATAATAATACAAAACAACAGAGTACTGTATAACTGTTCAATGGTGGGCACACAAAATAGAGGGAAACTAGGCGGTTGGACCTTTTCTAGAACAAATCACCTCCTGTACAATAGTTGCCCAAGAAGCAGTACAGTTTCTACCATCTACTGAACCAAAGACTTCATGAGTTAGTGGTACAGGTTGGTGCATATGAGTTTGTGTTCGTTACATGACTATGAATAAGATAAACAAATTATCTTGTACATAATAAAAGCGCTAACAAGGGATAACGGCACCGAGTAAGCAGGAAAAATCTTGAGAAAATGATTTTGAATTAAGGTAATTTTCAAGATGAAAGAAGTCGCCTCACGCACCAGCAAGATCACCTAATTACACTCATTAAGCTTTTCAGAGGCCAAAGGATCCCCTGTATGCATCCTTTTCACGTAGCTTTTTTTCTTTATTTTTTATCTCTGTCTTTCTTTGCCATCCCCACGAACAAAAAAAGAAAAGGAAAAAAGAAAATAAGCTATTATTCTTTTATATGCTTGTTTGTTTTGAACATTACTACCTACTATGCCTAAGATCGCGGGTTCGCAAGTGGCCATAGAATTAGAATGGAGTGAAAATTCCTTGGCTATGCCGTCCTTCGAAAGGGACGTAAAAGGTCCCCGGGCCTGTAGGGAGTCAGATACTTGTGAAAAATCCATATCCTAATTATGCCTGGATAGGAAAAGCTAGCCTTCACACTGCATCATCGTCCGATTAGCCATAGTAGCTTAAAGTCACGTTAAATAAACAAACAGCAGTCCCACGAGATACTGAACGCCACAGCCCATAAAATTATGAAGTAACAAGACTTGCCTTGGAGTAAGATCAATCTACATCCGAGAAAAAGCTTGTTAATCGAATGTCCATTTCATGTCATCACATTCCATCCTATCTACCGCTCATACAGTGTGAGGTACAGACCAAGCCTGTGTGGGGTCAGGAACCTATACAGGTAGCCATTGTGGCATAAAGTAACGTTAAATAAATAAACAATAACACGATACTTCAACGGTTTGAACACAAGAAGTACAACATACTCCCGAAAAGTAGTCAAACTTCCCTGATGGTACTTCATCAACGAGTCGAAAAGGCCATCGACCAAGCATTCAGTCCATTTTTATACAGTAAAAAAGAAACAGGGGATTGGGGTGGATAGGGGATTGAAGAAACCAGGGGGGTGGTGAGGGGTGAATAGGGCCCATCGGAGGGAGCAGGTAATATCCCCGCCCTTGGTCTTAGTGCTGGCCAGTACCACCTCCTTTCATCTCTTCCGTATCCTCATCATCGGCCAAAAATCCTTTCTCTATGTTCATAGCCGCCCGCCCAATCCTATCTCCTTCGCTTCTTCTTCAAAGGGGTCATTGCTTCCTGGGTTCATCGATGCCTCAAATTGGAGGCACCGGTATTTTTTTCTGGAAAAATTTTGTTTTTATCAAGAAGCAACATATCTTTTATTCGTTTATTACAAGGATTGAAACACACTAGCATATTGAAAAATAAAAAGTAAATTACTATTAAAAAGTAAGTAATTTGTCGCATGATTAAAACGTTAATGATAAAATCGTATTTGTAATATAAGTCTACTGATGGAGTATGATCATACAGTACAGTAATACCATGTTCGTAAAGATTTGTTTTTAAATTTATTTACTAAAATTTACAACTGCTTTATAGTAATATAGGAGAGCGGAGAGGCAATGTGGTAGAGGGCTGAGATGCCGTGTCGAAGATCACGGGTTCAAATCGGGCTATAGCAGATTTCATTTAATCTGTAAAAAGCGGGAAATGGATCCTTTGATATACAGGGTTTCCCATTTCAAGTGGATCAAACATTTTTAACGTTTAAACGAAAAAAAAAATTCAGAAAAATGATTCAGGTAAAAGTTGTAGTTATTCAGGCCTAGTTTGAAGAAATAAAAATACATTTTTTGGTTTTTCACTTTAAGTGGTCAATATCGACCTTCAAAAAATGTAGTTTCCTCTTGACCCCCATTTATTTTTATTTTTCTGAAATCTAAAATACAAAACATGGAAAAAATATATGTACATTTTTTTATATCTTTCATAGGTCAAGTAGAGTAAGTATCTGAAGCTCACTACTTCAGTATGTTAATTCAAAATACCTTGATTAGTAAGTTATTTCGACAAAAACCTCTTAAATAAAATAACTTAATGCTACATTACGTTTCCTTGTAAAGAAGGTATACTAAAGTAGTCAACTTTGAATGCTTTTTATACTTAAACTATGAAAGATAGAAAAAATGTTACATACATTTTTTCCATGTTTTGGATTGTAAATTTCAGAAAAATACAAATAATTGGGGGTCAAGAGGAAACTACATTTTTTGAAGGTCGATATTGACCATTTAAAGTGAAAAACCAAAAAATGTTTTATTTATTTCTTCAAACTAGGCCTGAATAACTACAACTTTTACCTGAATCATTTTTCTGAATTTTGTTTCGTTTAAGAGTTAAAAACGTTTGATCCACTTGAAATGGGACACCCTGTATATGGGACAATCATGGAGCACACCTACCTATTAAGTGGTTACCCCTGGAGGAAAATCTGGGAGGAAAATGGGTAACCGAAATAAGGAGGAAAATCTTGTGGTTAAACGTTATCTAGGACAAATCACCTTCCAGTGCAACTGTTATCTTAAGAACAGTAAAGTCTCTACCATGCATTGAATACAAGTAGAATTAGTACAGTTTTTTTTAAAAATAATAATACAAGTAAATAGATTGAATGATACATAATGGAACGAAATAAAGACAGTAGAGAAACTATCTACATGTAGTACCCAAATAACAAATTCAGCTTGGATCACGAGGCCATCTTTTTTTCAGACTCCTTGGTAAGATTGCATGCGAGAGGAATTCGGTGGCTGGGTCTTATAATAGTCGTGTATAGGAGTTAGAAATTAATTGGGAGCTTAGAACGTTTGTCTAGTAAGTGTTGAAATAGCCTGAAACGATGGTGTGAAGCATTTAAATGAAAAAATAAAATAAATACAACATAAACTATTAAAAGTGACGACGATGTTGGTCAATTAGGAGAAACATTCATAAGGTTAAATCGTAATTATTATTAAATTTGGCTAATTGGTTTAAAGTAACGATTTATCCACTTCCATTAAGCATCATATCCTAGTATAAGATATACTTTTTTTATTAGGGTTAAACCAGTATGATTCGATTTTTTTAGCATTATGATTTTAAGTTTAAGGAGCATACTGCTGACATCCCAACCCATTCAAGCACTGTCCTCACTACGTACGCTGATGACACATGTGTGTTGCAAGTAAATAAGGATCCATTTGTTGCATCCCAAACTATTCAATCCCTTATCTCAAACCTTCAAGACTGGTGTCAAAATTGGATAATTAAAATAAATCCTAGCAAATTCCATCAAATTACCTTCACTCTTCATCGTAAACCTACGAATTCCTGCTCTACTGTATCCTTTAATAATATTCCACTGATCCCTGTCGAACAGATACGTTACCTAGGACTCCATCTAGACAAACGTCTCACTTGGAATCCTCATACAAGACTGAAAAGATAAGAAACTACACAAACGTTCAAAGCTCCCAATTAATTACAAAAGACTCATTGACATGACAGTTATCAGATCAATTTGGAAATACGGAGTTGAGCTTTGGGGCCCTACTAAATCATCCAATTCATCTCGTATCCAATCCTTACGATCCAAAATCCTTCGTAAAAACAATGTTCCTTATTATGTCAGAAACAAACTCATACATCATGATCTTAATATCCCATATGTTGCTGATTTGGCCCTATCTATAGTCGGGACGATGAAAGAAGGTGCACGGATCATCCCCCTCCACGCCTCTCCACGAGCTCCGCCCTCTTTCCCCCACCCTAGTCCCACTTCCCCTCCACCCCTCTCGGGCCAGCTATCAATCCTGTTGTGACTCTGCTGTGCTATATAGTCTTCAGTTGTGTTGTGATTATCATCACATCACAGGATAGCTTTGTTATTGTGACTCTCTTCTAAGCTTTTAGTCAAATATGCCAAGGGATTCAGTACGTGGCGGTCGGGTTTCAATAACGGGGAGAGGGGCCACGTTAAGATCGCAATCGCGAATATTCGTAAATCGGTTGCGCAAATATTTTACAAGAGAGAGGGACAACAATGGACCTTTGTTACCATTAAAAAAAGTGACACAACGTGTGGCAGACGCATTAGAAATTGGCAGGAATATTGTGGGCAGAATTACGAAAGATGAAGAAGTCTCGACTCCAGGGAAAAAAAGACCTCGTCCAAGCCCTAAGAGTACATTGGACAGTTTCGATGAATCTGCATTTAGAAACCATGTGTATGGGTATTATTTGCGAAAAGAGTTTCCTACGAGGAAAAAATTGATTTCTTCCCTTGGGGAAGCTGGGATTTTTGATGGAAGCTTATCAACTTTGTCTGTCGTTCTAAATAAACTGGGATTCAAGTGGAAGAAAATAAATAACAGGAAGTTCCTCATAGAGAGATTTGACATCATAAGCTGGAGATGTGATTTTTTAAGACAAATCAGATCTAAGGACATTAAAAAATTAGTGTTTTTAGATGAGACCTGGGTGAACGCTGGACACACTGTAGGGAAAATTTTTTAGGGAAAAAAAGTTTACCCCCTCAGTGATTCTTAATTCTTATTACGTTCAGTTAATAAATTAATAAGTATTTATAAAAAGCATTATGTTTATGCAAATAAATGTATTTATTTTACATTAATATATAAATTACAAAAGAATAATAAATTTGATATATGTAAGGAGCCCAACCTCTGCCAATTGGGTGGGTGGATGGATCTCTGGTCAAGGCCAAATAGTTCTATACCTATAGCCACCCTATTTGCGGGGGTGGGTGAATCTCGAAGCTTTGCCTTGAGATGTCTAATTCCAGTAACAAAAAAAAAAGTAATAATCCAATTTAAATTAACAAAAGACCCCCTCGGTGTTGAAGAATTAAACGTAATAAACCGGGAGCTGAGGCTTAAAATAGTGTATCATTTTAAGACAACTTTTATTAATTACTCGCCCTATTTTGCCGGTTAGCGAACAGTTTTTTTCCCCATTTTCTCCGATCGTATTTAATTGAAAAAGTGTATGTTATTTATAAATTTTCAAATCTCTAACAGGAAATGAGTTACTTTAGATTATTGAAATAAAATTCGATTTTAAGTCGTTTGAAACTGCCGATATTTCGTAACCTGGCGGGTAAGAACTGGCAGACGTCCAGTGACTATTGTGGATATTTTCAATGTTTCGTAATACAAATTGTCTTAAAATGATACATTACTTTGGGCCCTGGCTGCTGGTCTATAAAGAATGAAAAGCGAGTAAGAGCTGTAGTACAATTGTCGGCTCCAGGCGGAGTCAGGTTAGGGGAGGGGGGAAGGAACAGCTTCAGGCCTCCCCACTCCCCGTGCACCTTCTCTTATCGCCCCGACTATAGATACCTATCCTTCCATGACAAGCTTCATACACACTTGAATCCGCTAGTCTCTCAACTTGCTTCTCATACTGTTCCTGATAACCCTCTGAGGCGTCTGAAAAGAAGATGGCCTCGAGACCTTCTACTATAGAACTTTATTGGAGTGCTACCGATGGGTAGTTTCTCCACAAGAGTTTTTTTTTCATGCCATTTGTTCATATTAAGCAGATTTACTCGATGTAATATTATTACAGTTGTAAATATCAATAAATTAATCTTAAAAAAAAGGTTTAAAGACGTAACAAATAAATAATTAATCATTATGTATGCATCGGATAGAACGCATGCAATGAATATGTAATATATTAGACCGGATACAATAGGATTTTTGGAATCAATTTGAATGAAGAATGTTCCTACGTATTAACAATGACGAAATTTCACCGGAGTTGGCGAGATCACACTAGCTGATACATAGCAATCGAAGTTCTCAGAATCTTTTGATTTGGCAGTGCCAACAGATACTTTACTAATTGCAACATATTTCTACGATTTTAGATCATATTTAATGTTTGTTTATTCGTTTTACTTAATCATTTTATTCTTCAACTTTAAGCTGCAGTGGTTATCATCTAATGATGCTACAGGAGGACTCCTAAATTTCACCTAACTTAATATAATTAGGGTACCTATAATGAGTACCGGAAAAAGCAAGGCTCAGGATCACCATTTTACGCCCCCCTCTGGAGGATGACACAACCAAGGATTTCTTACTCCCTTTATTAAGTAAATACCATTTAAAAAGTTATACTAACCAATACACCACAGGTTTCCCAAAAAGAATATGTAATAATTTAAAACGAGAACTGACATAAATACTCAATCTCTCATTAGATGACTTTCCTTGCCTCTAATATGTTAAATTGATCATATTAGATAGTTATAAGATAATTAATTTTTAAGTTAACATAACCAAAAAAAAATTACAAAAAAATCACTAGTACAGAAAGAGAGCACTGAATCAGAATATTCTCAAAAAAAAAAAAAATACCTCTTAAACTGTTTCAATTAAAAACCCTTTAATAAAAAATATAACAGATGAGGCAACCAATCATCTTAATTTCTTAGACATTACAAAGTGGTAATTAGCCAGAGATGAAATATTAAGCGTTCATTAAACTCCTTTTATTTTTTATCTTGAGAATTCTTTACCAAAAAGACAACAGGAGGATTACACATTTTCAAAATTTATTTATCGTTTGCTTTATTTCTCGTGTTTAGGCCAATTTAGTTGTTCTGGGCTTTTTTAAGACCTATATGCATTTTTAAAAAACTGTACCGTTACAACCCTTGGCTAAGGTTCAGTAAATCGTTGAGGATGCAATGTTTCATGAACAACGGTTGTAATTGGTTTCCCCCCAATTAAGAGTATCCACTTTATAGGACTGGATGAGCCTCAAGAGGGTGTGGAAATCCCACGGAGTACATCCGCGACTGATAACAGATTGAATAATTAAATTGATATAATTGTGTAATAAATAATTTATAAAATCAATTAAATAAAACAATAAACAATTATTATATAACGGCTGATTTAAAGTTGATGCAATAAACAGAATCGATTCAATAGAATATTGCTACCGGTAGCCGCCGAGTAGCCGCAGTAGGTTCTCGAGAAACCACAATGGTGTATTTTACAATTGTAATCTTGGAAAAAGTTTAGAGTTTTCTATGATATCAAAATTGTCAAAGATTCACAGAAGTTAGGAGAGAAAGATATCGAATAAACATACAGAATTTCTTTTATTTCAAAGCCCTTGTCTTAACACGGTAGTGTTTAGTGTATACTTAACATATTTGCATAACAGAGATCTCAATGCTATAGCTTACGATACCACAATGTTATGTCGGCCAGTTTAAAACTAGCGCTTAATATAATAAACAACTGTAAAAGAAATATAAATAAATTAAAAAAATAAACAAAAAACAAGCCTGTTGGTGGATAAACACCAAAAATATCCACAAGTTTGAATTGATTTGTTTAAAACTTAATATTCACTCGAATGCACCCCTACGAATGATGTTGGATGTATTAGTGTTTAAAATTCATACTGCGTATTGGACACCACTTACCAGTTGAGGTTTGGATTTAATGGAAGCATTATGCACTTGCCACAAAATGCATTAACCCTTATTTACCATAATACGTAGCATTGATTAACAGAATATAATTGAACAGTGTCGTTTTAAGTACGTTTTATTCTACAATTAAGAATGAAGGGGTTATTTTTATTTTATTTTAATTTATTATTACTATTAGATTTTTCATTCATTCATTGTTAAATGTAATAATAGAAAACATCTTTACCACTACTGCCTAAGGGAGGATCTTGGGTCTAGTACATGGTAGAGAATGTTCTGTTTCTAAGACGATTAAACAAGGAGGTTTTTTGTCCGAGATCATGCTAAACCGCCAGATTTTTTCCCTACAATTAGGGTACCCATAGAGACTGGGTGAGCCCAAGGTGGGCCTGTAGATTCCACATGGTCCATTCATGGATTCTAACAGATTAAATGATTTACCTCTGACAGCTAGATTCGAAACTAGAATCCTTCTTAGAGCAATTGCGCCTTGGAGTGTAAGAAGAAAATCTATCGTCTAATGGAATGAATTTTTATAGAAATACAACTCTCTGTTGGAAGTTTTTTATACATTTTTTCTTTCATTGTAAATTATGATTCTCCACAGATATGTTTAAATTTGTACAATTGTTTTTAATTTGAGACTGGTCTATTGGTACATCAGTTTTATTTTGCTAATTGTAGCAAATTATACAAGAAATTAATAAATAAATAAAAAAAATACAAAGAAGAACTTCATAATGCAAACTCACTAGTCTACAGACTAATATTATAACTCAAGACTCAAACTCAAGACTGAAAAGACAAGAAACTGCTCGACGTTTTCGTCTTCTACTTCAACATTTACTGGACAAACGTTCAAAGCTCCCAATTAATAACAAAAAACTCATTTACATGACAGTTTTCAGACCTCTTTGGACATACGGAGTTGAGATTTAGGGCTCTACTAAATATCCAATTCATCTCATATTCAATCCTTACAATCCAAAATCCTTCGTAAAATCCTCAATGCTCCTTATTACGTCACAAACAAACTCATCCATCATGATCTTAATATCCCATATGTTGCTGACTTGGCCCAAACTAGATACCTATCCTTCCATGAAAAGTTCCATACACACTTGAATCCGCTAGTATCTCAACTTGCTTCCCATAATATTCCTGATAACCCTCCGAGGCGTCTGAAAAGAAGATGGCCTCGAGACCTTCTACTATAGAACTTTATTGGAGTACTTGCTACCGATGGGTAGTTTCTTCACAAGTGTTTTTTGTTTTCATATCATTTGTTCATATCAGCAAATTTACTTGATGTAATATTATTACACTTGTAAATATCAATAAATCATTCTAAAAAAAAAAAGAATTATAACTACAGACTAGTATTATAACAATATGAATATAAAACGAAAATAAATATGTACTAAAATAGTGAGTACTGTACTCTTTTGTCAGTACTCTTATATATCTATAAAGTACTCTCTATCGAAGAATATATTAGAGGCGATATATATACATATAAAATAGGAGTGGAGGTCAAGAATGTGAACAGTGCTGGCTATAAGGAAGTAATGTCATAATTTCCTGGGTTATTAACCCAAGGTATATTTATATTACTCCTTGTATCATGAACCCATCAAATAATCTATTCATGTCATAATCAAAGAATCTATGATAATATTCCACCATACCATAAATTTCTATGCTTAAAAAAAAAGTACTTATTACGCAGGTTGCTTTCTTTATGGTAGGGATAGTACATGACATACATTTACATAAATTCTACGTCATAGTCTTATCTGTATCGGCCGGGTCCACCAACATTTCTTTCTAACATAAATTTTAAGAAATAAGTTAGACAATAACCTAGAATATTTAATCTTGCCAAATGTAAATGATTTAGAATTAGGATCCGGCATAAATCATGAAATATTTTTTTTTTTGTAAATATAAAAACCGTCGATACAGATAATACCGTGACGTAACGAGACGTTACTTTTATTTTTTTCGAAAATTTGGCTTTAAGACTTTATTATCAAAGTCCTATTTTGCCAGAGACGTTACTTGACGGAACTTTAACCAACCCTACCACCAACCTGCGGAATAAGCAAAAATTTTTTTAAAATAAAAAAAATTTAGTACTAACAGTGGGTTGTTTCCCTACCAGTAAATTTCAAATAATAAATTTTAAAAAACATGGAAATGTAAGGTGGACTATTTTTTATCTCACATTCTCACATTATTTATTATGACATGTAATAGATATATTTAATGGGTTCATGACCTAAGGAATTATGTACATAATATGGATTTATAACGCATAGTGATGTACAAATGGCGTAACGGGACGTCATTTTAAGGATCTTTAACAGCTACTACCGAGCAACCTGCGGAATAAGTACCTAAAAAATAATGAAGCATTTGAAAAAAGTTCGGCCAAGAGAATCACTCTTAACGGACTGAATAGTTTTTTTGCAATTTAATGATGATTGTGTATACAGCTGCAACTTCCGTTGCAGATGAGATCGTGACGGAGAAATGAGGTAACGTGACGTCATTTGATGGGACTGTAACTACCCCGTCCACCACGTTGGCAACCTGCTGAATAAGTACCTAAAAATTAATGAAGCATTTCATTGGAATCTTCTTCATTTGAAAAAAGTTCGGCTAAGAGAATCAAACTGGACTAAGTCTTTGTTGAAATTTTAAAAATTATTTATTCGTTGAAATTTTAAAAATTATTTATTCGTTGAAATTTACAACAGTATTGTAACAATAAAACAAGTAAATGGCAGGGATGGTACGTCTTATATGAATATAGACAAGTAGAGAAACTACCCAGTGAAAGTACTCAAACAGCAAGTTCAACTTAGAAGGTCACGAAGCTATCTTCTGTTGAAATTAAATAATAATTTTGTAAAAAGATTTTGTATTACGCTGCAACTGCCGTTACAGATCAGACCGTGACGTAGAAATGACGTAATGTGACGTCACTTGCCGTGAATTCAACTACCCCTATCACCGAGTTGGCAATCTGCGGGATAAAATTACAAAACGAAAATAATGGCATACGGCTGTCAAAAAAGAGGGAACAGCCACCAGGAAAATGGAAAATGTCAGAATACGTAATTAAGCTGAGAGAATTTTTTTTGCAAGCCGTAAAAGACCACAAAGCTGTTGGGGAGCCAACTAAATATTATACCATTTAATTTAGGGTCTAAAATCCCCATTTTAATCCCTTTCCGTTAAGAATCTGAACTGCGGGGAAATTAATTTTTAAGCAAATAAGGAAAAAAAAATAAAGGTGGCACTGAAAATAATTAATGCAGAGACGTCGGGAAAACAATTTTATCCCCCCCCCCACTGCCGTTGCCATGACAACGCCCTCCACCTGCACCCTAACACGATCTCCCTCCCAATAATGCCTCTGTTTCATTTACATTGACCGAAGGGTGGCCTGTCATGCCCCGGTGACAATGGCGGCTCTGTGTCCTCCTGGTCTCGCTAATGGTATCGTGTCCGTCCTCTTCTCTTAGATCACATCGGGCAGGGCGGACAGCTCTCAGATAACCTGGAACCCAAGGTCCAAGAGCACAAAAGAGAAGTACGACCTACTCAGGATGGAACAATAGATTCGCAAATCCAAGAACAGAGGAGAAGAAGACATAAAAGAATTCGTTTCAAAAAAAGAATAATGTAATATGTCCGCAGCCCTGTTGAATAAGTGGTTAATAGGCGAGCGGTAAAGGTCGCAATAAATTATCTCAGTTTTTGGCCTGTATCTCCTAATCGGTGCAATTAAAAACAAAAACTTTTTTAAAAACAAAAAAATTTTTAAATTAGATTAAATTTGATACAATGCGAATTCAACTGCGGCTCTGTAGGTCTAATAGATTCTGAGTTAGGCCCCTCTGATAATTGGAATTTTTTTCCAAAAAGTCCAAATTTTAAGTTTTGTCCAACTTTCGTGAGGTCGAAAGAGTGATACTACGATGAAAGTCATTGGTAATGAAGTTGTAGAAAATGTAATTAGTGAATTAACTCCACAAATTTCGAGGTTTTTTGGCCACCAAAAGTTTCCCCATTCGTTTTTTCGGTAGCGAATTTGGATTTCAACTACTCAGACATACCGTTACAACATATCAAAAATGCAGCTTTCTTCAATTTATTGCGGAAGAGCCCTTTTTTGGTACCTAGCCTCTGGCCTACAAGTCGAATTTTTTCAAGATGAGTTAATTCTACTGAAGGTAGCGGAATTGGACAATTCTCGTTGTTTTTGGCTTGAAGTGAATTTGTAATTTTTTTAAGTAAAAGAAACCATTCTACTTAACCACTTATTCTGCTAAGCTGTAGACATAACATTAATGTACTTAATGTAGGTTTGAATAAAATGGAAAAGGATCAAGACCGTCATCAAGCACAGTTATTTTTAATTTTTTTTTTGAAGCGAGTTAGCTCAGTAAGCAGAACGCTGAGTTGCTACGATAAAGATTCTAGGTTCTTCTTCTATCTAGATAGATAAAGATTTATAGGTCGAGGCCATCTTCTTTTCATACGCCTCGGAGGTTTATCAGGAATATTATGGGAAGCAAGTTGAGAGACTAGCGGATTCAAGTGTGTATGGAGCTTTTCATGGAAGGATGGCTATCTATTTTGGGCCAAATCAGCTACATATGGGATATTAAGATCATGATGGATGAATTTGTTTGTGACATAATTGAGGATTGAGGATTTTACGAAGGATTTTGGATTGTAAGGATTGGATACGAGATGAATTGGATGGCTTAGTAGAGCCCCAAAGCTCAACTCAGTCCAAATAGGTCTGATATCTGTCACGTAAATGTGTAAATATAGTCACGTGTGGACCCTGAAGGTTCTGCAGGCCCTTCCCAGGTTCTACCAGGCTGAATAATAAGGGTGTCTTATTAGAAAAAATCTGGAGTTGGACAAATCACACCCCTCCACAACTCTACAGCCATGGATGGTCCGTTCTGGTGCTCTCCCAATTTGATAATATCGGTACCCTCGATTTGACAAATAACCTAGCGGTTCAGCGTGATCTCAGATTAATCACCGGTTCGAATCAGGTTGAGTCGGATAAATTATTTAATGTGTTTACAGCTATAATTCGACTGTGATTCTGGTGATTGAGAGTGTTCACGTCCAAATCATCCTCCAACAACCATTAGCTTAGACACTACATAAAATAAATTACTACAGTATGTGTTTTTAATGCATATCGATAACTAGGGACGTAGGTAGGGTTTTGAGTTGCTTATCTAATAGTCCTTAGTTCGAGACCGGCTGACGCCGATAAATTATTTAGTCTGATAATTGCTACAAATCGACTATTTAAGATCTGCAGACTCTCACACCGCTCAATTATCCTGATTAACGTGGGTTTCTTCGATTGGGAGAAAAACCTGGGGTTAGGATTATCAATGCGAAGACATCCTCCTCCATAAAAGTTGTTCTAGAAAAAGTAAAAAATTTAATAACCCCATTTCTCTATCTTTTTGATTCTATCCTGTTGAGCTGCTATTTCCTCTCACAAATTTGTCTTATTTTTTCAAAAAGATAAGCAAAAATCCTATAATTCGAATTTTCCGGATGGATTATAATAAGAGAATCCACCGATGCAGAAATAATAACGGACTCTATTCATGGCGGTGATGAGAATGAATAGGAAGCTGCTCCGAGGGATGGAGGAATTGAGTGAGGGGGCCCTAAGAGGATTATGCTCCCCCCCCCAATAATGCAAAAAAAATCCCCAGAAATTTGTTTCGCTAACTACAAAATCGTTATTAAATTACGACAAAGCGATTCAATCCGTTAAGAATTGGGATCTCATAGCCCAACTTTTTTTTTTCAAATGATGAAAATTCTTATGAAATAATTCATAATTTTTTGGTACTAATTCCGTAGGTTGACCAGTTTGGTGGTGGAATTAGTTAAAGTCCCGTCAAGTGACGTCATTTTTACGTCATGATCTTACGCTTTGCTACATATAAAATTGAAAAGGTCAGAAAAAAAATTGTCTTGAAAATATACATCAATAAAATGGACTGCTTATTTGAGAATGATTAACATAACCCGTAATAGGTAATTCGGTATGAGTAATTTCAAATGGCACAATTTCAAGTTAATTGGGAATAATAATATAAGTTTCATCCAAAGGGACAGGAAATTATGCAAATTTCAATAATAAAATAGGTACATGTTGGCTAGGTAAAATATCCTTGGTTATTGTTTTTTTAGGGATACAGTGTCAAGAAATGCTAAGGGACAATGCTGATATAGATAAGAGTGGTACGTAAAAAGGACGTTATGTTAGGTCAAGTGACTAACCCTGTAATAATGATAGCAATATGTGGAACTGGTACTTAACAAAAAATCTTTCAAATGATTTAACGTTAATAATAATGATTCAGTTTATAAAATTCTGTTTTATCATTGCTAGGGAGCAAAAATACTAATCTGTTCCTGAAAAGGAAAGTGTTCCACATACATTTCATTTTTTTTAAGCACATACAAAATAATTCTGTACCACTAGAACACATGGAGGGTCTTGTTGGGTTCACTACATTATTAAGACTGTACTGTACAACGGTTGGGCAGGGAGGTGATTTGTCCGAGTTTACGTTCTACAGCCAGCTTTTCTCTAAATAAGCTATTTCGGATACCTGAACGTTCGGATAATCGAAGCTCTACTTTGATTTCTCAGTTTATTTAATATAATCAAACAAGGTAAAATAAATCGAAGGAATAATTTCGAGTAAATACAATGGAGAAAGAGAGTGGTGAAAAGGTCGTGCTTTGAATTTCATGAATCTCTTCCGGAAAAAACCTGGAGAGGCTTGGAAGCGCCTTCAATGGAATAACAGAACGAAAAGAACTCGAGTGTCTGAGCGAGGGTCCATTTTATACAGTGCCATGCTTTACTTTAGTCCACAACCACATTAGTAAGGGGAGGTTTTAAAGAGAGAAAAACAACAAATGGAGACATTTTAAGGCATAGGAAAAATGTTCCTTTCTCATTTCACATATCAAGATCAAACTCATAAATTTCAAAAAATTATTTTTTTCACATTTTAATCTAGTTATTTTTTACATTTTACTCAAGAAATTTTGCCATGGAACTTTGCCGCCTTATTTTCTAAGTCTGATTCTGAACCTGAAGTTTCAGGAGCTTAAATTAAAGCATTGCTTGACAAACCTAAGGATAAATGTGAAAAAGTCAAGTTTTAAAATTTGGGGTCATCCGCTTTTGATCCTGGACGGAACATATATAAGAGAAACCTTAAAATAAAGCCGTCAATTATTATTTTCGTATATTAAAAAAAATATTAACTAATAAAAATAAAAACTAATAACATCGCAGGAATACATTATATGCAATTAGAAAAAAAAATATATGAATGAAACGGAAAAATATAAATCGATATACTGAGAAAGCATATTACATAACAATCAAAAAAAAAACTCCACCATTAAAGGTCTTGAGTTCAATACGTGGAAGAGACTGTAGTGTTTCTAGGACAGCGATAGAGGTGATTTGTTCACCGAGATCACACTCATCCGCCCGATTTTTCTCGGGCCGCCGAATTAATAATAATAATAATAATAAAAAATTTTAATTCTTTATTTATTCAGGAACAAAACCCGGTAGAATAGTAATACCCAAAATAAAAAATGAACTTTAATGTTTTAGAGTAGAATACCATTACAATATAATTAATAAATGAAAATAAAAAAAATATCAACTCCTTTTTGTATCTATAATTAATCTGAAAAAAATATAGAGGCTGGGTGAGCCCCTCCGGATATAGGGTCCATCTGTAGCTGTTAAAAGATTAAATTATTTATCTGCCACAGCCGGAATATTGACAGAAAAATAAAACAAACACATAATGGCTATTCTTATCAGCAATATCTATCAGCAACTTCACTATACTTGTATAAGGAAGTCATACATTTATATTGCAGAATTTTTTTAGTTAAACAATTTTTTAAATTTAAGATTAATTTAAACCAGCATCCTCTGAAACTCTTAAGCTATAAGATAAACAATTATCGAACAAACGAGAATAATGTTTAAAGCATTAAAGACCAATGACGACTGCCTAAAGTTAGGCCAGGTGCTTGGAGGCATTGTATGGAAATGAGTCGGTGGGAGCTATCGGCGCCCGCCACATCTGTCCTCGAGGCCACCACCTGCTATGTCTATGTCCTCTTTAATTGCTAATTACTCTTTAATATTTGCAATAAATTGCCATTAATATATAACCAGGAGGAATAAATAGTCCATTTGTACTTTGTGGAAACTTAATAAGGCTTATACCAATAACGAAATGCCAATCCAAATTAGCAAAAATCTCATTATAATCCACATTTAACTTTTAAATGGTTAAAAGTTATATCCAATAAAATTAAAGAAAATTGGGACGAAGAGTGGGAGAGGCTTCCGCAAACATTGCTTGGATCCCTCCAAACAGAAGAATGAGGCAAAAAAAGCAGGTTAAGAGCTCTATCAAACAACCTGCCAAAGTTGCGATAATGAAGAAATTACAGTGAAGCATCTACTTGAATGTGAAAAGTATCAAATAGAAAGAATAAATTTAGATATTGAAACGTGTTTACCATTCACAGAAAATAATAAAATACACAAGATGCTGATGGAAAAGCTACCAAGTTAAATCAAGAAATTTAAGACCAGTCGTCGCTAATGGCCTCAGCAGTCGAAGTGACGTTAAACAAAATCAAAAAGAAAAAAAAAGTCCAATCCAATGTAATATAAGAAAGGTAAGATAAAATCAGGGCACAGTTTCGATTTTTGACGGATATTTGTGGAGTGTAGAGAGGTCGAATATCGTATAAATCTATTGATATATGCATATCGAGTGAACCACACCATGTATTAACCAATAGATTCAGAAATAGCGAAAATAGAAACATGAGATGTTAGTTATAGACAAAAAAGGAATGTTTGTAAACAAGGTGAAAAAGCGGAAGGTTATGTACAGAGAAGGAAGAAACTAGGAACAAAATGAACGGAGGACAGAAAAAGAAAATATGGAGGAAAGATGAAAGCATGGAAAAACTATCAGAATGCTTAACCCTCCTAGATCCATTCGCAATAAATAAATAATAATTTACAAACATTGGGATGTCCGGAAAATAATGCTGGATTTTTTTTCAGTAAAGTACCCCTCCAAATAGTAAACTTTATGTTTGTTGGACACTTTTATAAATGAAAACACTTATCAATAATTAAGTCTTTACTAAGATGATGATAGTGATTTTCGCATAGTTTCGTTTTACGAGTTCTAGCTTGGAAGGAACGCAAAAGGGCCATAATAAACCCCTATGTACCTTCCGAAGGGCGGAGTAACCAAGGATTTATTTCTCTCTTTAAATATCCTAGGGCCACCTGCCGGGCTGCGAACCCGCATTCTTGGGCTTGGTAAGTTAGGCTGACCACTAGATCTCAGGTGAGCCCAACGTTTGCTAGGTATTTAATCTCCTAAAACCCGGTAAATATATTTGAGCGATAAAGATTCGAAAAGTGCCGGCAAAGCTGAAAAACTTGGCAGCGAGAAGTAGAGACTTAATCCACCGCAATCCTCCCTCAGCAAGCTAAGCCCTTTAACGGGACTTACTTAAGTTCTCAAGCAACAACAACAAAAGGATAACGAATTAATTAAAATCGTTCCTCACCGGGTGAAGTTGTCGAGGAACTTCTTTTTTGTTTAAATAATTAAGTTAGCTTGAGAAGAAACTGACTGAGTTTGAAGATTAACTGCGGTTGAAGCGATAAGAACAATATATTTACTTACCGACTATATTATATATCTGTATCCTTTCAAAGGTACTTGTGTGCCACTCGTACTAACCTGAAACAAAACAATAAAATATATAAATTAATTGGCAAGTCAATTCATTTCAATGGAATAGAATATAAAAGTAACTGAATTCTGGGTCGAACTTCCTTTAGAATAACCAACATGAGAAGACAAAGAAACAATATATATCTTGCCAGAAGGCTACATAATACAAGTAATATAAATTATTTACTTATTCATAAAACAGCATATGTTTGGGAAGAAAGGAGATGCAGGAAAAGCAAGGGTTTAAGTGAAGATCGGGAAGAAGCATGACAGATGATAGGGGGGACTGAGTTCCACACTGTGGTGGAGCGGCCGAGAAAGCAATAAGTCGTATTTTCTACTAAATCGTTTTACTTAGCTAAGCGGAATCGTATTATTTTCGTAGTGAATAAGAATTGTCTATAAGGGTTGCAATAAGTCTGGGTTACCTTGAAAAGAAGTTTTTGCATACATTAAAAATTCAATTTCAAGCCATAAACTACAAGAACGATACGATTCCCATTTCCTTTAATACAGTGAACTCTCCTGGACCAATTGCGGCTTACTTTGCAGATACAAGTCCAAGTCTAAATATAAAATTTTCACTTGTTCGATGTTAATACATAGACGGCACTTAAAAATAGATGAATAGATATCAGTTAAATACTTGCATGCACATATCTACAGCCATGGTGAAGAAGTGTTTAAGTCTAATTTTCTTCAAAGTGAGTTTCTTGTACTTATGTGAGCGGAATCGAGTTATTTTAGTAGTGAAGGCAATGGATTGAAAAGAAGTTATTGTTTATATTACAACTCCATTTCAAGCCAAAAACTACAAGAATGATACGATTCCGGTTATCTGAAAGCAATTAACTCTCTCTGGGCAAAATCCGACTTAACCACTTATTAACCGGGAGTGTAGATATAAACATTGTAAAGGGTTAAGAACAATGAAATTAGTAATGCTGGGTAATTTATTAGCAACAGCAGCTTTATTTTGATTGTTGAATCACCATTATAGATTTTTTAGTTTCTATTATTAATTTTATTTAGAGGCTATTAAATTTTCAAAGCACGAACTGAGGGCTTTTGCGTCCGATTTTTTGTTTACAACGCGATTTTTATACCACTCTATAGTTATCATATCTTGTATATTCCGTTTGAAGCTATTTTTCTCTTGGTGTATTATTTTAGGTTTATCAAATTTAAATGTACATAATGCTTTTCTGAAGTGTGTAGTGAGCGCTGTTCGATCCGGTTTATTAGGGTTTTCTATTATTGAATATATATATATATATATATATATATATATATATATATATATATATATATATCTTTTATATATATATATATATATATATATATATATATATATATATATATATATATATATATATATATATATAAAAGATTGAAATTTGAAATAAAATACAAATCAATTTGTATGTATATACGTATATATACAGTCCCTGGCCAAATTATTAGACCCACTGCAAGATTTCTTGTACAATATTAATTACCGAGAGATATTGTACCGTTTTATTGTTTTGTTTTTTATTTCAAATTTCAATCTTCGTGATATTTCTCGGTTTGTAAATGTTTTCGCATTTACAAGGGCCTTCACTTCAGCTTTTTTACGTGGTGAAAGATCGCCTTTTCTACCCATGATGAAAATAGTCCAATAATTTTTTAATAAACTGCATACAAAATAAACTAATAACTGAGCAGTATAAAACTGTTAAACAAATAATCACACTCCATAAAGCCACAGAAACGCGTCAGGTACGGATTCCGATCACGACTGATACAGGTTTATACTTGTTTACGTTCATGCATCACTTTGTCAACACGATCTTGCCATTTTTTTTTTTTTAAATTTAATTTATTGATATTTAAAACTATAATAATATTACAACAAGTAAATCTGCTGAAATGTACAATATGACATGAAAAAAAAAGTTGTGGAGAAACTACCCATCGGTAGCACTCCAATAAAAATCTATAGTAGATGGTCTCGAGGCCATCTTCTTTTCGGAGGGTTATCAGGAATAGTATGGGAAGCAAGTTGAGAGACTAGCTGATTCAAGTATGTATGGAGCTTGTCATGGAAGGTTAGGTATCTAGTTTGGGCCAAATCAGTAACATATGGGATATTAAGAGCATGATGGATGAGTTTGTTTGTGACATAATAAGGAGCATTGAGGATTTTACGAAGGATTTTGGAATGTAAGGATTGGATACGAGATGTAACATATGATAAAAATAAATACAAATAGATAGTCTGCTACAAATCTTTTAAATAAAAATCAATAATATTGTAGTTTAAATATACAAGTACTGAATAAAAACTCTGAAGAAACATAAAATTATTAAAAAAATATAGTGCATCTAATAATTTGGCCAGGGACTGTATATATATATATATATATATATATATATATATATATATATATATATATATATAATATTATCCCTTTAGCCCTAATTTCTAGAAGCACAACATAGCACTGACTCTAACCCCTAAGAAGGTGACGACATTCCTCCGGACGACAAGAGTATCGACTCGCTGCTTCCCCTTCAACACCTATCAAACTTTGTCCTTGCTAGGTTCCCAGTCTCGCCCTTCTCATACAATAATATCCCACTTATCATTTTACTTCTCAGGTCTCCTCACATTACATGTTTATTAAGATTAATTTATATTATACGTATAACTTATAAATAATCGTAGCACCTTGTAATATTTTATTTTATTTTTTTATTAATTGTTATAATTTCAAATATTTTTATTTTAAAGAGAAAAAATATGCCAAGGATCGGGATTCGAACCCGGGTCTCTCGTTTGGGTTAGAATCCCGGCCGATGGCATATATATATTTTCTCTTAAAAATAAAAATATTTAAAAGTAGGACCTTATAAATTGTCATTAAAAATCTGGTGCCTATAAACATAATCCTACACCAATGCAACTTTAGTTCAGTATATAGCAGAGTTTGAACTGTTTCTATGACAACGGTTGTACAGAGATATGAGTGTAAGGAAGTTAGTGGTTAGTGGCATTAAGCAAATTGTTTACTAAAATATGCCAAAATCATTTTGGCATATTTTAATAAACAATCCATCATATGTTGGTAATCAAAGAGTTTATATTTATAAGCATTATTTTTAATTTTTCAAATTTATTAATCCAATCTAATATTTTTATATTACATCCCAATCAATTTTTTTATATTACATCCCATACTTATATTTCCAAATTTTTTACATTTCTAACTGTCATTCCACGAGATACCTATTCATTTCTTTCTACATATTCTTGTATTATTATGTTTCATACATTTTACTTATGTAACTTCTAGAAGTCCATTATCATACATTTTATATCTTTAATTTACTAGTTTTTTCTAAATCCTTCATATTCCAACCTTTTTTATATGTTAATCTTCTCATTTTGTATCTTTCTGTTTACCTCCTCATTTTTCTTTCCCTTTATATTATGTTTACTTTTTTATCCTTTCTGTACATTTAGTTTCTGTATTTTATTTTATATTCGTTATCTTTAATTTTCATATCTGTCACTATTTTAATTTTCTACATTACATGTCACTATATTCTTGTTACTGTAACGTTTTTTAATATTTTTTATTCTGTTTTTTCTGTCTCATAGCCCTGAAGATGGCCTACAATGTAGGTCGAAACGTCGGCACTAATTAAATATAAGTCTGGTACTTATTTGGTGTTTTGTTATGTTGGTAACTAAATATAAGTCTGGTACTTATTTGGTGTTTTTTTGACTGCACCCCCAACTATCTTCGTTCTCCAGTTTATTAAAATAGTTATGTAAGAAGAAAATTTCATTAAGGCTTCCTTGGCTTCAGCAACTTCCTAGTCCCCCCCTCTTCTTTTACATATATATATATACTGGCTCTAAGATCTGGATAGAGAGAAGGTAGAAGGTAGGAGATTAGACAGTAGATAGGTGCAGTTGTTAGCTGCAATATGTGAGAGTTGTCTCTAAGTTAGACGTATTGCATACTCAATGAGTTATAATAATAGTCAATAGTCCATAAGTCACCTAGTTAGTTCATAAGAATAGTCTCTTTAAAATCTTTTGTACATCCATATTATCTCTGTTAAATATGCCAATAAACCTAACCTTGGCCTAACCTACCTAATGGTATATATTTCTTACAATTCATCCATCGTTTGTCAACTCAGACACCACAGTGCCGAGCCGTTGCTGTTAAACGATTAAATAATTTATCAGTCACTGCTGGATTTAAACCCTTCATCAGCCCAGCAACACAGCGCATTACACTCAGCTACCCCGTTTCCAACTTTAAATTAATGTTGAAATGACAGTACTCTACTCCCCTTTGACCAAAGTCTTGAAAGTTTCCATATTTTCGATATCTTGATCTTCATTCCAAGAAATATGATAGATGTAGATTCAAAAGAACCGATCTGTGCCTGTGGGTAACAGATTATAACCTATCTGAGGGTAACAGATTAAATAACTTATCTTCAACATGCGAATACGACCTACTGCTTAGCAGCTCGGAGCATTACACAATGAGCTGCCTCTCTATTTTAAAAAAGTTATAACATTGTTACCTGTAGATATGTTCTTGTAATAACTATTACTATTTCTTACTGAATGGCAAGTTTCAATAAGAAAAAAAAACCCAACCAACCCATGAAGGGTCTGGGGTTCAGTGCATGTACTGTTTCATGGATCACGGTTCTGCAAGGAGGTGACTTGTCCAAGGTCACGCTCAACCGCCAGATTTTTCCCCCTTATTTTGGGTACCCTATTTTTATATTTTATAGAGGCTGGGTGGTCCCCAGGAGGGTCCTAAATCCTATATGATCCATCTCCCGCTGCAAACAGGCTAAAAAAAAACATGACCTGCAGCGGGATTTGAACCAGGATATCCGGCATGGCAACTCAGTGCTCTACCACTGAGCCACTCCGCTCCCGAGTTTCAATAAGGTCAGGCGAATCTTTTTATCACTTTTTACTTTATTCTATTCCCAAACCCAAACCTAGGATCAAGTTCAAATTCCACATAGATGGCGGCAAAGGATGCATTTTCGTTTCACAAACTCATAACTTGAAAGCTTGCATTATAGAGATTAATATTATTCCCTCTTCGCTGGCCTTACACCGTCAAAATGAAATTATAATGTATTTCGGATTCAATCACTGTAAGTAATATTTGATGTAAGTTCTAAAGCACCCCTTGAAACATGCTCTATCGAAGCATCCTATAAAGTCAGCAGAAGTTAAATAAACATAAAATGCACATATAGTAATAAAAATAAGTGCTATGCTTTTCACTTATATGTTATTAATTACATTATATTTGCTCCTTCAAATGTACAATATCAGAATCAAACATGGGCATTGGAAAAGCAAAGCATTCCTATTGTAATGATGGTATTAAAATTATTTTATTAACCATTAGAATATTTTTAAAAAGTTGACACTTTTTGATTTTAATTTACGTCATTATTCTTATAAAACTCCAAGTTCAAACATGATCAACTCAAAATATGACTTTATGTTGACAAAAATGTTGGGATAGGATATCAGATATGTAGCTTCAAAAATACAATGCTACTGAAAAATACCTAATTTTAATTTATGTCGTGAAACTTTTAATGGAGCGATATATGAGCTGTTATATTTAAAAGTGATATACTGTATATATATATATATATATATATATGTAATTCTGTATATATTATTCTATATATAAAGAGTAATCATAGTTTAAACATTCCAATGTCTGAAATTTTATTAAACAAAACAAAAAGTCAGTAACAAATAACAAAAATTAAAACAAAAATACCATTAGAAAAATAATAATACCTTAATAAACTGAATTGATGATGTTTCATTAGAATATCAGAATGAAATGAAGTGACAATTATAAAAAATAAAATAAAGGAATAAATATAAATAAAAAATATGTTACAAAAAAAACTTATACTTAACAGGTTACACAAAAGCTTAAATTATCACTCCAATGCTCGCTCATAAACTATTTTACATATACATATACATATATATATATATGTATATATATATATATATATATATATATATATATATATATATATATATATATATATGTATATATATAGTGATATTTTTGTGTATTTCCAATATACACTAATATATATAGTGTATTTTATTAAGCCCATTTTTCTAATTCGCGATATCTGAATGTTTGCATTTGAATTACTTCAAAAATATAAGCAAGCGAGAAAATGTTTTAATCACTTAACACTTTGCAAAGAGTTTTAAATCTTATACATCTTTTAAATTTTATTATGAAATAATATTCATTAATAGTATTTTAAAGGATAATCGATTTTTTCAGATCCAAATAAACTTGAAGCACTATCAAATATAATAGCTCATATAATTAAGTAATGATTAAATTAAAAAAATGGTTAGTGAAACCGAAGGTTCGATGCCAATACCATCAATGCTTACAGTCCATTGACTACTACCTAAACCCCAATCCTAAGATCACCCTTAACACAATCCACCCACCTACGCTTCGCTCTACTCCTAAAGCGTTTTTCAATCAGCGTTTATTAACTTATTAGGGCGTTTGTTAGTAAGCCTGACAACTTTACCAAGATGAACTATACCAAGGGTCATTAACATTAATCAACACCTTTTAAGAGACATCCTGCACAACAGTTAGGAAGACAATGGGTCGAGGACCAGGAAGCGAATATAGGAGTGGTCCTGTTAATGTGGCCATCAGATCCAATCACGGGATGGGCATTCTGCTTCGATTCTCGATCAACCGACTTTACGACCACTTAGGGAGAAGCCATCTGTGCATTTCCTTCGGTGCTGAGGGTCTTTGAAGACCATCCTCGAACCAGGGAGAGAATTTAATTGATTAAATTTAATTATTATTTACTCCAAGAGTCTTCAGCACATTTTTTATTTATTATTAATATACTATAGAGGCACTTGCCCCGGAATAAATAAATAAATATATTATTACAAGAGCAGATTTACCCATTTTTAGAAAACACTCTATGAATATAGAAATTTAATTTATTTGAAAATAAAATCGAGTTTAAAAATGTTATCTTCGAGTGGGATTTTGAGAAGGAAATGATATTTTCAATTTATGAGGAAGAGTGCGAGAAGATTGGAGTTAGATAATGTCTCGAAACTTTGTCCCACGGAACTGTGGCAAAATATTCCATCCTCGTCCAATCGACGGGGGTATCTTTGAGCTGCTGAAGTTCTCTGCATCTTGTTTAAAAAGAAAAAAAATCTTTTCTTCGCCGGTTGGAGAGTGCTCCAATCTCCTGAATAACAAACTTCTTCGTAGTAAGAGTTAGCTACGATAAACTAGTTTAACTGATACTCTCTGATTTAGAGCGTCAATTTTTTTTTTCTTAACACTTTATTGAAACATTGCAATCTGCCACTTGTGGGCAATAAGTAACGGTGCTAAGTAGCTTACAATCATTCCATAACAAAACAATGATATAAACAAAATAAAATAAATAAATGTATAAATATATATATATATATATATATATATATATATATATATATATATATATATATATATATATATATATGCGGCAATAAAAAAAATTAACGCGAAAATGATAATAAATTAAACTCTAAAAAAAATGAATAAAATAATGTACACATTCATACCCTATTTACAATTTGCCTGCGGTCCCGGAACTAAGCTTCTTCCCCAGGAATGAGGGCAAAGCAGGAGTCCGGGAGGCCCCTGCCCCCTTTCCCAGCCGCGTCACTGGCATTAAACGCCAATGGAAGCTGGTTAAGAGCGCACACACAGGCCGTAAATGTAGAATCTGGCCAGTGCCAGTACTCCAAATAACATTATTATATCAGGTCTCGGGACCATTGCCGGTTTAGGCGGCGGGGTGGATTGTATGGATGTGTGGAACTGGTTAGTGACTGAGCCAGGGGGTTGGGATGACCTTGACAAGGTTTTTGTGAAAGTTTGAAAATTTAGTAGGGATGAGGTCGAGGACTAAAGGATGAGGTATCAGGACTTTGGATTGAAAGGATTGAATTAGTCTGATATTCGATTTTTTTGCGATCCCCCACTGTTCCAGTCCATAGGTCCACATAGGTTTGATGATGGTCTTGTATATTAGTAGTTTATTGTCTATTGAAATATGGGAGGTCCTACATAGTAATCTGTATAGTTGGCTGAATCGTCTGTTATGTTCTTGTCTTTTGAGTCTGGTGTGAGCATTCCGTATGAGGGTTTTGAATGGTAAGAGAGGCATTCGATGGCTTAGTGGAGCTCCGTAAGTCCAGATGGTTCTAATGATTGTCATATATATGAGTCTTTTGTAATTATTTGGAAGCTTAAAGCGTTTGTCTAGTAAATGTTGAAGTAGCCTAAACGGCGAGATGTTTCTTGTCGTTTCAGTCCAGTATAGGGATTCCAAGGATTTTATTTTACAAAATAACCTTTTCTTTGAAATAGGGCATTTCATATGAAAATATAAAGTAAGCTATATTTTACAAAAATATCTTGAATCAGACTCCACTATTATATGTTCGCCCAGGGTGTCGAAAGTTGATAGGAGTCGACCCCATCAGACCTGGCATTGGTATTCCGCTACATACGACCCCCCTCCCCTCGCGAATGGCGAACACCCTCCAAGAACAACCCTCGGGAATGATGTTGAAGGAAAGGTAGACCCGGGGGAATCAGACCAACACGAAGATGATGAAGAAGATACGCCTCAATAGCAGAGGAACCTCATAAGTTATCGACTCATGCAGCAAGTGGAACCACACAGATCTGTTTCACTCCACATTCACGCTCATTGCTACAGATAGATTGTCAAGTCTCTTGTACACAACCGTGTAGGAGAAAATTACTTCCTTAACAGAAATGTTGGAAGACGGGGAAATATTTTAACCAATGATATCTGTACAGAGACTTATTCACTGAGGCTTTAGATAAATTGGCCAAGTCGGATTTTCTCCAAATGAGTATCTTGTACTTCTTGCGGGGAATCGTCCTATTTTCGTAGTGAATAAGGGTTCGAAAAGGTCAGGCCTTGGTTTGAACTGAAGCTATTGGCTTATATTATAACTCTCTTTCCACTTAATAACTTCAAAAATTACATTTGATTGCTTCCCTAAGTGGAGTTAACTCTCTCTGGTACCTCTCAAACACTTATTCACGGGGCTTTAGAAATATAACTATAGCTGTAGACTAATATTATAAATTCTGAACTAACATTATAAATACTATCTTATCTATTAATTTGCTGCAAATGAACGGAATATTGCTAAATTTAAATATTATGATATCTAAGTAAAGATATTTTTATTAGATAAAAAATGTCAGACTCAAGAGGTCACTTATGTACAAATCTGAACTGATAAATGTAATGAAAAAATATCTATATATACGCTAAGGTGGTAGCGGGGTAGATCAATGGTAGAGGGCTAAGTTGCTGTGAAGAAGGCCCCGGCTTCAAATCCGGCTGTGGTAGATGAATTATTTAAAATGTTACCAGTATCCTGTGGGGCCTGGAGCACCTTTCTGGGGCTCACCCAGCCTCTATTTAGAGGTTACCTTTAATTGGGAGGAAACCTGGCCCTTGAGCGTGTTCTAGGACAAATCTCCAGCCTGTACAGCCATTGTCCTAGAAACAATACAGTATCTACTACGTACTATACCCAAGACCCTTCATGTGCTGGTAAATGATTTTTTAAATATTATTCATGTAATAATAAAAACCAATTGGAATGAATAAAATATCTCATATGTTCATTAATTAATTGACTTCCACAAATTAATTAATTCATCAGAAAATTAATTGTTTTTTAATATAACCATTTATGATTTCGATTAATTAATTAAACTAGAGGTAGGGAAATACTTACGAATAATTAAATAGCAACTCTCCTGGCGACACAAGCACGGAACTGAACAGACTGAGGCCGAACAGAGATTCGCATTGAATAAATACGAGATTAAAATAGAAAATAAAATAAAACGGTGGTAGTGGATCCTCCAGGTGTAGGGCCGAAGGTGTACAAGCTACGATAACAAATATAAAACGAAAAAAGACGCGTTATTCCTATTTAAAAAAAATCCTCCTTTACATTCAAAGAAGCAGCAGGTGAACAGTGTTGTGAAATTGGATATCACCTGCCGGTTAGGAAACCTGCTCTTCAGGAATCTTATACAAGCCCATTAATCCGACTCCATTATTAAGCATTTAATTATGCTAAACTAATTATTGATAGGTAGCTGAGTGGCTCAGCAGTAGAGCGCTGAGTTGCCGTGCTGAAGATTCCGGGTTCGTTCCGGCTGCCGCAGATAAATTAATTAAACTATCAACAGTCGGGAAACCTCTGAGGGCTCACCCAGCCTCAATAAAGAGGGCATCCATAATTCGCGGCACCTGCACAACCGTTGTTCTAGAAATAGTAGTCTCTTCCACGTATTGAGCCCAAGAGGGGGTTGTAATGGAAAAGTCCTTTTTAACAAATTTTTAACAAAAGTCCCCGCATAATTTCTTGGTAATATTCCATGTTTTCGAAAATTTCTTTTTTATCCTGCTCCTGTAATATTTATACACAGAAGGATTTTTAAGATTGGCAATAAAAAAAAAATTTTAAAATTTGAATTTTCCTTGAATAAATAATTAAAATTATACCTCAAATGAAGGATTTGCAGGTTGCACTATAATCTATTTAAAAAAATAAATATAGATGGTGAAAAATGGGTCTAATAGTGAAGCTGTTTTTGACTAACTTGCTAAAATTTTACTTGTTTATACAGCAAATAATAATTATTCAATAGAATATAATTAATTATTTTCAGATTTCAATGGAATATGACCATATGACTTTTGTTAGTACGTCTTACAGGAATGGAAACCGGAAAGTTACAAATCAAAATTCAGTATTTGATATATATCAGATTATGTAACACCATTTTTGGACAAGATCACTGAGAGTTATAGTTTACTTGAAGGTTTTAATAAATTTATATGTATATATTCATGTGTATAGGGAGCGGGGTTGTTCAGTGGTAGAGCGCTGTGTTGCTGTCCCGAAGGTCTCGGGTTTAATTCCGGCTGTAGCAAATGAATTATTTATCTGATAGCCGAGGATGGACCCTGTGGGATCTTGGTACCCTCCGTGGGTACTCACTCAGGTGCTCACTCACCCTTCAGGGAGGGAAAAACTTGGCGGTTGAGTGTGACAACAAATTAGAGAAATGTAGTTTCATTATCTCAATGTTCAGAACCAATCACCCTGAGTAAGACTTGAATAACGACCTTATTTCCGTTAACTAAATCTGATTGATCATGGTAATTTGCCTTGAAGGAATTTACTTCTTTCTTTCACTTTTTGCCCTTAAAGTGAACCTAGAAGGTGAGGGTGCCGAAGGAGCGATTGGGGTGGAGCGGCTTTCACGGCACCATTTTTCAAGTCCGTGTAAAGGCCTAGGGGGTTGTCCGCTGTAAGAAAAAGTGGCTAAGTATATGCAAGGATTACCTTGAGGGATGCCTAGCTTTCTACTACCCGTTTTTATTCCTATAGCTTTAGGTATGCAAGTGCATTACTATTTCTAAGCACCATACTTAAAACATTAGTAATGGTAAGGCCATCTGATATTTATTTGATAAAAAAATGCTTTAGAGCACCACTAAGCCATTCCTCTCGTATCCAATCCTTACAATCCGAAATCTTCCGAAAATCCTCATTGCTCCTTAAATTGTTTCGAATAAAATCATCCATAATATAATGCCCCAATTGTTATGATTTAGCTCGAACCCGAAACCAGTACTTTCATGATAAACTTTATTCACGCTCATACCAACCAGTTTCAAACCTAGTTATCGCTTTAATTCGGGTAATCCTTCGAAGCGCCTGACTACCAGTGGGTAGTTTCTCAAATGACCTTTATCCATATCGCTATGTTTCATTCCTCATATTTACTTGTTGTTATAATGCAGTTGTAAATTTCAAAAAATATATTTAATAAACTGTACCCCTAAAACTTGGAGGGTGTAGGACAAAAACAGTGTAGGTTCTGTCCTGTTTCTAAGACAATACAATGAGCTGCCCCTTTTTCCAGCTGATATGAATTAGTTAACAAAAGTACACTGAACTGGATTGATACTCAGTGAGTAGAGCGCTGAATTGCTGAACTGAAGCCCGCGGGTTCGATTCCGGCAGTAGCAAATAATTTGGTCTGTAAACAGAGTCTTTGGGATTTTAAAGACATTCTTATCGCTTATACAACATCCGCAAGTGAGTAAGCTTAATAGGGGGAAAACCTGACAGTTGAGTGTGATCTCGGAAATGACACCTCCCTGCAAAACCGTTGTCCTAGAAAAAATGCAATCTCTCTCATCTTCATGAGTTGCAGTAATATGGGTTTTTATTTTTCTAATTGTAAATAATATATTCGAATAATGTTAATATTTATTCCGAAATTGTTTTTACTCCATTTTTTTTTTAACATACACATTGTAATAGTCAAAGGTTTCACTTATATATGCGTATGTACAGTACATGGCCATATTAATGTGACCACCAAGAAAGATTATTTTATTTTTGTTTTTTCCTAATTTTTCTGATATAATACTTTCGCGTGCCTTAATAAATTGCTGTTTTAAGTAATGGCAACACTGTTATAAGTTTTTTAAAGTATTTTTTTTTATTAATGGCAGCATTGGTTTTAGTACAGCCATTTTGTTTACGAGTGACGGCGAGCATAATTTGTGTTTGAAATTTTTGTGGATTTATTGTATCTTTTTCATTAAATACAAGTCGGATTCGGTAAGTTTATTATTGATTTATTATTTGTATCATATATTTTAACTATTTTGATAGTTTTTTTAATCAATATGTAAAATTTTGTTTTTTTGATTAGCCTAACCCAACTTTTTTTTTGTTAGCTATGGGAAGACCAAAAGACCTATCTCCGAAGAAAAAGGGTGAAATTAAGACACTTACCCATACAACTAATATTTAAACTCAATTTACAGCATACAAAAAGATAATGTAAACATGTAACAAGAACGAATCTATCCAGTGGTCGCATTAATATGGCCAGGGACTGTATGTAGCGAATTGCTGGAGATATGTAACGATAATTCAATGTTTAATTATCGACTTTTCATATGCGTTAAAATGATTTCAAATGTACTTTTTTTCTCTTTTTACTCTAATATAACTCTAATATGTAAGGAACATAATTAAACATCTTAATAGGGTTTTTAAGTTCCTTAATGGTTGCAAAATGCCATTTTGTCATACATATTATTTATTATTAATAATTAATATATCAATGATTAATGTATAAATAAATGAATCGCATGAATTTTGCATCAAAAGCTGCAAGTAGTAATATATATCTCCATAAATATTTATCACAAAGTTGAACCGAATTTCCATAGACCGGTTTCCCAGGCCGTTTTTCCCCGAGCACATCCAACTCCTGACGTTACATCACGATCTGTTTGTCTTCCCATCCTGGCAATATGTAATCAATTCTGCATCCAACTTGGGCAGGCCCATGTTATGTTGCAGAGGTCATTGAGGAAGCAACTTTGGCTGAGTCAATAGAGTTCAATCGACTCAGAGCAACTTCGGCCAAACGTTCCCGATTGCAAATAATATCCGATACGAAGTTACATTGCTAATGGATCGTTATATGTTATTTTGTCAATTTAACATTATTATTTATTCTGCGGAATAACGGAGAGTGTAGTTGAAGTGATAGTGTCACGAAGATCAAGATGGGCTTGTAATGTTGGGCTGAGTAACTAAAGAATTATTAAAACGATAACAAACGCTGAACACTGGCAAACATCTGAGGAGTAGACTTAGGTGTAGACGGGAGGATTACATTGAGAGTGATCTGGAAGGTTTGGGTTTGGGTAATGGTCCGTTTTTCTGGAAAAATATTTCTGGAAATAATCATCTCTCTGCACAACCATTGTCTCAAAGACAATAATGCCTCAAGTACTGAACCCTAGACCTGTATTAATAGCCCATTAGTGGTATAGTTATTTTTAATTTCTTTGATTAATTATGCCGAATCACTTGAAATGTAAAAATATTGCAAAGACAACCCTTTGTTAATCGGTAAGTGTTAGATGTGCCTAGTAGTATTAAGTGTAAATCCTGTACATATAAAAGCCAGTATACACAGAGCAGTGCAAATTATACAATACGTCAGTTCAAAGTTGAATTGCAGCCAATTCCGGGCTTATATCCACCCATTCACGTCACGGACGCAGACAAAGGGCAGAAGCCTGATGGAAGAGCCGAGTCTAATTTCGTTAGTCGAAACCCATTGTCTGGACTGGAGTCGTTAATAATAAGAGAAGCCTTCTGGAGGGCCTTCGGGTCCTAAATAAGTAATTTGGCTCCCTACGCCCTTCGTCCCTTCACCGGAGGGTTAAAGATTACCTTGTCATAATTAAGGCTGATAACGAGTCTCTCTGCCCTTTGATATCAGGGTGCCTTCTCGCCTGACTGGCAATTAACCGATAGGGCCTTCTTTAAACTAACTTTCAAATTTAAAGTATACGTGTAATTAAAAACCAAATCAATTCTCGAGGTAGCACGAGAGGGTGAGTAGCTAGTAAAGTAAGCTTTTTTGACTTGCAAATTAAGCTCAGAGTAAAGTCTTTGCTTCCTACAAAGTTGGAAATCATAAAGTGTACAGGGTGTTTACGTATTATGTAGCTAAACTGAAAATTTGAACTGAGGATCTCAAAAGAAGAATAAAATTCCCATGCAGGTATGTCAGCAATCTCTTTGTTTAGGAGATAATCACACTTAAGATTTTCATTATTATGAACTATTTAGGCATAGTAAATAAATAAAACTTATTTTATTTGTTCCAACTACTTCATTCATTAAATGTAAACATTAACATTCATATTGAATGTTGTTCAAAGTTATTTCATTGAGCATTAAGACAAAATCGGCACAGTTTTAGAATTTCTTAATTGTGATTACCATGATGTATGAATTGGTCAGGGTGCAGTCATAAGCAAAACTTATTTTTTATTGATCGTGCAAACGTTTCGGCCTACGTTGTAGGCCATCTTCAGGGCAAATAGTGGGTTTCGTGACTTGTCACAACACTAAAACTGTCAAATTGAATGATGTCAAACTAAATCATAGTAATTGATTTACAAACTACAACTGAGAAGGAACATGTGGTTCCAATTAGATGGTTGTCCTGCATATTACGGAAGAGGTCCACGACAATGGCTAAATGCTAATTATTCCAATCAGTGGCTTGGCCTCCATGCTCTTCAGATCTGAGACCACTAGACTTTTTGTTTGGGGGGACATTAAATAAAAAGTGTATGCAATGCCGGTCATTGACTTTAATTCTTTACTTAGTCGTTGACTTTTAAAATGTGGGCAAATAGGTAATGTTTTCATCAATTAGCACTTGGCAAAGAATGATCTTTTAAACCCTATACACCTTTTACACAAACGGTCGCCTGTGGTCCAGTGGTTAGCGTAACCACTGGTAAATCGCGGGTTCGTAGCTCGGCAAGTGGCCCTAGGATTTTTTTAAGGGAGTAAAAAATACTTAGTTACGCCGTCCTTCGGAAGGGACGTTAAACGGGGGTCCCGAGCCTGCACGATGTCAGGTACTCGTTAAAAATCCCTATCCTAATCGAACCTGGATAGGCAAAATTTAGGTCTCCCACTGAGCCATAGCAGCATAAAGTGACCTTAAATGAATAAACAACAATCTTTTACATTTATAAAGATAAAATAATTATCATTGAAATCATTGAAAAAAATAAACAATTTTTTTAGACGCAAATGGACTTACTTCAAAAATAACAGCTCATATGTCCATATATATATATATATATATATATATATATATATATATATATACAAGTTATATATATATAACATAATATATATACAGGTTGTTTCATTTCAAGTGGATCAAATGTTTTTAACTTTTAAACGAAACAAAACTCAGAAAAACGGTTCAGGTAAAAGTTGTAGTTATTCAGGCCTAGTTTGAAGAAATAAAAAAACATTTTTTGTTTTTTCACTTTAAATGGTCAATATCGACCTTCACAAAATGTAGTTTCCTATTGACCCCCATTTATTTTTATTTTTCTGAAATGTAAAATCCAAAACATGGAAAAAATGTATGTAATATTTTCAATCTTACATAGTTGAAGTAGAAAAAGCATTCAAAGTTGACCACTTTAGTATACCTCCTTTACGAGGAAACGTAACGTAGCATTAAGTTATTTTATTTAAGAGTTTTTAGTAGAAATAACTTACTAATCAAGGTATTTTGAATCTTTCAGAAAATGTCGGGACATTTAAAAACCTTCTGTGAAGACAGCATACTGAAGTAGTGAGCTTCAGATACTTCTTCTACTTGACCTATGAAAGGTAGAAAAAAATGTTACATACATTGTTTCCATATTTTGTATTGTACATTTCAGAAAAATAAAAATAAATGGGGGTCAAGAGGAAACTACATTTTTTGAAGGTCGGTATTGACCACTTAAAGTGAAAAACCAAAAAATGTTTTTTTATTTCTTGAAACTAGGCCTGAATAACTACATATTTTACCTCGATTGTTTTTCTGAATTTTGTTTTGTTTAAAAGTTAAAACGTTTGATCCACATGAAATTGGACACCCTGTATATATATCTTCAATGTTGTAGTAAACTTTGACCTCAGTAATACACAATGGATATCTGTATGCTATAATTGTATTCAGAACTATAAGTATATTTACAAGGGAAACTTTCGAACATGAGAAACATTTTTCAGAGCTCTACATATTTTAGCCTGGCACCGACCAGATTTTTCCCTCAGGAAATATGAAATCCGGGAGATAAATTGAAGATGAGAAGGGATGACAAAAATTAATCATATCTCGGCTGGGAGGAAGGGTGCTAAAAATCTGCTCCCATCTTTCAATAATCTCCAAAGATATAGAATAAGGGGAGCTTTGAGTCTCATGATAATTAAAAACATAAATAAGGCTTATTTTATATATTATATTATATTTATTATAATATTTATAGCTATGAAAAATAATTAATTACCCCATTTTATGATTAAAAAAAAAGTTTCCGGCATGTAATCAATTTAAAAGAAAAGCATCATCCCCGGCCATAACAAATGTTTATACCATATCGGACATTTCACAATATCTAAAACACCAAGGACTCATGACGTGGATACAGCTGTGGGAGGCAACTGATAAAAATAATAAATTGAAAAGTATTAAAGCGGAAATAAAACCGTGGAAAAGTTCTTGCCGCAGCAACAGAAGAGAGGAAGTATTCATCACGAGACTAAGAATCGGCCACACGCGTATAACACACAGATATTTGATTGAAAAAGATGCACCACCACAGTGCGGAAGCTGCAGGGTGCAACTAACTATCACCCACATCTTGGAAGACTGCCCCCTGTATGAAACATATTTTCATGGCTTGAGGATTGATAGGAAAACCTCGACTATCCTGGGAAATAACGCCGCAAATATAGACAAAATGATAAACTTTCTTAAAGAAAATAATATTTTCATTAAAATATAATAATTATAAGTTAAATGGAAATAAAAGTTAAACAAAAAAATAATTAAGAACTAAATATTGAACCAAAAGAAGAAAGAGCCTGATAAATGAATAAATAATGAAATAAACATTTGAACAAAAAGAAGAAAGACGCTAATGACCATAGATAGATGTTGTGCGTCTACCATATAAGCAATAAAACCTAACCTCAATTTAAAAGACTGCAGTGTTGAGCGGGCAGTGTATCACAAAGTCCTGATATGGAAAATGAATATTGTACTCAGAGGTTATAACTATAGGCCAAATATAAGACAGAACATAACCATTAAATACATTATAAAAACCAATACTGTCTACTGAAAAAGCGAAAAACAGTTATATTACAAAAAATATTCAGATTAAAACCGTTTTACAAAAAAAAAAAAAAATGTAGAAAATCGTAAAATCTTTCAAATAGAATTTTAGCGAAGAAAAATGCCAAGCATGCGCTTGAGTTAAACATAGTTCAACGAGTATACGTCTCAATATCAAAAAAGAAAAGAAAAAATATATTGAATAAAAAAATAGACAAATTAAGTTTTATTTTCTGTTTATATCGAAGTATTTAATCCAAGAAAGACTCCTTGTTTGTGAGAATACTTGAACTACTAATTTTGCAGAAAAATATCTATATTACAGGCGAAACGTTTAGTTTTCGAGTCAAACCCTATCAATCACAACGCTATAATATTTTGGAATTCGCTATTGAAAAGAAGAAGCGATCTGATCCAAGTTATTTCGTATTCAGCCGACATACTCGTCGATGTTTCCTTGGAGAATCTGGCCTATGTATTGATCCCAGGACAATTTTATCAAACTGTCTCTTGTCCATTCCTCATCCTGAGGGCTAGGACCGCCAGGATGGTAATTCGGTCTTCCTCAGCCAAGATCCCCGGTAGTTCGGTTAACTGAAGGCGGTATAACATTATCCGAACCCCTGGAGTTCACCCTAAGTCTTGGGAATTCATTATCCTCCCCACGCAGTCACCCTCGTACCACCCTCTTCGGTTTTCTTCCACCCTTGTTCCATGCCCTTTCGAGTTACTCTACCCTAAGCTGAACTTTTTTGATGTTTCCTTTTTTTTTATGAAGAAAGTAACCGAATATTTCATTTTACGTTTGTTAACAAGCTCAACCTTAGTTGAACTTTCTAAAACCACGTAATTAGTCCATAAATCATCGTGATACGAAAAGAACTTGTCTTGTGGAATTTCTTACAGTAAACTTACATCTAACTCTGCTGTAGAGGAGATTAACTTCATATAAAGTGGTTAAAAAACTGTACCACAATTTATCTCTAGCGTTCAGTACATAATAGATTCATTAACATTTCTAAGACGACGATTATTCAAGGAAGTGATTTAACTGAAACCAAGCTCAACCAATTGCAGCTAAAGAAGAAAAAACTGTATCACAACAACAATGATGCATATAAGGAAGAAATAGTTGGGAGTGCAGTCAATAAAAAGACCTTAATAAGTGTAACTTATTTATTGTGTGCCGACGTTTCGGCCTATAATGTAGGCCATCTTCAGGGCAAATACACCAAGCGGCGACGAAGACGATCACCGGCCCAAATCATCGTCGGCACACATAAATAAGTTACACTTATTAAGGTGTTTTATTGACTGCACCCCCAACTATTTATTCCTTATATTAGAAGTTACAGTCAACCAATTCTTCTCTAAGAATGATGCATGCTGGTTTAATTTCCTCACATCTTAAAAGCGTCCATTATAAAAATATATCCTACTAAGTATAGTGGGCATAGTAATAGTATTATACTACAACCTATAACCTATAACCTATAACCCATACCCCTTCCATTGCCAAAATGAAATTATAATGTATTTCTAGTTCAATCACTGTATGTAATATTTGTATATAATGTACATCCTGACGCACCTCTTGAACCATATAGTGAAAATATCCTTAAGTAATTGATCTGCCACAGCTGAATTTGAACCCGAGACATTCATAGCAAATCAGCGCTCCATACAGGCAGTTCTCTTACTTTCTAAAGCTATATGAATATTTCTTTAAAGGAGGAAGTTTATATAAATAAAAATTATTCAACAGGTTAGTGTGCTGGGCTTAGAAAGCATCCTTTATTTAAGAAATATAGTTATCCCTTTTCAACCATAATTATGACTTCACATATATTCAGAGACCAAGCTACGCGGGCATTCATCGGATTTAAATGTCTGCCATAAAGTCAAATATGAAAGGGAAGAGCCATTACGAAGCATAAAGCCACAAATTTAAGATCCTCCTATCCGACTATCGCTAAATAACTTAGTAGGAATTAGTAAATAACTTAGTAAGGGAATAACGTGATAATTGACGACTCCTCCTAACGGGGGGGGGGGGGGAAATAGCAGTTACATGGCAGCAATGGACCATGAATTGATAATGCGACTGGTAGGGTGCCGTCGTGTCTGTAATGGAGGAGTCGGCTCCTCCAAGTCCTCTCCTAAGTAGCAGCAAGTCCTGCAGAGGGACTTACCCCGTGCTTTATTCCTGTTTTAACTCGACCAATTTATTGTCCTTTACTGAGATCTCTGTAATATCTTACTTTCCTCGCAAGCCGAGATTTTGTCCTTTGTCACTTCGCCTATTTATCAAGCGGGCTTTGGGCTTGTGGTACAAGAGCAGATTATGATAAGGACACTCGCTTACTCTAACACTTGCTTACACATTAACAATACAAGTACATAATCGTGTTTCTCATGTTTAATTTTACAATATGACTTTTTCGTATTTTTCGCTAGTTTGATCGAGTAATTTCGTCTAACACGACACGTTACCCCTTGTTTCTCATAATTTATTACAGTTCAGAACCTGAAGTTTCGAAAGCATAGAGTAAGACTAAACTAGGAATGTGTGAAAATGAGGGAATAAAAATAGGAAAATGTGAAAAAAGTGAATTTTTGAAATTTGGAGTTATCTGCTTTTAACTTGATGCCACTATATATATTCTATATATCATTAAAATGTTTATAATATTTTTTATAGAGTTAGTCGAGACGTGAAGTTACATTTTTTGAAGACACAACAACGAAGACAATGTTAAAGTTAAATACGAAGACCCTTGGAGATGTTGGAGAGGATCAAATACTCTTCCTTTATGAACCAACACGCGCTCCTCCTAATGACCACAGAGCAGAAGTTGGGTCCGTGTTCTCCTATATGCATTGGAACTTCTATTATAAAATATTGTTTTTAATTTATTTTAGTATTATTTACAATAAACTCCGAACATCGGTCATAGTTCTCATTATCATCATTTAAATCCTTGCTTTTCCAACACCTCCTAGCTTCCCAAAAAGATGCTCTCTAAGCAGGTTAGTTATTTGCTTAGAATGTAATGTACAGAATAATTCATTGTGTTATTTAGTTGCTTTAATTTTATTTTTTAAGAAGATGTAAAGAAATTATTGCATGCTAGCTCATGCATTTAACAAATGTTAAGCATTTATTATTGTAGGATACCAATTTCTTTCATTTCATTGATATTGTTTTTACATGTATGTATATAAGATACTTAGAATGTATGGTTACTGTTTGAGCCGTTTTCTATTTTCTTTGTTTCTTTTTTTTTTTCTGTTCACTATTGAGAGTTAGCAAAGTTTTCTGTTTATGTTATTTGTATTATTTGTTGAAATTTTATTGTTGTTAATGAAACGAGAGAACACTGTTTTCCTGATGCTCATCTGTTCATAATATGTGTTAATTATTGCAACCTGCCATATGATTCCGAAAGTTAACAGTTCAAGTTCCGCGATTGTTGGCTTGTTTCACACTACCAATAGACTCTCCAGTAAGCCAGTTCGTCTCTTGATGCAGAGGAGACCACGAGCGGACATCGATCGCCGATCGATCTTCCAGGTGCATTTTTGTTGCTTTGCAGTCGCCGACTGAGTTGTTCCAGCTGCCCTGTACACTTTTGACAGACTCCTGACAGACTGTCACCAGGTATTTGGGTACCCAATAACAATATAAAAAATGCATTTTTTTGTAAAAGACAATTGATTAGTGCACGACATTTTGTGTGTATTTAGTAAAGTTATTTTTATTAATAAGTAACCATTCAATGTATAGTATCCATAGTAACGTATAGGAACAAAGTTTACATTTTTTTTTCTCTCTCTTTCATTTCAGAAAAATATGGTTGTAATCTCTCATTTCATTAAATTCATTTGTCAAGTTGTAATTTTGTTCTTCTTTTAATGTGTTTCCTATTAATAATAGTTTTACATCTTATTTAAAATATATCTGTTGTTTATTTTTTTTTATTAACATTTATTTTAATTTCTCATAAGCTCAGAATTTTACCAGCACTAGTTGATACGAGGTAAGAGATTTACGGCAGGTTGATTTTAATCTTTATGGTGTCGCTCTCCTCAACAGTTACTATTTTTGTTTATTTTATTATTATTAATTTTTTTTTCTCTGTGTTGGAAGTTTTTTATACATTTTTTCTTTCATTGTAAATTATGATTCTCCACAGATATATTTAAATATGTACAATTGTTTTTAATTTGAGACTTGTCTATTGGAGCAGCATTTTTATTTTGTGAATTGTAGCAAATTATACAAGAAATAAATTTTCAATCTTGCCAAGATTGGTACTCTTTATTTACTTATTATGATTTTTTGTTTGAATATTTTTTGTAATATTTTTACTACAACCATTGAAGGGTTTTGGAGTTAGTTCATGGTGGAGATTGTACAACGGTTGTTTATGGTGTTGACTTGTCAGAGATCAAGATTAACAGGTTTTTTTCCTCCAGATAAGGTATCCACTTTCTATATTAAAATCTAAACGGATTAAATAATTAAACTGTTACCATCGGAATTGAGCCCAGGATCTACCACTCAGCTACCACACACCCAATAAGCTGATATAACTAATATAATGAAGACAAACAAACCACTTACCACAGCCGGAATCGAAACCATGAGTAACTATTTAAAATACCATGGCTCTATATTTTATTGTACCATATTTTTTAATCATTTAAAACAATTAATAAAAACGACAACTTAAAAATAAAATTATACATTAGAATGAAATAACATATTTTAGATGAAGGGTCTTGGGTTCAGTACGTGGTAGATACTGTACTGATTATAGGACAACGGTTGTACAGAGATGGAGTTATGGGTTCCCATTTTCATGAGGCTGCGTGAGCACCAGGAAGGTCTGTTCATTTCATTGAGTGACTGTTAACAGATTAAATAATTTGCCTACCACTTCCGGATCCGAACCTAGATCGTTCAGCCCAAGAACTCAGCATAATTAAAAAATAACTTTTAAATTTTCTCTTTCACAACTTGATAAGATTATAATCTTATGAGTTTTTATATATTGTAACGATGCATCTGAAAACAAAAAATTTTTTATATCATTTTTTTTATCATTATAAATTAGAAGTATACAAATATCAGAGGCGATCCGTTTTTGAACAAAAGTATGACTAAAGTAATTAATAATAGAGTTTGAATAAATAAATATCTAGTTATTTAAAATAAAACATCGTTTTTAGTTACAAGCTAGTATTAAAGTAAATTTTCACAATCAGGTAAATGGACTCTGGATGAAGTGCAAACTCCACAAAGATGCAGTTCCCTGTAAGCTCCTCATAACATGAAAGCTTGCATTATAGAGATTAATATTATTCCCTCTTCGCCGGCCTTACATCGTCAAAATGAAATTATAATGTATTTCGGATTCAATCACTGTAAGTAATATTTGATGTAAGTTCTAAAGCACCCCTTGAACCACAATATATCGAAGCATCCTTTAAAGTAAGGAATATTAATGCACTAGGCAGAATAAATTGACATAACAATAATAAGTGCTAAACTGTTCAAGTCTTCGTTATAGGTGACACTATATATAATGAATAATGATTAAATAAATAATAAGTACTAATAATAAGGCTAAGTGAACCCGAAGGATCAAAGCCGATCTTTGCTTACAAACTTCTGTTTACCGATCCCTACCCACAACAAAATCCGCCAGGTCACTCTTAACGATATCCTCCAACCTATGCTTTGGTCTACCACTCAGACGTTTACCAGTCTGCGCAAAGATTATTAACTTAGGAGTTCGTTCGTTAATAAGCCCAACAATTTAAACAGCCTATCTCAACCTGCTCGATCTCATGACTTCGTCAGTGGTTTCATCCTTTTTTGGTCCTAGGGAACACTTTATTTTAAGATGTTGTTCATCTTTCAAAGTTAACCCTTTAACGGGCTATATATGCCGTCTTTATATATTTCTAATTATCTTAGAACCTAAGTGATTAAACTTCTTGACCCTTTAAACTTATCCCCTCCTACAATAATATATTATCTCACCAAATAGACCGCCGTTTCTGTTAAACAGTGTACCACTGCAGTCCATGAATATTCAGTAATTGATAGAGACTGTACTGTTCCCAGGACAACGGTTGTGCAGAGAGGTTATTTGTCCGAGATCACTCTCAACTGCCAGATTTCCCCCAACTAATAGTATCCACTATTTAGAGGCAGGGCGGGTCCCAAGAAGGTCGTCAGATCCATAGGTTCCATACGTGACTGTCAACAGATTAAATAATTAACCTTTCATAAATAATTAAATACGTTGCCTTATCCTGATTTAGCCCCATCTATCTCCATTCTCCATCATATCGTATGTAGTTTTATAGTTTCGTTTCCTTACTCAACAGAACCAAATCGTCTGCATACCCAAACAAAAAAATAATTAAATTGGTAAATTAATTCAAATTACTTCATTATATTTATACTTGGTTATAATTCTTCCATACTGATCGTTAGGACTTCATGAAGCAATTAATGAACAAGTTGGATAGTCACGAAGTAGATAATTATTTCATTGGTGATCAACAATCCTCGACAGGGAAAACATGCAAATGAAGATGAATGTGGATTCCAACGGATGATACAGTACATAAATTTGTTGCTATCTCATTGAGAGGACTGCAGATGGTCAGTTCTATACTCGTAAATCATTCCTTTGGTCTAACTCGCAGGACCCGTTGGGAGTCACTATTAATGTGTTTATATTTATGTACATGCGCGTGTTTGTGTGTGTGTATATATATATATATATATATATATATATATATATATATATATATATATATATATAATATCAAACTAGCTATTTAGAGAATTACTTAGAACAGAGAAAAGAAGATTTTAAATTGAATTTTTTATTCGTATACTTGTTAACCTTAATCTCATTATTTACCATTCATTATATTTACTTGTATTATTATAAAAGAGATGTAAATTTCAAGTTTTAAAAATGAAGGATAGATTATGCCACTTTAAACCTTCATTTATTTATAGTAAAATTTTTTTAATGTTTGAATGGAAAATATTTGACTGGATACTTCTAATAATGGATTGAATTTTACAGGGGATGTTGTCAAAGATAAGCAAAACTTACTTTAACGTGCTAACGTTTCGACCTAAGATGTAGGCCATCTTCAGGGCAACCAGTAGTGGGCAAACAGAAGATTGCTGTAGGGCTGAAAAGATATTACATAACTAAATACGTTTTATCTAATAGAGAGAAAAGTATGTATGTATATTGAAATTAATAAGGAGATTGAACTTGTTATTTGAGTACTACCACTGGGTAGTTTCTCTACGTGTCTTTCATGCTAATACATATCCTAGTATATAACGATCATTCTATTTACTTGTATTAGTATAATACAGTTGTAAATACCGTTGAATATAATCAAATTTCATTAAAATTCTAAAAAAACAAATAATTTAAATATTATGTTTCCATGTGAAAATATTCTTATGAAATCTAAAATACATTTACTTCTTTTCAAAATAAATTTAATAAAGTCGTTTCATGAAAATTGATAAAAGAGTTCTTAACTTTTTTTTTTATTATCCGCCAAAATTAATTGCCAAAATATACTTCAATTTACCAGAGATGAAGTTAATTATTTAAACAAATTCGAAACTGGATTCGAGGGTAAGTTTCTTTGATTGTTATTATATTCTCTAATTAGTGTCCCTTAATGAATGAACGCTACTCTGAGGTGAAAATTTTCTTTTCCATTTCATTTTCTTATTTGTTTTTCTTTACAGTCCCTTCTTTCCTTTTAGTTTCTTTCCTTTGCCTCGCCGTCTCTCGCTTCGAAGTAAAAAATTTCTTAGATAATCCTTTCATGAGAATATTCAAAAGAAATTAATTTCAAATTTCGAGAGTGGTATAACTCTAATACACCGACCTCTTGATTCATTAGGACATTCGAAGAAGCAATATTTTTATGTTTGAATTGGGGTTCATCTCATGAAAGTAAAAAATAATCTAAATACTTGGCCATGGCTATGAGGATTATGTTATAATGATTTATAATTGTTTGTTTGTTTCTTCTGTTTATTTAATCGGAAGATGTTACATTGGGAGACCTAAAATTAGCCAATATAGATTTAATTAGTAAAGAGATATTACAAGAGAGGTACCGCTGACTACTGATCATGCCACTTATGCCATTTTGTTTTATATTTCTGATGGCCAATCTCCAGGTTGTCAATTGTTTTTACTTGACATGTATGAATGTAAACATAAAGAGAAAGAAAAATAATACCACCATCATATCCACAGAGTCCAGATATTTCCCCTCTTATTTAAACCAATTCCTTATCTTATTGAATGAATAAACAGTCGGAAGGAGATGTTCGAAGGGAATGGACAGTTGGTGTTGAGAAGTTTACTAAACTTTGAGCAACTGAACCGTACAAATCTACTAACCTAGCCATTCTTCTTCTAACTCCTAACATAAAGTATTTAAGCTTATTTAGGCTCCTTGGATTGATTCATTACACTTTTCTTTCATTATTTATTGAAAATTACGACTGTATTATAATAATACAAATGTAAATATAATGAATGATACATGATATGGATAAAGGAAAGCAGAGAAACTACCCAGTGGTAGTACTCAAATAATAAATTTAACTTTTTTTTTTATAATTATTGGTCAATTTTTTGATTTTTAAATATTTTTACTAAAAAAAAACCAGAATACCTATCCTCGTACCGTCCTATCTCTCTTTTACCTTGCATGGGTAAAATCCTAGAAAAACTCATCCTTAAACGATTGTACCCTATCCTTGATGCAAATCACATAATACCAGATCACCAGTTTGGATTCCGAGCATCACACTCCACCATTCAGCAATGTCATCGTGTGGTGGATGTGGTCTCCTTTGCATTAGAACGTGGATCATATTGTTCGGGCGTCTTTCTTGACGTGGAACAGGCTTTCGACCGAGTCTGGCATACGGGCTTGCTCTACAAAATCCGTAAATTCCTACCCCCTACATACTTTCCCATCCTTCAATCCTATCTCACAAATAGAAATTTCAAAGTAAACCATAATAATTTCTATTCATTCCTCTTTTCCCAATCTGCTGGTGTTCCTCAAGGTAGTATCCTTGGCCCAATCCTTTATACAGTTTATACAGCTGACATCCCAACTCATCCTAATACTATCCTTACCACGTATGCTGATGATACATGTGTATTATCAGTCAACACCAATCCAGTTATTGCATCCCAAAGCCTCCAATCCCATATCACTGATCTTGAAGAATGGTTTCAAAACTGGAGAATTAAAATAAATTCTCAAAAATCACATCAAATCACTTTTACCTTACGTCGTAAACCAATGACTTCCTGCCCTACAGTATCCTTTAATAATATCCCACTGGTGCCTGTAGAACAGATCCGATACTTAGGGTTGCACCTCGACAAACGATTAACCTGGAATCCTCATACAAGACTGAAAAGACAAGAAACCGATCGACGTTTCAGGCTACTTCAATACTTACTAGACAAACGCTCTAAGCTCCCAATGAACTACAAAAGACTCATCTACATGACCATCATACGACCTATTTGGACTTACGGAGTAGAGCTATGGGGCTCCACTAAGCCATCGAATTCCTCTCGTATCCAATCCCTACAATCCAAAATCCTTCGTAAAATCCTCAATGCTCCTTATTTTGTTAAGAATAAAGTCATCCATAACGACCTTAATGTACCTTTTGTTGCTGATTTGGCCCGAACCCGGTATCTATCCTTTCATAGCAAACTTCATTCCCACTCAAACCCTCTACTTTCAAACCTAGCTTCCTCTTCAATTCCCGATAATCCTCCGAGGCGTCTGAAAAGAAGATGGCCCCGTGACCTTCTTATTTGAACTTTGATTTGAGTACTACCAGTGGGTAGTTTCTCTACTTGTCATTCTCCTGTCATTATGTAACACGCATTCTATTTACTTGTTGTATAATTGTAATACAGTTGTAAATATCAATAAATAAATTTAAAAAAAAAATAGAAATGTAATAAAATATTTAAAATCCTGAATAAAACTGACAAAATAATGAAGATATATCAACAATTATCTATGCTGCCTTTTTTTATTAGATTCTCAATATATCAGGATATGCTAATTTAAGCTAATTACTGCACTTAACAAATGTGTTAATAACGTAGTTCCAATTGTGACTGTTAACAGATTTTATCTTTCAAAGAAGGATTTGAACCAAGAACTTTCAGTATAGTAACTCAGTGCTTAACACGCTGCGCTGCCGTGTAAACGTTGAACTGTGCTTTTATCATTAGATAATTACTTTATCACAAACGAAACAAACAAAGCGAATAACGATGAAATAAAGATTTTTCTGTTGCTATGATACTTGAGTATATTTAGATAAAAGAAAGAACGAATTTTTTTCTCATTTATCAATTGAGTTTCTGATGGAATAGTCAATTTAAAACAAGAAAATTAGTATAAGTGAATTTTGGGAAATATCAAAGATTCCTTAGAGCCAATGGTTGAAGAGTCTTATAGAGTTTAAGAATTGCAGAAAAAAGTTACAACGCCTTCACGAAACTAATTCACGTAAGTAAAATTTTTTATTGTTATATGATAATACTCGAACCCGGGTCTCACGCCTCCCCGTGGTGATGCCTTAACCATCTCGGCCACTCTGATTCACTTCTCGGTCGGTCATCTCCCTTCTTTCCACCGATCCTATATCCCCGTGTTCTCGCAATTTGCGATGTATACACGTGGAGAATGTTAATTGAACATTACTTTATAAAGTTTAAACATTACATTAACTAATTACTAAATTAAGGAGTTAATTTGTACTGGGCGCTTCACATCTTCCCATTCGTGTCCTAAAGTAGCCAAGCACAACCTGCATTATTCCCTTCTTTAATTCTGTCTGTGTAAATGTTTGTGATTTCTCTATGAAGAAACCTTTAAAAATGAAATTGATATATAAAATATAAATTCAAAAATTGTTCAGAATCGAAAACGAATTGCTTTTCTCCAATCCACATACTTAAACAGAAAAGTATTCATGCATTAATTGATTAAATTTTCTACGGGAGTGAACTAAATATAATTTTATTTAATATTAAATTTAATTATTATTTTAGATTATTAAATATGGTGTAATGCTTTTTATTAAATTATTCTATCGGTCTTCGAATAGGGGCTGAATGTCCAGTGGTTTATAGGGCTACACTGATTGCATTAGCAGGCCATTCCTGCTACTGGATTCAGTGAGGCGAACCATCCACTATAAAAAACGGGTAACGTAACCACAGCAGCACCTCAAGGGTGGTTTGGAAGTCTGCTTTATCATAGCTATTTTCTTCTTCTTTTTAAAATTCTCTTACTTAAATAAGCTATTAATAATGTCCCTTTTGTTGCTGATTTGGCCCGAACCCGGTATCTATCCTTTCATAGCAAACTTCATTCCCACTCAAACCCTCTGGTTTCAAACCTAGCTTCCTCTTCAATTCCCGATAATCCTCCGAGGCGTCTGAAAAGAAGATGGCCCCGTGACCTTCTTATTTGAACTTTGATTTGAGTACTACCAGTGGGTAGTTTCTCTACTTGTCATTTTCCTGTCATTATGTAACACGCATTCCATTTACTTGTTGTATAATTGTAATACAGTTGTAAATATCAATAAATAAATTAAAAAAAAAAATAGAAATGTAATAAAATATTTAAAATCCTGAATAAAACTGACAAAATAATGAAGATATATCAACAATTATCTATGCTGCCTTTTTTTATTAGATTCTCAATATATCAGGATATGCTAATTTAAGCTAAATACTGCACTTTACAAATGTGTTAATAACGTAGTTCCATTTGTGACTGTTAACAGATTTTATCTTTCAAAGAAGGATTTGAACCAAGAACTTTCAGTATAGTAACTCAGTGCTTAACACGCTGCGCTGCCGTGTAAACGTTGAACTGTGCTTTTATCATTAGATAATTACTTTATCACAAACGAAACAAACAAAGCGAATAACGATGAAATAAAGATTTTTCTGTTGCTATGATACTTGAGTATATTTAGATAAAAGAAAGAACGAATTTTTTTCTCATTTATCAATTGAGTTTCTGATGGAATAGTCAATTTAAAACAATAAAATTAGTATAAGCGAATTTTGGGAAATATCAAAGATTCCTTAGAGCCAATGGTTGAAGAGTCTTATAGAGTTTAAGAATTGCAGAAAAAAGTTACAACGCCTTCACGAAGCTAATTCACGTAAGTAAAATTTTTTATTGTTATATGATAATACTCGAACCCGGGTCTCACGCCTCCCCGTGGTGATGCCTTAACCATCTCGGCCACTCTGATTCACTTCTCGGTCGGTCATATCCCTTCTTTCCACCGATCCTATATCCCCATGTTCTCGCAATTTGCGATGTATACACGTGGAGAATGTTATTTGAACATTACTTTATAAAGTTTAAACATTACATTAACTAATTACTAAATTAAGGAGTTAATTTGTACTGGGCGCTTCACATCTTCCCATTCGTGTCCTAAAGTAGCCAAGCACAACCTGCATTATTCCCTTCTTTAATTCTGTCTGTGTAAATGTTTGTGATTTCTCTATGAAGAAACCTTTAAAAATCAAATTGATATATAAAATATAAAAATTTCAAAAATTTGTCTACTTTTAAAACGAATTGCTTTTCTCCAATCCACATACTTAAACAGAAAAGTATTCATGCATTAATTGATTAAATTTTCTACGGGAGTTAACTAAATATAATTTTATTTAATATTAAATTTAATTATTATTTTAGATTATTAAATATGGTGTAACGCTTTTTATTAAATTATTCTATCGGTCTTCGAATAGGGGCTGAATGTCCAGTGGTTTATAGGGCTACAATGATTGCATTAGCAGGAGCCATTCCTGCTACTGGATTCAGTGAGGCGAACCATCCACTATAAAAAATGGGTAACGTAACCACAGCAGCACCTCAAGGGTGGTTTGGAAGTCTGCTTTATCATAGCTATTTTCTTCTTCTTTTTAAAATTCTCTTACTTAAATAAGCTATTAATAATGTCCCTTTTGTTGCTGATTTGGCCCGAACCCGGTATCTATCCTTTCATAGCAAACTTCATTCCCACTCAAACCCTCTAGTTTCAAACCTAGCTTCCTCTTCAATTCCCGATAATCCTCCGAGGCGTCTGAAAAGAAGATGGCCCCGTGACCTTCTTATTTGAACTTTGATTTGAGTACTACCAGTGGGTAGTTTCTCTACTTGTCATTCTCATGTCATTATGTAACACGCATTCTATTTACTTGTTGTATAATTGTAATACAGTTGTAAATATCAATAAATAAATTTAAAAAAAAAAAAATTATTTTTAAAGAGAAAAGATAGGCCCTCGGCCGGGATTCGAACCCGGAACCTTTGTCTTTCCGTGACAGCGCTCTACCATTTGAGCCACCAAGGCCGCCTGTCGGCAGAGGACAAATCTTTCCTCTTATCCGATTCCATGTCCTCGTGCTCTTGTCGCAATTTTTGCGAATTTTAAAATTTCTTACTTGGAGTTTCATTATTCCCCATGGTTAAAGAGAATATTTTTAGAAGCTTTGTGTACAAATGATAATATAGACAATGCAGTAAATGATAGAAAAGAATCAAATGAAATTAGTAAATTGTATTCATCCGTTATAAAAAAAATAATAAATTCACTATTATAAATATTATAATATAGATATTAAAAAAAACAAAAAGGGATGAAATGTAAATCTCTGATAATATGGTTTAATTTTTCTTCATTTTTGTTTTGTTTTTTTCTTGGCATAAATTTGATATATGTGTGACCATAAATTGTTTCTCTTATATAATTATTGTTAATTTATTTTAATTTTTTTTCTTTCTTTTCTTCTAATCTGTTCTTAATTTTTTTTTTGTTCATTTTTTTATTCTTTCTCACTTATTAAATTACTTGTAATAATTAATTAAATGTAATTATTTTACACTCTAAGACATAATAGCTTACAACACCTGTATTGTTATTCTATAGGGACTTGTCCCAGAATAAATAATTATTATTATTATTATTACAAGATAATAATGAAGACATGTGGATTATACGTTGAAGGTATTAATTCAAGGTAAATTATCATAAGTGTGTAGAGTGCTGGGTTCAAGTACTATAGACCCAGTGTACAAATCCAGCTGCGGGAGATAAATAATCTGTAAACAGCTACGAATAAACCCTTTCGGGTCTGAACACCTTCATGGGGCTCACCCATTTTTTACAAGGTCGATATCCTTAGTTGCGAGGTAGACCTGGTGGTTGAGCGTGATTCCAGGCAACCATCAAGGCAAACTCACTGCACAACCGTTCTCCAAGAACAATACTGTTCCTAGTATGCACTCCCACAAGATATGTCATGGGTTATAGTTGTATTGGTTGTTTTTATTTTATACTTTATATAAATGGCTTTTATATTATTTCCGAAATATTTATTATTTTATATAAAATAATATTTATTAAAACCTTCCTTTGACTCATTCAGTGTCATATGGCACTTCTAAGGCCCTTGTACCATGACGTGATCTCCCGATTAAGGCATCTTCCCGACTTCCCGCACAACAAGTTAGTTAATTCGAGATTATCAGATACTGTTAGAGTATTGATTAATCTCTCAATTGTTGTAGGAATATGCCAAACTAATCTTTAATAATAATAGATAGGTAAATAATTAGTTCTATATCTAAAATAAATTGATTAGAGATAAAAGATGTTTGAGCTTGTAGATCATATATTTTATTAGAATTGCTTGTATCTTGCTTTATTGCAATTTTATGGTACTATGATTAATCGGACGATGCTACACTGGGAGGATTTTTTTCCTATCCAGTTTTCATACAAGGGTCTTTAACGAATAACTGATACCGCATAGGTTAGAAACGTCATTTTACGTCCCCTACGAAGGACAGACCCGCGATCGTAGGCATACAAGGCCGTTATGCTAACCACTAAACCGTAGTGGTAACATTTAAATAATGTTAAATACAATCTATTAGTTATACTTAAATGGTTTTGAGTTTATTGATGTTTATTTTTGTAGAATAAATTAACCTTATTTGTAAGAAACAGTAATGATAAGGTATTTCAATAATTCAGGGTTGAGATGCTCTGCTACTTGTAGCTATAAATAATCGAGATAATACGAATAATATTAAAAATACTCCATCAAATACCTCTCTTCAATAATTTGTGAAAAAACAACCTTGGACAATGTACTCTCCATTACTGAGCGGCCTGAGTACCTCAAGCCGTAAAACGTTGGTCGTGTTCTTTTTAATAGGAAAATGTCGGTGACCCTCCGAGGAGTCGACGTTTTTTTTCCTAACTAGCAAGGACACAAATCCCCTTTTAAGGAAACGGCCCCTGGGAATAGGAAGTGAAGAGTGGACTCCAAGAGTGTAACGCGATCTCGGTTGTAGCAAGTCCGCAAGTATATGGTTTCCGTAATAGGAGGAGCTGGAGAAAAACATGGAATCCTGGAGGAAGGGAATGGACAAGTACTTGATCATGGCAGGTAGTGGTCGGTTACAATGGTTCATTAACCGCAACAATAAGCCGAAAGGTGTGTGATTCCAAAACCGTTTACGTGCTTCCTTTATCTTTAAAAATGAGCGAATTATGGCCTGATAACATGTCTAACCAAATGTTATGCTCATAGCAAACCTCAAGAAAAATCTGAGGACTAATGAGTGGGTGTTTTTTGTAAAAATTAGATAACTTGATTCTGTCTTATCTTAAAAGTTTAAAACCCTGTTTTGGAGGAGGAGTGTACATTTTTTTATTTGCTCGAGTGCAAAGGTATGTAAACGAAAACAATAAACCAAAATAATTTATAAACATGTTTGTAAAGTCTTGATATATCGATTCACATACAGTTTAGTTCTGGTTGTGAATTATGGCGAATTATGGCCTTATAAACTCAATATGGTAAAGACGAGTTCCAAATGTTATGGCTAATTTAACAGCAAACCTCAAGAAAAATCTGAGGGCTGGTGAGTATAAATATATATATATATATATATATATATATATATATATATATATATATATATATATATATATATATTTATTTTAATTAGATAACTTGATTCTGTCTTGACTCAAAAGTTTTAAATCCTGTTTTGGAGAACGATTATACAATTTTTTTTTGTTCTAGTTTTGTACGGCGTTAGAATATTAAAATTCGCAACATTCCGTTTTTTTCTCTGTATTTAATGGACTAATTGTGTTCTTAAAACATTTTAAACGAATTGCGAACGCCAATGTCGATTATTCAAGAAAGTTAGCAGCAAATTTCAAGAAAAATCTGATGACAATAAATGTGTGAATTTTTAAAAAATTCGATAAGTTGATTCTGACGCACCTCAAAACAATTATAATCCTATTTTTGGGGAGGGAATCTTTTTTTTTCGAATACTATAGACCTAAAGAATTTATATGCAGCTTTGTAATGTGTTGATTTCAGAACAATCCAATAATGGTTGAATTATGGTCGCATAAAAAATCTAGTTGACAACTATTTAATAAAAAATGGCTGATGTTAATATCGATAGTGTATTATGCGTAGATAAATTTAAAGATCGTATAGATTATACATATCTGGAAATTAAAAAACAATTGGGAAAAAGGGGTGTAGAATTTTATTTTCGATTAAAAATGTTTAATATTGAAAATAATCAGCCAAAATTAAAACACACAACCCTAAAAATGATCTACCAAAGGAAAGAAAGCTTTTAAGAAATTAAAATCCTGTAACTCACGAAGGGTACATGGTAGAGATTCTACTTTTTCAACAAAGGTTGTGCAGGAAGGTGATGTGGCCGAGTACAATCGAGAATTTTCTTTTAATAAAGGCACCCACTATACAGAGGTTGAGCTGCCTCCAGGTGAGTCCATCTAAAGCTGTTAACAGATTTTATCTGTCGCACAGGATCTTAAGCACAGCAACTCATATTAAGGCACGATTCCTGGTTCCTAATCTCTGTTTTTAATTTGTGAGAGCTCTAATAGACTAACAGATACTTTAATTTATTTACTTCTTATTTAATTAAAAACTTTTATTATCATGAAGACTGACAATATTTCGAATCGTATAACTGATAAAGCTGTCTCGACGAAATAGAGACAGACACGACTGCAGGAGGATTTCATCAAGTTAAGAGTCTCATGATACGCTATCTCCTCGAGCACGAGGTTTCGTAATAGCCGGGCATCAAAGAGATTGCAACAGAAATGGATTACTTTCTGTAGCACGAGGTGAGGAGATATGTTAATAATTCAATACTTTTAAAATAAAATGTTGATTGATGTAGCTTTGATAAAGGGAATATGACATAGAGGACCGAGGTGTTGAGCTAAAGGCCTAGGGCTGGAATCCGGCTGCGGCAAATAAATTATTTATTCTGTTAATAGTGATCGATCGGCACCGTGAGATCTTCAGACCCTCCTGGGGCTCACCTAGCCTTTATAAAGAGACCCCAGTACCTTGGACAACGCATATTAAATACTTAGGGCTTGTCATTTATTTATTCATTTAACGTCACTTTATGCTGCTATGGATAATCGGACGATGCTACAGTGGGAGCTCTAAATTTTGCCTATCCAGGTTTAATTAGGATAGGGATTTTTAACGAGTACCTGACATCGTACAGGCTCGGGACTCCCTTTTAACGTCCCTTCCGAAGGACGGTGTAACTAAGGATTTTTTACTCCCTTAAAAAAATCCTAGGGCCACCTGCCGGGCTACGAACCCGCGATTAGTAGTTTGTTACGCTAACCACTAGACCACAGATGACCTTAGGGCTTGTCATGGACAAAAGGTTAACTTTTACTTTCCACGCTGATTATGTGTGCAATATAGCTAACAGAGCTCTCTGTACTATATATTCTTAATAGAATTTCCAAACTAAGCACAGATAATAAAGTTATTATTATATAAAGCCTGCTTACGACCTATACTAACATACGCATGCCCAATATTTAGTAACATGTCTAAAACTAATTACAAAAAATTACACATATTCCAAAACAAATGCCTTAGCATTGCTGGAAATTATGCATATTACACTGAAGTTAAAATTATGCATAAAGAATTAACATTAACATTAATATATGTATCAACAAACTATGTAAACAATTTTTTTTAGTGTAAAATAATAAAAACCCACTTATAAAAAATATTAGGAACCATACAAAAAATAGTAGAAAGCGATATGTTCATAAACGAACCAAACATTTACTATTGTAGTTGACCAATTTATTTCATTTCATTGATATTGTTTTATATATATATATATATATATATATATATATATATATATATATATATATGTATGTATATAAGTTACTGAGAATGTATAGTTATAATTTTTGTTTATTATTATTATTATTATTATTTTTTTTTTCTCTGTTGGACGTTTTTTATACATTTTTTCATTCATTGTAAATTATGATTCTCCACAGATATATTTAAATTTGTACAATTGTTTTTTATTTGAGACTGGTCTATTGGTATAGCATTTTAATTTTGTGAAATGTAGAAAATTATACAAGAAATAAATAAAAAATGACATGACCGCTTTTAATTGGGAGAAAGCCTGGAAGTTGAGCCAGATCTCGCGTTATCCACCTCTCTGCACTAAGCTTTTAAACCGTAGTCTAAAAGTACAGTCTCCAACAAGTACTGAATCAAGGACCCTCCATGGGTTGTAATTGTACGTTTTTTTTGTTTTTACAAACGCGGTGGTAGTGATTCTTCCAGCTTGGGCTGCCAAGTGTCCAAGTCCAAACTCATAAAAATTATAAAAATACACAGAAAGCGTGATTCCATATCTATATTTGATGGTGTACTAAGCAATGTTCGTTCAATTGTAGCGATAGAGAAAATATTATTCAAAACCCGAGAATTAATAAAGTTATTAATTAATAAAGGATCAATTAATAAAGTCTAGTAATTCCACTATAAATTTTAGAAATAATAAAAACAGACATTTCATATGAAGGAGAACAATATTAAAGTTAGAAGAATATTAAGATTTAATGATGCAAACAATACTTTTTGAACAGGATGCAAAAAAACCTAGACGTTTGAGCCTAGTCAATATGAAACCGATTTTTAAGTGAAAACGACAATAAACTCACCACTATAATAGCAATTAAAAGGAAAGTCATGGAACTCATAAATGAACCAAAACTTTGTTGTTTGAATCAAAAGCTCATTTCTGAATAAGTTCAGATCACATTTAACTAATATTAATTAATTATTATTAATGGTTTGTGTACCTTCTTAGCTGAGTTAGGTATGCTTTCGCTGCCAAACAGGTAATCTAAAAACAAAATAAAATAAAATTGTAATTACTTTAAATGAAATATCGACGTAAAATTTAAGAGTGAAAACTGAAAGCTGTAGATAAATTAATTTGTATACAAAATTCTGTGCTATCAGGAATAAAGCTTTAAGTATCTTAAATGATATAAAATAAATATCATCAACTAGTTCAAATATCAACTAGTTCGGGGTCACAAGTGGTTTAATTTTTATATTTAAAAACTAGTTAGTGATTAACATAGTATCCTATGCCCAAGGTCGCGGGTTCGCATCCTGGAAGTTGGGCCCTTGAATTTTTTAAGGAAGAGAATAAAATAAAAATACTCCGTACCATTACTACCAGTGAAGGGTCTGAGGTTCAGTAAGTGGTAGAGACTGTACTGTTTCTTGGACAATGCCAGATTTTTTCTCCTTATTTTTTTTACCTATTTTAAAGATGATAGATGAGCCCCAGAAAGGTTTTGGATCCCATAGGATCCATCTCCGTCCGCTAATAGATTAAATAGAAGTCTTCCAGCGGGCGGGAGTTGAACCCAGGACTTAGGGACGGCAACTCAGTGCTCTACCACTGATCCTCTCCGCTTGTATTATATTTTACCTTCTGAATTGGCTGGTAGAATATTGCTGACTGATATTGGTGGAGTCCAAAAAATCAATGTGTCCTAGAGTAGGCAGACATCTGTCATCAATTTGTCCATAAATGTATTTTTAAACATGAGAACCGGACTAAATCTAAGAGAAACAATTTGTTGAAATGTCGTGTTGGGCAAAATTGCTTGACTAAACATGCGAGAAATATAAAAAGTAAATTTTTGAAATTTCATGGTAGGGGATAACTACAGTCCCTGGCCATATTAATGTGGCCACCAAGAAAGATTATTTTCTTTTTGTTTTTTCATAATTTTTATTATATACTTTCGCGTGTCTTAATAAATTAATGTTTTAAATCATGGCAACACTGTTATAAGTTCTTTAAAGTATTTTTTTTTAGTAATGGCAGCATTGGTTTTAGTACAGCCATTTTGTTTACGAGTGACGGCGAGCATAATTTGTGTTTGAAATTTTTGTGGATTTATTGTTTCTTTTTCATTAAATACAAGTCGGATTCGGTAAGTTTATTATTGATTTATTATATGTATCATACATTTTAAGTATTTTGATAGTTTTTTTTCATCAATATGTAAAATAGGGTGTAAAAAGTGTGACATCACAAAATACTAAAAAAAAATAAAGATTTATTTTCGAAACTATTTTTTTCAATTTCATATTATTATCAGATAACTAACTTATCCATAAAACTAATATTTAAACTCTATTTATATCATTACGCATACAAAAAAAAAAATGCAAACATCTAACATGAACTAATTTATCCAGTGGGCACATTAATATGGCCAGGGACTGTATCTAGAACGCCTCCTCAAATGGACCTTTCCCAAAGACATGAAAATAATAAGTTCATGAGCAATGTTGTAAATTTCATTGAATAAAAAAAAAAAATGTAATCTGTTAACAGACGTCTGAGGAATCTAGAGACACTCTTGGGGCTCACCCAGCCTGTATGATGAGTGTACCCTTAATTGAGGGTAAATCTAGGAGGTTGTGCATGATCTCAGCCAAATCGCATCCTGACACATCCTGTGGTTTACAAACAATACTGTCCCTTACGTGCACTCTTGATGTGTTGTAGTAATACAGTCTTTTTTCTTTTGAGGCGTTCATCCCTTAACGTTAACGTATTCTGAAATCAATCCAGAACTATTTTGTAAATGGTCGATGGTATGCTCAGTAAATTTAAAAAAAAATAATTAAAAGTTACTTATTTAGTGCCAACGTTTCGGCCTCAGTTATAACTATCAAGAAACCAACTAGACTTTTCACCTCTCTGCATTGTTTTTATAGAAATCTATTAATTTCTATAACCAAATCCTCATTATTTCTCAATAGCTTAAGATTTCCAAGTGGATATTTTAGAAACGTGTGAATACAAGAGAACACTATCGTATTTCGACACAGCTGAAGAACGGTATAGAAGCAAGGAACCATAGAAAGTTGGGTCGTGGAAAAAGGGTTATGAAAGAGAACTGTAAGGTACGTGCTCGGTAGAAAGGAGATAAACGTGGTTGACCCTCAGCTGGAAGAAAGGCGGGAATGGCGAAGAGCAAGAAAAGGATGAGTGTGGAGTGCCCTTAACCCACTTCCCTTTCACCACAACTTCTCCTTAAACTATTCTCGCTATCTCCCATCTTCTCTAAAGAGATGTATCTCTGTTATGTAGCAGGCACGGATCTAATTAGCTAGTTAGTAGAAACTATTTACTCAAATACTAATTATGTTTATGCGGATCGCTTCCCTTTTCAAGTACAGTTAAGCATCTTTCGCTTTATACTAGAACAAGACTAACTAACATACAGGTTTTTATATATAGGATCGTCATACTTATATAATAATAATATGGAGTGGAGTAGCCGAGTGTGTAGAGGGAGTTGCTTAGTTGCTCTACTCAACTTTCCGGCTTCTAATCGGACTGTGGCAGATAAATTCAATCTTTAACAGTGGACCTCCTGAGATCTCATACCCTCCTCGAGTTCAGATACACTCTGAAAAGTGGATACCCTTATTAGGGTGAAAACGTAACATTTGAGCATGATCTGAGACCAATCACCTCCATGTACTGAATCCCAGACCATTCATCGGTTTTTCTGGTAGGCACTGGATGGTTTTACATCTAAGTGCAGTACAATGATTTGTATTTTTAAATATTTTTATTTTTAAGAGAAAATATTAGCCCTGGTCGGGATTCGAATCCAGGTCGAAAAGATTAGCCCTCTCCGTGACAGCGCTCTTACCAATTGAGCTACCCGGGGTCGCCTCTCAGTCAGGACAAATCCGTTCTCTTCACCTCTGGTAGCTCAATTGACAAGAGCACTATCACGGAAAGGCGGACGACCCAGGTTCGAATCCCATTTATTTATTTAAAGTTACTTAATACTGATATGGCTTATTACACAATGAAAGTACCTGCAGCCGCACAGTCTTGATACCCCGTCTTAAGTCTCTTCCTTAGGACGGCATAACAAGGATTTTTTCTCCCTTTAGACAATTCAAGGGCCCAACTTCCGGAATGCGAACATAAAATCCTTCATTATTTTCCGGAAAACCCAATAAATGGTTTAGACTGCTTTCAAATACTATTTCTATTGTATCGAAAAAGTAGATGTGGATTCATTTAACGTCACTTTATGCTGCTATAGCTAATCAGATGATGCTACCTGGTTTGATTGAAGTCTTTAAGAAGTACTTGACACTGCACAGGATTGATATCTCCATTTTATGCCGCCTCCGATGGGCGGCAAACCAAATATTTGTTATTCCCTTCCATGCGAACCATACATATAGAAGGTACGAGTATGCTCGCATGCTTATCACTACACCACAGGTGCCTCAGAAAGAATGGAACTTCCATTAATACCTTTAAAATATTATTTTTGATTCATAAGAAGTAATTCATCATAACAAATAAATCATAGGTTTAACTAGGATAAGGATTTTTAACGAGTACTTGACTTCATACAGGCTTGGGAAACCCGTTTTACGTCTCTTCCGAAGGACGGGATTACCAAGGATTTTTTACTCCCTTTTAAAAAATCCTAGGGCCAACTGCCGGGCTACGAACCCGCGATCTTGGGTATAGTAGATTGTTATGCTAAGCACTACACTACAGCTCGCCCTGAACTTGGAAGTTAAGTATAGCGCTTACTCGCATTCTCCATAACTAAAATATACGGCTACAGTAATCATTCAATTCAGTTGAATACAGTATACAATATCCCGTATTATCCGGTAGGTATTGTTGCGTTGCTCGCTCTGAACAGATCGCTGGGTTGCCATGGACGCAGGGATGAGGAGCTTGCTGTAGCAGTTGGTGCCGGTCAGGAGTGCTACATTATTGAGAAGGCTCTCAACTCCCTTCTCGCCACTTCTTTAATATTTACCAAGCTCTGATTTCTTTCTTCACCTCCTCAAGATCTCACGGAAGTACGTTAACAATACATGGGCTATTAGGGGGCAGGAGATAGTGTTTTCGGCGGCTTTTTGAATCATTGAACCTGTCCCATTCGTAACCTAAGGTAATCTCAAAATTTGTTTATTGAATTGTTAATAAAAATAATTCTTCTCCCTTCTTCCCCAGCGAAATTTCAAATATTTAACTATGATTTAAAATTCTTTCCTCTTATAGAAGCACCACTACTGATAACGATAGAGGAAGGCAATGTTGTAATATTTTTATATTTTTTTATTGTTTGTTTATCTTATATGTTTTTCCGCTATTTTGGTTTTTAATTAATAAAATATGATGCAAATGTAGGATCTTCCGAAAACAGAGATTGAAGCAGTTTCATTTTTACAAGAAAAGAGATATTGGCCACGGAAGAAGTGCTACCAACAAAGCCACAGCATGAAATTATGCATAAAAAAATTATGTTTAAGAGTTGGGACTTTATTCTACAAGAGTGTCATTTGATAATCTTTCGAGAAAGGCAGAAGGACTTATTTAAGAAAGTGTTAGACATTAACAACAAATGGGCCTTTAGAAAAAAGATATTTACTTGAATTGTTATTTAAATTTCATAATACTTCAATATGTAATTATTTTACGTACGTGATATATTCTTTTACGTAAAAACACCTAAACTGAAGCGCTAGTGTCGGAGTGTTATCATTGGCTCTCCTATAAGAGTAAAGTGCCAAACAGATGACAATAAAATTAGGCAGTAAAATCGCATCTCTACGAATCACGTTGGGTCATGGGTTAATTACATGTAAGTAACTGTATTGTTTATACGTAAATAGTTGTGCAAGAAGGTGATTTGGCCGAGGGAAATAAAGAATACAATACTCCAGTCCTACACTACAGATGTGTCCCCTGAGAAACATAAAGCAAGATAGAATCAACTGAATCCGAAACCAAATTTGGAATTCCAAACAGTTTGCCAATAAGAATGATGGTTCCACGCTTTTAGGCGCATTGGGTTTCAGGGTCGTCGATTCGTAATATTTATTTTTAAAAAAGTATATATTTTTCTGGTGAAAGCATGATTGAGATAAATAAATAATAGTAGGCATATGCAGTTTCTGAAAAATCTTGCTTGTAATTTTATTGTTATCTAAATGTTGTGATAATAATTTTTGTACAAAATATTAAATTAAAATCTTATTGCTTATAGGCAAGTAAAAAATATTGAAACTATAATTCAACATATATAAAATTGATCTATTACAAATTTCAGACGTACAAATTATATCGTACTACAAAAAATATAGTTATGACTTTGTTAAAGCATCTAGCCCTGTAAATTCCATGATTGATGATATTTATTCCCAAGAAAAGATATGTACTAACGGTTGTGCAGGAAAGTGATTAGGCTTAAATCATTAGGAATCGTTATGCCTTCCCATTAATTAAGAGTAACCACATTGTAGAAACTGAGCGAACACCAAGATGGTCCACAGATCCTACAGAGTCGTTAAACAATAATTTATCTGCAACAGGTGGTCTCGAAATTGGTACCTAGAGAGCAGTAACTCTGCATCCTACGTTTTTAGCTACACAATTCTTAAAGTAGACAACTACGAAGAAATTACAGCTATTTTATATAAATAAATAAATGAATGATGGTTAATAAATGAAGGAGAAATGGTTCGGATGAAGGACAAAATATATTCTCGAATACTAAGAAACTGCTTATTTAAAACCTAAATAACGCATTCCTCCTACAAGACTGAAAAGAGAAGAAACTGCTCGACGATTTCGCCTACTTCAACATTCACTGGACAAACGTTATGAGCTTCCAATTAATTACAAAAGACTCATTTACATGACAGTTATCAGACCTATTTGGACATACGGAATTGAACTTTGGGGCTCTACTAAACCATCCAATTCATCTCATATCCGATCCTTACAATCCAAAATCCTTCGTATAATCCTCAATGCTCCTTATTAGGTCACAAACAAACTCATCCATCATGATCTTAATATCCCATATGTTGCTGATTTGGCCCAAACTAGATACCTATCCTTCCATGACAAGCTCCATTCACACTTGAATCCGCTAGTCTCTCAACTTGCTTCCCATAATATTCCTGATTACCCTCCGAGGCGTCTGAAAAGAAGATGGCCTCAAGACCTATAACTATATTGGAGTGCTACCAATGGGAAGTTTCTCCACAAGTGTTTTTTTTTTCATATCATTTGTTCATATTAGCAAATTTATTTGATTCAATATAATTACAGTTGTAAATATCAATAAATTAATCTAAACAAAAAATGACGCATAACAACTTATATAAATAACGATTATTACCTTTTATAAATTTTATAATGAAGTGATAAATTCAACAAAATTACTATTTTACAATCTCATAAAACAGGGTTACTAACTGATTGGAAACTTCCATTTCGAGTGATCATAAAATTGTATGGTTAGTATAATTTATTTTCTAATAACCCACTTAATATATTTAATTTCTACATAATTAAATATATAAACATTGTTAAGGACAAACTACAGATTATGACTATATAAAATGATGTGACCTACTTTTCTCTAGGGCGCCTGAAAATTCATTTACTTGATGACAATGATTTATCAAAGCAAGTCTTCCCTTCATGGTTTAATGATCAATAAATTGAGTCCCTTGCTTTATAAACGATTTCTGCTGAAGAAATTTAGATTTGCATAGGAGATAAATTTATTCATAATCTAAAACTTAACGTTTTTCAGTGGATTATAAACAAAAAATAAATCAAACGTCAAGGTGACATGTATGCCGAACTGACTAGATAAATAAAAATATTCTGTTATTTATACATTTTTTCGTCATTACTCAATTCTAATATTGATCATAATTTTTTTTACATTATTATTTTTTTCATTTGTATAAACTATTAATTAAAGTAGGTAAGTAATTATATCGTAATATTGGTCACAAACTTCTATGATGCAAGTTTAAAACCACAATGATGCAAATAAGTCGTTTAATAATCAACACATATTATTAAAATTAATCTACGGCTTGATTTTCAAGTATAAAACCGTTAAGTATTTCAGGATTTGATTTTTTTACATTTTTCGCAAGTTTAATCAAGCAATTTTGTCTAACATAACACTTTGCCATATGGTTTTGGTCCAGTTCTGAACTTCAGTATTTGACAGAGACTGTACTGTTTCTAGGACAAGGGATACTAAATGGAGGCGATTGATTTTTCCTAGAAATTGCGCTCAACCACTAGGTTATACTTTGTAGAGGCTGGATGAGCCCCCGTAAAGTCTCCAGATTTAAGGATCAGATAAAATATATTATCTGCCACCGCTGGGTTTGAACTCTTCTCTTGACCTTCGCTACAGAAACTCAATGACGTACCTCTGAGCCACCGCGTTCCCGATTTGTTCTAGACATAGCACTATTGGCTTATTTTGAATAAAAAGTTGAGCTAAGCTATTCCAGCGGAATAATACGGCTATTATTATTTCTTCAGTGAAAGGAGAAAGGATAAAACGACAGAATAGACTTGAAAGGGAAGCAAATAGCAGAAAGTCAATAAGGACTACAAGAGAGAGGACACAAAAGAACTTGAGGCCTCGGGCGACCGCTCTGATGAAACGACTGGTTTCACTAGCTGCTCTAGAATACTCTACCATTGTCTTCAGATAAATCCTTCCATCTCTGGTATTTTTCCATTATGTCCTCAGATTGTTCTTAAAACTCATTTCGTTCTGATATAATAGTGACAAGTTCTTTAATAATAACGGTTGTGCAGGGTCTAAATCATTCCCAACCGCTAAATTTATTTCCTTATTTTGGAAATAAATTTAGACCACTTTATAGAGGCTGGTTGAATCCTAGATCCCATAAGATCCATCTCCGACCAATTAAAAAATAATAATAAATAAACAAGTCTGCCAGAAAGCGGGATTTGAACTCATGATCTTCGGCATGGCAGCTCAATGCTCTACGACTGTCCACCCCATTCCCCCAAAATAAAAAATAAACAATAGAAGCAAGTAAAACACAATAAATATTCTTTCGACACAATACTAAAAGAAAATTTTTTTTTTATAATTTATCACAAGGATTAAAAAGTCAAGTGTAACGTTGTATATTAAATAATAGGTATTCTATAAAAAAATGTTTTATTACGATTTATAGTTACAAAAATTATTCCGTGACAACCTTTATGGCAAGTCTCAGTTAAATCACAACAACTTTCAGGATAAATACATAAACGGGATTAATTATTATTATTTTTATTATTTTAATAAAATAAAATAAATAAAATTTGTGAAATAAAGGAATCCATCCATACCAAAGCCAGGACTGAAACCAGTTGTGCCGCAGGTGACTGCACTTTTGACCTATGAACTTCACAACTACACGCACTTGATGCTCCACCAAGTCTATTTCCGTCTACGTACTTTAAAATCAAGCATTTTCTAAATTCTCCGTAATGATGAACTTAATTCTAACTCGCGTGAATCGAACAGTTGCTCTGGAGGGACCGTGGAAGCCACTGGAAGCCTCCTGGTAGGAGACGAACCGGTCCATTCCCGATTTGGAGAGCAACATCTTTTTACTTCTTCTGCAGAGGGGACGGTTTTAGTAGAAACGCCCTGGATGGCTATCCTCACCATCTTGGAGGCGCCTTCTATTGTGTCTTCACGGGACAACGGCCACGATCCTCTTACACGATCACGAACAAAACCGCCCGAGAAGCCCGCATGGAAAGGATTTATATCGTTTTTTTTTCTTGTCGTGGGCTCTCTGAATATCTCAATTCGATTCTCGGAAGGGGACTACAACTATATATCATACTCCCTTCCTTTAGAATTATAGCAAAACTTTTCAAGATAAAGACATCAAAAGATCCTAAAACTTACATTTTTTTTCTTGATCAGATATATTTATCAAAGCGAAAACTTCCATTAAGGGTTAAGATTACCCCTAATAAATCTATATTGGCAAAGATATTAGTAATTTCATACTTCTTGGACGTGTTTCAATGAAATAATGACATACCAAAAAAAAAAAAAAACACATTTCCAGACGCCACAGAAGATTATCGGGAATCGAAGAGGTTGCTTGGTTTGAAACTAGTGTGTACGAGTTGTAATAAAGTTTGTAATGAACGGACTGATATCGGGTTCCGGCCAAATCGCAACAAATAGAACATGGATTTTATGCATAAATTGATTAAAATATTTTCTTTATAGAAATTTACAACTGTATTATAATAATACAAAGTATGAATGATACGTAATGACACGGTATAAAGGCAAGAAGAGAATCAATCCACAGGTAGGACTCAAATAACAAATTCAACTTTAATTCTCTTGTGGGTGTTACTGGAGTACATATTTTTGAATCATTCATTCAAGTGAGTAAAAAACCATTCATAAATGTTAAGAATGACCATGGAGAACATTAAAAACTCCAAGTAAAAAAAAAAAATTAATTAATTGACAACTATTATAAGGTTAGTAATGTACAAATTTATGAATAAAAATATTTAAATAAAAATGGACTTATAAGAAAAGAAAATTGTAAATGACTTAATAAGTCGAAACGTATTTTAAATAAAGAAAAAAAATTTGACTGGAAAAAGGTTTTTTACTCATTTGAATGAATGATTAACAAATTCAACTTATAAGATCACAAGTACATCATATTTTCAGAGGCCACGGAGGATAATAAAGAATTGATCAGGAAACTAGGTTTCAACGGGTGGTTTTAAACAGTTAGAGAGTTTGTGAAATGATTGATATCAGATGTGGCTGTATGGAATATACCAATGCCAACCCAATTGGGAAAAAAAAAATATTGATATAGAAGTCGGGTCAAATCAGCAACAATCAAAAGATCAGCAAAAATGTATTTAAATTAAAAAAAACTTCCAGAATGTTTATAAATTTCCAAAATATCCTGCTTGAAAAAAAATCGATAAAATGTAATGTTTCATTCAATAACCAATAATAGAAATGACTAATAAAATAATTAAGGGGTTAAGTAATAAGATAGCTCTGTAAGTGAAGTACTGAGTTACTGTGCTGACGGTTTCGGATTCAAATCCTGCTGCGGATGATGAATTATTTTATCTATGAACAGCCTTGGATGGATCCTATGGGATCAACATAATATCCTGGGGCTCACCCAGCAACTATAAAGTAGATACCCTCAACTGGGAAAAAAACTGACGGTTGAGCGTAATATCGAATAAATCATGTTTATACACAACTGTTATCCTAAAAACAGTAGTCTCTACCATGTACCGAAATCCATACCCTTCAAGAGTTGCAGTGGTATTTTTTTTTCTGTATATAGATAAAAATATATAACTTTTAATATCGTTAACACATTTGATTTACTTAGTTAAATAGTTGGATAATATTCTTGTTCGTACATTTTTAACATTTATTGAACATGAGGAGATAATTCTCATTAAGAGTATAGCGCATAGTAAACTTCATAATGCACACTTCATTATCATCTTGATAGTCAACTTAACTGTCAATAGTTGTGCATTATCAATCTAGGATGACTCAGTAATGGACCCAACTTGTAACTACGAGTATCGTAGCGAAGTTTTAACTGCCTTCCTAGGAAATATCTTCTGCTCTGATAAAATCAAGGAATCTCGCATTAACGAAGTTGTTGATTGAAAGTTTACTCTGGTCAGGGGTTTATAATTCAATTGAACTACGTTTTAAACATTTTAATGTTTTCAAAAAATATTTTACTAAGTTTTTTCTAAAGATGAAATAGTTTTACTACTTTGAATAAATTTTAAAAAAACATGAAGATGCAATAATATACTTAATATACAATTTAGAAAAAAAATTAGATTACTCTTAAATAAGAAATTATAAACCAAATTTTTGTTAATGTTTTATTTCTTGCTCTTGGTTTTCTTTATTATTAACTATAAGTTTCACAATGATTATTTTACTTATATCTGTGTGTCTGTGGGGTATACATTTACGGCAGAAATTACTCCCTTATCAGTAAATTAATATTCATTATCAATAAATTGTTATTATTTAATCTTTATGACCTTATTTAAGTTTAAAAAATATTTTATCTTTGAAAAAAAAAATTGTTCATTATTACTTTTGATATCAGTTCCGCAGGCTGTCGCTTCGAGTTAAGTCAGAACGAGTTTTAACTTTCCATTCGTTTCCTTAATAATATTCTCGAAAATATTATATATTTATATCTCATAAATGTAAAAATAAGATATCCACAAGATATTTGGATATTGTCGCATTTCCGAAGACCGGGAAGATAGCGTGGGTATTGGATCCGACGGTGAGATTTGAAAATAACGACTTTGACCAGGCGGGTGGAGTGGAAAAGGAAATGAAAGAAATATATAAGTGCATCCCTTTGCTAAAGGAGAAATTCCGCGAGACCTTCGGAGAGAGAGTTCACAGTGAGAGGCCTCTGGTTTGGGTCTCGCGGAACGATTCCGAAAAGAACACGGTGCTTCCTCGATGACCTGGGTGTCAATGGCAGGGCTCGCTGAAAGTATTATACTCGACTCCCGGGCGATAATTCATATCAAATATGTAGTAGCTGATACCCCACACGATTGTTTTATATTTTCTTTGCTTTCTCGATATTAAGAAGAAAAATAGAAAAAGGGGAGTATAAAGAAATAGGAATTTTACTGTAGTTCTAAATTACGTATTTTGATTAATGGCATGAAAAGGAGAAATATGTAATAGATAGAAATGTGTAAAAAGAATATCCATAAATTTAAAATTGTAATATACAGCACGTCCAATATGGATTAATGAGTATGCTGTGTGATATGGCAATCCAATGTAGTTGGACAGCACTGCTGAAAAAACAAAGCATTTCTCTCTCTATATCTCATACAAAAGAAAAGAACGTTTTAATATATGGATGATATTATAACTTAAACAGAATGAGTAAGTCGGTTCTTTAATCTATATGAAGTCAGTAAAAGTTAGCATATACATATGCTATATGCAGTCAATTAAAATTAATTGTATTTTAGAGAATATTAAAAAGAAAGTAGGTGAAAACTTAAAAGTTGTGATATAACTCGAAGCGACAACCTGCAGAACTGATACTGATATCTTTTTGTTCTTAACGTCACTTGTTAACGTCACTTTATGCTGCAATGGCTAATCGGACGATGCTACAGGAATTTTTAACGAGTACCTGACATCGTACAGGCTCGGGATCCCCGCTTAACGTCCCTTCTGAAGGACGGCGTAACTAAGGATTTTTTACTCCCTTAAAAAAATCCTAGGGCCACCTGCCGCCGGGGTACGAAATCGCGATCTTGGGTTTAGTAGTTTGTTACGCTAACCACTAGACCACAGGTGACCGTATATAAATATGTTATCAGACTTTTTAACTTTAACAGGCTTTGCTTTTTAGTTTATAGTAATACAGAGTTTTCATTCTTAAGGGTTCTTGTCCTAGAATAAAGATTTTTTACATCCTATAACAAAAACTTCAACGATAAAAGGACCTTATTATCTCCAGGTTTCAGGTAATAGTATCTTCCATGGTGGAAAAAGTAGAAGCATTAACGTAAAGTATTAAGCTAAGTATTGATGGTCCTTGTATAAGTACCTCCTCAGCCGCAGCAAAGGATTTATCCTAAGGAATTGGCTGGGAGATGGGCTTCTCGCCTGCTGTGACCCATTTCCATGGAGAAAATTCATTGTAAGCGTTCCTGTTCCCATCATCAACACTGTTTATCTTCGTATTTGCATAGCCTCTCCCGGAAGGAATATAGGAGTACTTCTCTGAAGTAGCTAAGTCGGAGGACATTGTGTGCTTAGCAAGCGAGAAATTTATAACAGTAGCTTTTGAAAAGTTAAAAGTATGCTCTGCAGGAAGTAGCCGCACGCAACAACATTAATTTTGTAACATAAAAAATAATTGTAAACTTTCATTATATCAGTTATTACTTAATAGGCAGTATCTTTAAATCTGTCCCACTGCAAAGATGAAGGGTATTGCGCTAAGCACATGGTAGGAACTGTACTATTTGTATAATCCGTTATTTTATTTAATAGAAAATATTCAATAACTCAAAACAATAATAAGTAGGTATTCATTGTTTAATTTAACAATAACAAGGGCATACAAAAAATTACTTAAGTGATTTTTAATTTCTAAAATAATATCGCTGAACCTATATTAAAATGTTGAATTACTTCAAGTTTACGTTAAGAACAATTATATCTAAATTGTATAATTTGTAAAATGATGATTGGTCGGCCGTTTGAAGAATACGGGATATCCCCTAGTCATATAAATTGTTTTAAAATAGTTTATAACAAATGATTTCACTATTATTTTATAGTATGAAGGTCAGGATTGCTACCAAAATGTCGAAAGCTGATCCTAACATTTTATTCACAAATAAAATATATTCTATCCATAACTCTAAATATATTTTTTTATATTTTTATTTTAAGAGAAAAATATAAAAAAATATATTTTTCTTTTTTCTTTAAAATAAAAAAAATTAAAAATCACAACAGCTGACCAATAATTATAAAAAATATTTTTTTGTAGTTTTCATTATAAAAAATCCGTTTTTAAGATAATTTTATTGATCAGAGAAGAATGCAGATAACGAATATAACAAAGAACTACTAACACCCAAAAAGACGCCTAGAAAAGTAATTTAAAAAAGATTCGGATGAGAATTATAAAAAAAAAACGGAATAGATTTTTCCCATGCTAATGATCATGATTTTTTTTTCCAAATGACCTGCATATCAGAAATAAAAAATTAAATGATGCTAGAGATCGATAACTCATTTGCACTCCAAGTCCAATCTCTACCATGGCTGTTGGCCAGATCTAGCCAACTCTCCCATGAAATCCATCTCGCTTCCTAATAATGAAACGCCAATAGGATTCCAATGCGATAGCTTCGGCTCATTCCGAAACTAATAGGATTGGAACTATGTATGGCAAGATCGAAGGATAGCAACAGATATTTTACTCTTGTTTGCAAAAAATTATGTTATAACTAGCATAAAAAAGACTCGAACCACTGCATCACTATCAAGGGTCGTGTGCTCAGTACAAGTAGGTAGAGACTCTACTTTTTTTAAGACATAGATGTGTAGGAAGGTGGTTAGTCAGGGATCTCGATCAATCAAATGGTTATCTTCCTTAATAAGGGTACAAACTTTAAAGAGGCTGGGTGAGCCCCAGGAGGGTCCTCAACCACTGCCGTAAACAATTTATCTGCCGTAGACGGATTTGAACCAGGAGCTTTTACTTTAGGAATTTTGACTTAATTAATTCTCTCTATTAATTATTGTAATCATTACGTAAATTTGTTTAAAAGGTTGGTCATTTGCTATGTACGTCCAAGACTTCCTACGTACAGACAACAGTTGTAAAGAGATCGATTTGTCCTAGAAAACGATCAATTCCCAGGTTTTCCCCCAATTAAGGGTACCCACTTTATATAGGCTGGGTGAGCCTCAGCAGGGTCTCCAGAGGGTTCATCCCCGTCTGTTAATTAAATAAATTATTGCCACAGCCGGATTTGAACCGGGGGAACACAGCAACTCATTATTATATTATTATGAACGGTGTGTTTTATAAAACTAACAGAATATATAAGAAAAATATAATACATTTCAAACTCCCTACTAAATTATTATTGAGGATATTTATTAATGAGTTGAATGCAGGAGTCAGTTAATAAGAGAACAATAATGATACTGGTTGTAGAGTAAAAACATATATATGGTCACTTGTGGTGCATACAAATCTGCTATGTCCAAGGTAGCGGTTGCCGGCGGGTGAGCTTGGGATTTTCTAGATTGATTATAAATTTCTTAGTTAAGCCAAGCTACGAAGGGAACATAAAATGGAGTTGCCAAACCAGTAGGATGTCAAGCATTCTTTAAAGATCCCTACCCTTATTACATCTGGATAGGTAAAATGTGAGGCTTCCACAGTAGAATCGTCTGATTAGCCATCGCAAAATTAAGCAACGTTAAGTGGAAGAAACAACCAAGTTAAGGAATATTCATGTTTGTCAATACGAAAAGAATTATTCAATGAAGGATATAATAGAATTGAACTCAACAAGATACCATTGCACAACCGATGAGGCAGAAATATTGAAGTTATCGTTGCTTCTTAATCGACGCTGGCACCGGTCAAAGCCCCTTTCACAGAATGGTGTAGCTATCAAAACCCCTAATCTAATATATACTCTTCAAAAGAATTCATTCGACTGTACAATTTTTAATAACTTCCGGGTCAAATGAAGTGAAAGCAGCATCATCTCTCCAGGCAAACGAAGAATCTAATTATTTACTTTATCGACAAAGACAGATTAAATATACGAAAAATGTGAGGAATATCGTCAAGAAAAGCACATGTACTGTTTGAAAAAAAACGGTTGTACAAGGAGGTGATTTGTCCGTGATCACAATTTTTTATTCCTTTAGATTTTAGATCAGGCACTAAATAATTTATCTCCGGTTTCGAATTCTGTACCTAAAGATCAGTCAGTACACCGGTATCCTATGTACTGAGTGACCCAGCTTCTTATTCTTGTAATGTCTAGTAGATAACTGAAGGCAATACAGATTTTATTAATTTAGGTCACCAACTTTATAGAGAATGGGTGAGTCCTAGGAAGGTCTGCAGGTCTCAAGAGATCCGTCTATGATATGAGGACTCGACATGAAGGTTTGGGTTCAGTACGTGCTAGAGGCTGTAATATTTTTAAGGCACCGGTTTAATAGGGAGGTGATTTGTTTGAGAACACGCTCTGGGCTGAGTGAGCCCAACGAGAGTCTGCAGATCATACAGAGTCCATCTATCTCGGCAAACGGATAAAATAATTATTCTTATATTATTCTACTTCAGTCGTAACCGAAAATGTGATCTTCAGCACATCAACGTAGCGCCAATTCAGTTAACTTTAATTCCTCTATTTGTTTTTAATATGAAGATATCTTATCTCCTAAAGACAAAACCGCATTTTCAGCAACGAAGCTGAGCTTCCGTACGCCGCTTACTCGAGCGTATCTGGTACAGCGGCCAACTTGCGCGGAACAAAAGCAGACCAACAACTCGGTCGACTTCTCAAGGAACTGTAAAAACGTGACAGTATGAGAAATTAGCTAACTGTACTCAGGCATATTTCGTATATTCGTATTCTTAAGATAGTACAAGCTTTGAAACTACTCAATAATGTTTAATAATAATAATAATAAAGTCTATCAGGAAAATAACTCTAAAATAAAATATAAGGTTTGATGTAATTTGGGAGGAAGCGGGGTAGCACAGTATGTAGAGCGTTGAGGAGCAGAGGTGAAGGTTACGGGTTCAAAACCTGCTATAGCAGATAAATTATTTAATCTAATTAACAGGCTAAAGGAGCAATATTGGGCATCCAAAACTTCCTGGGTCTAACCGAACGTCAATAAAGTGGATACCCTTACTAGAGGAAAAAACCTGGCTGTCGAGCGTGACCTCGGACCTCCTCCCTGCAAAAACTGTTGTCCTATAAAAAGTACAGTATCTACCAAACATTGAGCCTAAAATCCTTTATAATGCTATAGACTTTTTTTCATTGATTATCATAAATTAAATTAATAATTATGTTATGCATACTAACTTATTGTTAAAATAAGAGAAAACCTTTAACAAGTAGCACGAACGGAGGTTAAAGGGACGGAATTGAGAGTTGAGTTTACTAGCCTGGTTTATTGCCCGTCTGAGGCTATCGATTTCGGCTGATGCTTTTTATACAGCTCCTTCAGTATTCCAAATGAATAGCTTCAGAACAAGTTGTCAATATAAAATTTGATCGAATTTCCAAATTTAACAATAAGGATTATTAAATTCAATAATATTGTTAAACATTATAATATATACGAGGATGCATATATATATATTTCTCCTTTATCCACATTCAAATCCAAAGTATTCCTGCATCTCCTTAATTTCCAAAAAGATGCTCTCTAATCAATAAAATAAATGATCTATATTCAACATAATAGATTGGGTAAATACTGTAAATATTCCACACTCATTTTATTTATATTATATTTATATTTACATTTTTATTTCTAATATGTAAACAATTAATATTTGAATGTTTTATGTATGTATGAGTGAAAATATGCCACACTCAATATGATAATATTACTCGTAATATTAGATGCTCTTATCTACTTTATTATTTTTTCCATTAGTTTCTATTTATTGTAATTATTTACTATTATTTTTTTTTGTCTTATGTAGGTATATATATTTTATTCTTTCGCTATGAGAACATATGTTTTAGTTCATATTTAATTGTATTATAATGTAGCTGTTTGGCCAGAAATATTTCTATTAATTTCTGTACAATATTGTTATTCTTAAGGGACCTGGTCCCAGAATAAAATTATTCTATATTATTCTATTCTATATTTATATATATTAATATTGAAAAATTAAAAGAGAGCTTACATAAATGTTAAGACCGTGGAAAAATTCCAACGAAAAGCCCTCTCCAAAGTCTCCAAACTAAAACAGAAATTGAAATTATCTGTCCGATATTTTGCCCAGTCAGGCATCCTCAGGGTAGAAAGAGAATAACAGGAAAATAAAGCATGAATAATGCACCTAAGAAACATCCCACCACCTTCAAGGCTCAAATTCAAAATAAAAAAAAAATTAAATAATTAAACAAGAACCATAAATAAAAAATAAATTATGAATATAAATTTGACGTAAGTCAACGAAATCCCGATTAAAGTAATGTATGTAACATACTTTCCCGTGCATACCTCGCAAAAATTGCGAGATCACAGGGATATAGGATCACTGAAGAGAAAGGATTTGTCTAGCTGGAATGCGTGCCTTGGTAGCTCAGTGGTTAGAGTACCGCGCTAGAAACGCGGGCGACCCGGGTTCGAATCCCGGCCAAGACATAATCTTTTCTCTTCAAAATTAAAAAAAAAATTAAATAATTAAACAAAAACCATAAATAAATAAAATATGTATATATATATATATATATATATATATATATATATATATATATATATATATATATTGGTTTCTACTTATCTTGACTGTTATGGAAAATATATTGTATTTTAGTTCTTGAGTTTCAGTCTTTCTTGAACTTCTTAGGCGACGTTTCGAGACTAGGTTAGTCTCATACTCATGCCCTGACAATGAACAAATGAGCTTTTAGTAAAAACATTAAATAGCACACTAAAATAGATGTAAAATGACCTGTGTAAGTTGTAATAGATAGGGTGTACTTACAAGTTCTAAAGAATGAATCAGTTTTTCATTAATCAGTTGCCTCGCAAAACAGCATAAAATGTTTGTATTGCAATTGCTATGATCAATGAGTAAGTAATCCATTTTTTAGGAACAGCAGTTTATTTAATATATATATATATATATATATATATATATAAATATATATATATATATACATCTATGACACGACAACCCATAGTCTCAGTTCAGATAGTAAGGACGATACTAGAACAACGGTTGTGTAGGAGTAGATTTGTCTGAGTTCACGCTTAACGTTTCTTCCTAAATTAAGGAGTACCTACTTTAAAGCTAAGTTAGCTCCAGAAGATTGTGTAGAGCACCGGTACACATCCGGGTCTGTTAACATATTAAATATTTTATCAACCAAAGCCGGATTTTAAACCAGAACCTTTAGCATTGAAACATAGCTCTCAACACACTCAGCCACCCTGCCTTTCTTTACATATTTTTGTTTTATTTTAATAAACATAATTTTGATTGTTGACTGTTTTTTAAAATAAATTTTCCAGGATAAAACTGAAATCATTTCAAATGAATGGAGCCTTTAAATAATTGAATTAAACAAATAATTGATATATTAACGGAAGAAAGAGTTCCTTGTAATGGTTGGAGACTAACTTTTGCTAACTCCCGGCCCAGCCTTTTCCACTTCCGAACAATGTTCCTTAATTGAGAGTTAAATTTTGTTCAGTAATAACATTGTTAAGGTTTTTCGCGTGGAAAGTCGTTTTCATTTAACTGCTTTTGGCATTTAAACTCATCTCCTTTTTAAACTGTTTAAACGAAATATTCGGGAGATTGGCTTTGAATGAATAACTTAATTAAAAACTCACTTGGAATAAATTATCTCATCATTCATGGAATCAATATTTGTGTGAATTGGAAAAAATTCATATTATCACAAATATTTTTATAATTCAAATATTAAATATAACCAATCCAAGTGCTCATTTTGAACGCGAAACTCCAGATCATAATAAATAAAATTTGAGTCACTTAATACAATTAAAGAAATTATACTGTTATTAAAAATTAATTTTATAAATACAGACTTCATACGAATATTTATGTTTGATAATTATTACTTCTGAATTTATTTATTTATCAAAATTTACAACTGTAAGAAATAAACAAACAGGTTCAGCTTTTAAACCCTCGAAAAAACAAAAAAAGTTAATAAAATTGCAAATAATAAATATTTTTATTTTAGGTGTTAGCTTAAAAATTATTTCTTCAACTTAATTTTATCCGATTTATTTCCAACTATAATAGAATAGCGAACTCTGCAACCTTAACAATTATTATTAATAAACCTGTGTTATAAAATCACTTTTAGACCCTTCCTTTCAGTTGTATGTTGAACGTCTTGGTGGTGGGGTGCTGTCTCATGTTAGGAGCCTGGTTGGGCTGTTGATCGTTGGGGTGTATTGCACCTTTTTCTTATGTGATTCACATAACCTTTTTTTTTTGTGTCTTGATAATGCCTGAATTGGCGAAACGTCGACCGGTAAGTGTGTATATTACTGGAGAAATTTGAAACATAAGGCATTGCATTGTGGTTGCATTATAAAAAATCACTTTAAATTTTGTACTATATAACTCCTAAACTCTAAAACCAAAATCTTAATTGATAAATTTAGTTCATAAACAGTAAAAAATTAATTAATTATTACCCACAATAATAAAAAAAATAAAAAAATGATCTAGTACACGCCTAACTTAGTACTTGGCACAAGGCACTATCGTGTCTTCGGATATGAAAACTCTAATCCTGAAGATCCTGTTAAGGATAATGATAAAAACTAAATAAATCATTGTATTGTCATCGGTCCTTGAGAAGTGTCCAAAGTTTCAATGCAATTCGATGTTTTGAAATAGCCGAAAATCGAGTTCAAATATTCCGTTACTTACATACGAGTACGTACAGTCGAAACTAATAAAGGTGTGATAAAAACAAGATATTTTCGATGTACAATCGTAATATGTTTGTATTTGTTCGATTCAAAGACGCTAATGCGAAATAGATCGCCATAGCAATATATATTTGAATATACAACGACCAGAGAAGGCTGAATAGGAAAGATTCTGAAAAAGACTTGGATCTCAAGCCCACAACTTACACCATTATGTCGAAGACCCGAACTTCTTCCATTAAGAATATTTTTTTCTATTTATTTATTTTTCTTTTTGAGTAGAAAGTTTTGAGATCGTCATCATCTGGTCTGAATCAACCCCTACTAAACCCTTCAACCTATTTTTTTTTAAAAAGCATCATTTATTTATAAAAAATCTGTATCACTACAAACCATAAAAGGCCTTCGGTTCAGTACGTGCTACTGATACTGTTTTTTTAGGGGTACGGTTGCGCAGGGAGATAAATTTATTTATAATCTCCTTAAATACATCCACTAAAAACCGTGAATAAAAATATGTCCAAATTACTTGAACACTGCGATTAAAATTGCAAAGAAGCGAGTTATGTACAAAAATTAAAATTTAAATCGAAATATGAAACGAACCAATCTTCGTAACCCATCACAATCAAGAAACTCTATAATTAATAATTGAACAGTTTACATAAATTATTTTAGTTATAATTTATAAATGTGGAGGAGCTTTCCCTTAATAAGTTTTAATTATGAGAAAAAGTTCACCGAAAATGCCTGAGAATAATTTAAAAGTTACGCAGTGATAGTAATTTTATTGAACTGGCTTATAATTAACTTACACATTAATATAAGCTAATATATTTATAAAAATATATTTATTAATGTCTATAAGGAATATTACGGAAACAGATAACATTACATAAGAATTACAATAAAAAAAATGTAAATTGCAGAGATGTTTCTTCCAATTCAAAATGCAAACTAACTATTCATTCAACACAGCAACTCGTTCCTTTAGCTTTATTAATAGGTCACATTCATCAAAATATATTAAAGTTATTATTTTTTACTGTGTCGTTTTTTCTCCAGACACTTATTTATTGTCTTTTTGAATTTACGTTCTAATATTCCAGGGACAAAAAATCTTCTGAAAGGTAAGTAAAAAAAATCTCTTTATATATAAAGTAAACGATTCATTTATATTTATTAGAGTATATATGTTTTACTTTCAGTTCTTGAAATTCAATTTTTATACGTAGTTAAACTATCTTTAAGCGACGTTTCGATACTATATTTTGATATAACAACTGTTTTTGATAGATCTTTCCTTATCCGATCCTCATCCCTTTGGAACTCTATACCCTCTTCCATTCGTCGTTCCAATAATCTTTCAACCTTCAAATCCCATATATTCAATCACCTTATATCCTTACAATTCCCAAAAAATCGGAAATAACATACTCAGTTTTCGGATTAATATTTTCTAACTGATAAATGAATGATGTGGTTTTATTTATATATAAGTATATTTATATCATTATTTATATATATTTATATTATTGACGCTTCACTCATCCAGGCAGATATTTTTAAAAACAAGTTATATTAGTTGATATTGTTCATATTTTTGTTTCATTTTCTGCTTTTTTTGATTCTACTTGACTTTGGTAATTTGCATACATGTGTAATTATCTATTGTTTATCTATATATAATTATTGTAATCTTATTTCTGTTTTCTTTTTAAATGCTATCACTGAAGGTAATTCGCAACTTTTTATTTTTATTTTTCTCATTAATTCATTCACACTTAATAAGACACAATAATACCCTGTTTTAATATACTCTAAGACATAATAATACCCTATATACCTATATAGTTATTCTAAAGGGACTTGTCCCAGAATAAATAAAGAATTTATTATTATTATTATTATATTGTTCTGTACAGAAATAATAGTAGCAGTGAATAATATTGAATAAACCCCATGTCTAAATATAAAACTGACACTAATTCGAGCATAACTCCATGAAAATACCAGTACAATATTACCATATATTCTGTAAATATTGTACATATAAAAGTCAGTATTATATTGTTTGTGATTAATTATATATATATATATATATATATATATATATATATATATATATATATATATATATATATATATATATATATATAAACCTGTATCACGGTAGAGACTGTACTGTTTCTTGAACAACGGTTGTGCAGAGAGGTGATTTGTCCTTGATCACGCTCAACCGCCAGATTTCCCTCCTTATTTTGAGAACCATAGGAGGGTCCTAGATTCCATAAGACTTATCTCCAGCAGCTAACAGATTAAGTAAGGAAGTCTGCCAGCGAGTGAGATTTGCACCCAGGACCTTCGGCATGGCAACTCAGCGCTCTACCACTGAGCCTTTTCGCTTCCCACATATATGAACGAAATCGTTTTATATCGTATACAAAAAGAGATCTACTAATCTGGGTACAACAATCCGACCTTAACAACACCACTAGATAATAAGAGTTTTTCCGGGCTTTTGTTCAAAATGACGAGTTTCCTGCCATTAGTCACAATTTCAATTCTAAAGCTACGGTGAGTTAGAGGCAAGAATCGTCGTATTGTTAGGTGATTAGTCTGTGTAGTGATCCGAAACGTTTTTCCTAAAGTTTTAGAATATTTTTTACCCTGTTTACATAAGTTTACGAAATAATCTGAACAAAAGTAGAACTTGAATTCTACTTTAAAAATATAATTACCTATTGGCATTGTTATCCACGTTAAAAAAAAAGAATATCTTATTACACTCATTGTATCCTCCAACTAATTTTTAATTAAAAAGTATTTTTCTCTGCCGTCATATAACAAGAAAAAATTGATATAATTGACTTTTATTTGAGGAACTACCACTATAATGTTAAATCGTTAAGAAAGCGCAATAAAGGGAATGAAATTCAATAATGATGGATTGAATTGTTGAGGGAGTGCAGTCAAAGATAACACAAAATAAGCAGAACTTATTTTTTAATTGTGCCAACGTTCCGGCCTACGGTGTGGGCCATCTTCAGGGCAACCAAATAGTGGATTAGTCAATTATCAAACTAAAAACTATCAACTCGGACTTTGTTATATATTTTTTTAAAAGTTTAATTATTGAAATTTACAGCTTTAATTAGTAAATAGGATGATTGATATTGCCTTCAGACAAAGGCAATAAGAAAAACTACTCACTTGTAGTTTAACAAATGCAACTTAAAAAGTCACGAGACCATTTTACTTTTCAGACGCCTCGGAGGATTATCAGGAATTGAAGAGGTTGCGAGGTTTGAAACTAGTGGGTTTGAGTGGGAATGAAGTTTGTCAAAAAAATTCAGAAAAAACATCAGGAAGAACAAAGATTCTTAACTTAAAAAATCATTAATACGTATTTATTATTAAAAATGTGAAAAAAAATGTTCAAGAGACGAACAGGCCTAAAAAACATAAATCTTCTTGTAAAAGAAATTAAGTGGAGATGGGCAGGCCATCTGGCTAGAACTACGAACGGAAAATGGTCCTTATCGACAAAACAATGGACTCCTTATGACTTGAAAATAAAACGCGGAAGGCAAAAAAAGCGATGGAATGACTACATAAGAGCCATTGCAGGGCCAAACTGGATGAGGACAGCCAGGGACCAAGAGGCATGGAGTCAACTGTGGAGGGAAACAACTTGCCAGTAGGAATTGGCTTCCAGGGAAGTTAGACCCTAACTCCCTAACGGGAAGGCCTACATAAATTGACAGGCAAATAAAAAATTCATAATATTATATAAAGTGTTAAATATTGTATATAGCACCTGAAGTAAAAAATTATTTTAATCAAGTAAATCCTGTTAAATTTTTAGTAATAAAAGGCTTTATCCATTCATTATTAAAAATGTATATTTGATGTGTTAATAAATAATAGGATATTTATGTGTTATGAATCTATGGACAAGAAATGATAAATCGCTAACAAAAACTAAACGTTGGTGATGGATGATCACTCAGGCTAAGTTGCATCCATTTATTTGCAAGCTCTGATCACTTACCCAATATTAAAACTCTTGGCATCAGTTCACGAGCTTTGAGTATAAAGTAACGTACCCACTTCTATGCCATTCCTTCAAATATCGTATTAAACTTTATTTATTAAACATTGAATGATTGTATATAATGATTATTCCTGTTTCTTTAAAGCGGGCCTTAGCAAAAATCTATAGAATATAGAAAAATATTCAATTTTTTTTTTATTCAAGAAAAAAATTTATTGGAATATTATTGATATTATTACACGATTTAGAAGACTGATCCACTATCCTGTAAAGACTGTACCTCATACACCTGTTCTTCTGTGTGTAAGATGTTTGATAATGGACAGAATGTAGCTAAAAGATTCATAAAATAAATACAGTATTTTTCAAAAAAAAAAAAAGAGAAAAAAATGAGAGGAATCAAGTTATTTTCGTAGTGAATATGGGGCTAAGTAAGGCATTGGCTTGAAGAGGAGTTATTGATTACATTACAACTCCATTTCAAGCAAAAAACTACAAGAATGATACGATTCCGGATATCTGAAAGCAGTTGACTCTCTCTGGGACAAAATCCGACCTAACCACTTATTCACAGGAGGCATAGATATTATTGAAACATGAAATTATGCCAGATTTCAATACCAAAATAAGTACATATTGCCTAGGATAAATGTCTTCCTTGATTGATTGTAGCCTATTTATTGGAAAGAAATGGTAATGGACATTGCCAATACAGATAAGATAGTATACGATGTAATGTAACGTCACTTGACAGAACTAAAACTACCCCCACCAAGCTAGCAACCAGCGGAATAAGTACCCACATAAAATCTCAAGAAAAACAATTGGTGTTATAAAAATTAATCACATTATTTTAAAACCGATTTTTTGACTCGGATGACCGAGTACGCCTTCTACTGTTTCAAGTCCCTTCCATCACGAAACGGAGCAGAACGAGCCCTTGGAGGGAATGGATGAGAGTCATATTAAAGCACACGAAAGGTAAGGCATTGTGATCAATGGCGTCTGGACGGGAAGCTAATGGTGACTAAATTAAAGTAATGCAGTCCACGGCCTCATCTATCATGACTCTGCCTTAAATAATGTGCCACTTCCTGTCGACGTCCTAGTTCAGTAGTTATACCGTGTCTCTTCCAGCTTGATTTCTATCTTATGTTGTCATGTCCGGGCGAAAGAAGAATCATGGATGTGTCAGTTTATCTAAAGAAGTAGAAGATTATTAGCGCCTGTTTTTCGAATTTCACCAAAAATAAAAGAAATGCCAAACCTAAATGGTTCGCAGAACTTCATAAGAATATTGAAAGTTCAGGATTTACTAATGATGTTATATAAAAATAAAAAAAAGTTTAAATAAAAGGTATAAAAGATAAACAATACAATACGGACAGAAGGAAGAAGCAATACAGAGTAAGAATGGACTTATTCTTGGAAAATAAAAAAACATTCAAGTTATGCAAACGCGATCTATAGATCAGCAAAACAGTGAAAGGAACATAAAAATAATAATAATAAGGCTTAGCCAATCCACAGGCTCGATGGCGATACCACCACTCTTTGCTTACAAACTTCTGTCCACGGACCACTGTCCAAACCCAAATCCGCCATCACTCTTAACACAATCCACCCACCTACGCCTTGATCTAGTCCCCCAGATGCTTCTCAGTCGTCACAGCGCTTATTAACATCTTAGGAATTCGTTCGGTGCTAAGCTCAGACACTTTAAAAGTATATATAGATCAAAAGTAAAAAATACCTGTATCAATCCAATCCATGAAAGGTAATGTTTTAAGGGAGGTGATTTAGGCAATATCACGCGCAAGTGCCAGGTTTTCTTCCAATCAATTGTAACCTCTGACTGGGTGAGCCCCAGGAAGAATTGAAAATAGATCGATCTATTGCGGTTAGGAAACTGTAATAATTAAATTTAAAGAATCTGTAGACCCCACAGAGTCGTTCCACTACTGTTGACATAATGATTTATTTTTAATAGTCTCAAGCTCGATAACTAGAAATTCGTAATTTAGCACACTACGCTCTAACCAGCCTTCATTCCCATGTCATTTCTGAAACACCCCAACAATGAAACTATTTTATGCATCCTATGAATAGAAAATAATATACATAAGGTGTCGATAGAAGTTACATTCGTTCCACAGAAGAAAAGACTGGAAAATATAAAATGTTTAAGATAATTAATTTACATAAAAGTTAATAGAAGACTGCAAAAATTTGATCAATTCACAATGGACAAAGTTCCAATCAACCAGACTTACGTTTATTTCATAAACTTTTTTTTAATTCTTATTATTAAGTTAAATACGGAAATTAATTAAATATTTCTCTAATTATTTCTTTCTTTATTAAAGATACAGGTAGAATAAAAAAAATTCTTTACCACAAGTTTACAGCTAGAGGAAGAGCATTTCCAGGTCTGCCGCAAGCCTTGTGGTTCACCGATACTGCGGTCTGTGGCCTGTTTTTCAGACTAGGTTTGTTTTTTATGCGCCTTTCTTTATGAATATTGATAACAATTTATTAATTTTTTTATAATATAAACAGTATTATTTATGAGGGTACTCCTCTGACCATCTAACGGTGGACAAAGCGCCATTTTACATGTTAAACTACTGTTCATTTAATTATACTTAAAGTTTTAGTAAGGCTACTCCGATATTATTCAAGAAATTGATTTAAGCTTAGCAATTACTTTGTACCCTCCTAGTGAGGCTATTAAAATATTGAGAATTTTGCACTATATATAAAAAACCTAAATGTTTTATTTATATTTTATAATTGAGACTGTTGTATAGGTTAAAAAATTATAGTTAATTAAACAGCTCTAAAATCGAATACTGGAATATGATATAGCTTGTTTCATTATCTATTATTAAATAGATTCCATTTAATAATAATAATAATGGCTTTATTTATTCTGGGACAAGTCCCTATAGAATAACAATACAGGTGTTGTAAGCAATGACAGGAGTGTAAAATAATTACATTTAATTAATTATTACAAGTAATTTAGTAAGTGAGAAAGAATAAAATAAAATAATGAAAAAATGCGAATTACCTGCAATAACAATATTTTAAAAACAGATTAGAAGAGAAAGAAAAAAAAAGAAAAATATGTTAACAATAATTACATAAGAGAAACAATTTATTGTTACATATATATCGAATTTATGCCAAAAAAAAAAGAAAGGAAGAAAAATTAAACAATATTATCAGAGATTTACATTTAATCTCATGTCTTTTTTTTTTATATATCTAACTAGATGATATTAATAAACACGTACGTGGTTTGAATTCCACACACTCATCTATATGTAAAAACATAATCACACACACAAATGTACATCAAAAAACATCATTCATTCATCGAATGAAGATAACTTTAAGTCAAAACTGATCCCCTACTATTTTAGATTTTTTGAGAATTATAGGGATAATGTGTGATGGAATATACGGGGTTTGAAGGTTGGAAGATTATTGGAACGACGAATGGAAGGAGGTATAGAGTTCCAAAGGAAGGAGGATCGGATAAGGAAAGCTCTGTCAAAAGCAGCTGTTCGGTGAGATGCTGTATATAGATCTGAGAGCCGAGAAAGGGTGTTTCGGGAGAGGACTGTGGTTTCGAATTGAAGGAGATCGAAAATGTATGATGGTCTGCGGGATTGGATAACTTGGTAAAGGAAGGATGCTAGGACGTACTTATTTTTATTATTGTTTACTTATTTTTAAATTAAAAAAAAGTGCTATATTTTTTATAACGACTTAAAGAAGTTAGGAAGAGTAGCATTGTGATTAGGCAAATTTTAAAAATATTTTTAATATAGCTTATCGAGCTTTATCACTTACTAGACAAACGCTCTAAGCTACAAACTAATTACAAAAGAGTCATATAAATGACTATTATACCATCTATTTAGACTTACGGAGTAGAGTTTTGTGGCTCCACTAAGCCATCGTAATCCTCTCGTATCCAAAATCCTTCGTAAAATCCTCAATGATCTTTATTTTGTAACGAATAAATTCATTCATAATGACCTTATTGTCTATTTGATGATTTAGCCGTTTGATCCTTTCATGACAAACTTTATTCCCACACGAACCCACTAGTTTCTAATCCAGCTAGGAATCCTCAGAAGTTTATAATAATTTCAGACGTTTATAATCCTCAGAGGTTTCTGAAAAGAAGATGGTACCGCTACCTTCTAAATTGAATTCTTTATTCGAGTACTACTAGTGGGTAGTTCCTTTATCTCTCGTCAATATATAACATTTGTTGTTATTTTGCATTATTATAATAAAGTTGTAAATTTAAATAAATAACAGCGGACACGGTTATTTCGAGTTCTTATCCTCAGTCGAAATCCTATAAAATCCAGATATACTCCCAGTTCCCATATTGGATGCTAATTTGGAATAATAGTTATTGTGTATTATTTTTTTCTTGTTAAGAAACTGATCCCCCTACAAATGGAATAGTCCCTACTCGAAGATTCAAAGAGGAAATAAGGGGTCCTCAACCGCCTTTAAATGCACATTAGCGACCCCAATTGGAACCTAATGGCTTGCATAGTTTCACATGGAGAAGTCTCCCTTGGCACAATGCATTCAGTTCCATTGTCTGATCTTAATCATCTTCAGGTTCTCTCGATTCTTAGAGATTTAATTATTCGTCGGGATCCAAGGAGCGATGAGGAAATAGAGAATGAGAGAAGGTGATCTGAGCATGTTCTTGAGGTTTTTAATCTTAAACTAGGATTAGGATTCCATAGGATAGGATTCAAGCCATGCATAGGGATATATAGGGCGTGAAAGAAGTTCTGCCCATGATGACGATGTTATCCGAATTTTGGTGAAAGAAAATTTCAGAACCACTGTTCGCGAACTGGTAGGAGAACTCGAAGTCAGCAAATCAACTGCCGATGACCATCTTATGGCCATTGGGGAGGTGAAAAAGCTTGAAAGTTGGCAGAACTTTTAACACGGCCTTCTTTGTCTTTAAAGCTCAAGTCTGCCTCCCGAAATCTGTGGAACCGCTGTTGAACAGTCCACTCACTTATAATGCCTTCGCTTAAGACTGTTGATTCGTACCTGTTCCGCCCGAGTTTGAACTCGTAAAACCAAATTAGTAGAAAATCACCTCGACAACTCAATAAAGACTGAATTATTCTCAAGTTGCAAAAGGTTTCCGGTTTTAATCAAACATTTTTTTTTTTAATGAGGATGAATAAGTATTACATTAAAAAAAAAAGTCAAAAGTCAAACATGAAAAGTTTTCTATTCGGAGGGATATTAAAAAAAAAAGCATAAAATTCTGCTTTATTTTCCTGACAACCCTATAGTATTGAATAAGCGTTTTGATTGAGGGATGCAATAAACATTTTGTCGTCAATTTGTAAGTACAACTTATGTATTAACATCGTACAAGTGCCAATTTTATATTTAGACTTAATATAATTCACTTTTTTTCACTGTTAAGCCATGATTATGAGAACAATAAAGTTTTGAATTGCCTCCAAAAGGAAGTTTAAAGAATATACTGAATCTCGCGAACAGCAAATAAGTCTTGTATATAATAATGCTCCAGTATCGATACATGAGAAGATTTGTTAAATCATAAACCCAGAACACACAAACCCAAAAAGTTTTCTACCTTGTTAAGATGTGCCTTCCAATCTAAAATGCAAAAGAACCCTTCACTTTACATATCACTCCAGATTCAGGAGCTTTAATAAAACATATCACAAACAAGGTAAAATTATAAGATATTCTGCGTTTGTTTTTTCACGAAACTCAGGGTGGTTAGGAAAACATTTAAATAAGAATAATTTTGAAGAGCTTAAAATTTGAAATTGATCCCTTCAAGCTTTGTATTTAATCACTCACTAATACTCAAGAAATTGAGAAAACTTTGTAAAATCTAAATTATTTATTTATTGTTTATTAATACTTTAAATAGTTAAACAAATATATGACTCAATAAAAAACGTCAAGTTTTATACTTAAAATATTCTTACTAACGACAGTTCCCTTATACGTTCAATTTGAACTATATAAAACAATATTATGGTAAATAATACTTATATATGTATATTTACTATTATTATTATTATTATTATCTACTAGCGACCCACTCCAGCTTTGCTCGTGTAATAAGGCATATTATCCCTACATAATTTCTATGTAATGTATTTTATTTTTTTTACCACGTACCGGCCACTAAGGACTACGTGAATATCATTGGTTAGACTTCTTTGGGAGTCTTGATTTTCTTTCTTCCCATCTCAGCTAATGTATTTCATTATATAGAAATTATAAAAATAAAAACAAAACCAAATATTTCTTTATATACGAATTTATTATCTTGCACGTTAGATAATTGCACGGGATTAGGCAAGCAGTGTCTTCGGTGAAACCCATCGATATTCCATTTACACAAAACCTCGACAAATTATGTACCTAAACCTTCCTCGTGAATCACTCTATCTATTGGTGAAGATCGCATGAAAATCCGTGCAGTAGTTATTCAGTTTACCGGGAACAAACGCGGCCAAGGACTTAGTTTCATAATATGTATAGATAATATTAGTTATGTATTTATAATTATATACTTATATAAGGAAATATGTATAGATGGTGCTTACCCTCCAGGGGATTGCTGCCACGTGTCGGCCTTTGGCCTGTAACGAAGAAAAACTTCATTAGTGACGTCATATTAGGAAGGGGTTGTAGTGGTCATACCCAAGTTATAAGACCACCACTACACAGAACAACTCATGTTATATTATCATCAGTACGTAAATATTATACTATGATTAATTATATCAACAATAAATATTAGTATTCATATATTTTGATAAAAGAAAAACCAAACTTAAATGGTGTGTGCTTACTTACTTAACATCACTTCAAACAACTATGGTTAATCTACAGGTCTTAAGCTCTAAATATTTCCAATCCAATTTAATAGTTTAAATTTATATAGGGGTGTTAAACGAGTATCTGGCGCCTTATAGGCTCAGGAGCACCTTTTTACGCGCATTTGAAAGGACGGCATAGCCAAGGATTTTTCACTCCCTTTTAAAAAATCTTAGGACCATCTGGTGAGCTACGAACCCGCGATCTTGAGCATAGTAGGTTGATATGCTAACCACTACACCACAGGTGACTCCTGTACAATATAAAACCTAAAGCCCACAGAAGATTATTAAGATTTATAAAATTTAGAAATCGCAAGATATTTAATAATGTAAGGAGATAAATTAAAAGTTAATTTATAATATAATGTTTTTTAATAAAAGTAAACATAATTTATTCCGGAGAGAAATTGGACAGAAAAAAGAAAGGAAGAAGGAACTAAAATCAACAATAAAAAAAAAATCCATATTATACAAAAGTGATTGGGGAAAAATAAAATAAAATATTATGTTTTAAAGTTTTTTTTTGTTTTTTTAATTTAACAGTTTTTAAAGGGAGGGGCTTAATGTGAATTTCTGAGCTATTTGGGGATTCCAGGTTCCGACACTGATATTCTAGGTTCCGACAGATAAATTGTTTAATGTGTTAGCAGCAATAGACGGATCCTGAAATACCTGCAGAACTTCCAGGAGAACACCAAGCCTCTATAAATTTGGTTGTCTTTAATCTGGGAAAAACCATGCACCACCGTTCTCCTAGAAACAGTACAGTCTCAAACATGTATAGAATACATACATCATTATAGATAATCACACTTACAATTGTCCAATTAGCCTTAGTAGCATAAACTGGCGTTAAATAAAAAAAAAAGGACTAAAAGATAAGAAAACGCGAGGAAAATTCAGAAAATTGAAGGTGATTGTAAATTGGGCGAACAATGATTATTACGATATAACCACCTTATTTATTAGCCCTATCCGGGGAAGGTGGGGGGGATTTTAATCAAACGATTTATATTAAAGATGGAGGGGGGCCTGTAATGGTGGGGTTAGGGAGGGGGTAAATCTTCTGGGGGGGTAAATTATGAATTGAAGCAATTTGTTTCCGACCGAGCAACTCGGTAATAACCCTCCGTAGCTACGCCATTGTTTTCTCAAACACGGCGCTTTCTGTATTCATTCATTACTATTTATACAAGTAATCCTCCAAACATAAATATGAATTTGAGTTGATTAAATATCATTAGTGACGACAACAAATTCGGGGCTTATTATAGAAGAAAACTGAATTTAGAAAATTAGCCCTCGCCCTTTTAGGGATCGCTGGAAGGAAGGGAAAGATGAGCTCAGGAAGTAATGAAATTACATTTTGTTTGCTGAATACATAAAAGGGCTTTATGTATTAACCAGAGAATAAACAAAAAAATGTAAGGTTAGCGAATAATAATGTATTCACGGCCAATGTACATTACCTTACCTACAAGGTCGAAAAAATGTCGGAAGATTTTTATACTGAAGTAGTGAGCTTCAGATACTTCTTCTACTTGACCTATGAAAGATAGAAAAAAATGTTACATACATTTTTTCTATGTTCTGTATTGTACATTTCAGAAAAATAAAAATAAATAGGGGTCAAGAGGAAACTACATTTCTCGAAGGTCGATATTGACCATTTAAAGTGAAAAAACCAAAAAATATTTTTTTAATTTCTTCAAACTAGGCCTGAATAACAACTTTTACCTGAATCGTTTTTCTGAATTTTGTTTCGTTTAAAAGTTAAAAACGTTTGATCCACTTGAAATGGGACACCCTGTATACTAGATATAGTAGTAATACATAATATATCCTTCTGCATGTTAAGCGTACTATAAATGAGTAGTTAAATATTATTTGGGAGCAAAATGTTTTAATGGTAGAGCGCTGAGTTGCCATACTGATGGTCTAGAGTTCAAATCCCGCTACTTGGCAGACTGGTATTTAATTTATTAGCGGCTGCAGATGGATCCTATTGGATCTAGGACCCTCCTGGAGCTCATCCAGCCTCTATAAAGTGGGTACCCCAAAATAAGAGGGGAAATTTGGCAGTTGAGCTTGAACTAGGACAATTCACCTCTCTGCATAACCGTTGTCCAAGAAACGAAACTATCTCTACCATGTACTGAACCCCAGTTCCTTCACGGGTTGTATTACACAAAGAAAAAAAAGAAGAAGAATATATTTTATTATTTATCGCGAATGGACCAAGAAGTGTCACGCAACTCCGTCGGTGTTTTTTTTCCAAATTCCTTTCATATTTTCTCTACTTGTTCTTTTTCATTCTTTCGTTCATTTAGTTCCTGTTCTTTTTAATGCTTACTTCTCTGACATCTATGTGTTAGTGACGTAACTTCGTTCTTTTTACTTGTTTGGTATGCTTTGATGATGCCTCAATTATAATAAAAAACCCAAGCTTTCGCTCTTCACATGGTTTAATGGGACTTCCGAATTATTCCTGGAAATTATAATAACAACACGTGGGAATGAGAAATAACATTCTGAATTTCCAGCTAAGTAACTGTAAGCTTAAAATAAAAAAAAAAAAACATATCGACTTCAGTAGTACATCCACAGCCTTCACAATTAACTCCAAAACTTTCTTCCTTTGTCTTTCCGCTTCCTCGACGATTCTTTTCTGTTCTATTTGTGCATGATCGACATCCTCCAGACATCACAATGTTTTCCTCTAATTCAGTTTCTACTTGAGTGCCTGTTTGTAGTCATTTTAGAGAATCTATTCTCCTTGTTTCCCTGAGTATAATCCAATCATATAATCATTTTTCCTTATTAGCGTATTTTATTAAGTTTACTTAATAATTACTATCATTTGTAATTTTTTCATCCATTAGGTGGTACTTTTTAAATAGTGTGGAGACCCGAAAATCATCCTTTTGTTTGTAGTATCACCAATAAAGAATGCCCATTAGAGTTTTTACTAAAATGATTACATATCTACTGCTTAGGGTGCACCTACATTGGATCCGATGCGATACGATAAGAATTCGGAAGCAAACCAAATGACTGAAGAAAATTGAGTTTCTTGTACTTAAATAAGCGAAATTGTCTTATCTTCGTAGTATATAAGAGGCTAAGTCAAGCATTGGCTTGAAAAGGATTTATTGCTTATATTACAACTTCAAGACAAAAATTATGATAGTGACACGAATCCACTTCCATCAATACGGTTAACTCACTCTGTGCAAAATTCGACTTGACCACTTATCAAAGAGGAGCTGGAGATATAATGTTTGAAAAATGGTTGAATTTATATAACTAAAACAGGTTATCCCAACAACTTAAATAGCGAAGTCCCCAGCTGAAGAGAATGGTACAGTTCTTCCTTCCCGTACCCTCAACGTACAGAATAATTTCCTCTGTCAGATTGCGCTTTCTTATGCTTCCTCTATGTAAGAGGGGGTTCACGCCCTCATAGGAAATGGAAGTGTAATATATATTCAATTTCAGAAGTTACAGTTGCTTAGTAAGATTTGGCCGTTGAGCGAAACAACAAATATATTTAAAATAGAAATGTAATAAAATATTTAAAATTCTGAATAAAACTGACAAAATAATGAAGATATATCAACAATTATCTATGCTGCCTTTTTTTATTAGATTCTCAATATATCAGGATATGCTAATTTAAGCTAATTACTGCCCTTAACAAATGTGTTAATAACGTAGTTCCATTTGTGACTGTTAACAGATTTTATCTTTCAAAGAAGGATTTGAACCAAGAACTTTCAGTATAGTAACTCAGTGCTTAACACGCTGCGCTGCCGTGTAAACGCTGCCGTGTAAACGTTGAACTGTGCTTTTATCATTAGATAATTACTTTATCACAAACGAAACAAACAAAGCGAATAACGATGAAATAAAGATTTTTCTGTTGCTATGATACTTGAATATATTTAGATAAAAGAAAGAACGAATTTTTTTCTCATTTATCAATTGAGTTTCTGATGGAATAGTCAATTTAAAACAAGAAAATTAGTATAAGCGAATTTTGGGAAATATCAAAGATTCCTTAGAGCCAATGGTTGAAGAGTCTTATAGAGTTTAAGAATTGCAGAAAAAAGTTACAACGCCTTCACGAAGCTAATTCACGTAAGTAAATTTTTTTATTGTTATATGATAATACTCGAACCCGGGTCTCACGCCTCCCCGTGGTGATGCCTTAACCATCTCGGCCACTCTGATTCACTTCTCGGTCGGTCATCTCCCTTCTTTCCACCGATCCTATATCCCCGTGTTCTCGCAATTTGCGATGTATACACGTGGAGAATGTTAATTGAACATTACTTTATAAAGTTTAAACATTACATTAACTAATTACTAAATTAAGGAGTTAATTTGTACTGGGCGCTTCACATCTTCCCATTCGTGTCCTAAAGTAGCCAAGCACAACCTGCATTATTCCCTTCTTTAATTCTGTCTGTGTAAATGTTTGTGATTTCTCTATGAAGAAACCTTTAAAAATGAAATTGATATATAAAATATAAAAATTTCAAAAATTTTTCTGAAATGAAAACGAATTGCTTTTCTCCAATCCACATACTTAAACAGAAAAGTATTCATGCATTAATTGATTAAATTTTCTACGGGAGTGAACTAAATATAATTTTATTTAATATTAGATTTAATTATTATTTTAGATTATTAAATATGGTGTAACGCTTTTTATTAAATTATTCTATCGGTCTTCGAATAGGGGCTGAATGTCCAGTGGTTTATAGGGCTACACTGATTGCATTAGCAGGCCATTCCTGCTACTGGATTCAGTGAGGCGAACCATCCACTATAAAAAATGGGTAACGTAACCACAGCAGCACCTCAAGGGTGGTTTGGAAGTCTGCTTTATCATAGCTATTTTCTTCTTCTTTTTAAAATTCTCTTATTTAAATAAGCTATTAAATACTTGTTTTTAATTTATAATTTATAAATAAATATATGTTTTATAATTTAATATTATCCAAGATTCGAACCATTCATTCTTAATTATTCGTCCTAATATGTATGTGCTATTTGCCAATTTCGTTTAATTTTCAACCTTCATCATTATTTATAACATTCCCCTTGTTCCTCCTTGAGCCTTTCAGCGTGGAAGTGCCTCCGTCCATACACGCTTCCCGGTTCCTGGCTAGGGCCTTCATGGCATTCAGGCCTTTTTTTGCTTTTCAGAGGATTTTTGCTTTTCTTCCTTGAGTTTCCTCAAATTCGTTAAGTAAGTGTTCTAAGTCAGAATAGGGAGTTTTTGAAAGATCTTTTTCCATAAAATCGGAAATTTGTTCGGCCACTTCTGCATCAATGAAGCAGTAGCTTGAGGGCTTCCCAGACTTAAACTGGAGGTGGGAGCGCACATATGCTATGTGTCATATTTATTTCTTGTTGTATATTTGTTAGCCAGTAATTTTGTTTTTACTTAAATAAACTATTATGTTTTTAAATACAGCCAACTAGATTTTAAATTGGCTGATGACAAATTAATGGTAATATCTCTAATTTGAATGGGATTACTTTAATTGAACATTTGGGCCTCCGGGCCAGATATTTAAAAAAAAAAAAACTGGATCTATAAGATAATGATATTTAAATATTTCTATATCCATCCGACATTTCGAGCTGTGAATATGACGGGAAGAAGAGAAGATAATCCGGTAATTACTTTCATTAATCTGGAAAAATCTCATGAATGCATCTCCAACTATTCCATTGCTACAAACAGAAAAAAGTATTTTATTTTCCCATCCAACGTCTGAACCAATAAAACACTACCTACGCCTTCCACACTTGTACTCATATTTGTAACTGGGACGGTGAAAACCGTTGGCCTGTTACGATTAATCGGATGCTGCTATTGAACCTAAGCAATAAGTTCGCAATATATTCCTTACGATACATCGCTTATTTTATATTGCCTAACAGTCAGTGATGGAATACAATAAATTGCTGATCCAATGAGAACACTAATGTAAGAACACGTAAACATATAAGTACTACTATGTTTCATTAATCCTTATGAAAGCTTGCATATACAACATTACTAAAATTATACATAATTCAGTACATAGTACATTATACATGGGTTCAGTACATGGTTGATACTGTACTGTTTCTTGGACAATAGCTGTGAGGATATGATTTGTACTTAAGCACGTTCAGCCGCCAGAATTTTCTCCTTATTTTGGGTAGAGGCAGAGTGAGGCTCAAGATAGTCCTAGATTCCATAGGATTCCTCCCCGGCCGCTAATATATTAAATCAAGGTCTTACCAGTAGCGGGATTTGAACGCAGGACCTTCTGCACGGCAACTCAGCGCTCTCCTACTTAGCCACTCCGCTCCCTGTCATTTGCAAACGCATCTTGTTGTAGTGTTGTATTTTTTTCCTCCCTCCCTTGCTATATATTGAGTAGATAAATCATCTGTTCTTTATCCAGGATCCAAGGTCCCATAACTCATAACAATCTATCAGAGATAACTTAAAGGGGAAAATTGGAATCCATATCCGAGCTAGGCCACGACTTCTTATCAGAAGACGTGCACTGACCACATCACCCCCAAACCTCCCCCGAAGAAGAGTAAATCAAGCGCCCCCTGCCAAGAATCCCCCCGTATCCCGAGTGGAAAGCCGGGATTTCGGGAGTACTTACTACTTTATAATGCTTCGCAGCACCGTTATTCATACATGATACGATAAAACGGCCAATATCACTCCTATAAAATGGAGTTCTGTGAAGCAATAAGGTACAAAGTAGGTTGGAAAGTTTGTAAATTAGGTAGGCAACCGAGTAGAGAGTCCCTCGTGGGTTTATTGAGTTAGTGCACAGCTCGGCTTTTTCCTTGCAGACCTTTTAGGGCCATGGAGCGCTTCTCCATTTGTTCAATGGTGGTATAGTAACTTACTCCACTTTCGTAACCCGATTATAATATGACATTGGTGGTATATTCAATTTTAAAAACCCTCATGAATTTAAATTAAAATAGGTTAAGAATAAATAAAAAAAAACTTGATTCTAACAAAACGGTTGGACAGGGTGGTGGTTGGGATCACGTCAGTTCCCAGTTTTGTCTTCAAATAATGATCCCAGACTGTTGGGACTTCAATCTGATTTGTACGATTGTGTTTCTGTTCATTTTCTCATGTTATTAGTAAAAAGGGTTTAGGATTTATCATTTAATCTATTCGTAATTATTATTATTTTTTTATCATATTTTAAATTTGCTTATTGGATTTACAACTGTACACTACTACAACAAGTTAATAGAATGAATGATGCATAGTTTCATAAAATAAAGGCAAGTACAGATACTACCCACTGGCAGTACTTAAGTAATTTGAGTGGGAATAAAATTGGTCATGAAATCATTGATATCGGGTTCGGGCCATATCAGCAACAGATGAGGCATAAGGCCAGTATGGATGACTTTATCCGTAACAGAGTAAGGAGCATTGATGATTTTGTATTGTAAGCTTAAGATGGCTTAGTGGAGCCCCAAAGCTCTGCTTGATAAGTCCAGATGGGTCTATTGATAGTCATGTATATGAGTATTTTGTAATTAATTAGGAGCTTAGAGCGTTTTTCTAGTAAATAATGAAGTAGCCTGAAAAGGCGAGCTGTTTCTTGTCGTTTCCAGTATGATGATTCCAAGTTAAATGTCTGTCAAATTGTACTCGTATGTATCGGCTCTGTTCTACAAAGTATTTGATGCTCTAACTGGATCAGTGTTGACTGATAATAGATATGCCATTCGCATATGTGATAAGGATATTATTAGGATGGGTTGGGATGCTACCTGTATAAACTGTATAGAGGATAGGACTGAGGATACTGCCTTGAGGAACACCAGCAGACCGAGGAAAGAGGAGTGAGTAGGCATTATTAAGGTTTACTTTGAATGACCTATTGGAGAGATGGGATTGGTTTAGACACCAATAATTTAAATTAATATTATAATTGTACAATTATTGATTTATTATTGTATAAACCCAAATCAATAATTGGTGATAATATGAAAAATAACGAACGTTATATGAGTAAACATTTTCAAAATAAAAATTGAGCTCACTTTTGCTCCGGTGTTATTTGAACGACCCTAATTAGTAGGGAGGACATTTGTTAAGCCGAGACCTAATTAAAAATACCTCATGCATTAAACAATTAGAGGCTATTATCATTGTGATAAAGCTAGGGCTGCTTAACAGCGACCGACTTAATTAAGTCTAAGTACCGCATTTGAATCTAATTAACCAAATCACGATAAAGAATTAACTATAATAATACGTAATAACATAAAATAAAATATTATGTAAGAATATAATTTGAACTAAAAACATCCCTTATAATATATTAATAAAAATATTATAGATTATAAGGCATTATATTATAAAAATTAAAGCGATTATTAAAATATAAAATTATCATATTTATTTCATTCGATCTAGGTGGCTGTTACTTTTCCTCACTAGTGAGGGAAAGTGGTTTTCCACACCAGTTTTAGTTGAATAATGGATATCATTACTCAATGGTTGCAGGAAAACGTTCATTTCTAGATGAAATGATTACCGAAATTTACACATTTCTCATAGTTAGATTATTTTTTCCATACTCACGATAATTTGTATTTTTGTAGAGTATTAAAAAGGAAACTAAAGATAGTTAAAACTTGTTTTAATTCAACTCAAAGCGACGAACTACGGAACTGATACCGAACGTTTTATGGTTTTTAGTATCTTGGACAGAACTATGACCATTCAATATAATCGAGGCTTTCGCTTGTTTAATGATTAGCGCTTTTTGTCCTAAATTCAAAATACTGTTTAAGAATTGGAGTGCTATCAATGGATAGTTTCTCCACAAGTGTTTTTTTTTTCATGTCCTTATTCATACAGCACATTTAGTTGATGTAATATAATTACAGTTGTAAATATCAATAAATTATTCTATTCAAACTGTTTTAGAGAGTATTAAACCGAGAGTAAATTAAGGAATAAAAAAAACCTTTAGAAATGTTTGAGGAAGCCATTATAGAGAAGTTCTCTTTCGGGAAGATAAGGATCCTTCATTAAGAACCTTAATTAAAAAATCACAAGCAGAATCAGGCTTATTATTTTATATCCTTCCTTGGCTTATTCTTCATCGTGTTACGACTTGATTCAGAAATGTTTAAAACAAAGGCATTTTAAACGCCCGCAAGTTCTAATCACGTAGATTATTCATGTCTTTACATTCGTGCTTTTATACGCCAAAAATAGCAGAAACGTTCGAACATATTATGAGAAGGGTATTTGTGTTCTCAAATGATAGTTTGTTGTTGAAAAAGAATGTGTAAGTAAGGTGAAAGTCTTTTTTTTTTTTATTAGTTTATTATTATTATTATTTTTTTTTTTTTACGGGGAGTTGTTTCTTGTCGTTTCAGTCTAGTATGAGGATTACAAATAAAGCGTTGGTCAAAATTTCATTGAATAAAATTGACAACTGTATTATAATAATACAACAAGTAAATAGGATGATACATATTGGCATGAATAAAGACATGTAGAAAAACTAACGAGTTGTAGTACTCAAATAGAAACTTCAACTTAAAAGGTCACGAGGCCATTTTCTTTTCAGACGCCTCGGAGGATTATCAGGAATTTAAGAGGTTTGAAACTAGTGCGTTTGAGTGGGAATAAAGTTTTCATGAAAGGACTGATGACGGGTTCGAGCCAAATTTACTACAATACTACAAATGGGACATTGAGGTAATTATGGATGACTTCATTCTAAACAAAGTAACGAGCGTTGAGGCGTTTGCGAAGGGTTTTGGATCGTAAAGATTGAATACGAGAGGAATTCGACGGCTTAGTGAAGCCCTAAAGCTCTACTTCGTAAGTCCAGATGGGTATAATGATTGTCATGTATATGAGTCTTTTGTAAATAATTGGGAGCTTAGAGCGTTTGTCTAGTAAGTGTTGAAGTAGTCTGAAACGACGAGCTGTTGTCGGTTCAGTCTAGTATGGGGATTCCAAGATAAGCGTCTGTCAAGGTGTAGTCCTTATTACCGGACCTGTTCTACAGGAATCAGTGGGATGTTATTAAATGATACAGGAGGGCTGGAAGTCGTTGGCTGGTTGAATGTCTAGATCAAAAATTAAAAGTTGTATGAAAGTGAAATAACGCTTTTAAGATAAATAAATACAAACGAATGTTTTAGTAACTTTAATTTTAATTAAATTGGCTTATATATTTCATAATCGTTGGTTCAAACAAAACAGAAAATACAAACGTAATGTTTTAAACGATTAAATGATTTATGGATGATATATCAGATTAGATTTAATAGATTAAATGAGGTAAATAAATGTGTGTGTAAAATCATCAAGTTGTTTAATATAATACATAGAAAAAAGTTTATATATGTATATATAATATATATATATAATTATAAATATAACTAAAATATCTGTGTCATATATAAACTAATTTGTTTGACGAGCGATTATGACGACATCTTTGATACGAAACCAAAAACCTGTTTGCCAAAAATGGTACGATACCGGTATTTATTCCTGTTTAATAAAAGGCACTTTCTTAATTAGCACGTTATATCAGTCATCTTATTAAATCTATTAATGACTCATAAATGATATTTTATCCATGCATTATAATACAATATGTATTATTAATTGAAAAGTCGTTATATAAAAAAATTTAAATCTGGATATATTGTCCCTATCATTTCCAACTATCGAATGTGAAAATCGGTACTTTTGAGGAGAATTAAAAAAAAGCAGTTTCAAGGTTCAATAAAAATTATTGCCTATAGTCAAACCAATTACATTCGTTTTACATTGTTTTTGTGACTGATAGATGCCTCTATATGAATTTTATATCAATTATCAGTCCTAAAGCAACTGCCTTAAGTCGAAAACTAAAACTGTGTTTTTTTCACATTCGATAGTTGGAAATGGTAGGGAAAATATCATCTAAACAAAAACTATACCACTATATCTTATGAAGGGTCTTGAGTTCAATACGTGGTAGAGACTTTTTTAACAACGAAATTGCAGAGAGGAGATTTAGGTTTTTCTCAGCCCTCAGATTTTCCTCTGAATTAAGGATAAATACTCAAGAGGCTGGGTGACTACACTAGGGTCTGTAGATCCAGAAGGGGAGGCTGTTAACAGCGCGATTTAAGCCCAGAGCCTTCACAGCACAGCCACTCAGCGGCCCACTCACTGAGCTATATCGCTTCCATATACTTATAAATAATAAGATATATTACTGATGAACATAAATATTGATAATCTGAGCTGCACAACTCGCGAAAAAATAAATATATTATTGCAGGAAAAAAAAATCGATTTGATTTGCAGACATTTCCTTGCCATGTTTCGCCTACCCAATATCATTATCTTAGCCGAATTAAAATTGTATTACTGTGAAGAGCCAATTGGTTTACACCAGCCTCTCTCTGTCAGAGTAATTAATTCAGTTGGCAGAAATCGCCCAAAAAAGTCGCAATACTGTCAGAATCGGTTAGTTCCTGTAATCTATTTTCAGTGTAAAAGTAGATTTTATGAAGTAATAAATCTTCATTTGTAATTCTTTATCATTAAAAATTATTAAAAATGAGAAGAGATTATGTTATGTAACACATGTTAATAAAATATGCAAAGTAATTACATCTTACTTTATATCCCTTACATAAGGTTTACTTGAGAAGAGAAAAATCGTAAATAAAAACTAACATAATTAAATAAGTAAGTAGTCCCTTGTTACTTTCAAGATGAAAGTTTTTCATCGCTTTGATGAAATAAGTTTTTTTTCTTGTTTTAAGGAGTTGTTTAATAGAAATTGTCAAACAGCTATTGCTTATCGAGGGCAGAACTATAATACAAAAGTATTTTTGCTCGCAATAATTGTAAGCGTGATAGTCTGGGAATTAAGAAAATTTAACTTATGAAGTATTTCATTTATTGTATTTATATCATATCTTACTCGCCAGATATGTCTCTATACTTTATGGACTTTATAGTTAATCCTTTAAAATCCAAGGACTTTATAGATTGATCTCCAAAGTGTAAGAACTTTATAGATATAGATAGTTAGTTCTAAATATTCTAAGGACTTTATAGATAGTTCTCAATACTCTAATGATGTTGCAGATAATTCTCTATACTCTAAGGTCCTTATAGATAGTACTCAATACTCTAAGGACTTTATAGATAGTTCTCTACACTTTAAGGACTTTCTAGATAGCTTTCCATAATCCAAGGACTTTATAGACAGTTCTCTATAGTCTAAGGACTTTATTGATAGTTATCTATACTCTAAAGACTTTATAGATAGTTTTTCATTATCTAGGAGCTTTATAGATAGTACTCTTTACTCTAAGGGCATTATAGAAAGTTTGAACTCTATAATTGAAATCTCTATAATTTTATGACTTCGTAGATAGCTCTCTATACTGTAAGGACTTTATAGATAGACTATACTGTGTAGACTTTATAGACACTTCTCTTTACTCTAAAGATTTTGTATTTCGTTTTCATTACTGTATAGACTTTATAGATAGCTCTCTAAACTCTTATCTACGGGCTTTATACTGTTCATAAAAAAAAAAAAACATAACAATCCTTGAGGCTAAAAGTTAAAATCTTTATTCTTTAACCATATATTTTTTCTCTCCGTTCTTAGAGACGACAAAAAAAAGAAAGAATCAAGAAAAACAAGATCATCAAGGATGAAAACTCGTAAACAGGTTGTAAATATGATGTAATCCACACACAGAAATGTCCAAGGAATAAAAATTCAAACTAAAAATGAGAGCTAGAATAAGATAGCGGGAAGGGGAGACAGCCCCCCAGGCAGGGAGGGTGGGGGTAATTGATGAGCCAGGGGAATGAGATTGTGCATTATGTTGCTCGTCGTAAAGATGGAAATGAAGAAGGCCGTCTATAAATAAAGCCATCTATTACCGTCCCAATCTTCATAATTGTATCCGAAACATGACCAGAGTAGCCCTAAACTGAAATTACCCCCGTGCAAGTTTTATAAGAGATGAAACTTTTCGTGACTTGCTCGTCCCGGGCGACCGCACTTGAGGTAGCTAAGTACTATTATCTCTGAGTATCCGAGGTCCAAAACTGTAAGGAGTCAGAACTTGTCTTGAAACATTCAAGACTCCTAAAGTTCTCGAATTTCAAATATAAATATTGAGGGAGTGGAGTGAATTAGTGGTAGACCGCTGAGCACAAGCCAGAGGTCCTGCGTTAAAATCCCGCTGTTTAACAAATTTTTATTTAATCTTTTAGCGCTAATCTGTAAGACCAGGACAATCCTAGAGCTCACCCAGTCTATATGAATACACTTAATAAGGGGTGAAAACCTGTCGATTGAGCATAATATCGGACAAATCACCTCTCTGCATAATCGTAGTCCAAGAAACAGTTACAGTCTCCACCAAGTACGAAACCCAAGACCCTTCATGAGTTTTAATGGTACTCATTTTTTTTATACATAAATATTCGTTGTAATATTCTATCAATGTTATGATATAACACATAATGAGGTCACCTGTCTAGTTGTTAGCACAATAACCTACTATGCCCAAGATCGCAGCCCGGCAGGCGACTTTAGATGTTTTTAAAATGAAAAAAATCCTTACTTATGCCATCCTTCGAAAGGGACGTAAAATGGGGTCTCAAGAAATGTTTCCGGTACTCTTTAAAGATCCCTATCTTAATTATAACTTAATAGGCAAAATTTAGGACTCCCACTGTGGCATCGTGCGATCGCTATAGAAGCATAAAGTGACTTGAAATGAATAAACGAACAACATTATTACTAATTAAACGCCAAAATAATGAAAAACTAGAAAGAATTTCTGATACAATAAGTAAAAGAAGAAGTGGGAATAAAGGAGAAGAGGTAACAGGTAAACAGATTTATGATTTTATCTAAAGTTAAAACCAAGAAATGAATGGTTCGCTCAAGTTTAAGAGAATATAAAGGAATCGAGGATATCAGGAGAAATTATAAAAGAAAGATAAAATATAAAGAAAACTTTTTAAAAAAATTAAATGATGGCATAAGATGGAGGCTTGTAGAGAAACTCCCCACTAGTAATATTCGAATTACACATCCAACTTAAAAGGTTGCGAGGGAATCCTCTTTTCAGGCGGGAATTGAAGAAGTAGCTAGATTTGAAACTAGTAGGTTTGAGTGAGAATAATCTTTGTAATGAAATATTTGATATCTGGTTCGGAAATTAGCCTCCAATGGTACATTAAAGCCATTATGTATGATTTTTTTTTTAAAACAAAGTAAAGAGCAGGAATTTGAGGATCGGATCCGAGAGGAATCCGAAGGCTTAAAGGAGCCCCAAAGTTCTTCTTAAGTCCAAATGGGTCTTAAATATGTATATGAGTCCTTTGTAATTAATTGTGAGCTTAGGGCGCTTTTCTAGTCAGTGATGAAGTAAACTGCAACGACGAGCTGCTTCTTGTTGCTTTAGTCTAAAGAAAATACTAATTAATGAAAGTGAAAGTTTCAAAGATGCACCAAAGAAGATAGGAAATAAATTGTCTGAGCTAAGGAATTAAAAAGTAATGTTCAGACAGTAAAGCACGCAACGTCATCAAATACTGATTAAATTAATTGATTGTTCCAAGGAGAACAGTTCTGACACTAAAAAAATAAAACTTAAAATGCAACACTTCAGGCCAAATGGTTATAAATTAGAGACATTAGAATCGAACATAATATTATATATTTTATTTGAAAAGAATAAATAAAATAAACAAATAAATAAAAAAATAGAAATAAGAAAAAATTACATCATATTACAATAAAATAAATTATAATAATAATTAATGACTTAAGTCAACAAGATCCAAAATATAATTAATAAAGGAAAATTAATAATTCAGATGGTCGAAGGAAAGGGAGCAAAGACACGCAGAAACGATGAGGAAATATTGGGAGAAAAGAAAGGAAAAAAAAAATCTCCCTAATTTAAAAAAATACAAAAATGAAAAGAGAGGATCTGTCACTCACACCTGACAATACGCCGTATCCTTGAAGAGTGCCCACAACATGAAAGCTATTTTAGAAACTTAGGAATGGAGAGAAAAATTCAAACGATGCTGGGTGATAATGGCACACATTTTAAAACAATAATTGAATTTCTCAAAAAAGAAGGTATATTTCGTAGAATCTAATAGACCAAAAATTATAGAATAGGACACTCAAGACCTTAGACGTTAAGTGCCCATAAATAATCAACCTAACCTAACCTAACGAAAAGAGAAATTATTTGACTGAACGATTTGGTCTGAAACGAAATTTTGTCAACTTGCCTCTAATGATTTTAATCCAGTTTTGAACCCGAAGTTTCGGAAGGATATAACATTGCTTGGCTAAACTAGCGAATGTGAAAAACTCGATTTTTGAAATTTCTGGTATACAGATCCTCTCTTTTTGAAAATTCTGGTCTCAGTTTTTAAAGATTAGCAGACGCGGAATGGGTCTGACTGTTTTTTGAGCTGGAATTTGAATAGTTTTTGAACGCTCGTGAGGAAGAGGATCTCAGAATGGATGGTAATTGTTTGGTAAGGGGATGTGCTTAGGAACTCCTGCCTGCGGAAGAAGGGGAGAGAAGTCACCCTAACTCGTCATAGCGGAGGGAAACCGAGGAACGCCTCGGGGTTTCCAACCTATTCATAATTTTCTACTGTCTGCCACGTCGGCTCTTCGGGAGGCGACCGTACAACAGGCAGGCATAGGTAAGATGGAGGAATATAAGAAAGTATACTACGGGTATGTGTGTAAAAAAATTGTATGATACAGTGCTGTTTTAAGGAAACGGTCGTACAAGGAAGTGATTTCCCGAGATCACGTTCAAACTCCAAGTATATTCTCCTATACGGATCCAAAAAATAGAATTATTTTTGCTATCGTCTTCTATAATATTTATATTAAAAAACCTGCACCAGCACAACCCGTGAAGGGTCTTGGCACTATAGATATTGAAGAGACAACAGTTTCTAGGACAATGGTTGTGCAGAGATGTATTTGTCCGAAATCAGGCTAAATCGCTAAATTAACTGTACCTTATTTAGGGTACCCAGTTTATAGAAGCTAGGTGACCCTCGAGAGTATATAGATTCCATAAGGTCCATCCGTTAATACTAAAAGATTAAATGATTTGGACTCGGAACCTTCAGCATAAGAATTATGATCTGTTCAGACGAATGCGTACGAGGAAGTCAATCATAGTTCCAATGAATATCTAAAGAAATTCAAGATTTCAAATTGATATGAAGTAAGATGTTAGTCCATAATCGATAAGTCTACCTAGCTAAATGTTATAAAAATAGCTATTTGTACATTTACCTTATATCATTCAACAGCACAGTAAATCTACACCTTTCATAATCTATACCTTTTTTGCAAGCTTTGTACTTCACCCCGAAGCAGAGCATTAAGTTCTAGTCAAAGACCTTGGATCTGTTCTTGATACTAATGTTGTTTACTCACTCTCAATTGCACAATAATGATTTATCTCTTATTTTGTTATTAAAGTTGTTTAGATTTTTTTTCCGATGGAGCACAGCTACGGAGCCAGATTGATGTATTTTCTTGGTCGACTGGTGGCCTCGTAAATCATCAACGGATTAATAGGTCGTCCTCTGTACTCTCGCTTTGTCTTGTGATCCTTCCATCAATCACTACTAAAACCTCTCCTATTTTTGTGGCTTTTTTTTTGGTTTTGTCTTGTTTAAAACTTAGTAAAACCTTCAAATAATTCGAGTAAATCAAATATATGTTGATGAAATCCAACATTCATAACTTTATCTAAAAAAAAAGAACCTATAAAAGTACAGACCTTGGGTTTAATAAACAGTAGAGACTGTACTAATTCTAGTTAACAGAGACTTGCCTTGTACGAAACAATTCTATTTATGGTCTAATGGAACGATATAATATGGTTATCCAAATACTTGGTCCTGTGCACACCTAATCCTCGCTCAGCTTTATCTTTTTGCTATAAAGGTAGAAGCTCCTAGGCCTTCTAATAGAACAAAATAGCTTATTAGCAGCACCAGGCACATGCGCTCTATACATCGTCTTGAGTATCACATTAACATGGAGTAGAAACTCTAAGCATACAGCCAGCAGAGTAAGAAGCAGCCCAGCAAGCCAGCCACCAAGAAGTGTAGAATTAATTTACAGCAAAGAAATATGGAATCCATAGATTTGCTACCAAACCGTTAAATAGACTTGATAATACTTACACATACTAAAGTTTCCTTTATGTTATTATCACTATAAACTATATATAATAATTTTCTATCTTTGCTCTCTCGATCAGCATATGTTATATCATTAAACAGTCCATGTAATGGAGCGGAGTGGCTCAGTGGTAGAGCACAGAGTTCCCATGCCGAAAATCCTAGTTCTAATCCCGCTTCTGGCAAGACTTTTATTTCGGCTGTTAGCTTAGGATATACAACCTCCTTGGGCTCACCCAGCCTCTTTAAAGTGGGTATCCAAAATAAGGGGGTAAAGCTGGAGGGTCTGATTGAGCGTGATCTAGGACAAATCATGTACTGAACCCCAGATCCGTTCACGGATTGCAATGGTACAGGGTTTTTTTTCTTTACAGTCCAGAATACCAGACGTTGAACGTACCATATCCCATAAATATGGGTGGTATGTTTCCACTATGAACAGAATTTCTGATTCGAATTAAATGATATATTATTATAATTATAATTATAAACCAGCATTACTAATTATGAATTAACGTGACTACTCTTTTATCTATACTATTAACTACCCACACTACACTCTAGTAATCTTCTCTACCTATCTAGCACTATTCAGATGGGATGAATCTGCAATAATTAGTTATGTCTAATTTCGTCAAGAGTGAGTTGTTTGATTATTCTCGTAACTTTTAGCTTGAAATGGAGTGCTAATATAAACATTAACTCTTTTTCTAACATACTTTACGAATTGCTTTTACACATAGATCAGATATTCCACAAGACTCTGAAGCCAGTCGATTATCCTTCCTGTTCTGATCTAAAGCCGCTTCGGAAGAAGCAATATGCAGAACCGGACAGCCCCGATTTACGAGGTCCCACTCCGGACCAGGTGTGAGAGACAGACACGTTCTTTCACTTCATCGTAATATCTCCCCATCCTTATCGCTTCTTTAGAAGAAAGATTGAGATCTCGGGCATATTCTTGCTGTCTTTATGGGAGTGGCGTAGCTGAGTCGGCAGAGCGCTGAGTTGCTGCGGTCCCGAGTTCAAATCCGGCCGTGTTAGATGTATTATTTAATCTTTCAATAGCTGTAGATGGATCCTTTGAATCTCCAGACCCCCCTGAGGCTCACCCAGTATGCACAATGTGTAAATACCTATTGTTTAAGTGCGGGCTCGGCTTAACTATCTGCACAATCGTTGATTTACCGGTTTAGAATTTTGTGTATAAATATTAGTCCAGGATCAATCGATCAACATGTATCGATAACGAGGTCATCAAAAATTATTACTACCCAGCTGATTTTTTTTTTTTTACTTAGTTAATATTTATATAATTTAACAGTCATATTGTGTTACAAATTGCATTGTACGTTATCCTTAAATTTTGGAGAATCATCAAATCGACATATTTTATCCTTGCTACCTCTGTTAGCTACCACAATCGAGAATTTTCGCAAAGGAAATTGTTGGGCGCCTCATCAAAACGAAGCTATTCAAAACGAAGTTTCAGCTTGATAGTAATCAAGTGCAAAAATGTACCAGGGATCCTGGACTATATGGTTTGTGACGCAGGGAGGAATTTAACAGCGCCGGTGAATACTTTTTCAAGTCGAATTTCTTTAAAATAATTTTTTTTTTTAGTCCTTTATAAACACAACCCTGCAACGTTCAGCATAGTAACTCAGCAATCTACTCACTTAGCTATCCCACTCCCTATTTTAAGAATAATATTAATTTAATAAATAAGAAAAATAATAATTTTGAAAAATAAATTAATATAGCTGCTATTTTACTTCACAAAAATGTACTTCACTGATGTGAAAACAATTCAAATATAAAATTTCAACCTTCTAACTTAAGAATCGAATATGGCAAGAACCAAAGTTACGCTAAAGTATTGAAAACATCGCGAAATAAATTATAACCATTAGCTGCCCATTGATAATTTCGATAATAATCAAAGATGCAATAAAAGCATAGGTGGCCACTTTTACCTACAAATACATAATACACTATGCAAGCTTTGAACATAAAAAAAAATCTTCAACCCGTCAGGGGCAAAACTTATACAATGCCGCATAACATACAAGTTATTTAAGATAGTAAGAAACTAATTTTACTCTTATTGGCTTGTTTAAGCATAAATAAAATTATCATAGAACTATATTATCAATCGCAAATTAAAAGATATAAAGTTTTACTCAATATAAATTTTTTTAAAGTTGTAATTGTTCAAAGAATAAGTGAAAGTACAGGATGTGTACACGACTCTGTTAAAAACTGGTAAATAAACATATATATATATATATATATATATATATATATATATATATATATATTTTAAAGATTAATTTATTGATATTTACAACTGTAATAATATTTCAACGAGTAAATCTGCCGTATGAACAAAGGACACGAAAAAAAAAACTTGTGGAGAAACTACCCATTGATAGCACTCCAATAAAGTTCTATAGTAGAAGGTCTCGAGGCCATCTTCTTTTCAGATCGGAGGGTTATCAGGAATAGTATGGGAAGCAAGTTGAGAGACTAGCGGATTCAAGTGTATATGGAGCTTGTCATGGAAGGATAGGTATCTAGTTTGGGCCAAATCAGCAACACATGGGATATTAAGATCATGATGGATGAGTTTGTTTGTGACATAATAAGGAGGATTGAGGATTTTGGATTGTAAGGATTGGATACGAGATGAATTGGATGGTTTAGTAGAGCCCCAAAGCTCAACTCTGTATGTCCAAATAGGTCTGATAACTGTCATGTTAATGAGTCTTTTGTGATTAAATATGAGCTTAGAGCGTTTGTCCAGTAAATGTTGAAGTAGGTGAAAACGTCGAGCATTTTCTTGTCTTTTCTGTCTTGTATGAGGATTCATTATTATATTAAAATATATAAATATTTTCTAAATTGATATTTATCTTCTAATGAAAGGGCAAAGCGTATGTTATCTAGGGAGATGTTTTATTCAGTATTCTCATTACGAGAGTCCTATCTCTATCTCTGTCTCTCTCTCTCTCTCTCACTCCCTCTTTATCTCTGTCTCTCTCGGAATAATTCATATCCCTTTATTGGTTTTGAATTAACATAACAGACTGTTCCTAGATGAATACAAATGGGAGGGGAAAAAAGATCAGCTTTTGCAACAACTAGAACGATCCAATACAGAAATGCGTATAAACAAAGAGCTTATATATAATTTTTTTCACATTAGTTTATGTCAAAACTCATTTGTGACAGTTCAGATATAATTTTTAATCATACACGGAAGTGTAATATTCATTTAATAAATGTTTTTTTAGAAGACAAACCCTTTCCTTTAAGTAATATGTTATGCTAATACTGAGAAAAACATGAAATACTTAATTTAATAATATTCAAATCTTATATCTCCTCCTATGGTTTTTATTGTTTCACTAAAACATAAGAATAACATAAGCATACTATACTTAAATAATATACATATTGTACAAGTTTGGTCCATTAATTCAAGAACTATACAATTAATTACCAAAAAACTCTTATTAATGCTAATATTTAATCAAGTAAGTAGTTCATCAAGTGCATCATGTCCATAGACAATTAGTTCATCTTTCTATTACGTATAACTATTAAATATATTTTGTTTTGTAGTCCTGGAACAGTTAAATTATAAATGTTTTTAAAAAAATGACAATATCACAAAGCTACTGTTTCTGATTTCTTTAAGCCGTATAGTGCATTTAAATTAAATTGACGTTCATCTATTTATTAAACTAATCGAGCTAAATAGAATTTCAATCCAGTTTTACTTCGACCAGGATTTACATACCGAGCGAAATAGTGCAACATCTACAGCGACCACAGCAATCTCAAATGCAGAATTACTGGTCGTAATTAACATATATTACGACGAGTATTCCCAATGATTATGGTTATATATTCAACCAGCAAACTGGTATTAATGAACTTTTAAATTTTAAATCATCATTAAGGAAAAAAAATATACTAATACAGAAGAGCATAAGCTCAAAAGAGACATTAAAAATATGATGGCCATTCTTTTTTTTTTTTTTTTTATTAAACAATTTATTGAAACATTACAATCCACTTGTGGGCAATAAGTAATGTTGCTATGTAGCTACAACCATTCCATAACAAAATAAAAAATGATATTAACAAAATAAAATAAGTGAATGTAATAAAATATATACATGCGAAAAAATATGTGATGGCCCTTCTAAACTTTATCTTTGAAGAGGCCTAAAGAAATTTTAAAAAATAATTTAGAATATAAGGTTTAAATTAAAAACGAACAGTCTAATCCTGATGGAAAACGGACAGATAGAAAACAAGGAGCAACAAAGAGTCAAAATGGAAATATTCTTGAAAATTATAAAGTCAAAACTATGTACACGTGATCCTTAGATCGTTTGAACGAAACAAAAAAAATTAAATGGAACAACAAATTAAAGGTTAAAGCCATAAAAATTACGCGATTATTTAAAATAGTAAGGGTATAATCTAGGCATGAAAGAAAATGCAAAATTTTCATCCAATGGTTTTTTTTTTGAAAAACAAATTATATAATAGAACTCTTAGAGGTTAAAAAATAAAATAAAAACGATTCACACAACCCATGAAGAACCGTTGAGGGTGGAGTATTACAGTGTTCAATACAGAGAATGTACTGTTTCTGGGACAACGGATATGCAGGGAGGTAATTAGTCCGGATCACCATGTCTTTCACCCAATTAAGAATATCCACTTTATAGAGGATGAGTGAGCCCCAGGATGGTCTCCAGATCCCACATGATCCAGCCGTGGCCTGTAAAGAAATTACATTATTTATCTGACACGGACTGATTTGAACCCGGAACCTTCAGCCTAGCAAGTCAACACTCTACGCAGATACAGGTTCCTTTTACTAAGCAGTCATAAATAGTTAGGTGCTGCACTTAATGATATTTAGTTATTTTAATTTATTTTATAATAAAATATGGGATATGGGTCAGTGAAGAGAATGGATTTGTCTAACCGAGGTACGAACCAGGATAGCTCAGGTGGTAGAGCACCATGACGGAAACATGGGGGACCCGGATTCGAGTCTCGGCCCTGAGCATATCTTTTCTCTTCAAAATAAAAATATTTTATATTTAATTATAGTTGGTAAATGTTTTCCTCCATACAATTCATCATATTGAACTAATAAACCTATAAACTAAATGAGAGTAGATAGATAAAGGTTGGAGATGAAACAATGGAAAAAGAATTAACGGCATTGCCTCAGATAATTGTCGAGGAAGTGTGGTCAATGATTCCCCGACTAATTGAGAAAGTTAAATGCTACAAAGAACTACCATTTTATTTCCTTGAGGCAAGCCTTTAACCATTGGTCTTAGGGTGGTCTTTGGTCTTACTTTGAAGGTATGAAATCGCATTACTACGATTGTCTGTGGTCTAATCTTCTAATGGCCGAAGCAAAAGCCAGGTAGAGGTAAAGTAAAAACAATATTAAAGTAATATATCTGAAAGGAAATGTACTTATAGCCCAATTTCTCATGATTAGATCTCAATAACAATAAATGTTTAATATAACACACCGCTCATGGAGGTGTAAAAAATAAATAAGCAAACAACAGATCGATGTAGAACTAGAAACGAAGTCAGCTCTGTTGAAAGACTTGGAAAGTAAAAAAAAATGTCAATAAATAGCGGAGTAGCTCTGTATATAGAGTGATTCGTTTCTATGCTGAAGGTTCGAAGTTCTGATTCGGCTGAATCAAATAAATTTTTTAAAAAGGTAATGACCATGGATGCACCCTCCCAGGGCTGATCCAGTCTCTTAAGTTGGTACCCTAAGTAGTAGGGGGAGACTGCTGGCGGTTTCAAACAAATAACCTCCTTTCACAACCGTTATCCCAGAAGCAATTCATTCACTACAATGTGCTGAACCTACGACCCTTCATGGGGTGAAGTGGTATTGTTATGAGTATTATGATCATAAATTTGTTTTATATTTTAAAATAATAGAATTAATTTGTTTATATATATTAGATTAGTACCATTGGCTAGTTGCCTTTATTTCAAGCTATTATCTATCATCCTTAATATTTACTCCTTGTATTGACATGATACAGTTGTAAATCTAGGATTTTTTAAAGGGAGTAATAAATCCTTGCTTATGCCGTCCTTCGGAAAAGACGTAGAACGGGGGTCCCGAGCCTGTACTATGTCAGGTACTTGTTAAAAATCCCTATCCTAATTATAACTGGGTAGGCAAAATTTAGGACTCCCACTGCAGCATCGTCCGATTAGCCATAGCAGCATTAAGTGACTTTAAATAATCAATCAATTATTAAATAAATTAAGTTTACGAATATGTATGTGAGTGTTTGTGAATAGTAAATACAACGCTAACAAAATACATAGCGATTGTAATGTAAACAAAATTACACGTCACTAGAAGTAATTTTTTTTTATACCATTACTTTCTGAATATTGATCGGATTCGCTTATTTACAAGAGTAAAAATCATACTGCGAGTTATATTTTGATTATATAACGCGATTATATAACCAATAGTTTTCTGTAATTAAAAATTAACAATAAACAGAATAAAATAGTTAACTAGTATAGCTATATTAGTTCCTATCACGAAAGCCTTGATCGACTCAAGGAACCCAGAAAAGGGCGCCTTAGGCTAAATTTAGAAGAGCTGGTAGTTGGATCTGGAACAGATCGTCCCTGGGCTTGAAGGATTGCTTTCTTCAGTCCCTCCTAAAGGCCAACGGTTATACAAATCAATAAACCATTATAGGTCAGGCGATAGGACTCGAATATAAAGGAGAACTAGCAAGAAAGGAGAAGGAATGGAAAAAAGAAGAATACAAACATCTCGAAAGTGTAAATTGGATAACCTTACCTTCCAGCTTTATTGAAAGAACAAAATTTAAGTAATTTTAGCATTTATGGAAGGCTAATTAGTGTTTATATCTTTTTTGTTTATTTTTTATATTGACGCAAGGATATCTAGAAACTTTAAAGAAAGAAACACATTACCCCTTAAGTAACACAGGTCTTAGTGACTATTTTTTATGAGTTTGCTCATTAACCCATTCAAGACTGATTGCACACATTGACTGATTGTGTGTGCAATAACAGCAATGTGCAATTATCAGTTATTAGGAGTAAACTAGTCGTCGAAATAAGATTTTTCTTTAACTAATGAAATCTGAAGAGTACAGGAAAACAAAATTTGGCATTGGTTTTACTGTGTACCAAAAAATCTAAAATCTTATTTTTTTTTATAACTTTTTAATACTTCTTAAAATTTTTCTTTGCATTATACTCTGTTCTTTATTATTGAAAGCAAAATAACGATTTTATATGAGCTGCACACCCGGTGTGCAATGATCTTATTATGTATTTTTATTAATAATGAACAAAATAAGGCATAGGCATTTACCCCATTAACAAAATCCCTTCCGATCTGAGAATCCGCGATCTTTGTCAGTAAACTATTTTTATAACTGTTATATTCATATGTCACATGGGGAATGTGAAAAAAAAATTGAAATTGTTATTGATATTTGTACATCAGTCTTAAGGTCTTATTCAGGTAATGAGTAATAAAATAAAAATATTTATTTTATAACCCATATGGGAGCGGGGTTACTCAGTGTATGGAGGGCCGAACTGTTGTGCTCATTATTTAATATGTTAACAGCCCTAGATGGACCCTACGGGATCTGGAGACTATCCTGGGAATAAACTGGTTACCCTTAACCGGTGGAAAACCAGGCGGTTGATAGTAATCTCGGACAGATCACCTACCTACACAACCGTTGTCTTAGAAACCGTACATTTCAGGATGACTTCAGGTACAGATATTTTTTCTTTACATTTTTTTTTTTGCTCTTTATTTTGTTAAGAATAATGTCATCCATAACGACCTTAATGTCCCTTTTGTTGCTGATTTGGCCCGAACCCGGTATCTCTTCAATTCCCAATAATCCTCCGAGGCGTCTGAAAAGAAGATGGCCACGTGACCTTCTTAGTTGAACTTTGATTTGAATACTACCAGTGGGTAGTTTCTGTACTTGTCATTATGTATCACTCATCCTATTTACTTGTTGTATTATTGTAATACGGTTGTAAATGTCAATAAATAAATTTAAAAAAAACTTTTTTATATTTAACGATGGTTTAATTGATACCTAAGTTGAAGTCATTAAAAATAATATCCTTTTTGGGTTGTTATATAATACATACATATATAATTCGAGTGAGCTCATTTAAACAATATTGAGCACTATGTAATACCAATTATAACTAAAATAAATTACTGTTGTTTCGCGTTATAGGAAAACAATTAATTTATGGACCATTTTGAATATAATTTTCGTTTTCTATGTAAATACAGTGAATGATGAAGTAATTTTAACCTGGCAGGTTAAAATTATGGAACTATTATTAAGTGGTGTGGAATGGAATGTGGCTTATTGCCATTCACTATAAAGTTAACAGGTTGGGAGCATACGATAGTAGATTAAAATGTGATGAAAATCGACTTTGAAAGCTATAGATATCGGGAAATAACGATTATCCGCATTGGCCCAGTTACTGCAGCTGTAGCCGGCAGATTCTATGCTAAGACATGCACCGCCTATAAAGGGCTCTATTAGTTGTAATTAATCATAAGGCGCAGTATACTCGTGTTAATAATATCCCAAAGTGGTCTCATGATCAATCATATCCCGATTCGAGGTGAATAATTCAGGTTGGGTCTATGATATGGCCTTGCTCTCATTTCAAGATCTTTGCCACTTCTTAAATATCGTAAGAGTGATTAGCTGCAGTCCTTAATGACGAAAAGTCATTTGGTTATTGCTCTTTTAGGTGTTAATACAACGAAAAAAAATTATTTTGTGCGTTAGAAACTTACGATATCGCTAAGTAGACTCGCGAAAAACGAATACAAACCTTTCAATCAAATATACTTAGAATAATCACAAAAGAACCAAACATAATAAAAATACCAACTGTTGACGACATACAAACGAACTACAAACATTTCCAAGAAAAACTAGACGGACATCCCAAACCCACTGATAGAACAAATGGCCAACTCACATGCTTGAGGACACAAGGAGCTTAAAAATTATTACTGAAATATACAACTGGGTAATTCCAAGATTACAGGCTAATTTCAAGTCCTACTACGAGTGCACAGTTAATAATAAGTGATTAATTGCACAGTATTATCCTCATATTATTATAAATTGCAAAAATAAGTTGCAATATTTATTATAATGCAATTGGGAAAAACCAAAATGCAAAGCCTTATGTTTCAAAAATACACCCACTTACCAGTTGAACGTTGTATGTAAGTAAGAGTTGTATGTTGAACGTCTTGGTGGTGGGGTACTGTCTCATGTTTGGAGCCTGTTTGGGCTGTTGATCGTTGGGATGTATTGCACCTTTTTCTTCCAGATGTGATTCACATAACCCTTTTTTGTTTTTGTGTCTTGATAATGCCTGAATAGACGAAACGTTGACTGTTAAGTGGGTGTATTACTGGATTTGAAACATAAGGCTTTGCATTGTGGTTTTTCCCAATTGCATTATAATAAACAATAGTGTTTCTTTTTGAGTTTTTGGCTCTATTTTAGTTGCAATATTTAATATAAGCTGGGCCATATATAAATTTTAATCCGTAAGACTAATCACAAAAGAACCAAACAATAATAAAAATACCAATGATGGACAGTTTTTTACCGCAACGGTCCCAAGTGTAATTTATTAATTACATAATTTTATTGAAGTCTTTTTTATTTTTTCATCAATACAAGAGCTTTCTTTTTGTTAGTCCACGATAAATGAACTTTCATTCAACAGTTTTTATGCTCTGTAATATTTCTTTTTTGATATTTTGGAGGTAAAAAAACACATGTCCCTTAGTTCCTTGTATCTATGTGTATTCCCTTACCCAAAACATAGAAAGGTAGGATTTGAATATCAGAGAGAAGGTTAACTTTCAAGTTCGTACTTTTTCATTGTTCATTACCTTTTACTTTACTGTTCAAAAACGATAAAAGTTATCAATTTGATATTATTATATCTTGAAAGCTATTGTCAACAGCAACATAAAGTACTATCAGTTTTCCTTAATAAATTATACTTCCTTTAAACCAAAAATGTCAAAACCGTTACCCTTAAGCGGTCATTACCGTAACATTTATTTTAGTAACGGTAATAAAGTTTTTGGTACGGTACTGACTTTATAGATTATTTTACTGAAAAAGTAAATAAATAATAATAAAAAACGATTTTATTCTTATGAAAATCTTTCTTGAAAAAGTTTTATGGTTATTTATTTCTGTATTATGTAATATCTGCGGTATGTAAATAAAATTAAAATTTTATATGCTTATTTTGTGTAATCTGGTCCTCCTTCCTTAAATTAAGTAAAAATGGTTTTTCTTAAAACCTGGACAACAATAACTATGATTTAAAGTCATTTCCGTAGCATAATTGTCATTACCGCACACATCCAAATTTTAAAAAAAAATTAAATCTCAAGCCGGACCAGTTCTAATTATACCTAATCTTTCAGGGAACCAGCCTTAGTAAATATGAACAGCCTGGAACGTTTTTATTGACCTAAATTTTTGTTGTTGTCAAGTTTTAAAAGTGGCCTGTAATCTTGGAATCACCAAACTGTATTATAACAATACAACAGGCAAACATAACGAATGATAAATAATGACAAGGATAAAGGCAATTAGAGAAACTACTCAGTGGTATTACTCAAATTACAAATTCAACTTCACGAGACTACCTTAGTTTCAGAAGGATCGGAAGATTCAAAATTGAAGAAATAGCTAGGTTTGAAGGTATTGACTTTGAGTGGGAATAAAGTTTGCCATAAAAGGATTGGTATCAAATTCCGATCAAATTACCAACAAATATGACCAAATTAAATAATTTATCTGTTACAGCTAGTGAGCGGAGTGGCTCAGTGGTAGAGCACTGAGTTGCCTTGCGAGAAATCCTGGACCAAATCCCGCTGCAAGGCAGTACTTTTATTTAGTCTGTTTGTAGCCGGAGATGGATCATATTGGATCTGGAACCCTCCTGAGGCTCACCCAGCCTCTATAAAACATTATAAAAATAGGGAACCCAAAATAATGGGGAAAAATCTGGCTGTTGAGCGTCACCTAGGACGTCACCTTCTTGCAGAACCGTTGTCCATGAAACAGTACAGTCTCTACCTTGTACTGAATCCCAGACCCTTCACGGGTTGTAACGGTACAGGTTTTTTTTATCTGTTACAGCCGGAACTGAAACCGGGACTTTCAGTATTGTAACTCAGCGCTCTACTACTCAGCTACTCCACTGCCCATAAAAAAAATTAATAAAATATTTTTAATTAATAAAAAGTTTCTTAAGTTAATATGTTTTGTTTGTCCTTGCACAGTGAACTATAATACTCTGACGCAGTTGAGAATACAGGAGGAGAACAGTTAAACTTGCGGGGCAAACACCGTGACCATTAGGTTAAAATTAAAATAACGAGGAGGGAGTCTGGGGAGGGGGGGGGGGCGAAATGAGAAATTGGAGGCGTGTTAACTGTTGTAACAGATGCCGTAACTTTTAGCTCTAAAGTATTTAGCCAGTTAATTTCAACCGGCCCAGGCTTGGCAAATTGCTGTGGGGTCCTCGGGAATGCTGGCTTTACTATTACGGATTAATTGTTTCTTTTTTTGAACAAGAGGTCAGCATCACTAGCAACGAGATGAATGTTAGAAGAACCGTCTGGCTGAAGGACCCTGAAAATTTCCTACATTTAAGGCGATATAAGATCAGCAATACATCGCACGCTAAAATAGCCAAGATCGCGAGTTGGCAAGAGGCCATAGGAAAGTAGTAAAAACTCCTGTCATGCTGTCCTTCGGGAGGGAAGTAAAATAGAGGTACCGAACCTGCGCGATGTCATGTACTCGTTAAGGATCCCTATCCTAATTATACAGAATTTAGGCACAATTTAGGATTCCCACTGTAGCAACATCCGATTAGCTGTAGCAGCAAAGTGACTTAAATGAATAAACAAACAAGATATACGATACGCGAGACGCATAGAGATATCGTAAGGAATATATTGCGACGATTTAATGTTAGGAAGTTTCAGTAACAGCATGAAATAGTAAAGTCTCTACCACGTAATAAACCCAAGACCCTTCACAGGTTGTGGTGGTACAGGTTTTTTTTTTAATAACAACAAGCAATTTGGGCGATTAAAATTTCGTTGTCTTTTCGAGTCTTTTGATAATTGTTTGATATAATTATCTTATTTTCAATCAAGTTTTCACTGTCCCATTATTACCTCATTATCGAATCAAAATGGAATTGCAACGGTGTGAGTTTTGAACAAAGTTTTGAGCGAGAAGTAAACAGGAGTAATGGGAATTTGAACTTTCGGAGCCTAAGGCAAAATTAATATAGCTATATCAAAAATCAAAATACCATTGAGCTAAGGCCTAAATAAATATTTTATGGGAAGTATTTTGCAGTGGAAATATGGCTATTTTGACAATGATCCAATGGGAGTCCTAAATACATAAATATATTAATATTGAAGAGCAAAAAATACATATTAAGGCAGTGGAAAAAATCCAAAGAATATGCCTCTAAAGTAAAAAAGGAAACAATAAATGGTAGGTAATTTTGCCTAAGTCTTTACGGTTGGATTTTTCCACTAATATATTTATATATTTTGCTCTTCATTATTAATATATTTATATATTTAGGACTGCCACTTCATGTTTTTCCGAATATCCATATTTCCGCTCCACAATGTTTCTCTTAAAATATTTATTTAGGCCTTAAAATACTGGAATTATGATTTTTTACATAGCTAAATTAATTTTATCTTAAATAATATTGGTTGACCTTATATATATCAGGAAGAAAATTAAAAAAACAACTCTTAATTAGGGAGAAGTGTTTATCGGAAAGCCAAAGTTCAAACCACATTGTAATGGTAAATATTAGAAATACATCTAGGTACCAATGTATATGAGTAATAATTAATTATTAATACAATAATTAATTTAACTTTAAGCTCGGAAAGTTCAAATTCTCATTACTCCACTTACTTATCGTTCGAAACATCGAAGACATTTTAATGCGGTAATGAGTTAATGAAAACTTATTGAAAATAAAATAATTATAAAAAAACATTATCATATATAATCGTTACCACAGAACCAAAATACTCGAGCATTCCTTTCTCGCCCGTTCTACCACACTTTGGAACTTACTCCAACCTAATATCCGCCATGATTCTTCCTTAACCACATTCAAATCCAACACTTTCCTACATCTCCTTAATTATCAAACAGATGCTCCCTAATATTTTATAAATAATAGCTCATATCCATCAGAAGTGATAGATGAATTACTGCCAATTTATTTTTCTTTTAACGATATTATTTTTTATATTGTTAGGCGCCTTCATTTATTTATTTTTTTCGATCAGCTTAATTATTGTTATTTTAGATTTGTTTACTTTCCTAGAACATACCGTTTAGTTCACATGTATTCTCAAGTACTTATGTAAATATTGGATCATTGTTATAATTTAGATATTCATTTAATTTTGTAGACATCAGTTGATTTTCTACTTTATTCTATTATAATATATCATTGCATTTAATAAATAAATTAATTTCTCATTTAATAGCTTTTCTAAATTTCGTTTAGTATAGTATTTATTTAACAATGCTCCTAAATGAACCGTTAAAAAAATTGTTACTTCTATTACCCTATTAATGGAATCTATTGTAATAAATTTCGTACTATAGCTATCGATGGAAACCAGCTGAAGAAAGCTAATGCCCATTAAGACTCCGATAGAGCTTTAGATTCTATTGGCGGATTTAGCCGGATATCAGATCCCACAGCGGCGCGTCGAACAAATATTCACTGGGGGATCAGAACCACGCTACGATTTATAAGATTTATGTGATTCATATCGTAAATAGAAATAATCTTATCAGCAGTTTTCCTACCCGCCTATAAGAATTTATTAAATAGCTCAGTAAACCGATCTACCATGCTATTTTCAATTTAAATAATAATAATAAAATGAATAAAAACTGTCTATGCCGATACGATTCGCGGCTTTCAAACTCAATCCACTGATTAACACCCAAACCATAACCCTTAAGATCATGTTTACTGCAAAAAAATGATTCTCCTACCTATGCCTCTGGTTTTACCAATCTGCTCAGCACTAATTAATACCGGCGGGAGGTATCCGAATTTTTTATGTGAAGTAAAAATTCCTTAGTTATGCCGTCCTTCGGAGGGATCCCTATCCCTATCCCTAGGCAACATTTAAGACTCTCACTGCAACATCAACCGATCAGCCCTAGCAGTATAAAGTGATCTTAAATGAAAAAATATCAAACACTAATTAATTCTGAATAACAAAAACATTAAAAGTCTTACGATGCTATCACATCAATTATACTAACATTGTGGACGCTCTGTTATTCCACGTTGTTACGGAAGAAAATAGGAAAAGAACTGAACAAGTTGCGGAGGAGAGAAGATGGTAACATTTGGTGAGAATGAAGGATTATTGGAGAAGAAAAAAGAATGATTTTTTTCTAAGGGTGTATAATAATACTAAAAAAACCTTTCCATTCCAGTCCAAATTCATATATTGTATCTATTTTCTATAGACGTTTCGACCGAAATGGTCATTTTCAATATATAGAAATTATAATAATTGTGGAATAGATATTAACGATACTATGTATAGTTATGTAAATAATTTAAGCGATAAGAAAATTGTTGTTTTATATATAAAAAAATGTTTTATAATGTTAAATTTTTTATTTTTGAATTTCCTTTTTGATTTTTTGCAGACAGAGTTTTTATACTGTTGATCACAAATCCTATATATTGAAAATGAGCATTTAGGTCGAAACGTCTATAGAAAATAGATACAATATATGAATTTGGACTAAAGGTTTTTTTTAGTATTATTATACACCGTTAGAAAAAAATATATCTGTAAAGTCCAGAACCCTAGAAGATTGATATTGAGAAAAGAATGAGCTAAAAACGTGATATCTGCGTGGTCCTTTATAGGCCGTATCTCAAAAGAAAAATCAAATAAATAACAATAACCGTGGGCATATCAAGTATGGCCTGACATCGCAATGGCTTGGGACCACCGTTTTACGTCTCACCTGAAGGACACCATAACTAAGGATTTTTACTATCTTTGAAAAAATTCTTATGCCACCTCCCGATCTGCGAACCCGCAATCTTGAGCATAAGAGCATACAAGTTGTTACGTTAACCATTACACCATGTTTTGAGGATATGGTTTAAGTCTTATCTCAATAATTTAAGGACTTTAACCTGTATCTTTAGAGCAATACTCCTTTTCTTGGGTAGCCAAGTACAAACCGGCTGAAGAGTCGACCGGCGAAGAAAGGGGCGTTGACACGGATCGTTCAACGGTGACGCAGGGCAAGATGTTGATGGATGCGGTAGACGGGCTATTATTATGATGGGCAGTTCCATCTAGCCATTCCCTCCAGGCCATATACTCCCTTCCATATTGCTCCACGGATCTGTCAATATTTCATCCCATTTTACGACTCCTCCTTCAGTAACAAATGAGAACTCGCTACGATTCGATTCACTCCAACGCCAGCTAGTTACTACCAATCGGAACAGATGGTCTCTTAAATCCGGTCAAAGTTCAGTATTCGTGTTTATCGGATTAGTGAAACTTTCTCAGTGAATATTCAAGCCATTTTTTGTTCATATGTAGATTTAAAGAATACTTGTTTTTGATTGTTATTATGTTTTAATTTATTTAAATATAACTTTCACGGGAATCTCTTAGAATAAGTTGTAGAAAGAAGATGGCAAATATAATATCTGTCAAATAGCATTTGTATAATTTCTATCAACAAATACTTATTATTATTTAAATATACTTAAAATCATAAATTTTTTTTAACAGACTAGATATAATGAGTCAGCAAATTAATCATTTTATTTAATTTCTTAAAATAAAATAAAATGCACGATTAAAACTCAAGAAGGGTTTTGGGTTCAATGAATGGTAAAGGCTGTATTCTTTTCTAAAACAACGGTTGTGCCTGTGATTTGTTCGAGACCACCCTCCACCGCAACGTTTCCCCCCTAATAAGGTACCCACTTTATAGAGGCTGGGTGAGCCCAGGATCTCCGGATCCCACAGGTCTATCACTGGCAGATAACTTATTGTGGCAGTCAATTTATTATCTGCCACACACGAATTTGAACTCGGGATTTTCGGTACGGCAACTAAGCGCTCTACCACTCAGCTACTAAAGTATTGATGACCCGATTTAGACATCAATGTCAATATTTCTATCAATATCACAAAAAAACAGCCGAATTTTATGCCAAAAAAAAATAGAAATAAATAAGATATAAAATTTATATAATTAACTATATCTTTACTTACAGTAATTGTCACTAGCCAAGTATAGGTCCACTTACCTGTAAACAAATAAATATATTATTAAAAGAAAAATACTACAGTTAAATATGAACAAAATGTAATACTTGATATGATTAAATTTTTATTTTATCTAGTTAAGCACAAATATATTATTTTTGTATAATTGTGTTTAGCTGAGTATAGTGTTACTGAAATTATGGATGACAAAAATTGTTTATTGTAAATATTTGTATTATTAATTCAAAAAAATTCAATTTGAATTTGTTAGTGTCAAATGTATTATTTACTTACAAAATCCCTGTACTATTACAGCTCTTAAAGCGTATTGGGTGCGATATAAAGGTAGAAAATGCACTATTTCTAAGAGTACGGTTTATTGTGAACACAATAGAGACTGGGTGAGCCAAGGGAGAGGTACCTATCCCCTACCTGGGGAAAGTAAGAATTTAAATATTATCCTATTTAATTAAGAAGCAAAAAACCATTCTCCAGTCACAATTATTTATTTTTTTATTTCCTATAAAGACGTGACCATGGAGAAGAATGTATCTCCAATAAATTTTATATTATAGACGTCCATATGAGATATCTATACTTAAATTTTTCAGTTTTTTAGGACATTTTTAATATAATTATTAATAGTTTTGTTGTTGCTGATGTTAATAAATTTATATGGTGAATTGCAGACAAATTGTATGAATCATGACAGACAATTAAAAAATTGAGAATGACCAAAGGGTCGAAACGTCTTTATAGGAAATAAAAAAATAAATAATTGTAACTGGTGAATGGTTTTTTGCTTCTTAATTAAATATCATCAATTGTTAGTCCAGTAAAACCTATATTATAATATTATCCTATTTGCTTGAACCACTTTTTCTATTTTCTTCATAGGACGAAACGAGGGAGACAAATATTAAAGAGAATCGGTAAATAGAACGCGACGTACTTTATTTATTCAGCATTTATAAAACCCTTCTTTCATAGAAAGAATAAAAAAAAGACAGAAATTATTCATAAAACGGAAGAAAGGACAATTCTAATTTCATAACGAAACAAAACATTTCCCTAATTCATGACAAAGACCTACTCAAGAGATAAGCGCTGGTAGCAAGAATTCTTTTAATTTCAAGAATTAAAAAAGATTTCTCATCAAAAGAATATCTTTCTATCTGTACATTGAAACAAATTTGTTTATAAAAGTCATTATCCGTCAATTATTCCTTTTCTTTATTTTTATTGTCATATTTAGTGTTTTTTAAAAATAATTTATGAAATTCCTTGGACCGCGTGAACACTAAAGCGATATAAAAAACAACTAAAAAATACTGTCCCACTAAAAAACATGTAGATTCTTAGGTTCAGTACGCGGTAGACACTGTACTATTTCTTGGAAAATGGTTGTTCAGGGTGATTTGTAATATTCACCCTGAAAGGCCAGATTCCCACCTATGTTGGGTACCCACTTTATAGAGACTGGATGAGGCTCAGAAGGATCCTTGATCCCATAGTATTTACTTCGGGCTGCTAACAGATTAAATATAAGTGCGCCAAGCAGCGGGATTTGAACCCGGGACCTTTGGCAAACAACTCAGCGCCATACCACTGAGCCACTTCGCTCCCTAGCCCGAAATAAGGTCAGGGAAATATCGCAAGAGGTATAGGAAACGCGATACGCACAAACAATACCATGAAATCTATTGGGAGACTATAGAAAAGGTTCATGAACCGTGATTGTGCAACATATCTGTAACTATCTAACTCCCTGGAGATCCGGGGGATCCCAGTCCTAGCCGGTGAGACCCCTTCCGGCCTATTAACTAGTATCGGTGCGGGCCTAGGCATAAAGTTAAATCTAGAGGATCTGGACACAGTGCAACGACGGAGAGCAAGAAATGATGACCCGCGACCCCCACCTATCATAGCACGCTTCGTGAGGAAATCAGTGAGGGATGACTTGTTACATAAAAGAAAAGTCAAAAGAGATTTCTCTACGCGAGATTTAGGTTGGCAGGGAAATGACTGCCACCGTATCTATCTGAGCGAGGAGATGACAAAAGGTAACAAGCACCTCTACTGGTTAGCCCGTCAGAAGAAGGCAGCGGGAAAGATAAAGTATGTGTGGTTCTCTGGGGGCAGAGTGCGCTGTAGAAAAGAAGATGGTCACCAGGTGGTCTTCATAGATCAGGCCCAAGATCTAGACGTCTTCGGGTGACTACTAAAGTTTTGTTTCCCCGCTAGCTCTATGACAACCTATGGCGCTCACCACGGAATTTTGGATTTTGCCCACGCCCTCTCTATACAGTTAATTTCTTTTTATTGGTCCATATTTTTAGTTCTTAGGATCTTTTGTTCTATATTTTTAAGTTTGTTCATGTTCAAGCAGCTATATATATTCTATTACTTTGCTTCTCTCATTATTAATTCATTATTTTCTCTTTTTACATATTTAAACAGTATTATCATTTCTATACTATTAATATTCTTATATGTTTTTTGTTTTATCTTGCATGTCTTCAACTATCTGGAACATTTCATAGCTTTTTACCTAATCTACCTGCTAAAATTAATTGCACACAGCATCTTCTCCTCTTTTACGGGGATCTTCTCTCCTACCTCACCATCATGTCCAGTATCCTGACATCCTGTCACGTCAACACCCAATCCTTACCTGCCCATTATGACGAATTCCTTCAATATTTTACCCAAAACTTTTATCATACCATTGGAATTTCCGAAACATGGCTAAAACCCCACATCCCCTCCTCTGCAATATCCTTACCAGACTATTCATTCCTTCGCCACGACCGGGTAGACCGGACTGGTGGAGGAGTAGGTCTTTACGTACACAACTCCCTAAAATCACGTATCCTTGATTCCTCACCCGCAACTGGTTATCCTCACACAGAATTCCTTCTGGTTGAAATCTCTTTTAACCCAAACCCTCTCCTTTATGTCGTAGTATATCGCCCTCCTTTGGCCCCTCTTGATTCAATTTTTGAATCTACCCTTTACGACTACATTCCTCTCTACAACCATATCATTATCTCCGGTGATTTTAATGCCAATCTCCTTGTCCAATCCTACGATCAACTATACCTGGAAAATCTCTTTTACTCTCTACACCTTTCCATTGTCCCATTTTCTCCCACCCATCACACCTTTCAATCCGACACATGGTTAGACCTGTTTGTCATTGATTCACGGCAGAACCTCCTTTCTTCCTCTCAATTACCCGTTCCATTTCTGTCCTCTCATGATCTCATCCATATTTCATACAATATCCAAACTCCTGTTATACTACCTAAAACCGTAACCTTTCGCAACTTAGATGCTCTCACCCCAGAGAACATCTCACCCTCTCTTGAAGCCTTGGATTGGAGAGAGATTTATTCTTGTGCCTCTATTGATTCGATGGTTGACATACTTACTTCCAATCTCAAATATATCCTTGACACCCATGCCCCACTGAAAACCTCAACCTTCCGTCACCAGCCTGCTCCCTGGTTGTGTCAAAAAATTAAAGATCTTCAAAGGAAGCGTGATGCGGCCCGAAGGCGCTTTAGACGGACAAGGTTAACTGACGACTATCAAGCGTTTAGGGCCCTCCGCAATCTGACACAGTCGGCAATCAGGCAGGCAAAAACCAAATACTTCCACGAAGCCCTTTCATCTGCTCCCGATTCTAAATCCAAATGGCACCTCCTTCGAAAGCTTTCTCTTCTTAATTCATCTTGTTCTAGGCCCTTTCCAGCCTCTCCCAATGAAATTAACTCATATTTTTTGTCCACCTCAGTTAATACTTCTAAATCATCCTCTCCCGTATTTTCCCTACCACCATCTTTCAACCCTGACAACTTTTACTTCGCTGACATTTCACCCAACGACATTATTTCCTCTGTTCTGAAATCCCACTCCATCTCCACAGGCTTCGATGGGATTCCTGTCAAACTGCTAAAATCCTGCCTTATCGATATTATACCTGTCCTACTCTTTATATACAATTTTTCACTGCAAAACGGAGTATTCCCAGCCTCCTGGAAAAAAGCCATAGTCCATCCTATTAATAAATCCTCTAACCCTGTCTCACTCAAAGACTACCGCCCAATCTCAATCCTCTCAAACCTTTCCAAGCCTCTAGAAAGAATAGTCCAGTCACAAATGTCAAATTTCCTCGAACAGTCCAACCTCCTTGACCCACTTCAATCTGGTTTCCGTCCCGGTTTCTCCACACAATCGGCACTTACCAAAATCACCAATGACATACATACCGCTATGGACGACAAAAAACTAACTGTGCTTATCCTTCTTGATTTTACTAAAGCTTTTGATTCCTTGGACCATTCTATCCTTTTTAGCAAACTCAAATCAATGTCCTTTTCTAACAGTTCCATCCGATGGTTCCAATCCTTCCTCTCTGATAGATCTCAAGCAGTTTCTATACCTAATCATCCCCTTTCCTCTTTCCTCACTCTTTCCTCAGGCGTGGCACAGGGCTCAAGTATCTCTCCTCTTCTTTTCAACTGCTATATCAATGATCTCCCTAAATCTGTTCACCACTGTTCCCATCATCTATATGCTGACGATTTCCAAATATATCTGTCCTTTCCCCCTTCCGAGCTATTTTTTGCGTTCGCTAGTATTCAGGAAGACCTGGATAGGATCTGTGCCTGGGCAAAGCTGAACAAACTGGAATTGAACGCATTGAAAACTCAGGCCATTGTTTTAGGTTCCAATTCCCTCCTTACATCCATCCACACCCTCCCAACATTACTCCTAAACGATAATCCTATCACGTTTACCTCCTCGGTGAAAAACCTAGGCATCACCATCGACCAAAACCTTTCCTGGAAATCCCACATCGCCCAAATATCCCGACGGACAATTAGTTCCCTGAAGTTGTTCCATCGTTCTCGTCATCTCCTTACACAATCCTCCCGTAAGCTTCTCGTATCTTCTCTCATCTTCCCCCACTTTGACTATTGTAGCGTGGTATATGGAGGCCTCTCTAAAATGCTTGAAGACAGATTAAAGAGAATAATGAATTGCTCTCTAAGATTTGTGCTTGGTACTCCGAAGCGATCGCGCGTCTCCCACCTCTATGATGGGTTAAAGTGGCTCTTCCCTCCCTTCCGAAGACAATATTTCCTCTGTTCATTCTTATACCAATCCATTCACTCTCAACACCCTTCATATATCTACAGTCTCCTCCAATTCAAATCATCAGTGCAACACCATAAAACTAGATCCCGCCTTTCTGATCTCTATATACGTTCACACAGAACTAAAGCATTCGAACGTTCCTTTCTCGCCCGCTCCACCACAATGTGGAACTCAATCCCTCCTAATATCCGTCATACTCCCTCTCTATCATTATTCAAATCCTGGCTGTTTCAACATCTATTAGCTTCCCAGAAGGATAGTCTCTAGGTAGGTTAGTCATTTGCTTAGAATACAATGTATATAATAACAAACTGTGTTATCTAGTTCTTTTAATTCTGCTCTTTGAAAAGCTGTACATCATGTAAACAAATTATGGAATGCTAGCTCATGCATTCAATTTCAAAAGCTTTGGATTTATCTATTCTCTGTAATTGCTTAATATCCTGTCAAGATCTGTACTATTTATTTACTTACTATTATTTTTGTTTATATATTTCTTTTTAAATTGTTTTCTGTCATGTTTTCACGCTTTATGATTTGTAACATTTAACCTTCTGGCCAGATAAATATTATGTTTTTATTCCTGTTCATATCTGTTATTCTAAAGGGACTTTGTCCCAGAATAAAGTTACTTTTCTATTCTATTCTATTCTATTCTAACTGACTTGACTCCCCAAGTACCACTTGTCTGTCTCCTCAGCGATTTGTATCGTCCGATATTTCTAGTTCTGAATATGACGGGAAGTAGATAAGAATTTTTTTTTTGTTTATTTTTTGTATAATTTGCTATATTTCACAAAATAAAAATGCTGTACCAATAGACCAGTCTCAAATTAAAAACAGTTGTACAAATTTAAATATATCTGTGGAGAATCATAATTTACAATGAAAGAAAAAATGTATAAAAAACTTCCAACAGAGAGAAAATACAAATTAATAATAATAAAATAAACAAAAATTATAACTATACATTCTCAGTAACTTATATACATACACATATATATATATATATATATATATATATATATATATATATATATATATATATAACAATATCAATGAAATGAAATAAATTTGTCAACTACAATAGTAAATGTTTGGTTCGTTTATGTACATACCGCTTCCTACTATTTTTTGAATAGTTCCCAATATTTTTTATAAGCAGGTTTTTATTGTTTTTACACTTAAAAAAAACTGTTTACATAGTTTTTTAATAAATATATTAATGTAAGGTATACTTAATTCTTTATGCTTAATTTTAACTTTAGTATCATATGCATTATTTCCAGCAATTCTAAGACATTTGTTTTGGAATATTTGCAATTTTTTGTAATTAGTTTTAGACATGTTACTAAATATTGGGCATGCATATGTTAGTATAGGTCGTAAGCAGGCTTTATATAATAATAACTTATTATCTGTGCTTAATAAGTAGATAAGATAATTCGGTAAATACTTTTGTTAATCTAGTGAAATCTCATGTGTTTATTCCTTTGCCTCATACAATAAATAAGGAATTTCTTTTTTTCTGGAGGCCTGAAACAATTGACCACTACAACTTCTTCCTCACTTGAGCTCGTTTTGTAACAGGAGCGAAGAAAATTGTGTAATCATTGAATTGTTGTTGCCCAGGTCACGTCGAATTATCGGCTGCTGTTATTGAACCTTCCTAGCAATAAATCGTCGCAATATACCCCTTGTGATGTATCGCTTATTATTAATAACGCGGTATAAACTGCTTTATACAATTCAGTTTCTGAATATATCAGAATTAATTAAGGAAGCCACATATTGTGGATATTAAACAGGAAATGTTAACAGTTTAATACCCACAAATTTAATGAAACAATCTAAAGTTCTGAGAGACTTAATATAGAATTCCGTTCACTAGCCTTCGCGTATACGACGAGACTTCGAGTGGAATTAACGTGTAATGCGAGAATTAGCGTTGATGCTCTGGCACAGACACATATTAATTTGGACAACTGCCTCATCAGGACTTAAACAGAATAATCCCGATGCTAGTTAGTAATAGGCCGACATTAATTTCAACCTAATCCTTTTTAGACAGTAATAAATCCTACTAATTGTTTGCAATCTGTAATATTATTGTTGCTACAATTTTATCGGAAGTTCGAAACCGTAAAATGCTACTTAAAATGTCAGTAATGTAAAGACGCTTTCAGTTTCTTTGTTAACAGGCTTTTATTAGATTTTTCCTGTCATTAACTTCGGAAGCTTTTTTGAACTCATTTTCGGCCACTTCAAAACATCTAATTAAAGTGAAACTTTGCACATCTCTCAAGGACAGATGACAATACAATACTTTGTAATTACAATATGTTTGCCTCATTACCCTGACCAGGATCTTCTGCATTAGAGATTTTTCATATCCGAAAACCCGGTATTGTCTTGTGCTAGTACGACGGCGTGTACTAAGGCATACGTGGCTTACTTAATCTTTGAGACAAGCGTATGAATACCGGCAGGATCAACTGGGGAGTTTCGTATATTTTTAAAATAGAAAAAAATAATAATAATGATAGCTTAGAATATTAAAATACACGCTTTACTAGAAAGGAAAGTTAAAAAGTAGAAAATAATTTTCAATAAGTTTTTTTATTATTATTTATTTATTGATATTTACAACTAATTACAATAATACAACAAATAAATAGGCTAAATAATACATAATGACATGAGATAATGGCAAGTAGAGAAACTACACACTGGTAGTACTCAAATCACAAGTTCAACTAAGAAGGTCACGTGGCCATCTTCTTTTCAGACGTCTCGGAGGATTATCGGGAATTGAAGAGGAAGCTAGGTTTGAAAGGGTTTGAAACTAGAGGGTTTGAGTGGGAATGAATTTTGTTATGAAAGGATATATAGCGGGTTCGGGCCAAATCAGCAATAAATGCGACATTAAGGTGATGATGAATGACTTTATTCTTAACAAAATAAGGAGAATTGAGGATTTTACGAAGCATAAGGATTCCAAGTTTGTCAAGGTGCAACCCTAAGTATCGGATCTGTTCTACAGGCACCAGTGGGATATTATTAAAGGATACTGAAGGGCAGTCATTGGTTTACGACATAAGGTAAAAGTGATTTGATGCGATTTTCGAGAATTTATTTTAATTCTCCAGGTTTGACACCATTCTTCAATATCAGTGATATGGGATTGGAGGCTTTGGGATGCAATAACTGGATTGGTGTTGACTGATAATACATGTATCATCAGCATATGTGGTAAGGATAGTATTAGGATGAGTCGTGATGTCAGCTATATAAACTGTATAAGGATCGGGCCAAGGAAACCTTAAGGATTCAATAAGTTTAAAACAAGAATAGAGTGATGAAGAAAAAGATTCATTTTATTATTAAAAAGCGTGGATTGCTTGATGTTAATTATGGTGAATATTTAATTGACTGAAAATGATATATGTAATGTAATTATGAAAATATCTTAAAAATCACCCTTAACTTTCTTATGATAAAATGAATATTTTCTTCATGTTAAACTTATTGAAAATCATTTTCTACTTTTGTGCTCCTATTAAAGATTTTTTTTTTTTTAAACTATTAGCTATTAAAATTGAATTACACTGTCAGTGCCTTCTTTATCCCCCAATCTACCACAGTTAGGAACTCACTCCTGCCTTATATCTGTCATGCTTATTTTTCATCCACATTCAAATCCAATCTTTTCCTTCATCTCCTTAATTTTCAAACAGATGTTTTCTAATTAGTTATAATTAATCATATTCATCAGAAGTTATATATCATTTACTGTCATTTTTCGTCACTTATAACGATATCATTTTTTATAATGTTATGTGCTATTATTTATGTTTTCTATTTTGCTTCCTTTATCAGAACATACATTTTAGTTTATATTTATTTTCAAGTACTTATGTAAATACATCATCAGATCAGTTTTAACTTATGGATCGGAAACCTGGCCTATCTACAGGGCAGATGCCAAAAGTTTGCTGCTCTTCGAAAGAAAAATATTAAGAAGAATGTTTGGAGCTGTAAGAGTTGGCGATCAATTTAGACTCAGACAAAATGCAGAGCTGTATCTTTTGTACCAGGAGCCTGACGTGGTGAAGCACATAAGAATAGCTAGACTGAAATGGGCTGGACATGTGGCCAGAATGGAGGACAACGCTATCCTGAAAAGACTGCTGCTTGGATTCGTTGATGGAAAAAGAAAACGTGGGCGTCCACGACTTAGATGGTCAGATGAAGTCGAGAGTGATGCAGGCAGCATCATTGGATCCAGAGCTTGGAAGACCTTGGCGCAGGACAGAGAAGAGTGGAGGCGACGCCTTGATGCGGCCAGGACCCGTGCTGGGTTGTAGAGCCAGTGGTAATAATAATATGTAAATACAGTATCGTCCTTATAATGCAGCCCCTTGGTATATTCGATTATTTTTATACACATCTGTTATTCTTAAGGGACATGGTCCCAGAATAGAATTATATTTCTGTTCTGTTCGATTGATTCCAATAACCTTCATGAGACGCAGTGGTCTTTAGGATGACACCTAGAATACCTGACGATGAGATTCCAGCTCTTTGCTCGGTAGACGACAACTACAGTAGAACTCAGACCCTATCGAGAAGAGCCGACACTTACGTCCATTACCTCTTTACCCCTATTTATTATTCACCCTCAACCTTCCAACCCCTACGCATTCTTTAATCACCGTTTCGTCTTTCCCTTATTCTCCCCTACAGAGCCTGATTGCGACGCTATTCAATACCTACCAATTGTCTGGGCTCCCTTTGCGAGTTCTCTGGAGCTGTTTTAACAAGGATCTGAATAAATATTTAAATTTATACAAATCTGAGAAGTTATGGTAAATAGTTGTTAATGTAAATTATAGCATGAATGACTAAAACAAGGAAAAACAAATGAGAATGCTTCATTATCTATTTGGGGTATATTAATTAAAGATCACTACATCGTCTAAATATATATATATATATATATATATATATATATATATATATATATATATATATATATATATATATATATATATTAAAAATTAATTTATTGAAATTTACAACTGTATTATAAAAATACATGCATTGAAGCAAGTAGAGAACTCAAATATCAAAATATGTTGTACTCAAATATCAAATTTAACTTAGAAGGACATGATACCATCTTCTTTTCAGACGCTTCGGAGGATTATCAGAAGAGAAGAAGTAGCTAGGTTTGAAATAGTGGGAACAAAGTATGAAGTAAGTGAATAAAGAATTAAGGATTTTGGACTGCAAGGATTGGGGTATGAAAGAAATTCGCTGGCTTAGTGAAAACCCAAAGCTGTACTCCGTAAGTCAAAAAAGGTCTTAAAATAGTCGTGTACATGAGTCTTTTCTGATTAATCAGGAGCATAAAGCGTTTTTTTAGTAAGTATTGAAGTAGCCTGAAAAGGCAAACAAATAAAATGTTATTGCAAACAGTATATTACACAATTTTAACATGTTATTCCTCTTAAAATAAATTCCAAAACGATCAACTAAAATCCTTAGCACTGTTATGATACCATTGAAATCAGCTAATAAATAAATATTATAAACGGTAAAACTAATTTTTCCAAACCATGAAACCGTGTCCAGTATAATTCAAACATTAATTATTTTATCTAGGCTGTGTAATTTATAATAAGTGTATTTGCAAAACATTAATTTTCTTGAAAGATTGTAGAATGTTATTATCAACGGCTCATTTAAAACTAATCAGTAATGTAATCGATAACCGATTTTGTCCAAAAAATTCGAGACCCCTATTTCGACGAAAAATATTATGGAATATGTGTCAAGTCAAGGCGAGATAAAAAAAATGGGGTTGTCATTAAGAATAGTCCAATCTGTGAGATCATTCGCTGGAGAGGAGACCGAAACAACTTTCCTTATAAGTAATGTAATTTGCAAAAGAGATATATTACGCGATAAATAAAATATTAACAACTTAATTTATGTATAAAATATGTCAGGTCGGATATATATTTACTTTATCTGTATACGACCGGAATACCGAAAATTATTAAACTCGTTTTTTATGTGTGTCATGATTATGACATCATTCCCCAACTTAGTAATACTGTCCTGGCATAATGTCCTGTTTGATGATATTGGAACAGATTTTACTTTAATAATAAATTAGTTTGATTTAAGTAAATGAGGGATTATTACTACGTGGATAGGATAATAGGGGAAGCTAAACTTAAGAAGCCCCAAGATAAAAGTAGGAAATTGGAGAATGCATCCCATCTTCATTCCAAATCTAGTATTTGCTGATGACATCCTTAATATTTGCAGAAAACAGAGAAGCCTTACAAGAAGCGTAGTAATGGAATGACAATGAACCCAAACAAATCAAAATATATGGTTGTCTCTAAATATGGATCTAGGGAACCGGAGGCAGTGACTTGCGGAGGCTTGGATTTGGAGCAGGTGGAAGTATACGAGTACTTGGGTGTAAAAATTAGTAATGATGGCAGGTTGGACTCTGAAATAAACCAGCGCATAAGAAAAGCAAGTAACGTATATTACCAGTTAGGAAATGTCATAATCGGAAAAAGGAAAGTGGAGATGAAGACAAAGATGACAGTATATAAACAAGTCTTCATCCCTACGTTGACCTATGCTGCTGAAAGCTGGCCTAGTATCAACAAATTTGAGAGCCCTATACAAGCCACCGAGATGAAAGCTCTCAATAAGACGAGATTTGACCGAATGAGGAATCAAAGGATAAGAGAGGAGACAGGACAGGAACCTCTCATAGACAACATCCAAAGAAGGGAAATGAAGTGGTTCGGTAAGGTACAAAGAATGCCGATAAACCGTCTGCCAAAAAAGGGTATGAGAAGCGAAAACAGAGGGTAAAAGACCTCGAGGACGGCCAAGAAATAAATGGGATGACATGATGGCGGAACTGGCTAGAAAGAGAGGACTGTCTCTGGGGGAAGTCAAGAAACTTGCCAGAGATAGGGAATTATTTAGGAGATGGCTCAGTGGTAGAGCGCTGAGTTGCCATGCCACACGTTCTGGCTCACTGGCAAAACTTTTATCGAATCTGTTAGCGAACGGAGATGGATCCTATGGGATCTAGGATCCTCCTGGGGCTCACCCAGCCTCTATAAGATGCGGTACCCAAAATAAAGGGGAAAATCTAGTGGCTGAGCGAGATCTAAGACGAATCACACTGCACAACCGTTGTCCAAGAAATCGTATAGTCTCTAACATGTACTGAACCCCAGACCCTTCACGGATTGTAGCGGTACAGGTTTTTTTATTATAAATAAAATGATTTGGGGGTGATTGTAGTGAGATGATTCCAAAATTAATTAAGTTAAAAGATAGCGTAATATGATTTCTAAGACGACAGTACATTGATAAATATTAGGATTGGATAAACAAAAAAGAGAGAAAAACTGCACTGTTAAAAACATAATTGAAAAAAAAGTTTCATTTATATTAACTAGGTACCCATAATCTTTATTTCAGAGGCCTCGGAGGATTATCGGGAATTGAAAATGTACAATAACTAGGTTCGAAACTAGTGGGTTTGAGTGGAAATAAAGTTTGAGGTTATTATGGTGACTTTAGTCGTAAGAAAGTAAGAATCATTGAGATTTTTAAGAAGGATTTTAGATTGCATAAAATAAAGGATTGGATAAAAGAAGAATTCTATGGCTTAGACGAGTCCCAAAGCTCTACTCCGTTGTTAAATCTAAATTCTGAAAATGTAAGAACTACCTTATTGTGATCATGATGTATGAAACTGCAATAAACACAAATCACCCACCTAACTTCGCTAAGTTGCAGAATAACGAACTTAAAAAGATATCAATTTGAAAGTGTTTGTTATATTAGGTCTTACAACTTCGCCATTCATATTCGTTTATTCCCCACTAAACGTTATAAATAAAATTTATATAGTACTAGAAACCCACCCAGCTTTGCTCGGATAATTAGACATATTATCCCTACATAATTTGTCCGTGTAATGTATTTTTTTTATCATGTTAGGCTTCTTTGGGAGTCTTGATTTTCTTTCTTCCCATCTCAGCTAATGTATTTTATTTTATAGAAATTATAAAAAAAATAAAAATATTTCTTTATATACGAATTTATCATCTCGGACGTTAGATAATTACACGGGATTAGGCAGCGCCTTCGGTGAAATCCATCGATATTCCAACCTATTTGCACAAAACCTCGACAAATTATATACCTAAACCTTCTTGGTACATCACTTTATCTAGATATACTTTGAGAAAGTGTTTGGTATTGTTGTCAAAAGTATACTTGGAACCAATTTTAGTTGATTAGACCGAGATTATTTTTTTCAAATTATGGGTAGCCACTTTATGGAGGCTGGGTGAGCCCTCAAGGTCTCAAGGTCCCACTGGGTGATCCACGGTAGTAAACAAAATAATTGAGTTTTAAAAATCTTTTTCCAACTTGGGGATTTTACGTTCAACCACCAGTTTTTCCCCAATCAAAGGTAACTTCCGTATAGAGCATGGGAGAGCCCAAGTGTACATAAGTGGCTGTCGACAGATTAAATAAGTTATTTGCCACAGCAGGATTTGAACTGAGCTACCTTGCTCCTGTAACTAATTAATTAAAGTTCAAATAAATTAATAAATGAACGTTATCGGAGGCCTTTTTTAAAAAGCAAGGGAAAAAGTTGGAGGAGCCCTGGTGAAGTAGCGAGCTTGACACTTAATCAAGAACTCAATCAGTTGACTGGCATGTTCACTCAACTGTCACTACTGCAAGTTCACTCATCTATCTGCCAATATTGATTTCACCAGCTCTGTAGCGCTACTTCATAACTCTCAGCAGCAATCGTTCTACGCAGTCTACTATAGATTGAAATAAAAAAATAGTCTAATAGATAAATTTAGGTCGTTCCTCATCAGAAGTTGTAAATATAACAACAACAGACCGACAATAAAAAAGAGAACAATACAAGCTTTATTTAGATTGTTGTACCAAGGGCATTAAATACTCAAAAGGTAATTTAGTTTAAAATTGACTAACATTAATGCCATTAAATGTACAAAAGTACAATTCGAACCAATTTTATTTCTGTCTTTGTATTATATCTGTTTCTTAAGACATGGATAAAGAAAAAATAAATACAATTGATATGATAAGCGGTACTTTGAGGAAGTGTTTTATCAAAATACTTTGTGTATTATATTTCTCCTTAGCAGGTTTCTACACTATGAGTTTGGCTAACTCAGTGTGCAGAGTTCTGAACTGCTATGCTGAAGGCACCTACGTTTCTAAATCGGTTGTCAGATAAACCTGGCTGTAGAGGGAGTTCTCAAACAGACGAATTCTCTGCATGACCGTTGGCTTAGCAAAAGTACAGTTTCAACCACGCACTGTGTGTAGGTACATGTTTTTTTTTAAATTTGTATAAGGTTATGAAAAATAAAGATGGTTGACACTGATATCCAAATTAATATAATAATTAAAATACACGATAATAAATATTGTATTATAATACCTGAATAAATTATTATGTATAAATAAAGAAAAAATAGCAGTGTTGTTAGGGGAGCACAAAAAAAAAAAAAATCATATCATATCATATAAAATCGGCCCTTTTTATGGAACTCAAAGCTAAAAACAGAAAATACCAAGATAAAAATCATAGTTTCAAAGAAAGTCAATGCGTTTATAGAGTAAAAATGTCTACTATATAAACCAAAATAATTTTTAAAATGATCAATGATACTAATATTATTATTTTTTTTATGAAACAAAAAATATTTCATTTAAGTTCATAAGTTTATTTCATCCATTCCCTGTATATATAGAACTTTTTTTTTTTTTTTACAAATATTAACAGCTTTATTGAGCATGAATAAAATACAATCTGCCATACTAAGGCAGTAAGAATCATATATCTAAGTACACATTCAAACCAATTTACATTAGAAATAATAATTTAATAATATTATTTATAAACTTCATATTTCTCATTTTGTATTTCTTTCTTTGTATTGATATTTCAACTATAAATAAGCAACAATAAAAATTTGTTCTTTTTAGTCAACCCTGGTCTTTTTTTTTTGTTTACTTTTATACTCTAACTAGTTTAATTTATAACTAGTTTAATTTTTATATGGTCAAAACAATTTTTTTTTTATATCGAGTTCATATCATTCATATATTTAACAAAAATAGGAAGTAAAAACTCTCGACCGAAGAGTCTTTTCGTAGAGTAATTATATCACTGAACCGTTTTCCATGAAACAGTACAGTCTCTACCATGTACTGAACCCCAGACTTGTTCAAGAGTCGTAGTGGTTTCAGGGTTAATTATAGCACTACATCAGACAAAAGTGTATTTTTGTTTTTTCCAGCAAAAATTAATATAATATAGTATCCGAATGGCGTTATTTATCACTTTTGGATGCAAGACCTACAATCATTTATCTTAATTAATATTTATAATTATAGGAGTTAACTTAATGACATTATTTAAATGGCAATAAATTATTACAACAGCCTTTTATGCATAATCTGCTAAATTAGTATTTTTTAACCGAATTGGAAGGACTGTGCTAAATGCCCCGAATCTGGTTAACAAGAAAGCCGAAACGACTTCCCGACATTCGGCAATTGGCACTGGTTTCTGGTTTAATCAATTTGATGGCCGTTAATTAAAAGTGTTTCTTTTGTTAATTTCGTTTGAAGTGCCGAATCTCTCGAGGGAGGAGAGATCTACATCTTTAGGGTCCCCCTTCACGAATAAATTAAAGATTCGTCCAAGCGGAATCTCAGTATCGATTCTTGAAATCGTTACATAACTACTATCGATATATAAAAAATTATCATACAGTTCTCCTAACTTTTAGGCTAACTCATTTGTTCATCCTAGCATTTCAATATAGTATTTCTTCATGTATGCCTCTGAGTAAATTAAAACGTAATGAGAGTGTAAAATGGTCAGAGGGTGCAGTCATTGAAGTACACCAAAGAAGATCGATTAATTTTATTGTACCTAGGTTTCGACCTAAGGCCATCTTCAGGGCAGAGGGATGAAAGGTCTTTTAAAGGAGTTGCACTTGAACTCTCAGTTGAACATCCCTCTGACCAAACCGTGGTCAAAACTTAGAAAAATAAAATAAGTCTATCTTATCTTGTGTAATTCATTGACTGCACGCGCCGACAACTTATAAACTTTTCTTAAAATTATCCAATCAACCATCAAGGATCCTGGATTCAAATCCGGATGTGATAGATAACTTATTTTATCTGTTAACATACACTGAAAAATACTGTGGGATCTTAATACTCCGCCCGGGGTTCACCCATCCTCAATAAAGCGAGTACACTTAATCGGGAGAAAAACCTGACGATTGAGCGTGATCCCGGACAAATCATCTCCCTGCATAACCGTCGTACTAGAAACAGGACAGTCTCTACCATATACTGAACCAAAGTACCTTTATGGGCCGTAGGGGAACAGGTAATCTTCTTTTTTTTTTAGTTTTATTCGAGATGATTCTGTAAAGTAAATGCATTTTTCGTTAGCTAAAGTTAATTTTGTTTCGATAAATGAAATCAGGTTTATCTTTATAGAGGAGCCAATCAAAAAAAAAAAAAATTCTGAACTTTTTTTTGGTATCCGGACTTTTTTAAAACGCTATCAGCCGCCTCAAAGCTTTTGTTACCCTCTTCCCTTCTTTTCCGCTATGCAATTACAAAAACCTCTCCCCCCACGAGGATAGGGATCTAAATGGAAGAAGAGAGGTAGTTATCGAGTATCATGGTAGCTAACTCGGCAACATTAATTCTGTTAGCTCCCAGCAGAGAGTTGGCCCGGCACGACAAAAGGGAACTCCCTTCCAGCTAAACCTTGTTTACTTCAGGTCCTCTCTGTACTATCGCTTCCTTTATACGTTTTGCTTTTACTTTTATATGAAGTTTTATTGCAGGATAAAAATAATAATTGCAAAAAAAAAGTTTGTTTATATAAAGTCACTTTATGCTGCTATGGCTAATCGGACGATGCTACAGTGGGAGCTCTAAATTTTGCCTATCCAGGTTTAATTAGGATAGGGATCATTATCAAGTATCTGACACAGCATAGACTAGGTTGTCCCATATTACGTCCCTTCCGAAGGACGAGGATAAATGAGTAAAATATGCTGGGGCTATAAGCAGGAGTACGAACCCGCGATCCTGGGCCTAATAGTTTGTTATGCATTGAGGTACCTTCATGTAGTTAAGTGTCCCTTAGGGGCGGTGGTACCTTTAATCTTAAGGGACAGAACAGGCATTTGTTGGGAATGAATGGGAACTCGAGTCCCTCTTTGTTTGTATGTAGTGATCTTGAAACCATGAGCAGCACAAATTAATAAAATGTTATTCAATAATTATTATTATTTAATAAACAACTCCTGGTCATAATAAACAACTTTGGATAAGAGGGCGATATGTCTCTTATTCATCAATGATATATTTTATTATTCAAATATATTCAGATAAAAGGATCTGACTTTTCCTTCAGAGCATTGCTTGGGCAATGAAACCAGCATAGCAATTGTTAGTTGATTTTTTAAATTTAAACTCCGTAATCCAAAACTAAAACTGGTTCAATCGATCTACTTGATCCATTCAAAATGTGAACTCATTAGTTAACAACAAGCAGCTATAAGTAAACCGATATTACAATGTTTTAGTCTTGAAATACTCATTCATCGGAGAACGTCATGATAGATTGAATACAAAATTTTAGAAATATATTTTTATAAGATTAATTTATTAATATTTACAACTATAGTAATATTACAATAAGTAAATCTACTAATATGAACAATATGACATTAAAAAAAAAAACACTTGTGAGGAAACTGCCCATCGATAGTACTCTAATAAGAAATATATGATATATATAGAACTACAATAATGAATTTCAAAATTAAAATGAACTATTTTAACTAAATAATTATCGCAACTTGATTTCGTAGCCAAAGTCTCAAAACTAAAATAAAACTGCTTTCCTGTTTTCTTTAAATAGAAACGGTTGCCTTTATAAACACCTGAAACCTATCTAAACTAAACATCGCATTCTTTGAAACCTTTCGTGGTGAATAGCAACCAGATAAAGCTAAATATAGATAAAACGAAACTCCAAGTGATAAAGAATGTCAGTCAAAGAAAGTCTTAATCGTGATTCAATGCGCTGAGTTGCTGAGCGGAAGGTCTCCTGTTTGAATCCGGCTGAGGCAGCTAATGTATTTAATCTTTCAACAGATATGAGGTATGGATATCCTCTTGGGCTAACCCAGCCGTGAACGTTTTCACGGACAAAACACCTCCTTGCACAACCGTTGTCTCAGAAACAGAACCGAGAATATCCTACTTTTAATGCTATGTTTTTTTAAAACATTTTGAAAATGAAAGTATTAATAACATAAGAGACCCATGATTTTACTAAATGAGAATGTGTGGCAGTGTGTACTCAGGTTTCAAGGAGGAAAAACAGGATGCATTTATCAGGGAATATTGATTTTATGAACTCGGATGTCCTGCTTAATTGAATACTGATACAGCACAACCAGGTGATTGGCTAGCGAACTTCAAACGAACAGTCAAATTTATCTATCTCACAACTACCGAATTTTTTTTTTTCAAATTTAATTTATTGATATTTAAAACTGTAATAATATTACAAGTAAATCTGCTAATATGTACAATATGACATGAAAACACTTGTGGAGAAACTAACCATCGGTAGCACTCCAATAAAGTTCTATAGTAGATGGTCTCGAGGCCATGTTCTTTTCAGACGCCTCGGAGGGTTATCAGGAACAGTATTGGAAGCAAGTTGAGAGACTAGCGGATTCAAATGTGTATGGAGCTTGTCATGGAAGGATAGGTATCTAGTTTGGGCCAAATCAGTTACATATGGGATATTAAGATCATGAAGGATGAATTTGTTTGTGACATAATAAGGAGCATTTTACGAAGGATTTTGGATTGTAAGGATTGGATACGAGATAAATTGGATGGTTTAGTAGAGCCCCAAAGCTCAATCCGTATGTCCAATCCGAATATTAAATCTAACACTATCCTGTATATGAAATGTATAATATTTTTTCTCGAACCTATGTTTTCAACGGATATTTTAGGAAGTAAAAAGTGAGGAACTGAAAAAAAAACCTGTACTACTATAGACCGACGAAGGCTCCTGGATTCAGTACATGAAAGAGATTCCAGGACAACTGTCGTGCAGGAAAGTAATATGTCCAAGATCATCCTCAACCTACAGAGCCCCAAGAGTATCTGTAGATCCCATAGGGCCCACCTATGGCTACAGATAGTACATGGTACAGTACGTGGTAGCGGCTGTATTGGTTTTGGAATAACGGTTGGGCAGAGAAATGATTTGTTCGAGACCGCTTTCAACGCCAATTTTTCACACATTTAAGGGTACTCAGGTTACAGAGGTTGTAGCCCCAGGAGTATCGGAAGATCCCACAAGGTCCACCCGTTGCTGTTAACAGTTTAAATAATTTATGTGCAAGAGATGGGTTCGAATGCGGGGAACAGCAACTCAGCCTCCTACACATTGAGCTACCCCACACCTATTTAAGAATGCGCTATTTTAACTATAAATTGCTATATTATACTAATAAATACTTTAAAACACCATCGATACACATCCTGCACTAACTGGAGTGCAACAGTCCATTTAACCATTTCCGCTCCCACGAGTTAAGTCTGTTATCATCAAAACAATAGAATGTAACATCTGAAGAGATCAGAAAAATGATACAAAAATGTTTTTAATTGGCAACAATTTTGGGTGATAAATTTCACAGCCTATCTATCATCCCGATCTTAACAATAAGCCATATTTTAGTTAATGAATAATTAAGAAAGAAGAAGAATATGTGTGTGTGTGTATTCTGCAACGGTGTTCTTAATATATTATAATAATATAAGAATCAAAATAAAAAAATAATAAAAAGTTATTTGTGAAGAAATCGAAAAGGGTTGACCTATGGTGTTGTTGTTAGGAAAATAACCTGTAATGACCAAGATCACGGGTTCGCAGCCCCGCTGATGTTCCTAGAAGTTTTGAAAACTGAGTAAAATCTTGACATTGTCCATCTTCGGAGGGGAGGTAAAGTAGGGTTGGGCGATAATCGATAGCACAATCGATAGGCCGACACTATCGGCTGAAAACTATCGAATGCTATATATTGTTTTACGATAGCTCCTTCCTTTTTTCCAAACCTATTCAATAAAGAATTCAACTAATTTAATTAAATTCAATTACCTAAGTGCTATTTGGAATTTGCAGGATTATAAATTATAAAATTATATCATAAAGATGTGAAAAAAAACTAATTCATTTGAATTTTAAAAAAGTATTTACAATTTACATGTTTACAATGACAATGAAAAAACAAATCTTCAGAAAAGAAAAAGAACGAAATAGTTAATTTAAAGAGTCAAGTGTGCTCCTTGAGCCACATATTTCCCGAAAGAAAAACTAGCATTTCTAGTTGAACATTTAAGAATTGTAGAAAAAGATCTCTAATTAAAGAGGAAATTAAGGTTATAAAAACCTAGAAGTGCCAATGCTCAAAACCACGAATTTGGTTTGTTTGCACAAGTGTGAGACTACGTGTATTACCCAACATAATGTAATTAGTAATTTCGGAAAATTAAATAATGACACGACTAGTATCGTGCAGTGTCAGACACTAGTTGTAGATTCCTATCCCTAAATATATCTGGATAGAAATATATATATATATATATATATATATATATATATATATATATATATATATATATATATAAAACTGAAACGAATATACATCGCTCCTTCATAAGAACAATGTCATAATTCCAAAAACGTAATTTTTCAATAGAAGCATCTGAAAGTTCCATGAGAGATACAAAATAAAAATTTGGGCATTGGTAGAGCATTTTTATAATAATGATGGTTTTGGAATTATTTTACTAACCATTAGAATGTTTATAAAAGCTTTCCTACAGCCCGTGAAGGGTCCGGGGTTCAGTGCCTGGTAGAGACGGTACTGTATCTTTGACATTGGTCGTCTTAGATCACGTGCAACCTCCAGATTTCTTTCCTTGGGTATTCTTTGGGTACCCACTTTATAGAGGCTGTTTGTGCCTCAGGAGGGCCCTAGATCCCATAGGATCCATATCCAGTCATATTGTATCTATCATATGGTAAGTTATTTATAATTAATATATAATAATGTAAATAATTTAAGCTTGTATTTCACTTTATTAAGGTTATCTCCATGTATATAATTATAACTATATTAGAGAAATACTACCAAATTCTTAACCGTACAGTTAAAGCGCCTTACCGAAAACCCTAACCATAACCCTCTATATGGTAACTATGACAGCGAGTGGGATTTAAACTCATGACCTTCGAAATGGCAACTTAGCGCTCTACTACTGAGTCACTCCCTTATGTCAGTATTCCCATAAAACTTCAAGTTCAAACATGATACAGCTCAAAATATGAATTTGTTGAAAAAAAAAAACACTTGGAAAAGAAATATCAGATAAGTCGTTTCTCTATTAAAAGGCTTCAATCAATACAATTGCTACTGAACGCTTAGCTCAAAAATGCCAACTTTTGAGTCATGTCGTTCTTTTGAAGGAGCGATATATAAAATTGAAACGATTGTCCAATGAAAGAGACAGTTGTAATAACAGCAGGATTCAGAGAGGTAAGAATTCAGGATATCAATGAGACCAGAATTTATCTTTCCCCCCGAGGGACTTCACCCCCGCCCTATACCCCCTCACACATACATACAAACACAGACACACTAGGACAGAGCGAATGATTTCGAAGTGGTGGTGGCCAGGGGGGACTTGGAGGACTCCCAGAAGTGCGATAAATAGCGAAGAGTCCCGGAGGAACGCTGATGTCTTTCACCACTTCCCTCTTTTTGGTCGTCCGCCAGCTTAGTTCTACCTGTTGTAGCGGTACAGAGAATCCGGAAGAGGTATTTGAAAATAAAGAGGAACAATTAGTTTAAAAACTAAAAAGACATATCTTACTAAGCAGTTATCAGCCACTTCACGGATTACAAAACCTTTACCACTAAAACCCGTGAAAGGGTCTGGGGCTCAGTACTATACTGTTTCAAGGACAACGGTTGTGCAGAGAGGTGATTACTTCACGGGTTAAGTATTACAAATAATTTATTATTTTTACAAGATCCCTGCCACATCTTAAAGGATTAGACTATTAGAATTAATATTTCCAAGATATTGTATCAAAGAAATGTTTAAAATAATATCATTGTTTATAAATTAGCGACTTGTGTCTAGGGTCTAATGGTTAGCATATCAACCTACTAAGCCCAAGATCGCGAGTTTGCAGCCCTATGATTTTTAAAGGGAGTAAAAAATCTTTGGTTATGCCGTCCTTCAGAAGGGACGTTAAATGGATTTTTAACGAGTACCTATACGATGTTAGGTACTCGTTAAAAATCCATATCCTAATTAAATCTGGATAGGCCAAATTTATAGCACCCACTCTAGCATATTAGCCATATCAGCATAAGATTAAATAAACAAATAAGTTATAGAGAGCTAATAAAAACCATTACAAAAACATAAATTTGACGATAATATTATTCAATATTACATTATTATTAGTATTGTATAATTGGAGATATGCAAAATGAAAAGTTTAGTTACTGTTTATTACTAGAGTGGTGATGAAAATAATGTTATGTTCTCGCAGTTTCAAAACAATATAAGCAAGGACTTAACGTATTTTTTAAATTTCTTTAAAAGCAAAACAGGCTTATGTAAAAGTTTAAGACCTATGCTTATTTAAATCTATATTCGACTAAACTTGGCGTATGCCGATTTAATTCCCGTTATGAAAGTTATAAATACAGTAACTATAGTAAAAATATTTTAACAATAAGTTAGCTTTATTTTGGAATGCCCAAATAGTAATAAAATCCAATGTGGTGATAGCGAGATAATTGCTGAGGCCTATAAAAGATTTTTTCACATATTGACAAACCTTATAAAATTATTTTCATTTTTAAGTAAACAACAAAAAAACTATGGTATGACTATAAAAAAGATATTGAATGGGGCATGGGACAATACATGCTCATACGCCTTATTGACTATAAATGAAAACTTTCGATGATATAGAAAAAGTACGATTAAAAAAATAAAAATGACCTGTAACGGTTAAATATTATACAAAACAGAAATACATAATGCATATAAATATAATATATCTATAAGAATTATGAACAAGAGAATAAGTTGAAAGTCATAAATTTTCAGTAATGAAGATCCTAAATTGAATTATAATGTGCCTAAAACATATGATGGCTAGTTTGTATTAATACTAGAATAATAAAATAATAATATGTATTTATGTATATTATTTATTTATTATGTTATATATGTAAGATAATAATAATAATAATAAAATAATAGATAAAGGAGTCACCTAAGTTTAGTGAGATGGCATAACTACCTACGAAGCCCAAGGATTCGAAGCATTGTAGGAGACATAAGAATTTTTTAAAGAGAGTAAATTATCCTTGAATGTGCCGTCCTTCGGGACGTAAATTGGCGGATGCTTGGTAAAGGCCCCGTTCCTAATTATACCAGGATACCTCCACAGGATTATCCGATTAGCCATAGTATAATAAAGTGACGTGAAATAAATAAACAAACAATTAACAGAAAAATAAATAAAGAAAGAAAAGTTCAAAATCAATCTTGCCAAAAAATGGTGGACATCAAAGTATTCAGTATTTATTTTGTTTATTAAAACTATTGCAAGTTTTTTTTCATCAGTAGATTTATAATATCCAGTCGATTGAACTTGACATGTACCACGTATAAAGCCAACTATGTACATCGCCTCTTGCTAAATTTTCGACTACAACGATAACATTGGAATAACGCGCGATATTTACAGCCTAGTAAATTATTTATGTGTTATTAATAATTAATGACGTAGATTATGGAGTAGCTAACATTTCGCCAGACCGGTTGGCGTGCGTGTTCTGATATCCGCCCCCTGCTTTCGTGATCGCACCCGTTACAAAGAGAAAACACAAATGAACGCTTTAAAATGAATACAAATGAGCTGGTGACAGAGCATTTCAATATGAGTTAATATATTTTTATTTGATTATATCAGAATATATTAAGGCCATTCTACGTGTAAAGGTCCAATACATAAAAATATCTTTAAGACAGGAAGCAATTTCAACTAAACATATTTCAACTTTCTCTAATATTTTATTCCTTTATCAATATTGAATCTGAACATGAGATTTTTTTTTAATTTCAATATTATCTGTCGGTTCAATTATTAAATTTGCTTAAAAAGCAATATTGTATCCCGGGAAAAATAATGAAAAAAAACTCATATTCTCCAATGACCACTCTAATTTGGTTATGCATTAATTTATACAATAAATTAATTAATTTAAATTCCAAGAGTTTATATTGTTTCCGTAGAAATACGATTTAACATTTTTTTTAAATCATTAGCTCTAAACTAGGTGCATTATGTATTTATATTGTGACAAGTTGCTAGGCTGAGGTTATTTATGAGGCTGATAATTTATTTAATATGTAATAACAGCCACGGATGGACAGTATGGGACCAGCAGACCTTCCTCGGGCTCACCCAACGGGTACTCTTAATTGAGGGAGAAACCTGGCGGTGATCGTACAAATCAAATCATCTCCCAGCGCAACTGTTGTTCAAGAAACAGTGCAAGACGAATTTCAGATAGGCACAATTTATGACACTCTGTATCATCCGATTAACCATCATATCATAAAATAATGTTAAATGAATCCATAACTGATGAAGATATAAACCGAAACTCAAAGCAATCTTATTTAAATTTAAAGCAGGTTTAAATTAAAGTTTAATTAATTTTAATTTTTTCCAGACTGAAAAGACTAGAAACAGCAAGACGCTTCCGACTACTTCAACACATACTAGACAAACGCTCAAAGCTTCAGATCAATTACAAAAAACTTATTTATGTGACTGTTATAAGACCTATATGGACTTGCGGAATTGAACTATGGGGCACCACCAAACCATCGAATTCCTCTCGTATCCAATCCTTGCAATCCAAAATCCTTCGCAAAATCCTAAATGCTCCTTATTTTGTCACAAATAAAACCATCCATAATGACCTTAACGTTCCATATACCCATCCAAACCCACTAGTTTCCATGCTTGCATCCAATTCCATCCCGGACAATCCTCCTAGGCGTCTGAAGAGAAGATGGCCTCGGGACCTTCTATTATAGAAGTTTTATTTGAGTACTGCCAGTGGGTAGTGTCTCTACATGTCCTATCATGTATTATTTATTCTTATAGCAATTGTACTAGGTGTATATATTACAGTTGTACAACTGAATAAAATAATTTAAAAAAAAAAATGTTTTTCCATCATCATAATATCATTTATTAATTTAATATATCGTTCAAAAGAACGACAAATTTTGAGTTGTATCATGTTTTTACCTAAAATGTTATGGGCTAATGACATAAGTTAAAATATAAAAAGTTTCAAGCTTTAAAAACATTCTAGTGGTTAATAAAACAATTTCGATGCCATCATTACAATAGGAATGCTTTGCTTTACCAATAGCAAAAGTTCTATTTGTTTATCTCACTAGGAATTTTCTGATATAGGTGTTTTGAGTTATGATATTGTTTTCTGAAGGAGCGATATATAAAGTATCAAGATTTTTTTTTAATTTTAGTAAATTTAAAATTTAATAGGAAGCAAGTTATGCTTTTGTATACATTTTTCGTTATCATGTATTTTATGATTGAAATTTGTAAATAAGTAATTGAAACGCAGATAGTGTACAGTGGTATGGAATGACGTTATTTTATGTAATTAATATTATTTTTTTATGCAATATTTTAAAGTAACTCAATGGTGGGTATACTCCGAGAAAGAAAATGGTTTGTAGAAGCTGAAGATTCCATGCTGGTACAACAGAATCTACAAATTCCGTATCAAACTATCCCATCTTATGTTTACAAGTCTGTTTGACCCAGATAACCTTTTAAAGACTTTATAGCCTACTAGCTTTTGCCCGCGATTCGCTCGCATGGAATTTGGAATTTTAACTATAAGTCACTCGTACATCCAAAATTTCAGATGTCTAACTTCAAAACTGACAGATTCTATACAATCTTTGAACCCCTATTATATTAAAGGGGAAACTATTGGGAGTGGAATCATCCAAATTTCTTTCTTATATTATACAAAGAACCTACCTGCGAATTTCAAGATGCTAAGTTCCAGATTTGCCTTTAATTATGTACTATAATGGATTCTCCACAGAACACCAAAAACTGTCTGGGGGCATGTGTCCCCGTCAACCCCCCCTAAATCTGCCCTTGCTGTAGCCTATATGTTATGTATGTATTAGAATGTATTCTATATTACTCAATATGTTTCATCCAAATTCTTTCATTAGTTTTTGCGTGAATGAGTAACAAACTTTCACATTTGCAATATTAGTAGGATATTAAAACAATAGGTTCACTCATGTTCTTTCTGTTATTTTAACGATTATGATCATGTGATTTGCCTTTAATTATGTACTATAATGGATTCTCCTCAGTACCTAAAAAACTGTCGGGGGGTGGAGGGGCACATGCCCCCGTGCGCCCCCCTAAATCCGCGCTTGCTATAGCCGATGTGTTATTATGATGAATAACTTATATTACAGTAAAGTATCATCCAAATCCGTTCAGTAGTTTTTTTTTTAAAGAGAGAAAAACATACAAACTTTCACATTTATAATATTATAGTAAGATTGTCGAGCCCACTGTCACGATGCTATTATTTAAACATGGAAATTTCAAATTCCTAAATTGAAAAGTTAAGTTTTTTTAATTGAAGGAGCGATATGAGTAAATATCAAATGAAACCATCTGTTTTGTATAATTTAAAAAACATTATACAACACTTGATGAGGCTAGCATAACATGCGAGTAGGATATGACTGTTTCCTCTGTCATGCGACCCTACACATGGGACATATCTTTAGTCCTATTCTTGGAAACATCAGCGGCAATAAGTTTCCTACCGTGTGGAAATGAGGTCATGGAAAGGGGAGCAGATAAGATTCAGAAGTGCACAATTGGCTCCCGAGTTATCAGATAGTCTCTCACATATCCTGTCTAAATGTCCCTACGATTCCCGGCATATCGATATAGCCTTGTCGCTACCAGGTGAAAAATGTTAGGGCGATATTATAAATGTTATTCTGGCTCTCAAACCTGTTAAATATGTTTAAAAAACAAAATATGTATGTACTACTGCATACAAGAAGAGTCTTGGGTTCAGTTCGTGGTAGAGACTGAACTGTTTCTTGGACAAAGGTTGTGCAGGAAGGTAATTAGCCCTAGATCACGCTCAATCTCCAGAGGTTACTCTATTCGGTACTCCGTTTATAGAGGGTGGGTGACTCCAGGAAGGACCTAGATCCCATTCGACACACCAAATAAATAAAGTCAACCACTCCCTGTTAAATTTCAAAGAAGGGATCACACAAACTTACAGGGCATACCAGAGAGAACTTAAATTAATAAAAGAAGAATAAAATTAATAAAGAAAGGAGTTTAAATTTAAAATTTGTAAGAAGTGTTCCAAAAAAAACATGGAAGAAATTCTCGTTATTGCATTTACTCATTTAAGAGACAAAACAATTTTGAGTTTATTAGGATTATAAATGATCATTTACAATATACACAATAATATCTTTGTTAACTTATATTCCGAAATAAAAGAGTTTAACTAAATGAAGTATTTTTTTTTTAGTTTTTTGATCATGCCGAATGTCGGAGGGGACGTTAAATGGCGGTACCGAGCCTGTGTTAAGTCAGGTACTCGTTACAGATTCCTATCCTGATTATACCTGAAAAGGCAAAATTTCAGGCTTCTGTAATCGTCTGATTAGCCATTGGAGCATAACATGGCGTTATGTAAATAAACTAAATAAAATAAACATTAAAATAAATTAATTAAGTATTATTATGATTTATGTATTATTTTCATTCCTAGTTATTAGGAATCATTACTATTGACTACTACAGCATTAACTGAAGTTAAATAAATAAATAAACAAACATTACAATTAACATAACCCTCAACAGCAGATAACATTTAACATCTCAGCCCATCACATCCCGAAAGAAACGAAATAAAAATCAATGTTTGTCAAAATTAATTAAACTTATTTAATTAGATTCGATTAATTATTTTCAATAATGAATCCCTAGAACAGGAAAAGAAATTCCTGCCCCCATTAAAAGGGTTAATACCTTAAGGTTTAACGTTTCAAGATAATTAAAATCTGAAAATCGAATGGAAAGAAAATCCGCTCGCCTGGTTTTCCACCAAACTGTTTGGGTCATACTTATTTAATTTGACAAAAATTGCTTATAAATAATTTTAAAATAATCTTTATTTTATTGCTGTCCAAATTATATTTTCATTTTTAATTTAGATTTATATTGATTTTTTTTTTAATATCCCCTTAACCTTCAATATTTCTTTATATAATAAGTTCAGAAATAGTTCGTTATTTATTGAAAAAAATTAACTGACTAAATGAGAAATGAGTTAGAAATAAGCTTATAATATTAAAGTGAATAAGCTGTGTTACATATTAATTATAACATTATAAATTAACTTGATAAATATAATTGAAGTAAAGTTCGTTGAGATGTGGAGATACGTTTTTTATTATAGCTAAAAAGTAAATAATGCTATATTATGTTATAATATATTAGGTATATTGATTGAAATTATAATAAAATCTTCTTTTTTTTCTATGTCGAAAGAGTTTTGTGAATAAAAAAAGTTTTCAATTCAAACCTTTCTTTTTCTTTTGTAACGATGAATTTCCCCTAAATAATTTCATCCCGAACCTAAATCACCCAGCTTGGATTGTATTACAAACAAATTTTACGATCGAACGGAGACCTTTGACGGAAAGGGTCAGCCGATTATAGGATTTTAAGTGCAGGGAGGCTGGGGCCAAAGGTCACCTTCTCTTCGCAATCAATAACTCCAAGGAGATTCTATTTATTACCATTGAGGATATGTCCTTTGATGTTAAGGATCAAAAAGGTTTCTAAGAAAAATTGCCTTTTTGCGAATCTTAGAAGGGCAGAAGGAAAAAGTTGTAAAATCACCGAGCGTCCTCGAGAATTTCAGGGAAAATATAATACATAATACCTACAGCTAGGATGGATGGACATATAGTAGCTAAAAATAAGTCTACCACGACATATGGAGGGTTCGCGTTCAGAACATACAGAAAGAACTGTACTATTCCTAAGCAAAAGGCTGCTTAGCGAACCCGAAACCTTAATACCTATAACATCACAGCTGGTATGCCTATCTTATATATATCAATGCTCTATAGAATACCAGAAGGAAAGATGAAACGAGTAAGACCATATCCATGTTGGATCTCATGACGTAGAGCAAGATCTGAGAACCATGGGACTGAGAAGATGGAGAGAAAAGGCAACGGACTGAGAGGTGTTGAGGAAGCTCGCAAGGGAGTGCTAGGCTCTGCAACGACTGTTGGATTAGTTAAATAGTTAGTATTGAAAAGTAAAATATGAAAAGATACATAAATCACACGTTGAGACAAAAGTGGCAAAATTCCAACCCAAAAGCCTTAAGTCGCCAAACTAAAAAAGGAAACGAAAATACATGTAAAAATAATTCGCCCATTCACGCATCTTCAAGAAAGAATGTCCAATAAAGCACATCCTACTCCAAAGCAGCAAGATACCAACCAGTAGAAACACCCCAACTGGAAGAGATAAATTACATTATCAATAAACCAGTAGACATATGGCTAATCCACAAATGTTGATTACACTAAACTGCCAGATTTTTCCATGATTAAGGGTACTCTCTTTATAGAGGGTGAGTTCCAGGAGAATCTGCAATTCCAATAGGGTTCACATAAGATATATACATATTTTTATTATTTTTTTAATGTACAGCGAGAGCTATTGTACTATTAAAATCTTTCAAACTTACATAACACTCTTCTCATGACTGAGTTCAGGGCGATCAATCAGACTAATTAAGGAGGACTCATTGGCCCTGTGCGAAGCGTAAAAGAGGCAGGAAGCACGCGTGCCTTGGGCGCCGCTCCACGAATTAGCTCAATTAGATTCGCGACTAATTGACTGAGATCTCTTCAGCACAAAGTCTCGCTCCTTTATGGACCTCCTCATTCGTTGGTTCTGTGTACGTTACTCTTAGTACTGGCAACAGCTAAAGGACTGAAATAAATTGGTTATTCAATTATAAATATATATTTATATTTATTAGCCATGAACCCCCCTAGTAAAAAAAAATACATTTAGCCGGAGAACAAAACTGTTGTGATGTGACTTCCTTACAAGAAAATGATCAATATCAAACTTAGAACAATTGACAAACTTTTTTTATATTAATCTCAACTATTATATAAACATTTAGAATTGCAAGAAACTTTTTTCTTTTTCGTTCCAAGGTACAACATATATCAGTATTTTTTTTATATATGACCTCAGTTATTAAATGGAAAAGCTTTGAATACAAAATTCATTCCTTCGCAATTGTTTCTTAACATCCTAGTTGTTAAAATATCAAAAAATATCGAAGGAAAATATCGGTATCGAAAGAAAAAATATCGATACCACAACTATATCGGTAATATCGGTAGAACCCAAAACACAATCATAACATGACTTTACTTAACGTTTAACTTAAAATTCAGTTAAAATAGTTAATACTTGTAATTAATTATAGTAGTGTAAGTAAGTTTTTTCCTTTTTCCCTCCAAGGTACAAATACATATATCAGTCCACATTATAATTTTTTAATATGTGAGTTCAGACCAATATTTTTTTAGTTATAATGATAAAGCATTGGATACAAAATTCATTCCTTCGCAATTGCTTCTTAACAACTAGGATGCTATCGAATAGTTTTTGCACTATTTCTAATTCTATACATTAATTACTCACTGCAAATATTATCGAAACTTGATTCCGATATATCGCGAAGGACTGATATATATATTTTTGGTTATCGGAAGAACCCTATCTGTACTCAAACCGTTGGAGTATTATTCAACAAATAAATTTTCTAAGAAATTTAGCCAATTAAATTATTTTCCATAAAACTTTCAAATCTATTTGAACAAAAAAAAAATTAAGCATGTAATTAAAAGAAAAAAAATAATATATATAGATATGGTAGCACATTCTTTCGATATTATCGAAATATCGAAACTAAATTCCGATATACCTCAAAGGGCAAAAAAAATAAAATAAAAAAATTCCTTCGACTGTTTCGATATTCACAAGTCTCTACGATATCGAAACAAAAATATCGAAAGAAAATGTCAGTATCGAAAGAAAAAATATCGATACCACAACCATATCGGTAATATCGGTAGAACACTAAACACAATCATAACATGACTTTACTTAACTTACAATTCAGTTAAAATAGTTAATACTCATAATTAATTATAGTAGTGTAAGTAAGTTAATACTCGTTAAGTTGCAGGATCGGAAGGAGAGCATGGCAGCGAGGGGTTGAGGAGACTGGCTGGAACATCTATGGCGCGACCTTTTAGATACAAAAAACAACCAAGTTGTACAAAATTGTTTAATACAAAAAAACACTCGTATTTATTATTAAAAGAATAAAAATAATCTAGTAAGTCTAAAAAAAACCAAGTACTATTACAACCAATGAAGTGTCCAAGGTTCAGTACAAGGCAGAAACTGTACTGTTTCTAGGACAACGGTTGTGCAGAGAGGTGATTTGTCTTCGACCACGCTCAGGTTTTATCCCCAGGGTACCTGAAAAACTCCTTGAACTTAGCCTTTATAGAGGCTAGGTGAACCCTAAAAGGATCTCCAGATCCAACAGGGTTCGTCCCCAGATGCTAAGGCATTACCAGTGAGCTACATTACTCCCTTAAGTCTAAGCCCCCAGTAAAGAAAGCTAAACAAAAGTAAAATTCATCACAGATAGAAACAAGAGGAGTCAACGATATTATGTTCCGAAGAAACCGTAAAAAGAATACATTATCATGAAATCATTGCTAAGTCCAATAACATCGCATTATGACTACTTATGCAAGAATATTTTTCATGCTTAGTAGAGCACAAAAGTTTATTCTTTCTACTTCCTTCTTTAGGAGCTGTCCCCACTGCGCCCAGACTGTCCGAAGCGGATGAAAAAAAAGGAGTGAGGACTCCTTGTAAATCTGAATTACACAAAAAATGCGGAGAGCGAACAAGAATTAACAGCCTTTACAAGATACACATAATAACCATAACAGAGAACACATACCACACATTTTCCAATACACGGTGGCCTGAAATATTACCATGTAGGCATACATTTTTTCAGATAAAGATCGACAATATTCCCCGCAGGAGAAGATGGAGTTTTATTACAACGTACTATCGGTCCACATTTCTTCTGATATTTTTACGATATTAACCGTTCTTTACTACGGAAGCTTTACAATAAAGTTCATTTTCAGAATGCATAAAAAAACAGTACAAACTTTTAGATTGGACCCACAAGATATTTTTTGGAATTAAAATTTGTAACATAAGGATGTATAATTATTGCTTTGTCAGTTATTCCTACATGCAAGCATGGAGTAAAAAAATAAGAACATTAAACCTACATTGCAATCATAATAACGACTTCATAAAATTATGATTTTATCCCATAATTTGGACAGTAAATTTTTGAATAAATAGATGCCTAAATAATTATTTTTTAATAGATTGATATCCTAAACTTTGACGACTATAAAAAATTTATATATTTTTTAAAAATGTGGCGAAACTCGCAACCACGATGTTTAATGTGGGCCGCTGGTTGGGCAACCTTGGTCTTTTCAGTACATAGTAGATACTGTATTGTTTCTGAAACAAAGGTTGTGCAGTAAGGTGATTTTTCTGAGATCACCATCAAGTGTAGACTAGAATAGAAAAATAATTCTGTTTCGGGTCAATCTTTTTAAAAAAAGTAAATATATACAACAAAAAAACAGAATATATATCTGGCTTAAGGATTACATTATACAGACCAGAAGGTATATAAGAGTCAAAGTAAATATAAATTAAATCATCATAAAAAAAAACCATAATGTAAATATAACAATTACGGAAAATAAAAAACATAAATCAAATTCTTGTAAAAAACATAAACTAAAAAGAATTAACAGTAAATAAAAATATAAAATATTAAAACGTTACGATAGAAAAAACCTGACAATAAATTTTATTATTTGGTCATTATATTCTGTTATATCTTTACGAATAATTATACATGATTAGAGAGCATCTATTTAGAGAGAGACTTGAATTAGGATACCACTAAGCAAAAAAAACAAAAAATGGTACCACTAGAATCTGTGAACGGGACTGGGTTTAAGTAAATGGTTGAGGCTGTACTGTTTCTTGGACAAGGGTTGAGCAGGGAGGTGATTTGTCCTAGATCACGCTCAATCACAAAATTTTACCACTTATTTTGGGTAACCACTTTATAGAGGCTGGGTGAGCCCAAGTAGAGTCCTGGATCACAAATGATCCTTCTCCGACTGCTAACAGACTAAATGAAAGTCTTGCCAGCAGCGGGAATTGAACCAGGATTGTCGCCATGGCAACTCAGTACTCTACCACTGAGCCACTCCGCTTTGATTTATTATTATCAGAAGAAAAAGCTACTTTTTTTTTTTTTATGTCATTGGAAAAACTTCTAAATATATAATTATATACAATTTTTAAATGTTCGCAAAAATAATTACTAACGAAATAGAAATAATTTATGAGCGTAAGTGAAACCAGTGAAAGTTCCCGGTGAGATGAGAGAGTGTAATATTCTAAATGACTAACCTGAGACCTGGCCTATATGAAAGGATCGTGGTCCAATGTTAATTAAAAAATCTTACTAATTACCATTTGATTTATTATTAATATTCAAGAGGCAGTGGTGCAATTAAAAATCGCCAGATGAACAGATAAGAAAAGAATTGTTATCTTAATTAATCAAATACGATTCCAGGCCTTAAAAGGGAAAATTCCTTTAAAGGCAAACTGAATTTTCGCTTTCGTAATATCTAATTCTTACTCAATTTATATTTTTTAATTACTTTATCGATATAATAAGGAGTGGTTGGAATAGCAAATCAAGAGACACGAAAATATGCAAAAGAATTTTAAGGAATGAACTAAACAAAAAAGATATTAAAAAACCCAGTAAAATCCAAGAAAGACCCTTCATGTGCCACTGATTTAAGATGTATGTGATTTTATTGAGTGAACAGAAGATTAATAAAATACGCATTATGATTATATTAGTTTAAAAATTATGAAATAATTATCTTTATAATTTTTAAATATAAGATCACCAAAATATTTTTTAGATCATAAAAAAAATATATAAATACAAATTTTTAATTCATGAAGGATCATGGAATCACAGTACCATTATAAAGACGATTATGCACAGAGGTTATTTGTCCAGGATCACGATCGATGGCCAAGGCAATAAAATCGATCACTTTATAAAGGCTGGATGAGCCCCTGAAGGTTCTGCAGATCCTGAAGAATCAATATGTGGGCGTTAAGGGATTAAATAATTTATCTGTTAGTCGGATTCGAACCTGGAATTTTCAGCACCGCTCTACGCTCTTCCCCACTACCAAAAAATAAATAAAAAAAAGTCTGAAAATAATAAACGATAGTAAAGTATATTTACATTAAATCTGCATCGAGCCATCGGGTTCTCTAAGCCGCATTCTTCTTTTAGAAACACATTTTAAGTTCAAATTAGTGCAGAGATCTAAGGTGAAAAATAAACTAGTTAACCATTAAGAAATACCTAAACAAATCTTACTCATGATTCTATTTTTTTAAAGAATTGTAAAAACTGTAAAAAAAATAAAGAACGTTAATAAGAACGATTAGGATCTCCATAATTAAACTATCAATCGCAATTTAAACATCGCACAAAAAGTTTAAAAATAAGTTGACTGTTAAAATAAATATAAGACTATCATAAATCGTATTATGAATATTTATAAATATATTGTTAACTTTATTTATAGTCAAATATTATTTAAGAAAAACTTAATAAGATAAATATTGATTTTGAATCAGTAGATCTGTAAGAGGATATTGAGGCACAGACCACAAAATGTCCTGTAATTGGAAGATCGTTGAAGGTTTCGGGTGTAGTTTCAAATATCAGTCAATATTCAGTTATAATCCTCCGAAATATTTATTTAAAGAAAATATATAAATAATTATGCAAAACTTGTACTAGATCTAATATACGTTGATTTAATTTTCAGAAAAATAAAAATAATAAAGCTGTGCCAGTACAATCCGTGAAGGGTCTGTAAATGGGGTTCAGTACATAGTAGAAACTATACTGTTTCTAAGACAACAGTTGTGTCGAGAGGTGTTTGTCTTAGATTACGCTCAGCCGCCAGATTTTCCCCCTTTATTTTAGGTTCCCACTTTATAGAGGCTGGTTAGCTAGATCCCACAAGATCCATCCCTTGCTGTTATCAGATTAAATAAATTATCTGTCACTGCCAGATTCGAACCCTGGAGCTTCGTACAAAAACCATCTCTGCCACTGAGCTAAACCACTCCCTCAAAAATAAATACAACTAATAAATTATTATAAATCTGTATATAATGAATTAATAAATAGAAACATTGTTACATTTTATTTTTATACAATTATCGTCGTTAGTTATTATAAATACCTAATGAATAATCGAGATTACCAATAATTATGAAAGATTTTAGTTAAATATGTTTTTCTTTAGAACAATTATTTTTATAAACTGCTATGAACACCTATTTATGATCATGCTAAGCATCCTGAAACGTATTGTCTGACTCTTTTCAATTCTTAAATACTTCTCTAAATTTGCCAGCATGTGATTTTCTCTCGCTTCTGTCCGTTTTGTTCCTAATCTCTTCTTCAGAACTTCTCTCTTTGACATTACATTCCACTTATCTATTTTGTATATAGAGCGTTTCCTGTCTCCAATATCTGCCTTTTTAGATTAAAAGTAAATCGTGCGATCCTAGTGTTGATTTAACCTTCTGTATGCAAGTATGATTGTCTTTTTAGGAAAAGACTGCGAATCCCATCTGCTGCGAGAATAGACATATTTTCCGTGGTCTTTCTTCAGTGTATACTATATTCTTCTTCTGTTAATCGAATTTTTTAATACATTCATTTTTCGGAATCTTCTCAGGATATTTCTTATTATTGTAAGTGAAACCTGCTAAGTAGCGTGATGTCAGACTGTACTTCTGCTGGACGCGTATATCACAAGAAAACGTATCTTTGCAGAGATGATATGTGAGACCGCATGCAACGGTGGATCGCAGTTAGAACAGTTTATGCTGGCTATAGAAAGGATGCAAAAGTTGTAGCTTAGAAGCATTGACCATGAAGATATGGTTCGCAGCCACGCAACAATATCTCTTTCCTCAGGGTCGTCTAGAATATCAGTTCTTGTAGGGGTCTACTTTCTGGATAGCTTCGTGTCTTATAGAGGTTGGAAACCATCTTTTGAAAAATCAAATGATGTTTGAAATTTAAGTATTTACCGATACATGTATTAAGACACAAAAAAATACAGTACGAAACACAAATTAAGTTACTATGCAATACTAAGAGCTGCTTGAAGTCCATTTCTTTATATATATTATTAGTAGTTCCTTCCTGTGGCTCAGCCAGCCTCTGTAAAGAGGATATCCACAATAGGAGAAAGAATAACAGTTGAGGGCAAATCACCTCCCTATACAACTGTTGTCCAAAAGATAATACAGTACAACGTTATTGTACACGTACTGAACTCAAGAAACTTCATTAATTGAAATGGATCCGGATTTTTTTTTTAATTTATATTTTTATATGTATCTATATTATTTTATTCTGAAACAATAATAAAAATAAGCTCTTCAAAAATGAAATGCATTTAGCCGAAATGTTACATGACCAAAACCATTTGTTATTTATCAAAGTGTCAAAATGAATAACAACAAACAACTAGTAAACATTAAAAAAAAATATCATTAAGTAAAAAAAAATATAAAATGTAAATAACAATTCCAGCATATAAAACAGTAGTATAGGAATAGTTATGTATTTATTATGATATTATCATCTTCGTTCGTTATAAAAAATGTTTAATGAATAATCGAGATTACCTATAATTACTACAGATTTTAGTTAAATATGTTTTTTTATATAAAAATGATACCATAATTATGTATTTGATGTTGTTTTCCAAGTTCAGTCAAATAAATATAGACTTATATATTTACATAAATATACTCTTTTAGAAATAAAAGATAGTGTTCTTATGGTGAAGTTTCGAAAATTTATTGATATCATCGATGAATTGATGATTAAAATTGATTTCGATTCTTCACTATGGCATTCACAATGACTGTATTGTACTAATGTGTTTCTTGCAAAAGAAAAGATAATTAAAATAATTAAATATCATCGTCGATCGAAATTAATTGATTTATGTACTTACTTTATTGCTCCTTTATTTATTATTTGATTTATTGCTACACTACTAGAAGAAATAAATATGGAAAACATAGAGGTCTAATGCGAAATTTCTTAAATATTGAAACTATTTATTAGAAACCGATGTTAATATAATATATAATAATATACAACAAACATCCGTATATATTTATTTTTATATAATTCTGTTCGTTCGTTATAATAAATATCTAATGAATCATACTAAATACTTCCATCTACTTAAGTAAATTCCACACCTTTCTGAAGATAACAAATTAAATATGATTCTGAGTTATGAGCGGCAATGTAAATTCCCATATCGAGATACAAGGCAGAATAAATAAACGATGTTGCTGAATACAAGCTAAATGAGAACCAGAGCTATTAGTGAAGGGGTCAGAGTCGTTTTTCAAGTCTCGCTATATCTTTTAACAGCTTCTCTTATGTCGTCTGTCCCGACTTTCGTAAACGATTTTAATAAACAAGAATGATGATGCACAATTTTCCTGCAAAGACGATGTAATTTCAAAATTCTAAAAAAAAATAATAAAAAGGATAGCCTTCCTTATTTTAAGAAAAAAAAAAATTCTACCTCAAGTCATGAATCCTCAGGGTATTTCATTCAGTTTTTATTTATTTATTTTAATTACAAACAATTTAATCAATTATTTAAAAATAATTAAATTAATTGAAGATACTTAAACATTACAATATCGCTACTTCGAACAACGTAATAACTAATTCTTCGACAAAGGCAATTTCAAACTTCCATACGAGTTAAAAAAATAAATTTTTATTTAGGGGGTAATTATTTTTAAATATTTTTGTTTTCTCTTCAAAACTAAAATATTTAAAAATAATTACTATCAAAATAACGATTAATAAAACTAAATTATAAATAATATATCGACGTAAGTCAACAAGATCCTAATTAAGGTAATGTTCAATAAACATTCTTCCCGGTATATAGATCACAAAAATTGCGAGAACACGGAGGTATAGAATCGGTGAAGAGAACGGACTTGGATACGACCCCTGGTAGCTCAGTGGTTTAGAGCACTACACCGGAGTTGCAGACGACCCGGGTTCAAATCCCGGCCAGGAAAAACCTTTTCTCTTCAAAACAAAAATAATTTAAAAAAAAAATTGATACATATTATATATAAATACGAAAAAGAATATATATACCTATATATATACATACATATATATATATATATATATATATATATATATATATATATATATATATATATATATATATATATACACACACACTCCACTATATATACACACACACTCTCCTGGCACACACATATTAATGTGACCACATGATTGATTCGTTCTTGTTACATGTTTGCATGATCTTTTTGTATGCGTAATGATGTAAATCGAGTTTAAATATTAGTTTTATGGGTAAGTTAGCTATGTGATAATAATATGAAACTGTAAAAAAATAGTTTAAAAAAAAATCTTTATTTTTTTTTAATATTTTGTGGTGTCACCCTATTTACACCCTATTTTAAATATTGATGAAAAAAAACTATCAAAATAGTTAAAATATATGATACGAATAATAAATCAATAATAAACTTATCCGAATCCGACTTGTACTTAATGAAAAAGAAACAATAAATCCACAACAATTTCAAACACAAATTATGCACGCCGTCACTCGTAAAACAAAATGGCTGTACTAAAACCAATGCTGCCATTACTAAAAAAAAAAATACTTTAAAAAACTTATAACAGTGTTCCCTTTACTTAAAACAGCAATTTATTAAGTGATTGGATATTGGATATATTTAGATATATTTTACAACATGAGAATTAAGCTTTATCCCTCTACAAATAAAACTTATTCCAATATTTTTGGCCTGTTTCAATACAGAGTATAGAGCGAAATACGATTAAGACACTTTTTATTTACTGCTAAATAATCAATATATCAAAGCAATACCCATTGAGCCACTCCACTCTTCCAAAATACAGAAAAATAACTAGCCTAGCCTGCCAATGTTTTTTCCCATTATTTCTCTGAAATAACATTATGTTTTTTTGAGTTTTTCTAATTGCATTCTTAAATTCAAGTGCTAATTAACCGAAATATATGTTCCGACACATCTTCCCTGTTAAAGTTCCTAGTATTTGTGTTAAATCACTGCTGTCACATGCTACTTCGGGATAGCCATATTTGGAACTCCTTCACCCGATAGAAGTTTCTCCAATCAGGGCATCACTATATCGTTAGGCCAAGGCACGCCAAAACTTCATGGATCACGAAATCTCTCTCTTTCTTTCTCTTTTCGTTTCTAGACCTCTCTGTAACATCATTTAAGTATTTCCAACACTGAGAATCCTTGTGGATCTCTGTGGGAATGTTGAATATCTAGTAATCAGTACTGAAGAAATGACTCGAGTTCCTTTATCTATAATTAAGATCTTTCAATGGACTTGATTTAAATATTTTAATAGTATTTTATTATTATAATTAATAGCTAAACATGGATTGCTGTGCTGAGGTCCCATGGTTCTGTGACAGATAAACTATCTCTTAATAGCCATAGATGGGCACTATAGAATCGTGAAAGTTAGTATGATAAATAATATTGAAAAACAAAGTGGAAATAAACCAGTACGGTAGGGAAATTTACTTCTTTGAGATACTTGATATTGAAATGTGCTATATTTATTTTTAAGTTATTTATATATATATATATATATATATATATATATATATATATATATATATATATATATCTTACTAATATTATAAATGTGAAAGTTTGTATGTTTGTCTCTCTTTCACGCAAAATCTACGGAACGGATTTGGATGAAACTTTACAGTAATATACGTTATACATCAGAATAACACATGGGCTATAGCAAGCGCGGATTTAGGGGGGCGCAAGGGGGCAGGTGCCCCCCTCCCCCGACAGTTTTATAGGAACTGTGGAGAATCCATTATAGTACATAATTAAAGGAAAATAACATGATCATAGTTGTTAAAATATCAGAAAGAACAAGAGTGAAACTATTTGTTTTGATATACTACTAATCTTACTAATATTATAAATTTGAAAGTTTGTATGTTTGTCTCTCTTTCACGCAAAAACTACGGAACGGATTTGGATGAAACTTTACAGTAATATAGGTTATACATCAGAATAACACATGGGCTATAGCAAGCGCGGATTTAGGGGGGCGCACGGGGGTACGTGCCCCCCTCCCCCGACAGTTTTAGAGGTACTGTGGAGAATCCATTATAGTACATAATTAAAGGCAAATCAGGAATTTAGCATCTTGAAATTTGCAGATAGGTCCTTTGTATGATTTAAGAAAGAAGTTTGGATAATTCCACCCTTATTATAATAAGGGTTCAAAGGTTGTATGGAATCCGTCAGTTTTGAAGTTAGACATCTGAAATTTTGTACGAGTAACCTATGGTGAAAAAAATTAATTAAATTATTTATTATTTTAAATTATTGTTAAAAATCAATGTCAAGAAACTTTATGCGGTAGTCCAAATTGTATGCGAGCGAATCCGCGGGCAAAAGCTAGTATATATATATATATATGTTTTTTTTTATTTATTTATAAATAAAAATATATGCCATAAAAAAGTATATATTTTAACTGTAGCATGGTGAAGCATTCGTGTTTGTTTTTTTTCCCATGTTATTCCTCTTTTATTTGTTTTTTTTTCGTTCCTTAATGAAAAAAAATATATGGGTCACAAAACTCAGGCAGTTTCAGAACATTGTGATGAGATTTATTGTACTTCATCAGAGAGAACTAAAACGGGTTCTGGAATGAAATATCATGAAAAAAAAAATCCCTCTACACTGACTTCGGACAATGACGTATATCAAATGCCTTGATTCTTAATTCTTTTTTTTTATAGACTCCAATATGACTAACCAACTTTTCGATCTGTAGATTTAGGTAGGAATGCTAGAGAAGGTTGTAACCTCAAGAAAATAAAAATTATGATGAGGAATGCTATTGAGGCCTATCATATATCAAATATCCCCCCTAAGTTCAAAAATATTTTGGAGGGCATGTTTAAGACAGAGATCACACATAGGGGACATAAGTGCGTATAATAACAATACAGGAATAATATATAACCTAATATGTCTTACAGGATTATATGTAACGACGTCTCTAAAATGGCCACTATCAAAAGCTACAAGCGGTTAAATAATTACCAAATTCTATATTAAGTGTCCCAAAACTACAGACAGTTTCATCAAACTTTTGGAGGATCAACTGTAAACATTTCCTGCTTAATATCCACAATATATTGCTTCCTTAATTAATTCTGATGCATTTCAGAAACCAAAATGTATAAAGCAGTTTATAAGATAGGCGATATATCGTAAGGAATATATCGCGACGATTTATAGCTAGGAAGGTTCGATAATGACCGATAATTCCGCGCGACCTGGACGATAACAATTTTGTAGGAAGGCAATTTTCACAGTTACAAAAATAAGATAAAAAAAATAAAATACTTTGTTTTCTGTATCCACCAATGGAATAGATCCTGATGTACTCATGAGCTTTAACTACATTGATGTAAGTAATTACCGTATTAGCTTCTATTCTTCCCGTCACAGCTGGAAATATACAAGATAGGTGAGGATACAAGTGGTACTTGTATAGTAGAGAGATATGTCGCTTGCGATATTTTAGACCATCCCGAGAGTGTGAACCTTTTTAATCTTCTCCCGTTAGATTTAATGGGAGTGTCTGTTCGTCTCGCATAACGTATATCGCTTACAATTTATCGCTTATCTTATATCGCCTTTGACCCATAATGACGGTTCACCCTTAAACCCCGAAACTAATCCAAGAAAACAGAAAAGGTATACATGATTAGGTACACATTATTTGAAAGTGCAAAACTTATAAACGTTTTTGCTATTTATTTAATTTTAACAAGAAAAGCTTTGAAACCCATCTGTGAAACTAGAAACTGTACTGTTTTGGGGATAACGGTTGTGCAGCGAGGGAGGTGATTTGTTCGAGATCACGCTAAACCGCCAGGCATTTTTCCTAGAAGGGTTTTCAGATCCCATGGAATCCATCACCGGTTAAGGTAAGGTAAATGTACTTTTTTCATATTTTTTATTCACTATATTTTTACGGTTAATTTTTTCATTTCTAATATTTTTTTCTGGATGATCATGTAAAAAAGCGAAGAGAAAGACACTTCAATCAAATCTGCAGGATGCGCAATTGCGCAGGTGCAAATGAAAATTAAATAATAATAGTAATGATAAAATGTTTGTTTTTTTACAACTCTTTTAATGTTGTTATTTATTTTTATTGACATTGATTTAAATACCAATTGATTTTTATTATGTAGAAATTTGGCTAAATCTGATTTCTTTTTCGTGCGCATACTTTTACTATAGTTTCAAAATATAGTAATGTTTCTATTCTATTCTATGAATAATAAAAACATTTTCAAAAAAATAAATAAATGGACAAAGGCATAATTCATAAAAGAAACCTGTTATTGATAAAAAAATAAGAAAATATCTTGAAACCTGATCTAGGGCACTTTTCTCTTAAAAGGAAACACTAGCCGAAGAGTAGTCGCAGGATGGAGGGAGTTAGAACCGCTTTGTACAAACGTTAGGATCTGTCTCCTATTTCAATCCCATTGAAAAGAGAAAATAAATAAATTGAAATGTCTTCTCTCTGACAAAAAACAACAAAAAGAAAGCAAATAAAAAAAATTAGAGAATAGAAAACTCGTTGCAAGGGGAAACCTTTTGAAATAAAATGGCACAATCCCTCTTTGAGAAGACTAAAACGAATATTTATTTCAAGAACCGACTCCATTTATAATAACAAGGTTTACTTGGAATTATAAAAAAAACATGACAGAGAGCAAAGAATATCACTAGCTATTGCTGTGTAATTGGAATCCAGGAATCATGTACACGTGGCTATGGCATTTCTAAACGAAAATATACCTGTATGAGAGGAAAATAGTTGACTGGATGATTAAATGGAGAACGGAGATAGTTGGGGATACAGTCAAAAAAACACCAAATAAGTACCAGACTTATATTTAGTTAGTGCCGACGTTTCGACCTACAATGTAGGCCATCTTCAGGGCTATTAGAGAGACTCAAAAAACAAAAAATATATAAAAACGTTATAGTAACAAGAACATAGTGACATGTAATGTAGAAAATTAAAATAGTGACAGATATGAAAATTAAAGATAACGAAAATTAAAATAGTGACAGAATATAATAAAATTAAAATATTGACAGATATAATAAAATTAAAGATAATGAATAGAAATTAAAATAGTGACAGATATAAAATATACCTGGTAAATACCAGGAAATTTACCATTACCAGAAAATATACCTGGTATATAGTTTAGATAAACATACATTTATAACTAAACATATGGTTTTTTGATACCGAATTCGAGGAATTGAACGTACTGAGAAACTACTTCTGAACTGATGAGGATTTTTTTAAGTCATTAAGCAATGTAAAGAAATAAAAGTTAAGAATACAATAAAATTAATAATATAAAAATTTAATTTGAATGAAAATTAAATAAACTCGATAAGTTTTAGATGGTTGAGAAATTTCATGTGTGAAATTATTATTATTATATTGTCTTTTAGGAAATAAAAGTGATACAATCATAAATAAAAGAAAGATGCGTTTTTTTTTTTAATTACGATACATCTTTTATGGTTTGGATATAGGGCATATGCTCGTATATCTACATAAATAGTAGTCAAGGGATGCTTTATACAAATTTTTTTCTTTCGTAAAATTTGAAAATATGTAAGTTTTAATATGCCTACCTAATTGATAATTAGGTCACTCTTAACATTTGTAATTACTTGTTATCTCCTAATTTATTTTAGTTTAATTTATTAATTAAGTTGCTATGTTATTTTATTCTAAGACAATTTAGCTCACATATTATTTCTTTAATTATTATTTTAAATACAGTTGTCTTAGAATAAAATTATTTATTATTATTATACAGATTAAGGACCCTGTGGGATCTATAAAATGGTACTGTTAATTAGAATAAAAACCTGACGGTCGAGTTCGATATCGGCTAATCACCTCCCTGCACATCCGTTGGCTTAGGGCAGCCTATATCAAGTAATAAACCCAAGAAGCTTTAAGGGTGGTAGTGGTCACAGGATAAGTTATTATTATTACAATGTACGTTTAATTTTTAGTAATACTGAAAAGATAAGTGGCATTGAAACAATACTCAGATTTGCTTTAATAGCTTCGTTACTTAGTGTAATAAAGAACTGTTAAAATCTATTCAGCAATACGGAATCTAATTTCATTAAAACTTGCAATTTACTACAGAACAATAACTATTAAACAATACAATGAAAATGCCATTAAAATTGAATTTTACTTCAAGCTATATATTTTTATTTAATTATATTTTATTATTTATTAATACATACTATCTATTATACAACTTATTACTATTCTTTTTTTAGTTTATCTAATTGTAAAGAAGTTTCAGGGGTGAGATGATGATTATTATTTTATCTAAAGTATGTAGAATATAAATTTAATTTTTAAAAGATAATTTGCATTAAAATAACACATTATTTAATAGGTTCGTTTATGTATCAGCGTATTGCTAATATCAACTTGAGGCATTAATCAATAGGGAATCCAATTTCATCAAAAGTTGCAACTCACTGTCGAGCAATAAAGTTTCGGTACAAATCTATCAATAACGACCTCTCGTATCATCTTCCTGATATTAAAATTTTGGGGGTTCATAAATAACATTTCGCTTAAAAGTTGTTATAAACGAAAGTAATAGTCATTAATCACACGCAGATCGTATAAATTGTTTACAAACTAATAAATAAGTGATTGTTATTTTCTCTCTGTATTAATGTTTCTTACAAATACTAATTATGGGGTGTTAAAGTTGTTAAATATCAACTTCGATCGAAATTATTTGATTATTTACTAATGTAGCCTAGGAATGAAATTATCTGAACAAGGAGAGTTAAAAAAAAAATTGAAATATAAATAAAAATAAAGATTAAATCGGTCCAAAATAATTCATTAAATAGTAAAACTATTTAATAGAAATCGAAGCTTCGACCCACATTATTTATTATTATTACTATATACAATTATTATATACAATTTTTGTATCATATAATTTTATAACAATATAATTAAAATAATTTAATTAAATATTATCTTTATAAATTCTATATATTTATATAATTTATAATTATGTTATTCATTACAATTGTTTATTGTTTTTTTAAACTATTATTTATATTTTCATGTTTCGCAGTGTATATTATTGTCATTCTTTAATCTTTACTAGTTATTACTAATTTTTTCAATTCGCTTACCTAAATTTATATTAATCATTATTGTTATTATATTGTATCCAATTATTTTACTTTATAATTTATTGAAATTTTGTATATTAAACCTTTTTCTGTTGTATCTTGTTTATTTCAATTTTTTATGGTAAAACAGTCAGTTATAATTCATATAAATAATCAAGGGAGTAAATAAAAAAGATATAATCTCATTAAGGGGGTCAATAAAAAAATATTCTCCTTGCTTTTCTTATTTTCATCATTTTTCAAAACAATGTTGCTATTTCTATACTTGATTACAACTCTCTCTCCCACTGTTCTAGCAGAAACGAATATAATATTCACAAACCCGGGCACAAACTCACGGAGGCCTGTAATAAGACTTTCTCCAGGGAGAATAAACAAAGCAATTCTCACAGGGTGAGAAACTGCGTAGATCTAAAGCAGTTACTGTATCGCGTGTGCTTACATACATCACGGACTTACTGCCTCTGAAATCTCGGCGAAGTACTACCTAAAAATAGCAGCTAGGATCAAGGGATGTAATTTATTCTATCTATCTAATTTATTGTGTTGAATTAGGTTTTATGAGAAAAATCCTATCAGAGAGATTCGTGTATATTGTTTTTTTATTATTTTTTTTATTTATAACAGTTATACCACTACACAACTAGGAAGTGCATAGTTCTACACCGTTTGATTTCTGACCTTGCAAATACCATAGTATACTTTCTAGTACTATCACGTTCCTGCAATCAAGCTCATATTACGTACGCACTACAGTATAAGTTATAAGTGCATAGATTATTATAATATTTATACAAACTAAAAACAATGAAAATGAAAAACTCGGGTTAATAATATGTAATATTGTATAGCATAAAACTTTAAAAACATTTTATTATTATAGCTAATTGCTATAATAAAATTATGCCTAGGCATGTTATTTTAATTTTTCGCCCTTCACACCAAAAAAAGGTTCTAAATATCTAACTACCTCAAACAAGACTGAAAACACAAGAAACTGCTCGAAGTTTTCGCCTACTTCAACATTTACTGGACAAACGCTCTAAGCTCCCAATTAATTACAAAAGACTCATTTACATGACGGTTATCAGACCTATTTGGACACACGAGTAGAGCTTTGGGACTCTACTAAACCATCAAATTCATCTCGCATCCAGTCCTTACAATCCAAAATCCTTCGTAAAATCCTTAATGCTCCTTATTATGTCACAAACAAACTCATCCATCATGATCTTAATATCCCATATGGTGCTGATTTGGCCCAAACTAGATACCTATCCTTCCATGACAAGCTCCATACACACTTGAATCCGCTAGTTTCTCAACTTGCTTCCCATACTATTCCTGATAACCCTCCGAGGCGTCTGAAAAGAAGATGGCCTCGAGATCTTCTACTATAGAACTTTATGTGGAGTGCTACCGATGGGTAGTTCTCCACAAGTGTTTTTTGTTTTCATGTCATTTCTTCGTATTAGCAAATTTATTTGTAATATTATTACAGTTGTAAATATCAATAAATTAATCTAAAAAAAATGACTAACCAGACATTTTTTTCACCTATCGTAAAAAAATAATAAAATTAATGTAATACTACGAATATAATATTATAGTACCTTTCTTGGCCGGTCAGTGCATTTTATAATTTATTTTTATAATCCACTTTTTTACACATTATATCAAAGGTTATATGTTCCCGCTTAGTGTAGGTAAAATCAAAGGAATTTAAAATTTGAAAATAAAATATAAAATTGAAATCTGCCTCAGTTATTATGGAAAGCCATTCATAAGTTAAAAACTAAAAGATTGTATCATTTTTTAAATATATTTTTTGTTGATTCGACATTTTAATTTTCAGAATAAAATCAATTGAGTGCTATTTGTGAGTATATCAAATATTGTGTCATAACCTATTATTGTGTCATAACTAGTATCAGATATCGGTGATTCAGTTCAATAAAAATGTTATACAAGAAACTTTTTGTAATGTAAGTCTTTTTTCGTAATTCCAACTGGCGTTTAGAAATCTTCTGTTTTAAAATTTAAATTTCTTTTGTTCATTTCAATATATAAATGAACACAAGAAAATTGTTACATAACAAAATACTAGACAGTTGTTATAAAATAACTTTTTTTATATTACCAATCGAACTTTAGTAATATTCACGACTTCTAACAAGAATGACATTTTCAAACTAAATCATTGGCATAAACTAATCTTATCTCAAATAAAATTAAAATTTTGTTATTCAGCTCAATAAAAAAAAAAGAAGTTATATAACAAACTTGTTATATAACAAAATCATATAACATTTTCTTTCATAAAATTTATTTTATATAACAAAATACTAGAAGGCTGTTCAACCAAATTGTTATAAAATAACTCTTTTGTCATATTTTCGACCGACCTTTAGAAATATTCCCCCTCTTCGGTTGTGACTAAATCGGAACTCAACACACCACTGGTTATAAATTCGGAACAAATACAGAAAAACGAAGCGTGGACAGTACTGGAGGGTACAAATGACTGCATAAGAGGAAATGTTATCATAGGCGCCGCTAGAGTGCTATTTGTCAACCCTTAACACGTCGCCCTTTATATATCGCTGCAGGGCCCTTCCTGGTTTAGACTTTTTCAATTAATCCCCCCCTCCCTTATCCCTTCGAGCGATGAATATATTACTACTACACCTGCAGTCCTGTATAGATCCGCTTTTGTGTATAGGTGAATGCAGTCCGTGTCCGGGGGGGAGTTTGCGAGAACAACTGGAAACACGGAGATATCTCTTGTAACAGAGCCCTGGGCGAGAACGGGTACGTGAAAGTGGTATATCGATCCCTTTGTGACATCCAAAAACACACAAAAAATAATTTATTTATATTAATAGCATTATTTGCTAAAAAATGTAATCTGCCATTTGGTAGATCATGAAAAAAATATGGTATGGCCACTACTATACCAAAAGAAGCATAAAGTAACGATGGTCTAATAATGGTTTGGCGAGAGCTTTAAGGAGCGAAAAACAACTAAAATTGTAAAAGATCCTTAAATTAAAAAAATAAGGTAAAAAGTAAGCCATTTTACCTAGCATGACAAAAGTTACTTCAGAACAATTTTTTGAACAACCCAGGGAGAATATTGTAGTCAGTACATTGTATGGTTGCTGTTTCCACGGCAACGGTTGGAGTATTATATCAACAGCAATCTTAAATATACTAATAACTCATTAATAATAATGTATTTATATATTATAATACAGTATTTATCATAAATTGTGGCGTTATAGCAATATGAAATGGAAACTTGGACCTACTACGACAAACCTTTGAAAAAAAAAATACCATTACAGCCTATAAAGGGCCTTGGATTCAGTACATAGAAGAAACTGTACTGTATCTAGGAAAACGTGTGAAAGGTGATTTGGTCGAGGTTCTCAACCTCCAAGTTTTTCCGCTAATAAAGGTACCCACTTTATGGAGGCTAGGTGAGCTCCTGTAGAGTCTATTCTGTAGAGTCTGTAGAGACGTATTCCACAGTCGAATTAAGACCGTTAACAGAATAAATAATTAATCGGCGTCTCCATTTTGAGTAATTTCTGGTGGAATTTTTAAAGATCGTAGTAGTTCTAAAAAAAAATTATTCTCAAAACAATTGTTTGTTTTTTACACCTTTTTCCTAAAATATAATTACCAAACTGTTAATTTGGAAATTTTGATGCTCTGTAGAATTCCTAGTGAAAATTAGAAGATATTTATTTCATAATACAGTCTCATCATTTCATAATCATATATAAAACGATTTGATAGTGATTTTATTATTTTATTGAGGCTTATCAAGAACTCCAATTAACGCCGCATTACAAAGGGATGCCACGAAATATTTTAATATGTAAACAGGTCACAGCTAAGATACAAGTGGTGTATAAATGAATATTTTATTATGATGATAATAATAATTGCCAAACCCCAGCCGATCTAGCGTTTTCAGAGTTGTTCAAGCTGAAAAGAGGTAAAAAATATGAACACTAACACTACTGAACATAAATTTCTATACTCACTGACAGCAGTACAGTATTCTTTCCAAAAATAATCTTCGATTAAACGCGACTCACCTGAAACGAAATATTAACAAATTAGAATTATTTAAGTAATTCATGAAATAATTAATAATAAGTGTTAATATTAAGAAATATGAAGATGGATAACGAAATAAAAATTTCTTCAGAGAATTTTAAATGAGCTTTAAACAAGAGAGATTCCAAGGGACCCAGTTTTTAAAACCCCTGAGGACAATATTACAAGAGGTTTGTAAAAAATAAAAAAAAAATAACAAAGGTTTGTAAAAAAAAGGAGTAAATCTGAAATAAAGTATTGCATTTGTGTAAGTATATATTCAAAGTATGGAAAGTTGGCTCTCCTGAACAAATACAAATATGTGGCATGTTGTTCATTGCCTCAGGGGTACTGAAATCACCCCAAAATATTTCATTAAAATTATTTTATTACACCGCCAAAAAATAAAAGGGAAATTACTATGCGTGTTATAGGGCAAATGAATTATTTATTATGCTAACGGTCATAGTACCTAATGTAACCCCTTCATTGTGTAAACCTGGTGGTTGAGAGTATTCATTGACAAACCACCTCCCTGTATAATCATGTGGGGAGCGGAGTGGCTCAGTAATAGAACGTTTAGTTGCCATGTCGAAGGTACCTGGTTCAAATCCGGCTGCTGGCAGATATTATAATCTGTTAACAGCTGGGGGTGGATCCTTTGAGATCCGGGACCCTCCTGGGTCTCACTCAGCCTCCATAAATTAGGAACTAGGAAACAGCCACTATAAATTAGGGAAAACATCTGGTGGTTAAGAGTGAGTGATCTTGTATAAATCACCTGTATGAACAAACTTTGCCCTAGAAGCACTACAGCCTATACCATGTATTGCACCCAACAACCTTCGTGGCTTGTAATAGTTCCCTTTTTTTTTTTAAATAATAATAGTAATTGTTTCACTAAAATAGAGCCAAAAACTCAAAAAGAAACACTATTATTTATTATAATGCAATTGGGAAAAACCACAATGCTAAGCCTTATGTTTCAAAAATACACCCACTTACCAGTCGACGTTTCGCCTATTCAGGCATTATCAAGACACCAAAAACAAAAAAGGGGTTATGTGAATCACATCTCGAAGAAAAAGGTGCAATACATCCCAACGATCAACAGCCCAAAAGGCTCCAAACATGAGACATCACCCCACCACCAAGACGTTCAACATACAACTGAGTTGCGCTGTTGATCGTTGGGATGTATTGCACCTTTTTCTTCGAGATGTGATTCACATAACCCCTTTTTTGTTTTTGGTGTCGTGATAATGCCTGAATAGGCGAAACGTCGACTGGTAAGTGGGTGTATTTTTGAAATATAAGGCTTTGCATTGTGGTTTTTCCCAATTGCATTATAAATAGTAAGTGTTTGTTTATTTAACGTCACTTTATGCTGCTATGGCTATTCGGACGATGCTACATTGAGAGCTCTAAATTTTGCCTCTTCTGAATTAATTAGGATAGGGATTTTTAACAAGTACCTGACCTGGTACAGGCTCGGAACCCCCGTTTAACGAACCTTCCGAAGGACGGCATAACCAAGGATTTTTTTACTCCCTTTAAATAAAAAAAATCCTAGGGCCATAAGCCGGGAAACGAACCCGCGATCTTTGGCTTAAGAGGTTGTTATTCTAGACCACAGGTGGCCCCGATAATAGTAATTAAAAGAACATTATAATATCAAGAAATGGGAAACTCGCAAAAATTATATTTAACCCTTCTCATACCAAGCGACTCTCCTTTAATAAGACATTTCCTACGACGGCCATTGTTCTACCCGGCTGTCAGTGTTGGGAAAACAAGAACTGTTGTGCGAAGGGCTCTAATAGAGAGAGAAGAGCATTGTTACAGAAGAGTGGTCCCGGGGCAGCTCTCATGGTTTGGTATGGTAACATGACTCCCAGCTCTGTATTAGAGCCAATTCTCTTCCACGGATATCGATTCGGTCTAGTCATAGCTCTATTCGATATTCCCTGTACCTCTGGCAGTGTTACGACGACATGTTATATAACTAAGTATAAATTTGATATATCTGTTATCAAATACAAACAAATGAGTTGGAATCCAGCTGTATCATATCGTCCCTACCTTGCCCTATGATCGAATAACTTCTCATATATCCCAAATATCGCTCCTTCAAAAGAACAACGACATTACTAAAAAATTGGCTAAGCCTTCACTAATGTATTGGTTAAGACTTTTTAATTCATGAACGACAAATCTGATATTCCTTTTCCATACCATAGGATATTATTTTTGTTAAAATAAAGTCATATTTTAAGTTGTATCATGTTTGAATCTGAAGTTTTATGGGAATAATGACAGAAATTAAAATAAAAAAGGTGTCAAGCCTTTAAACAAATTTAGTGGTTAATAAAATAATTTTGATATCATCATGCCAATAGGAATACTTTATCAATAACCTTATGCTTTACCAAATGCTTTTATTTTTTAAAAACTAAGTAATCTGGTTTAATTTTGGACATGGAACTTTCAAATACAACTAATTAAGTTTTTTTCAGTTATGACATTTTTTTAAAAATATTTTGTTTTATTTTATTTTAAATTATATACAAATTTAAAACAAGCTATGACATGGTTCTATCGAAGGATCAATGTATTTAAGACAAATCACCTCCCTAATGAAATATTGATCTAAAAACAGTACAGTCACTACCATGTACTGAATCCAAGACCCTTTATGCTTTGTAGTAGTACAGGTTTATTTTTGATAAACCACAGATACAACCTAAAGATCGACAAGATAACCTTTTCCTAAAATCAATGTCAAACCCAATCAAATGTCAAGAACCTCGATATATTAAACAATAATATTTTAAATTTGTTAGGCAACCATTCGAACGAGGTGGCTCTGTGGGTATGTATCACTTTTAAACTCTTGTATCACTTTTAAAAAACTCATACTTTTCATTAAAAAGTTCAGAGTATTATTTCTTTATCAACATCAAACCCAGACAATTGACAATAAGCGTATTGGTCGGTTACAGGTCAATATTTAATTTTTAAGCTCTCCCCACTTTTAAAAGGCTTAATTTATAATATTGGAATCAACTCAATTTTTTTATATATATAATTTTTATATATATATAAATACATATTTATATATATATATATATATATATATATATATATATATATATATATATATATATATATATATAAATACAAGTTATTACTGATATATCCGTCTCTATCTGGTTTTTAATCGCACATAAAATGCTAAGAACACTCCAACTGATAAAGAAGTGTTCCGTCAGCACTTCTAGCTTTGTTTTTACACACTTTTGTCGAAATAAATAAAGAACTGATGTCATTTACTATTACTAATTTCTATCCGTGATAAGCTTCTAAGGTCCTCAGAACATCTATCACTATGTCACAACCTTCTCGATTAGAAATGAACCGTAAAGACAAAGCGAACGATACCGCGTACAAATGATGTAAGAAGAGATTATGACAACAGTCGCGGATTTAAAATATAATTGATAGTTCAAGGAACGCCGAGGTGGTCATAGTATTTTAAAACAATAAAAATATTTTGAAACTACATGTATTGTTTTTATATTCTATTCAATAAACCCAGATTACAAGATAGGCCAGCGGCCAGGTACCAAAAAAGGGCTTTAGGTAGCAAAAAATTGAAGAGAGCTGCATTTTTGATGTTATAAGGGCATGCCTCATGTAGGTCCAAAACTTAAAATTTGGACTTTTTGGAAAAAGTGACCAATGTTCAAAGGAGCTTAACTCAGAATCTATTAGAGCTACAGAGCTGCGGTTGGGCTCAAATCATAGCAAATTTAATCTACATTAAAAATGGTGACAAATGTTTTTTTTTTATCAAAAACGCACAGATTAGGAGATATAGGCAAAAAACTGAAATATCTCCGAAAATTTCAAGGTTTTTCGGCCACCAAAAGTTTTCCCATCCGTTTTTTCTGTATCAAACTTGGATTTCCACTAGTCAGCCATGCCCTTACAACATATCAAAAATGCAGCTCTCTTCAGTTTATTGCGACCTTCAAACAGCTGGCCGCTTATTATTTAATAAGCCTAAGAGGACTATTAGCAATAATTTAGGAAGGGTTTATGAGTAAATATAATCGAAATTCGACAGTTGAACAATATTTTACGGTCTCTAATTTTTTCTTTACTTTATTTTTTTAAGAATTCATCTCACACTAGGTCTTCCATGGGAGATCATAGAACAAAATCAACAAGGCGGAACATTTTCCAAGACTCTAATAAAAAATTGAGACCGCCCAACAATAGGAGCTGTTCTTGAAGTAGGCTTGAAAAATTGAAAAGGGGCAGTCTCCTTCTATTGATTGAAAGCTGTCTGGGAGGCAGGAAGAGGCTCACGCAATAGTTCGTGATCGATCGGAAATCAGGGAAAACCAGGGTATTATAGGTCATCAAAGACCTAATACAATGCCTATACCGTTACGGCACACTTCAAACAACTCTTCTACTTAAGTATTCATCTCTTTCTAGCAAGCAATAAGTTATTATATGCGTTTAAATCATAAATATATATTCATTTATTTTTTTTTATTTTAGAGAATTAAAATAATAATAATATATGCAAATATTGTATTCTCAACTTTCTAAAACTGAAATAAATATTTAAAAAATCTGATTCAACCCATTAAAATTGGTAGTCTTGGAAAATACTGTACTGAATCTAGAACAATGGTTGTACACGGAGGTGATTTGGAACCAAAAAAAGGCTGGGTGAGTCCCAAGAGGGTCTGCAGATCTCATTGTGTAAATTTAAGGTTCTTAACAGATTCCCCAGGTGACAGATGAACCAGGGATTTTGAGCACAGCAACTCAGCTGTCAAAATACTGATACTCACAAAAACAAAGAATAAAAAAGTCTAAAAATATTAAACAAAATTCTAATACATCAATATTAAATTACAGCACTACTATACACCCAAATGATTTCAAAAATATACAAAACTATTAATGATCCTACTGTATATATTTATCTTTCTTCCAGGATGAAACGAAATAAATGGAATACTTATTAGCCTAGTGTATATTTTGGTTTAATGTGGTATATATTTTATATTTATTGTACTAATACCAACAATTAATGTATTGTAATATAATAAATATGAATATTTTAGTCCTAATAAAAAAAAAAACAGTTAATATAATTAGAGTGATAGACATAAATTGGCTACGAAAATCTATGTTGTTTTTGTATTCTTTTAAAATTTAGATTTTTTATTTTTAATTGGTGCTAGTAATTTATATTAAAAAAAACGAATAATAACAAATCATATGTTTATGAAAAACGACTATTTTTATATTATATCTATAAACGTTTGAAATACTTTTAAAATCGCATCTATAAGAACCCATTAAGGGTCAAAATTATGTAGGTCAAAAATTAGAAAATCCATAAATATTTTTTTTAAACTCATAACATAGACCGTTTAGAATAAGTATTAATATTTTTACGAAAATACGTCGCTTTCGATATATGTATAAAATATGTATAGCGCTAAGTTGCTGTGCTGGATGTCGCGGGTTCAAATCCTGCTGTGGCAGATAAATTATTTAATCTGATAACAGCAGGTGAGATCTGCAGACCCTTTTGGGGCTCATCTCCCTCTTGGGGGCCCGTAACTGGGGGATTGGTCGTGGTTGAACGTCATCTTCGACAAATCACCTCTCTACACAACAGTTGTCTTAAAAACAGTAAAGTCTCTACCATGCACTGGACCTAACACCCTCCAAGAGTTATAGTGCTACAGGTTTCATTTTTATGTTTCTATTGATATATTGTTCATCATATCCCAAAGCCTTATAAATCTGTCACACCTTTTCGTCTCACAACCGTACCTATTTAGAATAATCCTAAATAATATGACCTAAATTTTAATTAATAAGTTTTTATGTTATATTGTTTTTAATTATTATTAGTCATGAGGCAGTGGCTCGTTGTAAATAACGAGATACAGGTATAAAATATTAGAGAGGCTGAAGAGTGCCGCCATTATGAAGCCTAATTTCCTCTCAGCGCTATAAAAGCAAGGTTCAAGTTTCGGATGGGACAGGAATAAAAATAAAAAGAAGGTAATCTACAAGAGTGACGAATAACCTCCATTAATTTGCCCTAAGTCTCGACGTCGTTACCAACTTCCTCATTAGCAGTAAAGGCGTAGGGCCAACTCTCAAAAACAAATTACATTCGTACGATCATCGCCAGAGACAATCCTTAATTCTCCTCGAGGCGCCTATAAGGGCTAAGTCTATTTTAGTCTTAATTGCAGAAACGATAATTAAAGCTTTTGAATTAAAAACATAAACATTTTTTTATTTAAAAAAATAAAACTTTTTTTCTCCAGAGCATATTTTACTAGAAATTTCAAATATCAAAAAGTATCTCTGAAATTGGGGAAGTTCTATCGGCCCTTGAAACCTTATCTTTTTTAAAGTAAAATATATTTTTAAAAAAGACTGAACCATGACTTATTTCAAACATAGTTTATTAGTTATATATATATATACACATATATGAGGAGAGGGAGAAAGAAAAAGTCTCATGGGGCTCATCCAGCCTCCCTATACTTTTTTCCAACACATAATTAAAAACAATTTCTAACTAGTATTTTCCAGAAAATTAGGTACTTTGTTATACGGTTGTTCCTAGATAAAAATATCAATCTCTTAATCTTTATTTTTAGAAAAATTAACAAATTAAAATCTTAGTTCTACCGTATTAATAATTGCCAAATGATTATAAGTATTGATCCTTTGTGATCAACTAAAAAAAAAAAAAAAATTTAAGAAATAAAAAAGCTAGTCACCATTCATCCAAAGGAGAAGTAATATTTTTTGTATATAAAATTTTTGACGAATAACCATTACTAAATATTTTGAAAAGTTTCAAAAACACTAATTTTTAAGTAATTAAACTTATATGAAAAGAAGCGACTTACATCGGTACTTTAGCTATTGGATTACTTATCTCTAGTTCCCAAATCGAGATTGCCAGCGACAAATAAATTTTTTCTTTAATCTGTGTCCAGCTCTAGGGCTCACTCAGCCTCTATATAGTTGGTACCGTTTATTGGAAGAGAACCTGATGGTTGAGCGTTGTATAAGCTAAATTACCTCTTTATACAACTTGGTAATTGTTTAATCTCTACGACCTACGATATAGTGGGGCATGTTTTTTACCTTAATCGATCGTTGATTTAATTTTATTGTAGCAAGGTGCATGTCATTTGTAATGGCTGTAAGTATTAGAAGAACAAACAACTCTTACTATTCCTAAGCCAACGGTTGTGTAAGAAAGCGATCGAGCCCGGAGTTTAAGAAAAATATGCAATCAGTGAAAAATGTAGATTCTTAAATAATATTATAGACAATTTTTCTGGGATTTTCTATTTTAATTCTATGGTGATTATAAAAATTGCATAACTCATCAATTTACATTATACTTTGGAAACCCTGAAATATTGGTATATCTAAAAAATTCATTGCCAAATTCTTATAAATCACTAAACTCATTACAATTACAATGTCTACACTTTAAACATATTTCTCATCATCAAATTACCATACATTCTATTCTTATAAAACCATTTACTATCAATTTTAAAACTACCGAACAACTTATATGACAGTATTCAGTAACATAGGATTCTGCTCTTGGAGAAATTCGGCAGCCAAAAGATATACTTATCGATCCGTAAAAGAAACGTGGTTTTTGCATAATCGATAATAATCATCAAAAGAAACAGTTACTAAATTAAATATGATGTAGTCAGATTGCGAAAATAAAACTGTAATACGATTTGGTAAGACTAGAATTATATGCTATGATAATTTCATATAAATACCGAATGCTTATAATATATGTAATGAATAAACGAATTCTTGAAAATATTTGTAATTATTCGATTCCGTATCTGATAAAATATTATGACTATATTTATTGATATTAGATCAAGGTTCAAAATAGAAATTATTATTTTTATTCGACTGATGTAATGCCGTAATTTTAATAATTACAAGTGCAATACTAATTAAAATTCTACTAATATTTAATTATACTTTATTGTATTTTTTAATTACTTGAGATTAAAAAACGTTTAACTTTATTTATTATATGATATTAATTGTTAATAACAAGCTATTTATTTTAAATATATCTCTGTTTTTAGTCCTTCTTGACTGAATCTCAATACCATGAAAAAATTATCTATTATCCTGAAATATATTATAAATAATTGAACAAAAAAAGACCGGTAATTATTCCGTAGGTTGTCGCATCGAGTTGAGTTACTAGTTTTAATTGTTTATTCATTTCATTTTTAATATTCTAAAGAATTGCCAATTATCGCCAGTTCTGGTATGTAAAAAACTAAGGTAATTATGAGTAATGACTAGATTTACATAATCATTTCATCAAGAAATATTAGTTTAAACTAACATTTCGAAATATATAAATGATACATTGTTGAAACGTTTAGTTCTAGATGAAATTATTACCGAAGTATACACATTTCCCATTATCACATTCTATTTTTCATACTAAAGCTCACGATAACTTGTATTTTTGGGAAATATTAAAAGGGAAACGAAAGAAAAGTTAAAATTTGTGACTCAACTCGAAGCGACAACCTGCGGAATAATTACCAAAAGACTCTCAATTATATACTACAGTGATTTTATGTCATGTAATTAAAGTTTTAAAAATGTATTAAAGAAATTAAAAAAAACTGCAACGTATCCTGCATCCCTTTGATCCAGAACATGCAAAATATGATTACGCTAGTGGAGCCACCAATATAACTTCACCTTTGATATAAGCCCAACTGCGAACACAGTACACAGAGCCAACTTTACGATGTTATTACTCTGCTATACTCGAGACTTAATGCCAATTAACGTAACTATAAGTCGTTAATTGGTTTTCCCCGAATACATCATGAAATAGAGTTTGCTACAATATAGTAAAACAAACATAAAATAACCAACGCCACTACGGGAATTCTCAGTACTTGACCACTCAACACGAGTGGTATACTCGTTTATTGGTTTTAACCCAACGTTTGTACAAGGTAGTACCACGCTCCTCCGCCAGGTATTTCATCAATTATAATAACTAAGCGAATAGTGGAAGCCCAAGAAGGTTCCTGGAGTCTCACTTAGTCGATTCACGATGATGACCAAAAAATAATTATAATATTTTTTTTATAATTATTGGTCATTTTTTGTCATGGTGAGACAAAGGTTCCGGGTTCAAATCCCGGCGGAGGGCCCATCTTTTCTCTTTAAAAAATAAAATTAATTATAATAACTATGAAAGAATAACTATACAATAACAGAAAAGAAAAGTAACTATTTTTCTGGGAATAACTAACACAAACATAAAAGGAAACATTATGTTCATCTGGCCGGAAGGGGGCATTATACAGATTTTAAAGCATTTAAAAATTAGAAAAGAGTCAAAAACAAATAAAATAAATAAACATACAAAAAAAGTACAGTAACAAATTAATGAACAAATAAAAAGAATAAATCAATACATTTTTTATGGTGCTAATAAACACATGATCTAGGATGTTATTGTTTTATTAACTGAGTTGCAATGCCGAAGGTCATGAAGGTTCAAATACTTTTTATTTGATCTTTTAGTGGCTGGAGATAGATCCCAAGGAATCTAGGACCATCCTGGGGCTCAACCAGCCTCTATAAAATGGGTACCCAAAATAAGGGAAAATCGGGCGGTTGAGTGTGATCAAGGACAAGCCACCTCCTTACACAACCGTTATCCAAGAAATAGTACTGTCTCTACCATGTACTGAATCCCAGACCCTTCACGGGTTGTAGTGGTAGAGGTTTCATAAAGTTATACTTTGTATTACACTAAATTTATACTTAAAATTTAACATATGAAAATATATACACAAGCATAAACTAAAGTATTGAGTACCGATGTGTTTTACGCCTTAACTTAAAAACTAAAAAAATATTATGGATGCATAAATATATCAATATATTATAATACTCTTAATATTTATAAAAATAATATTGATCTATAGGTAATAAGCTATAACTTAATATCACTATTAGAAAAGAGCTTACAATAACAAAGTTGATTTGTGAGAATCCTGGCAGGTGGCCTTAGGATTTTTAAGTGGAGTAAAATATCCTTGGTCATACAGTCCTTTGGAAGGGACGTATAAAGGGGATCCTAAGCATACACTGTGTCAGGTACTCGTTAAAAGTCCCTATCCTAATTAAACCTGGATAGGCAAATTTTAGGATTCCCACTGTAGCATCGTCCGATTAGCCATAGCAGCATAAAGTGACGTTAAACAAACAAACTACCTGACGTTAATATATTCTATTGAATTTAAAATTAAGGTAAGTAGCGTTGCGATAAAATCTCCGACATCAAGAAGAGTTCAATGACTGAAAAAAATATCCGATCATATAGCTTTGAAGGAAGACGTACTAAAAAAATTTCTCTCCCCTCGATGTTAATTTTATTAGCTAGGAGCCTCATAAAAATGACTGTACCCGTCATAAATATGTGATTACGAATTAATACTTTATTCCTGTACTTTCTACGCATCGCTTGAGGAGAGAGTCGTGTGTCGTACTTCAAGGATAACTTATGTTAGTGAAAAGTGGGTCGGCAACAAATACTTAAGAATATATAGATAAATATATTATTTATGATTACCATACGTTAAATATCTAGGAGAAGTGATCTCTGAAAAATATTCACAACAAGAATGAGTACAAAATGCTCGTAGAGGCTTAAGGTTGTTGCTAAACCTTTACAATAAAAAATGTTTATCTCCAAATACAAAAATTAAACATTATAATACGGTAATTAAACATACAGTTCTAGCGAAACCTTGACACTTTTATTAATTTAAAAATAGTAATTTTTTTTTTTTATAATTTAGTACTAAAAATCTTTTGAAGATGTAATAGAGAAAGAGATTTTAGGGGAAAAAATTTTTGGTATTAGAAAGAGACCAGAAAGGAAAAGAAAACAGACTCAAAGTGGTCCGAAGAGAGAAAGAAGATACACAGTGAGAAGATGAAGGAGTACTGGAGGAGGCAGAATAAACAACAGAGGTAAACGTTGAAATTGACGACCAGTCCCCTCAAGAATAAATAAATAAATTCTTTATTTATTCTAGGACAATTAGTTTCAAAATAATAATACAGTAAATGAAAATAAAAAAAAAATTTTTAAACATAAAATATAATAAATGAAAAATGAGCTCCAATGTCTTAGATTAAAATATAAACAATATTAGAATCAATAGAATATGATTTTTATGTGTAATTTATATATATCATTAAGTTATTTACATCATTAAATAAAGTGTAGCATAATTAATTAATTAAATGAAAATAAATGATGAGTAAACTCATTATGGTAAAAGTTTAAAAAATAGCTTTAAAAAGGAGGGAAAAAAGAAATATTAGCAGTTGGCTTGGAGGATTATCAGGAATTGAAGAGGTTGCTATTTAATTAAATTAATTAATTATAATTAAATAAAGGTTTGATACTAGGGGTTTTGATTGGAAATAAAGTTTGTTATGAAAGGATAGATAGCGGGTTCGGGCCAAATCAGCAACAAATGGGACACTAAGGTCGTTATGGATAACTTTATTCTTAACAAAATAAGGATCATTGAGGATTTTACGAAGGATTTTGGATTGTAGGGATAGGATACGAGAGGAATTCGATAGCTTAGTGGAGCCCCAAAGCTCTACTCCGTAAGTCCAAATAGGTCGTATGATGGTCATGTGGATGAGTTTATCAATATCAATACAATATTTACCATGTAATGAACCTTAGACCATTCATGAGTTTTTAAAATCAAAATTGAACTTCTATTTCTGTATTTTTTTTGGGGGGAGGGGTATTGCCTAGTTATGATGTGATTTTACAACATTTACATGGATATATAAACTGCATACAGCAGAATAAATTTCAAGACGGAGTAAAAAAAAACCTCTCTCTCTCTCGTATATCCTATTCTCTTTCTCTACCTTTCTCTATTTTTGATTAAGCGAGAATAAATCCATGCTTAAATTGAAACAGAACGATAATACTTTCAAAGGTTCGAATCATCAAATTTATAATTAAAAAAAAAATCTTGCAACACAACAAAACACTTAAAAGCACATAAAATCCCAATAAAACCCAATGGCATTTAAGTGTACAGTTGTTTCAAACTGCTTCGAATGGAAAAAAAAAACTACACGCATTATTAATCGTTATCGATAGACATGAGTGGAATGCGATTGGTCGAAAGGGTAAGTTAATAGAACCAATTGGAAGTGAGATAAGAGGACATAAGGAATGCCAAGCGACCATATGGCTCTGTCAGATAAAGGCTTCAACAGGATTTGTACTTCACAGGCACAGGCATTCAGTCTCTACAACGTGATTTTTATTTTTATATTAACAACAATTTTATTTTTTTATTGTCAATATGAAATTTTTATTCAAATACTGTAATTTATCATAAAAAAAACTTACAAATCCGTTGGAATAAATGCGGATTTGGGCTGACCTATGGTTTAGTGATTAGAATAATAACCTACTATGCCCAAGTTCGCGGGTTTGCAGTCCAGGAGATGACCCTAAGATTCTTTAAAGGAAGTAAAAAGATTCTTGGTTACGCCGTACTGCGGTAGGGACGTAAAATGGAGATCCCGAGCCTATACGATTGTTAAAGATCCTCATTTTTAAGGAGGTTAAAATCCACATGGAAACCTAAAGGGAGATGAATGACATAGAAACTGAAATAAGAATCAGAAGACTAAGATTCCACGAGCACATGGTAAGAATGGGCCAAAGAAGGCTACCATTGTTTCCAATATTGTGCCCAAGATCGCGGGTTCGCAGCCCGACAAGTGGCTCCAGATTTTTTTTAGATTCTCAACTATCCCGTCATTTGGATGGGACGTAAAATGGTGGTCGCGAGTCTGTGCGGCGTCAGGTAAACGATAAAGATCACGGTCCTAATTATATCTCGTCAGAAAAAATTTAGGACTCCGACCGTAGCATCATTCGATTAGTCACAAATCATAAAGTGATGTTAAACAAAATAAACAAACAAATAATTATTTTTTTAGATTAATATATTGATATTTAGAACTGTAATAATATTAAGTAAATTTGCTAAAATAGAGCCAAAAACTCAAAAAGAAACACTATTATTTATTATAATGCAATTGGGAAAAACCACAATGCAAAGCCTTATGTTTCAAAAAATACACCTACTTACCAGTTCCCACCAGATCGTTGGGATGTATTGCACCTTTTTCTTCGAGATGCGATTCACATAACCCCTTTTTGATTTTGGTGTCTTGATAATGCCTGAATAGGCGAAACGTCGACTGGTAAGTAGGTGTATTTTTTGAAACATAAGGCTTTGCATTGTGGTTTTTCCCAATTGCATTATAATTAAGTAAATTTGCTGATACGAACAAATGACATGAAAACAAAAAACACTTGTGGAGAAACTACCCATCGGTAGCACTCCAATAAAGTTCTATGGTCTCGAGGCCATCTTCTTTTCAGACGCCTCGGAGGGTTATCAGGAATATTATGGGAAGCAAGTTGAGAGATTAGCGGATTCAAGTGTGTATGGAGCTTGTCATAGGTATCTAGTTTGGGCCAAATCAGTAACATATGGGATATTAAGATCCTGATGGATGAGTTTGTTTGTGACATAATACGGAGCATTGAGGATTTTACGAAGGATTTTGGTAGTAAGGATTAGATACGAGATGAATAGGATGGTTTAGTAGAGTCCCAAAGCTCAACTCCGTATGTCCAAATAGGTCTGATAACTGTCATGTAAATAACAAATAATAATAATAATAAAAAAAGTAGATATAAGGCACTAGAGCACCGTGATAATATCAGTAATTTTTTACAGTATGGAGACATGTTAAGATCCAACCAGAAAATCTACAGGGATATGAAAAACCTGGGAACCGAAACAAGAATCAGAAGACTAAGATTCTACGTGCACAGGTAACTAGAAAATCTTTGACAAAATCCGTGAATACAAGAGCGTAGGAGAGTATGTAAAACAAAAATTACAGATCAAAACTGCCTTGATAGAGAACAATATGGAAACAGAAATAATAGAAATCAAGGATTTTATAGAAAAAAGGAAAAATGAAAGGGTACAGCGTGGTCGAAAGAAATGAAGCAAAGGCGCGCAAACGTAGTTGGACAGCACTGCTGAAAATAATGCATTTCTCTCTGTAATTTTTTATAGTTTTGTATACATTAGCATTGTTCGTTTAATATATCATAGATAGCAAATAAACCCTAGGGTATCATGTAAGGAATGCAATCGCGTTAATTCATTAATAGATATGAAGGTGATTTGTGGCATTGTTGACCCCAGGAGCCCATTATTCAACACCCACCTCCGTCAAATTTATCCCTCTACACCTCATCTAAAGGCTGGCTCATTTTTAATGATCCCTGTGATGTAACTACTCAACGCAGTTCGATCTCTGTTAATCGTAACATCTAGATGAACTGCATTATTGGTGAAGATTTAATAATAATTGGCTGTAAAATATTTTTTTCTGATCTAATAATTACTTATATATTCTTAGCAGATCGTTAAACTATCAATAATATCAGGTTTAAAGTCATTAAGAGTTTTATTTCAGATAATTAAAAGCTGTTTAAATGTTCATTTTATTAGTTCTAAAATTCAAAGTAGAATTAGTGGTCTTCTGTTATTTAATATGTTTATCTTTACATATTGTAATGAGTTTTTTTTATTTGTTTTAATAATACTTACAACCACTACAATTGAACAAACATTATATAGTATGGCATTCAATTGCCATTCGATTAATCGTGTATTTATTTTCTTATGAGTTTAACTTGGACACTCGGAAGCCCAAACAGCAAGAAACATTACCACCGCGTTTGGGAAAGGGTGTAATAACAAACGGACAGAATAATTCATTTATCATCTCATTTGGAAACCCTGAATTTTTCAGTTCTGGAATTGAAAATTTGAATAAAAACGTTTTGATTTCACAAGATTTTTTCACTAAATGACCTTTCTTTTGAAAACGGACATTTCTTATGAAACGAGCCAACAATAAATATCAATTTATATTTATATTTCTTTCTTTTTTTGGGGGGGTATGTGCTAGATATGATGTGATTTTACAATATTTACATGGATATTGTACAATATTTTATACATGGATATATAAACTGCTTACAGCAGAAAAATTTTCAAGATGGAGTAAAAAAAACTCTCCTTCTCCCTCTCTCTCTCGTATATCCTTAGTCAAAATATCATCATGTATATCCGGTTTAAAGAATTCAATTCAGGTGATTAGTTTATTCCGCCAACAATCCTTAAGTAGTTAAGTCCTCGAAGGATGACAAAACCAAACATGGTCAAAACAGTTAATAAAAGATAGAAAATGGTCCGGGTGGAGTTTAAGAAGTAATGCTTGAAACATTGATGAACTATTTATTTCAAAAGCTTTGCCCCACATGGAAGATTTATACCCAGGTTTAGTCCCAGATAGATAGATACCCTAATAAATAAAACTGAAATAATTGTAATAAAAAAAATATATGTAGCGCATAGTTGCCAATTCGAAGGTCCTGGTTCAAATCCCTCTGTTCGCAAGAAATTTATTTAGTCTGTTAGAGGCCGTCGATGGATCATATGGGATCTAGGACGCTCCTGGAGCTAACCCAGCCTCTATCAAGTGGCTACTTTATATAAGGGGGGGGGAGAAATTTGGCGGTGTGATCTAGATAAAATCACCTCCCTGCACAACCGTTGTCAAAGATACGGTACAGTCTCTACCATGCACTGAACCCCAGCCCCGTTTTTTTTTTTACTAATAAAAATAATTAACTAATAATACGGTCACCTGTGGTCTAGTGGTTAGCGTAACAAACTACTAAGCCCAAGATCGCGGGTTCGTAGCCCGGCAGGTGGCCCTAGGATTTTTTTAAGGGAGTAAAAAATCCTTAGTTACGCCGTCCTTCGGAAGGGACGTTAAAAGGGGGTCCCGAGCCTGTACGATGTCAGTTACTCGTTAAAAATCCCTATCCTAATTAAACCGGGATAGGCAAACTTTAGAGATCCCACTGTAGCATCGTCCAATTAGCCATAACAGCAGAAAGTGACGTTAAATGAACGAACGAACGAACGAATTAACTAATAATTATCCAAAACCGTAAATTTCCTCGCATTTCCTTGGTCGTATTGATAGACTTTCTCTCCTATGACAGGAGATACCCTTCACTCCTGACTTGCCAGAGAGGTTGGAAACAAACCCGTTATTTTACTATCACTTATAGTCACGTGGAGGTCATGTGCAGTCAAGTGGTTACTAAATCGGTCTTATTATCGCTACCTCCTTAGAATACTAATATTACTTGAAGCCAGGAATGGAATTAATATGAAGAAATTAATGGTAAGAAAGAAAATTATAGATTAGTATAAAATAATAAATAAAAGTATTTTTTAAACTGATTCTATAAATTTGACTTAAAATGAGAAAAATGTGAATGGTTTTCCTCGGAAACCATAAAACCAAATGTAATTCTAAATATCGTATATATATATATATATGTGCGCGCGTGTGCGTGTGTGTATGTGTGTGTGTGTATATATATATATATATATATATATATATATTACTATATACATCCTCACTAAAATCAAGAAAAGATAAATGTTTAAAAACGTATTCAATCCTATTATAACTTTTAGGATTTTTAAATTTTATCATTATCATATTTAACAAAAAAAAAAAAAAAAGGCTGAACCACTAAAACTATTTTCCGAGCCAACGGTTATGCAAAGAGGTAATTTGGTAGAAATAACACTCCACCGCCAGGATTTCCCACAATCAAGGGTATCTACATTACGAAACGGGGTGATGTACAGGAGGGCTTCCGAATCCCTCAAGATCGAGACATCGAGACAAGATGTTCACCGAATAAAAAGAATATATATCTCACAACCGGTCTCTCTAGAACTCCGAAACATTAGTAACCTTTTAGTAACTATTAATTAATTTAGTAATTATTAGTAATTTAGTAACCAGCACCCTAGGAGCTGACATCGCAAGTATATAGAATAAATGTAACTAGATAAATTAAAATTAATATCAGATTCAACAATTTTATGATAAAACGAAACACTGTCAAGAATTAATTGAAAGATTTAATAGCCAATTAAACTAGGTATAATAGATTAAATGAATGGACTCATTAAAAGAATACCTTTGTCTCATTGTCTATTGTTTAAGAAAAGGTAAAACAATATCATCATTACAAAGGATTTTTAGTATTTTTATGCTATTTTAGATGAATGTCCTTCAATTAATATATTTAAAAATGTAATAAAAAGCTTTTATTGTTCTTCAGATCTAATACTAAAAAATAAAATAAATATATGAAAACGTCTTTTAATTATGTTCAACAGAAAAGTGGAATATGTTTTTCCCCTTATAAATTTAGTTTTCGACTGTTTATTTGTTTTGGTTATATAAGGTTTATTGTTTGTTCATTTAACGTCATTTTATGGTGCTATGGCTAATCGGACGATGCTATAGTGGGAGCTCTAAATTTAGCCTATCCAGATTTAATTAGGATAGGGATTTTTAACGAGTACCTGACATCGTACAGGCTCGGGACCCCCGTGGTTATATAAGACATAGCAATTAAATATTGGTGATAAGTTCTAAACAATGCCGTAAACATGACTTATATCTGTTCTTAAATTACTTGTGGCCATTTATAAGTAGACTAATTTCATTAACATAATAAAAATGAATAAAATTTAAGTTATGATATTTTCGATTACTACTTTTAATTTTCCATATAAACCTGTAACCACTATGAGCCGTGAAAAAGTCTGGGGTTCAGTACACGGTAGAGACTGTACTGTTTTATGGACAACGGTTCTGCAAGGTGACTTGTCCTAGGTCACGATCAACCGCCAGGTTTTTCCTCCATATTTTGGGTACCCTATTTTTATAATATTTTATAGAAGGCTGGGTGAGCCCAAGGAGGATCCTAGATCCCTTATGATCCATCCCCCGCTGTAAATAGTAAAAGTAACTGCCTGCAGCGGGATTTGAACCAGGATTTCCGGCATGGCAACGCCGTGCAAATTTTCCATATAGAACCTATGAAAGATTGCGATTAAAAAAACAAAACATGAAAAATCATTTTACCTAATTCAAGAAGAAGAATAAGATTAGGCTGAGAGAATATTTTTACGATATTTAAAAAAAACTGTTCCACTACAACCAATGAGATATCTTGGGTTCAGTACATGGTAGAGAATGTACTGTTTCTTTGACAACGGTTGTACAGGGAGTTGATTTATTCGAGATTACGCTTAATCATGAGTTTTTCCCCTAATTAACGTTAACAACAATTAATATATATAGAATTTTGAGCCCCAGATCCTTAAAATTAAGCATGAGATTAGAGTTCACCTTGAAGTTATATACTTTAAAAAATCGAATGATAACCAACTTAGATGTCATAATTGAAGAGGATTAAGACTATTTTGTACAGTTAATATATAGGTTTTACTTCAAATATATAAAAAAAAGTTTTACTTAATTAACTGAAACTAAACCATGTCTGCCTAATATAAATGCGTATACATTTTTGTAGAGACTGGGTGAACCCCAGGAAGAATGATGCAGGGTCCATCCATTGCTGTAAACTGATTAAAATAATGTATCTGCCATATATGGATTTGAACCCGGGACTTTCAATATAGCAACCCACAACTCTACACACTGAGCTACCCGGCTCAGTTTATTTAGTAAACCTAAAATAAACATATCATACAGCATGTAAATATTTATTTTCGATATATTGTAAGCTAGATATTATAAACATCATAGCAGCATGTAAACAAAAGCGATCATTAATAAAGAAGTTTGATTGCATCTGTGGTACCCTTTCATATAAATCAGACCGGTTTGGTGGCCAATATTGCCAAAGTTACTAAACACACATACGCATTTGTTACATCTTTGGAATACGACCAACTTCGGCTAATGAAAAATTCTGATATACGGCTTGGAAAGTGAAACAATAGCATTGAGGTTTTTTCGCTATCAAAAATCAATATTGTTCTTTTATAACTGAGTCAACAGCTTAAGAGAACGAATTGAATATTTGGTAAAAATAAATAAATAATTTTATTGTATATATGTACTCAGGAAATAAGAAGTTAACCCTCTTGAATAAATTATTTTTTCATTGAAATTATTTCATTTTCGTTCCGTTTAAAAATAAAAATCATTCGCTGTAAGTTCATTTAACGTCACTTACATGCTACAGTTGGAGTCAATTCTGCTCATCCTGGATAGGGATCTTTAGTAACTGACATCGAACAGCCTTGGCACCCCATTTTACGTCCCTTCCAAAGGATGACATAACCAATCATTTTTTACTCCTTTTTAAAAAATATTAGGGTATCTGCAGTACTGCGAACTCTCAACCTTGGACATAGAAGGTTTTTATGCTTACCACTACACCACAGGTTCCCCAAATAAGTTACTTCACTTTTATATTTCAAAGGGTTTCAGTCTCGTAATAAAAAAATGGTATTTATGAAAAATATCAAGTGCTTATTCATTTAAAGTCACTAAATGCCGTCACGTTAATACAGTGGGAGTTCTAAATTTATTTACGTAAAAATATATGTTCATAGTGAAAAATGAAGGAATAAGAAATGCAGCACAATGAAAAGAACGAAAATATGTAGATACGTATATATTTATATATATATATATATATATATATATATATCTAAGCTGGGGATCGAATCCCGGCCAAGACATAATCTTTTCTCTTCAAAATTAAAAAAATATATATATTTAAATAATTAAAAAAGAACCATAAATAAAAAAAAAATATATATATATTTAAATTACAAGGCACAAGCAAAATATATATATATATATATATATATATATATATATATATATATATATATATATATATTTAAATTACAAGGCACGTGCCTTGGTAGCTCAGTGGTTGGAGCACCGCGCTAGAAACGCGGGCGACCCGGGTTCGAATCCCGGCCAAGACATAATATTTTCTCTTCAAAATTAAAAAAAAAAATATTTAAATAATTAAAAAAGAACCATAAATAAAAATATATATATATATATATATATATATATATATATATATATATATATATGTATGTATATATGTATTCACATGTATGTAAAAAAAAATCAAATTTATGCAAAGATTTATCAAAATTAATTCTGGGTCTTAAAGAAAGTTTTAATATTTGTCTGCTTCATTGCTGACCTACTCTTCATGGCAGCTAGATCTCTAATTCTTTTAGTAGCAAAAAATACAAATTAATTAAAATTACATTTGAAAAAAAAACAGTTCCGTTAATTGAACGTTCAGATCTCATAATTAAGGATTTTAACTAACTTTTAAAAAAACCTAGGGCCACCAGCCGGGATATGAACCCGCAATCTTGAGCTAAGTAGGTTATTATCCTAGCCACTGTACCATAGGTCACCCTTTAAAAATGATTAAAACAACTAAAGAAAAATATTTAAAAGATTGTACAAAGATTTTTATAATGAATAAATAATAATTAATTCAAATAATTAAACTACACGATTCTGTAGGGCAGAAGTTTCACAAATATGGTTTTATACATCATCAATATAAGTTGACAACATAAAGTACTATAGAATATATGTAATATAGCTATAAATTTATATATATCATGTTCTCTTATTTACTTTTATTAAATAAAATATCTGCAATGAACAAACATTACTCTATTTAATCTAATGGTAACACAGTTTAATTCAGTTCAAAGAGTTGCTTTCTATTGAAGAGTTGTTATTGTATGACAGTTTAACCCTTCTAGTATCAACGAAGATACACCGTTGTTTGAAACATCCAGAAATAGATCCAACGACAAATGAATATAAATGCGATATCATTATTTTCGCCAAGTCTCAGAGCTTTATCTCAATAGGAACTGACGCTAATAAATACAAAATAAGACGATACGTATTCCTATTGATGCATTTGAAATAATTTATAGCTAGTCTAATAATTAAAAAACTTTTCATTGTAATAAAAAAACATAAAAGATCTAATACAATACCAATTACCTATACCTTTACGGTATACTTCAAAGAATTCTTCTTTTAAAGAAGATCTTTTTTTAACAAGCAATGTGTTTATTATTTAATCATAAAGATTTTTTTCATTTATGTATTTAGTTTGGACAATAACAAACAAAAAAAAACAAAAATATATTGGATTCTCTACTTTCCAAAACTGACAAGTATTTTTTTGAAATCTGTACTGTACCACTACAACCCGTGAAGGGTTATTGATTCAGTATATAGTAGAGATAGTAAAGTTTCAAATCCAACGTTTGGGTAGGGAGATGCTTTGGCCATGATAACACTCAACCGCCATGTTTTCCCCTCAATCACCTACTTTATAGAGCTTTATAGAGGTTAACCTCAAGAACGTCTGTAGATTCATTTGTGTCTGTTAAAATATTAAATAATTTGAGACAGTTAGCAGGCCTATTTGGACATACGGAGTTGAGTTTTGGGGCTCTTCTATACCATCCAATTCATCTCGTATCCAATCCTTGAAATCCAAAATCCTTCGTAAACTCCTCAATACTCCTTATTATGTCACAAACAAGCTCAAACATATGATCTTAATATCCCATATGTTACTGATTTGGCCCAAACTAGATACCTATCCTTCCATGACAAGCTCCATACACACTTGAATCCGCTAGTCTCTCAACTTGCTTCCCATACTATTCCTGATAACCCTCCGAGGCGTCTCAAAAGAAGATGGCCTCGAGGCCATCTACTACAGAACTTTATTGGAGTGCTACCGATGGGTAGTTTCTCCACAAGGGTTTTATATACGTACATATTAGCAGATTTACTTATTGTAATATGATTATAGTTGTAAATGTGAATAAATTAAATTAAAATAATTTGATAACAAGACCTTCAGCACAGCAACTCAGGGCTCAACACAGTGAGCTACCCCGCTTCTTATTATGACGATAAGTTAGTGAAGTACAGTTTATTAAACTTCCAATAATTAAAGCCTTAAGTCTTTAAAACACCGGAAAAACTAACCAGTCGAAATTTCGCCAATTCAAATATCATGCACCAAATGAAATATCAGTTTAAAGAAGAAAAAGTGCAGCACATCTCACATCAACAGTCCTTATTGTCCGATTTGACAAACATTATTCCCTCTCAAACCTTCCAGTTTTAAACTTAACCTTCTCCGATAATCCTCCGAGTTGTCTGAAAAGAAGATGGCCCTTCTAAGTTGAACATCTTATTCGAATACCAGCGTGTGGTATTATTTGCTTTATCTCATGACATTACTTATTATTCATTCTATTCATCTGTTGTATTATTTATTGTATTAATGCCGTTGTATTTTTACAAATGTAAATAATCTCTACTAAATAAAGTATATTTTTTAGCTTAAAGCTTGTAGTAATTAAATGAAGCCTTTCTTGAGTCAGCCTGAGCTCTCCATTTTGCAATTGTAATTGCCTTCAGAGAAAAACGGTTCTTTCTCAATTAATATTCACATTGTGATTCTTTGGGACCGTGCGGTGCGAAACCTGATTCGCGAATAGCGGCTTCTAGTACCCTATGTTACGTTCCAGTGTGGGTAATATTAATAATAAATAAATTAATAGTAAGATAGTAATAATACCGCAATATATATATAGTAAACTAGGTAAAGTAATATTAAATAATTTTTATTAATATTTGTTGTTTACTTTTGGACGTTATCTGTATCAAAAACCTGATTTATTATAGTTTTGAATTTAATTCGCAGGTGGTTATTTATAAATACGATGGTTATTCAGAAAGTAAGAAAGGTTTTGGAATTTAAAAAACCAAGTGCAAGAAAAACATTTTATTATAAATAAACTACTTTAAAATAATACTTTTCAACATAATCACCATTCAAATTCAGGCACTTATCATAGCGGAGGACAAGCTTTAAAATTCATGTGTCATAGAATTCTGCCGCTAAGTGCCTGAAATCACAGGCGGCAGAAAACGTTCCTTATTTTCTGAATATCCCTCGTGCATGCATGATTTGAAAGAAATATTAAAAATCACAAAATTTTCAAAATAAAACACCATTCAACAATCGCTAAGACATCTTTATTATGTTTTTTAAAAATTGACTATTGTAACCATAAAAATGAGCGAAAGCACCATAAGATAGATAAATTACAATGCAGAAGGAAACAGGAAAAATCCCAAAATTTAAGCTCATTCTATAGCCTCTAAAGACTCGAAAAACTGTTTAATTAAAGTTTCGCGAATTCATCAGGAATACCAATAAGTTATTTGTGGAACGTCCTGGAGTTATCTTTATTTGATGAGTCTTTTTGGACTGTTGATGTGAGATGTGCAAGAGGTATTTCTGTGATGATTCTTAAATTGGTAAAACTTCGACTGATTAGTTTTTCCAGTGTTTTAGAAACTTAAGGCTTTGGTTTGGGGGGTTTTAATTATTGTACTTCAGGAACTTATGATTATGATTAGGAGCGGAGTCGCTAACTGTGTATATCGCGGAGTTGCCGTAAAGACTCAAGCATATTTAAGAATAAACTTATTACCGAATATATAAAAACGATCGTTTATTTAATTGTAAATATTGTACATAAGATCCTATCCCTAACTCAGGAGAAATTCATGTATTTTCTTTTCTTTTTTAAACATCCTTTACTTTGAACTTTCTCATTTGACCATCTGCCTTCGAAGAAGTCTGATTTAACGGCAAGCAATCCAAACTTTCCAAAAGCTGTTTCTTCAAAAGATCCGTGTAAGCTTTTTCTTATTTAGGACCAGAAGAGAATAGACTCTAGCGTACAAAGTGAGAAAGATAATGGGGACGAAACAGCTCCCTGAGGAACACAGCGAGTGAGAGAGGCCCACTTAGTACGCAGCTCCCCAAACCCTCATAAAACAAAACCACCATAAAACAAAACCTGTACACAGTAAAAAAAAAACTTCTGGTAAAAAATAACCAGGTAAGAATCTTTTTCTTTGAGTAGTTCTTCAAATCCAGCAGTGGCAGATAAATTATTTTATCAGTTAACAGCGACGAATGGAAGTAGTGAGACATTCAGACCCTCCTGGGGCTCATCCAGCCTATGAATGTGGGTATCCTAAAATGTGGGAAATACTTGGCGGTTGAGCGTGATATCGGGCAAATCACCTACCTGCACTAATGTTGACTTGGAAACAAAACGCTCTACCAAGTATTGAACAAAAGACCCTTCAAAGGTGGATTTTTTTCTTCAAATATCAGTTTTTTAATAATTTGCTCAATGAAATTTACATCTGTATTATACTGATACAAGTAAATATAATATTGCTCATATTGGGATAAATAAAGACAGGTAGAGAAACTACCCAATGATTGTACTCATATAAAAAGTTCAACTTTGTCAAGGTCACGAGGCCATCTTCTTTTCAGGGGCCTCGGAGGAAGTTTTGTAAATTAAAAAACTTTTACTCTTAGAACAATATTTCTATTACAATTCTGAGAATGACATATAAATGATGAAAGTAATCTATAAACTTAGCCTTATATTAGTTATTTCTTACACCACCCGTAGTTAATTTATATTAACTATAAATATAATAAATAAAAACCGTCGAAAATATGATGGTAAATATACTATTTTATAATAGTAAAAATATATGAATTATGAGCCCGGCAGGTAGCCTTAGCATTTTTTTAAAGACAGTACATTAAGAAAAATTCGTATTTATGCCGTCATTCGGAGTGGACGTAAGGTGGCGGGACCGAGGCCGTGCGGTGTCAAACACTCGTTAAGGATAGGGGACCCTAATTATATTTGGATTTGCAAAACTTACGACTGTAGCATCGAATAGCCATAAGAGCATAATGTGACCTTAAATGAATAAAATAACAAGCATCTAAATTAAGATTAAAAAAAAAATTAATTCACCACTATTTTAGGTTAAAAAATCACTATTAACTGTTATTTATACATATTAAACAATAAATTGAAAATTCAAACGGATTTATTGAGGACATGAGTGGTAGAAATCACTATAATAATAAATATTCCGGCACTTGAATTTTTCTTACTAATGATATGTAATTCTTCACCGTTCAACATAGCCTAAGATTTTTGGTTAATCTTATTAATTCTAAATTGAAATAATATAAAAAACAGTATTATTTGTCACTTAATATCATACGTCAGTTAAGTAATATGCTTTAAATAATATAAAGAATATAGATTTTTATAATTTATAATTTTATGTCAAACTTGAGAAGGATTAGGACTATTATGTATACTAACAATTACATATATCCTCAATGCTCCTTATTTTGTTAAGAATAAAGTCATCCATAACGACCTTAATGTCCTTTTTGTTGCTGATTTGGCCCGAACCCACTATCTATCCTTTCATGACAAACTTCATTCCCACTCAAATCCTCTAGTTTTAAACCTAGCTTCGTCTTCAATTCCCGATAATCCTCCGAGGCGTCTGAAAAGAAGATGGCCAAGTGACCTTCTTAGTTGAACTTTGATTTGAGCACTACCAGTGGGTAGTTTCTCTACTTGTCATTCTCATGTCATTATGCATCACGTATCTTATTTACTTGTTGTATTATTGTAATAAAGTTGTAAATATCAATAAATAACACATAATAATAAAACTTAGGCACAAATAAATAAGCTAAATTTAATTTGTGTAAAATTTATTTATTGTAGTCCTTCGACCATTTCACACTCTTCAATATTATTTGTCATTTACGGAAACTTTAAACAATTAACATTACGCCATCTCTGGAGTAATATTTGCTTCCTTTAAATTAGAACCTACAACAAATTATTTATATCCAATATACCCGGATATTTTACCATGAAATATCTACAAAAAGAGCACAACCATTGAAGTATAGGGCGCATAAAAATATTTTTTCATCTTGAGGATATTAAAAGTGGAATCGCTTGGTCGATTTCGAAGGGGTTACGATAGCCCTTTGCATGGATTGGGTATTCCCCGACCAATTGGCGAGATCATGCATAAAAAATTAGAAATTCCATGGCACGATACGAGTGGAAGCATTGCAATTCATAGAACTTAAAATTGACTACAAAATCAGAAATGTCCGGTGAAGGTTTAATACGAATAATTTGAAATTATGATGGTATTTAATTTTAATGGCCTACGAATGATATTTAATATTCTATAAAAGAATTGGAAAAGAAGAAATTTAAGTTTCGGTATTAATTTTTAAATACTGAGTAACTGAGTATGTAGTGTGCTGGGTTGCCATGGTGAAAATTCCGGGTTCAAACCCATCTGTGAAAGATAATTTATTTAATCAGCCTCATACCCTCCTGGGGTTCATCCAGCCGATATAAAGTGTGCTTCAGTAGTTATTTTAAGGTTGAAAAATCCATATTAAGTAATTTTTAAATGAAAATGAAATTGTTTGTTAAAGGATTTCTATATTATTCTTTTAACAACAATTTTAATTTTTTAACTTTATCCCATCTGCAATAGAAACCTCAGCGTACTGTTTCTCCATTAGTAGATGTTTATTTTAATTTATAATAAGCAGATTAAGTTAATTATTTAATTAATTAAGATTAAATATCATGTAATTAAACAAATATCCCCATTTTTAAAGAAGAAACATCTGATATTAACAGTACAATTTAGTCATCATTAATACTACAAATTAATATTCTTATATGGCATCCAAATCGATGCTTTCTAATTCGTAAAGCATATAACTTCAAGAAGAAATCTAATCTCATGCTTGAAATTGGGAGTGTATTTGTTTTTAAAAACCTATACCCCTACCTGAACATGAAGGGTTCAGTACGTTGTAGAGACTGTACTGGTTCGAGGACAACGGTTGGGAAGTCCCACTTTAAGGATACCTTTAAAGTGGCTTCGTGAGCAATACAATCCATTACAAAATACTACCAGCACTTACAACTAGCAATTGAGGAATATTTTAATGAACATGCTCCTGTATCGTTTAATAATATCCCCCTGATTCTTGTAGAACAGATACTTACGACTACACCTTGCAAAAGGTTAACAAGGTAAACAACACGCCGTTTCAGGCTACTTTTACTAGACAAAAGCTCTAAGCTCTCAATTAATTACAAAAGACTCATATACATGACAATCATTAGACCCATCTGGACTAACGGAATAGAACTTTGGGGCTCCACTAAGCCATAGAATTCCTCTCGTATTCAATCCTTACAATCCAAAATCTTTCGTAAAATCCTCATTCCTCCTTACTTTGTTACGAACAAAGTAATCCATATTGACCTTAATGTCCCATTTGTTTCTGATTTGGCCCAAATCCGATATCAATCTTTTCATGACAAACTTTATTTCCACTCAAACCTCCTAGTATCAAACCTTTATTTAATTATAATTAAATAATTTAATTAAGTAGCAACCTCTTCAATTCCTGATAATCTTCCGAGGCATCCAAAAAGAAGATCCCAGTACTGGGTAGTTTCTCTACTTGTCATTATTTATGCCAATATGTACAATTCATCCTATTTACTTGTTGTATTAGTATAATACAGTTGTAAATTAATTAAATTAATGTTGTAAAAAACGATTTAGTTTCCCCGTTAAGCGCAACACTCCTAATGACAGGTATTCTTTAAGCTGGGTCTTCACTACATAGGTAGATAAATAAATTTAATAAACTTGCAATATAAGCGCCAGACTTTACCTTAAGGTAAAAGCATCGTGTCTGAGCGAAAATTGACTCAGACGTTTTTACGACCCTCCTCTAATATCGATAAAACGTGCCCTGCTCACAAATACTCTAAAGTGATTATCCGTGAATACTCGCTACTACCATGGCGAAGGTGGTGCTCGACAACAGTTGATTTAGGTACGCGTAATCTCCTAGTTTCTTTAGACCTTAATCCCCTTGAGTACTGAAGGAGAGCTCTCTGAAGAAACCCTTGTTAAGGGAATTCGCAACCCTTAGCCTAGAACCCGAGAATTAAGGGATGCTCGAGGTTCTTTGACAAGTTAGGCCAAGAGCTTGCTAATTAACAATTATGAATTAATTAGCAAAAATAGTCTGAGGTTGAATCATCAGCAAATATATAACAATTATAAAAGTTATATTCAAAACTGTTTAGTTTGTTTATTCATTAAAGGTCACTAATCGGACTATGATACAGCCGGAGTCCTAAAGTTTGCCTCTGCGGGAATTATTCGGAAAGGAATTATTAACTTGACACCGTACAAGCACGGGACCTCCATTTTATTTCCCTTCCAAAGGACGAATCACCAAGGATTCTTTACTCTCTTTTAAAAAATCTAAGGGCCATCATATCAAATATCATATAATAACAAGAATCAAACTAAGATTTGATCAAATAAGAATCAAACAGTAACATTTAAAATAATTTGTTACTGAAGTTTTCTGCAGTATCAATTTTAGCACTAAAATTGCTCTTTTCAGGTTTATCAGACAGGATGATAGTGCAAGATGGATTATTATTTCCAAACTTACAAGTGATGTTTTTAGGATCATATTAGATGAAAAGGCAGCAAAGGGATACATGAAAACCCTACACTTAATTTACGGAAGACGTGTAATTGTGGCTGATGGAAAATTATTTACATATTGTAGATATTATATAACTGTAAATAAAAATAACTGTAATTAAGTGACGATATGCTAATTACTAATTACTAAAAATTAACACTAAGTGGGCCAGGCTCAATGGCTACATGTTTTTCATTAAAGCCAATAAAGAATTTATTTTATATATGGAAGAAAGTGGTCCGGGTAGAGGTCAAAGAATATCTCATAGAATCGGAGAAAACTTTATTGAGTAGCCAACGTTTGGACCTACTTTGTAGGTCTTCTTCAGGGCTATATGCAAAATGCAGACAATTGAGAAAGGGAACAAATATTCGCTTCGCTCGCGTGGAATTTTGTCTGCCACATAAAGTTTCGAGAAAGATCATTTAAAATAAATAATTTAACTATTTTTTTTTTAAATATAAGTTACTCGTACATCCCAAATTTCAGTTGTCCAACTTCAAAACTGACGGATTCTATACAACCTTTGAATCCCTATTATATTAAAGGGGAAACCCTTGGGGTAGAATTATCCAAATTTCTTTCTTAAACTATACAAAGAACCTATCTACAAATTTCAAGCTGCTAAGTTCCTGATTTGCCCGTGCCCCCACATAAATCTGCCCTTGCTGTAGCCTATGATGTATAACCTATTTTACTCAATAAGTTTCATCCAAATCCGTTCAGTAGTTTTTGCGTGAATGAGTAACAAACATAAATACAAACATTCGCATTTATAATAGTAGGATATCCCCCGTGTGCCCCTCCCCTAAATCAGCCCTTGCTATAGCTTATGTGTAATTCTGATGTATAACCTATATTTCTGTCAAGTTTCATCGAAATCCGTTCAGCAGTTTTTGCGTGAAAGAGAGAAAAACATACAAAACTTTCACATTTATAATATTAGTAAGATTAGTAGGATATCAAAACAAATAGTTTCACCCATGTTCTTTCTGTTATTTTAACAACTATGATCATGTGATTTGCCTTTAATTATGTACTATGATGGATTCTCCAAAGCACCTAAAAAATTGTCGGGGGGGGCTATGTGTTATTCTGATGAATAATCTATATTACTGTAAAGTTTCATCCGAATCCGTCCCGTAGTTTTTGCGTGAAAGAGAGACAAACATACAAACATTCACATTTATAATATTAGTAAGATATAAATAATCAAAAGTATGGTGAATACAGGTAATTGAAAATAAAAATGATAAATATTGCACAGCAAGGTAAATATAAATATTGTTGTGCAACTTTATTTACTATATTTTACTTATTTACTATCTTTTAATATATTTTTACCATTTTTTAACTGTCTGTATTTTGCATATAGCCCTGAAGAAGTCCTACACAGTAGGTCGAAACGTTGGCTACTCAATAGAGTTTTCTCCTATTCTATAAGAAATTCTTTGACCTCTACCCGGACCACTTTCTTCCACATATATTATCAAGGTCAACAATTATCATTCAGTATGAGTTTATTATATAATACGTCACAAAGAATAAGACGGGCCTGTGAAGTTGCTGGGCTTAGTAAAGAAGGAATTCTTAAGATGTTAATAAGCACTGTCCGACTGGGAAGCGTCTGAGGGGTAGACCGAAGCGTAAGTGGGAGGAAGTATTTATGTAAGGAGAGATTTGTTGTATCGGCATCGAGCCTTTGGGTTCACTAAGCCATATTATTATTATTTTGTAGTATATTGAGTATACTCATATATACTAAATACATACCTATTTACAGTATGCTTAACATAAATCAACATATAAAATATGTTATATTTTTATCCCCCCATTTAGAGAAGGACCTAAGATGTTATAAATGAAACAAAAACAAAAATTGAGTTTGAATAGAAGTCCGACAAAATAGTTGTATATCCTCCAGAATAAATTCTTGTAGAAACACCAGAGGTACACGTCCATAAAGGATTGAGAGTCGCTTTCGATCTGTACATGCCTCAAGTGAGTAATGTGGCTCAACGGTTGCGAAAGCCTGCCTCGCCTTCTCCAATGCTTCATCGATAAATGTAGAACAGGTATTTTAAATTCAAATCTTATCCCGTTTTCGCTCAGGTGTTTACTGAATAGCTAGTTGCCAGAATGTGTGTCGAGTCTTTTCCTTTTATATCCACTGTAAATCCATGTCTATAACTGTTGTTTTTTAGTATCATGTCAGCAATAGGGAAATCCTTCGAAGGGAATGCAAAAAATAAACACTAAATAAAAAAAAAACATTAACGGTCTGAACTGGCTCAAGACATCAGAATATTGAATATTTTCCTTCTATATTAATTATGCAGTTTTATAAATTACAATTATAATTAAACTAAAATATTTAAAGGAAGCAGTACGTAAGGTGTGTAGTCACCGAGTTTAAGAAAGACTGTGGTAGCTATGGAACGACATTTTGTAATCTGAAGACCCTTCTTGGGCTCACTCAGGCTCTATAAAGTTGGTACCCTTAATAAGGAAAAATTCACTTTTCTGTAAAATTATTGGCTTAGAAACAGTTCAGTCTGAAACCATGAACCGTCATGCTTTATAGTGGTACAGGTTTTCATTCTTTATGCTTCGAAAGAAAATGGACTTAAACAACTTCTTTACAATGATCCATTTATAATTAAAACTATGTATTTATGTAACATTATAATATTATTGTATAGTATAATTTACAATAGGATTTAAATCAATATCTTATCAATATCTAAAATCTTGTAGATAAAATAACTGTTGAGTATATGCTTTTAAAGTAGTATTTCAATAATTTTAATTTGTTACAATAATATAAAAGACATAGGATGAAAAGGTATTAAACAAAATATAAGGACTGTCTATCTATATTAATCATTAAAAAGAAGTAATAAATAAAATAGTGTTAAGTATATCGATACCAACAATAATTTAATTTATTATTAATTATAAACAATTGGTACGATTTATCATAATAAAAACATCATATTATACATAGATATGATAAATATTGATGTGGCAATGATTACAATAGTCAATATATTTTTATTAAGCCAAACTGTATGATCTTTTAATGGAAACGAGGCTTAATAATTTAAAATTGATTATTTTAGATTAAATTTCTCGATAAATATTTCATAATGCTTTCTTGTAATTTAAAAAAATAACTGATAAAATATTTTCTTTTAATTATGTGAAACATATCAACAGCGTGAAAATTATTCATAAATATAAATATATTTAAAATACAATCAATATAATATAACCGATATAAAATCATATATATTTCAATTAATATTTTAAAATATTTTATTGATTGATTAGGATGAATATTTAGAAATGATAAACAATTACATAATAGATTCTAGAGTTTTTCATTATCTTATTGGACTGATTGTATGCTTATTCATTCGCTAAAGAACAAATAATTAATTAGAAAATAATCTCCATATTACGGGACCTATAAAACCTAGGATCTAATCGATAATACCATATCATAACCCACTCAAACAGCACATCGTAGGCCAATAGGAGCTTCAATTATACAATCTATCCATTCTATTAAGTAGAATATCGTGTAAACTGATAAACAGCATTAATTGGAAATGTCCATCCCCAGTATATAGCTTCGATGAGGCTATCTCAGAGGTCCTCGGTGAATAACTATTAGGTTGGGATAGTGGACCAGGGAACTAATAATACTTTGTTGATAATAACTAAGGGAGAACACCCTAATTAAATAAATAAAAACACACACAAACACACTTAATAAATAATAATAATAATCAAAAACGACTAAGGCCAAAAATTAAGTAACCCATATTTTTTTTAATACCTCCTAATTTTTTCTATTATAAATATTGATAATTTATAGCAATAATTATTGATGTTTTCACTAGTAAGGTATGAAAACATATTATTTCTATTAACGTCTGAATTACTTAAATAATGAACCATCAATAAAGATACATTTAGGATCAGAACTAGAAATTTGAGAATTATTTTGATACAAACAACTAAATGACTTAGGCAAAAAAAAAAAAAAAAAAAAAAAATATATATATATATATAATAGATCATTTAGAGCAATAATGTTTTCAAAAAATTATTTTATCAAAAAAGTCTATTTTCACATTATAAACTCAATAAATAAACAGTCAATAAACTTCTAAATTAATTTGAAAACCCCCTCTATAAAGATATATTTAAAATCGGAACTATGCATTTGTGAATTATTTTGACAAAAACAAATAAGAGATAGGTAAAAAATTAGAAAGCCCATATTTTTTTATTGGCACTTTCGTAAGAATAATTTAGAACAATAATTATTTATAAGCTTATAAGAAAAAAAAAGTCTTTTTCTTACTATTTCTATATAGAATTATTTTTAAAACGATATCTAAAAAAATTCAATGCAAATAATTTAGGATCAGAACTATTCATTTGTCAAACATTTCGCTACAAACAAATAATGGACTGAAAATCAGAAAACATAATTAGAAAACCCGTAAATAGTTTTTCTGATAATATTTATCTTTAGAATAATAACTATAAATGTGTTAACGAAAAAAGGTCTGTAAAACTGTACATTTAAATAATTAATTTCTATAATCCACTAAGTTATCTCTAGATTCGGGGTGAAGTGCTGAGATGCTGTGCTGAAGGTCCAGGGTTCGAATCCAACTGTGGCTGATAATTCGTTTACTAAGCAGCCATGGATGAATCCTCCTGGGGCTTATTCAGCCTCTATAAAAAGAGTGTGCCCTTAATTTGTGTGAAAAATCTGGTTGATGAGCGTGATCACAGACAGATCGCCTCCCTACACAACCGTTGTCCTAGAAACAGTACAGTATTTACCAAGTAATGAACCCAAAACCCTTCATGGGTTATAATGATAATGTATTTTTTAATTATGTCATTCTATCTATATTCTTTTAATAATCCATCATTGAAGAATCAAACCAATAATTATAATGCACTATTAATAATTTAAATATAGACTGATATTCAGAACCAGGATTAGCGTAATGCGATTTGAAATCCAAATCATAATTCTCATTATAACACATTTCATGAGATATAAATAGAATATATTTCATCTCTTTGTTCTCACATCCCAATTGTTATAACAAATCGAAGCTTGTTCAAAAAACCAATACGGCGGATATTGTACATGCAATTAACCAATCATATAGTTCAAATACATAGGAAATATTACAAAAAAAATTATGGGTATTTTTCGTTCTATACGCGTCAGTTAGTTTCTTTAATCACAGTTACTTTAAAATAACGACAATAAAAACAAATTATGAATATAAAAAAAAAATATATGTATTTATTATTTATTCATTTATATACATATTATTATTTATTTTAAAAATTATATTTATTTATTAGCATCTTCTAATTCCAGTCTAACATAATTTCGCACAACAAGGAGTCTGGTAATGTTTTTGTGGTACTCGTACTTACCAGAAATGAATAAGAAAAATTATACTAATAATAAAAAATATAGATTGTATCTCATTTAAATTATTGAATAATATGATCTAATTAAAAAATATCTTATCACATACCGCTCCTTTAAAAGAACAACAATATAACGATATAAAATGAGCAGTCATATTTTGAGCTGTATCATGTTTGAATTTAATTTTATATGGGAATAACGAAATAAGTTAAAATCAAAAAAGTTTCAAGGTTTTAAAAATTTTCTAATGGTTATTAAAATAATTTCAATACAATAGGAATACTTTGCTTTATCAATACCAATTTTTTTTTAACTCACATGGAATTTTCAAGTACCTCTATTGAAAAATTAGGTTTTTTGAATTATGACATCGTCTTTTTGTAGGAGCGATAATAAAGGAATAAGAATTTTTAAATGTTAACATTTATAAAATTCAGTACGAAGTAAGTTATAATGTATTTGTTTATTTTGTTGTTATTATACATGTTATAATTTCATTTTGTAAACAAGTAATTAATACTTATTTACTAACTGTAAAAGGCAGATAGTATTTTACAGTGTGGTATGGAATGTGCAAATAAACAAAGGGCATTATTTTGAAAGGAACAAAAAAAAATTTGGAAAACATAAATATCGTCATTATTTTAAAGTAATTGTTAATATTTTAAGCAACTTAAATTAAATTTCATCAGTACAAACCACTTTTATTTTAGACTATTTTATATATTTTCATATAAATTGTTGGCCCAAAAATTCATCGTTAAACTTTTTTAGTCTTTAGAATAGTGCCAATAGCTATTTTCTATTTTATAAAATAAGAAATGAATCTTTATACGATAAAAAATCAATATTTTAAACTTGTTCTTTACCTAAATTACCTTATAACTGGATAGGCAAAATTTAGGACTCCCACAGTAGCATCGTCCGATTAGCCAGAGCAGCATAAAGTGACTTTAAATCAATAAAAAATTACACACAAAATGAGTGAAATCCTTGAAACGTATGTATTATGTATATAGGAGCGGAGTGGCTCGGTGGTAGATTGCGATGCCGGGTTCAACTCCCGCTGCTGGCAACTCTTATTTAACAGGTTAGCGGCCGAAGATGGATCCTATCCGATCTAGGACCCTCATGGGGCTCACCCGGCCTCTATTAAGTGGGTACCCAAAATAAGGAGAGAAACGTGGTGGTCGAGCGTGATCTAGAATAATTCACCTCCATGCACAAACGTTGTCGAAGAACCAGAACTATTTTTTGTTGTCAGCCTCTACTATTTACTGAAACACATATCCTTCACGGGTTGTAATGTTTTTTTTTCTTATGTATTGAAACGTTTACCAGTAGTTCCCAGAAATAAATGTATAACAAGTCACTAAATATTTCTATTTTAATTTCGAAGTATTGAATGTTATTGCTCGAACAAGGATTAAATAAGGCAATTTGAAAGTAGAAATTCTTTTTTATTTCTCAGTAATCCTTCACTTCCTAGATAGGAACAAAGTTCTAACTGGGGCCATCGTACGATCCCATACGTGGATGAACATACGGACCAAACTCTGGCCATTTCAGAAGATTAAAGACTTTTCTTCACTTAAAGTGGAAATCCCCTAATCGCTCCAACTTCGCCCTCGGATTCCCTTCAATTAAAAGTTTAATCCTTCATTACTGTAAATTACTCTTCTCAACAAACGATTGGTGGGAGAGTGGATTTTTCCCATGTAGAAAATATAAAACATAATATTTAATTTCTCATGAAATTTATTTCAAATATAAATCGTTGGTGTGATGAAACAAATGCTACTTGGAAACTTTTATTAATTAAAACGTTTTTTGAGCTCTTGCTCTCTTACAGTAAGTTCCCTGCTCTTAAAGTAGTAGATCCCTGCTCAGGAGAAATAATAAAAATTATGCTGCTACAACCCATAAAGGATCTTCTCAACTGTACTGTTTCTATGACATTTGTCCATGGCTTTAAACAGATTAAATCATTTATGTGCCAAAGCCGGATATGAACCCGGTTTATTTAGAATAGCAACTCAGCACTTTACACACGGTGCTACCCTTCTCTCTTAAAACAAGCAGAATAAACGGCAGAATGGTAGAGTTTATTTAGTAACATTACATATTTGTCATCTCAATCATTCCGCAGAGAATATTGATTTTTTATCGTATAAAGATTCATTTCTAAGAAAAAAATAGAAAATAGCTGTTGGTAATATTCTAAAGACTAAAAAAGTTTAACGATTAATTTTTGGGCCAACAATTTATATGAAAATTTATAAAGTAGTCTAAAATAAAAATGGCTTGTACTGATGAAATTTAATTTAAGATACTTAAAATAATTAATAATTAAAATAATGACGATATTTATGTTTTCCAAATTTTTTTTTGTTCCTGTCAAAGTAATGCCCTTTGTTTATTTGCACATTCCATACCACTGTGAAATACTATCTGCCTTTTACAGATAGTAAATAAGTATTAATTAATAAATAAGAAATAATAGAGAGCTTCGGGAACTGTACAATGAACCAGACCTAGTCAACTATGTCAAATCAACCCGCATAAGATGGCTTGGGCACGTGAAGAGAATGGGAGAAGATAGGTACCCGGAGAAACTATTATATGGCAAACCAGGAGGCAGAAGAGGAAGAGGAAGGCCCAGGTTGCGATGGCTGGGTGATCTGGAGAGCGATCTGCAGAGGATGGGAATCGGACAATGGATTGGTCGAGCTGATGACACGGAAGACTGGAGAGGCGTTGTTGTGGAGGCCAGGGTCCTACAAGGGCTGGAGAGCCATGGAATAAGAAGAAGAAGAAGAAATAAGTATTAATTACTTATTTACAAAATGAAATCATAACGTATATAATAACCAAAAAATAAACACATACATTATAACTTACTGCCTACTGAATATTAGAAATGTTAACATTTAAAAAAAAAAAATTAAAAATTCATATTCCTTTATATATCGCTCCTACAAAAAGACAAAGTCGTAACTCAAAAAACCTAATTTTTCAACAGAGGTATTTGAAAATTCCATGTGAGCTAAAAAAAAAATTGGTATTGATAAAGCAAAGCATTCCTGCTGTAATGATGGAATTGAAATTATTTGATTAACAAATAAAAAATCTTTAAAACCTTGAACCGTTTTTGATTTTAACTTATGTCATTATTCCTATAAAACATTAAGTTCAAAAAAGGGATAAATATTGTTTGTACTAAAATAAAAATGGTTTGCACTAATGTAATTTAATATTCTGGTCTTCGATAAGCTATTATTAAAATAAAGATTATTTGTTTAAACGGATTAAAGAATCTTTAGTAATCCCGTTCTTCTTAGTTGGGACTTAAAATAGTTGCCTCGAGTCTATACGGTGTCAGATACTCATTAAAGATCCTTATCAGACCTGGATAGGAAAAATTAAGGGATCATACTGTAGCATCTTCTGATTACCCATAGCATAAAGTGACGTTAAATACATAAACGATAATACTCATATAATATTTACAAGGTTGTCGTGTCTTTGGTCCTCCATAAATTTGGCCGTGCCCACTGGGACTTTGGTACTTTGGTGGCAACTTAGTGCATGTTTGGTACTTGCCAACTTAGTGGAGACATGTGTGGTACTTGCCAACAAACATAGAAGTAGGCCTCCGAGTTAAATAACTAAACCAGGGCGTTGCTTCTTGATCTTGGAACAACTTCGGCTATTAGTGTCACAGGGAAATGTAAGTCCTCACTATTTCAGGATTAACCAACCCGTTCAATATCCCGTTCTAAGTTCCCAAGGTGGAGTTGCGAGGCAGCTGGATACAACCAGACCTCGCGAGCAGAGGAAGAATTATTTAATATTTTCGAATACTTTTAATTAAATAAAATAAAGCTTTGGGCACTTATTCCGCAGCTTGGTGGTAGGGGTAGTTAAAGTCCCGTAAAGTGACGTCACGTTACGTCAATATCTTATCTGAATAGGCGATATACCCACCCCTAATTCTTTCCAATAAATAAGTAAAAAGCAATTAGTAAATACAAAATAAACTAGGATATTTAAAGTAGCCAATATTTATTTATTTTTGTATTAGAATCCATCCCAATTCCCTGTCATTTTATAAATAATGAAGGTTAAAATTAGCCTTCTCATATTTATTATTGCCGATAATAAGCTAATCATATTTATCATTCTCAAATAAGCTGTTACTTTGTTTTCTTCAAGTATATTTTCAAGCCAATTTTTAAATATTATCATTTCCAGAGGTTGCCGCAACAGCAAGTGGCGTCACGTTATGTAACTTATATGTCATATGTTTTTTAAGCTATAAAGTTAGAATGCTTAGATAAAATATGGTATCAGTTTCGCAGGTTGTCGTTTTGGCTGAGTCACAGCAAGTTCTGTCATTTTAATCATTACCTTTTTAATACTCTCCAAATACACCGGGCAAAGACTAAATATTTCAGGCAAGTCTATACTGAAAGCCTACTGAATAAATAAATATTTATTTACTTAAACATCATAGGCGTTCAGAATCAAAAGCGGAAAACTCAAAAGTTCCAAAATTGGATATCAGTTGAGCAGGTTGCCGCTTCCAGTTCACTCGAAACAAGTTTTAACTTTCCATTCGTATCCTTTTTAATATTCTCCCATAAAACAAATAATCGTGAGCTTTAGTATGGAAAAAAATGATTGCGGTTGTGGAAAATGTATGTATTTCGGTAATCAAGAAATGAATATTTCAACAAACGTATATCATCTGTACTTTGAAATGTTTATTTTATGTCAGTTGAAACGTTTATTCCTAGATGAAATGATAACCGAAATATACACATTTCTCAGAACTACAATTACTTTTTTCATACTAAAACTCACGATTACATTTAGTATGGAAAATATTAAAAAGGAAACGAACAATTAAAAATTCTTGTGACTTAACTCGAAGCTACTACCTGCGGAACTGGCACCCAATTTGTTTTCAAACCATTTCAATTTTATAAAACCATAAACGTATTAGACCGTTACGCAGAAATGACGTAATGTGACGTCACTTGACGAGCCTACACGCATGCCTACACTTGACCCTACTAGCAACTTGGCAACTTGTAGAAAATATTGGCTTGAAAATATTCTGAATAAAACAAAATTACATTATTTGAGATCGACAAACATAGCCAGTAGTGGATAATCTCAACGGAATAATTTCCGTTTTAATGATAAGTCTAATATAAACTGCATTATATGTTAAGGAATTGAAAACTATGCCAGAATCTAATACCAAAATAAGTCCATATAGTCTAGATGTAATATACTAGGTTACTGTTTTTATTTATTTAATTGGAAGAAATAGTGGGGAACACCGCCGATAAAGATTAGAGCGTGACGTTACTTGACGGGACTTTAACTACCCCTACTACCAAGCTGCGGAAGAAGTACCAAGTTTATATAAAGCTTCATAAGTTGTAAACTAATAAATAAATAAATAAAAAATTCGATATTTCAGCGAAGTCCATAAAGGGCCTAAGGAAGAGACCCTGCTAACGGCAGCTACCTCCAACCACCTAAATCATCCCTTTATTAACGTCAGGTTCTTCCATTAGGGTTAAGTGGGCCCCGGAAGCATTTTTCAAACCAGGTTTCTTCTTTTGAATCCAAAAAAATGGCCGTTAGAAATAATATTTTGAATTTCTTATACCGTATTTCAGTCGTGTTTATCATGGAAAATAAATTTTCAGACATTAGAAAGCTCAAACTGAGATACTTTCTTATTTACCTCTTAAATAACGAATTAAATAGATTAAATTTATCACAGTTTACATAATAATGGGAATAAACTAAACAAAATCACAGAACCTAGTCATGTTACAAGGAAAATAAAAATAGTGAGGTTTTGGTAACTAATTAAGTTATAGGAATATTTAATTTATTAACAGTCATAGCCCAACCCAGTAAGATTCCGGGCTCACCCAGCCTTTATAATTGTGATAAATAATTAATCTCTCCAATTTCTAAAAAACAGGATGGTTTCCAGCTTTCAATTATACTCGAGTATAAGCTTTTATGTTCCAATTTTTAAATTATTTATTATTTGTTCGGGGTTTTTTACAATCAATGTACCCCGATATCCAAAATTTTCCCCGCCAATTCTTCTAATCAGCCCATTCTTCTTCCTTTCACAGCCCTCGTGGTGCCATTCCTTCTCTTACATCCTCCATCCATGTCTTCCTTGGCCTTCCTATCTTTCTTCAATAATCTGGTTTATATAGGAAGAGTTTCTTTGGTCATCTATTGTCTCTCATTCTCACGAGATGGCTAAACCATTGAAGCCTCTTGGTCTCTATTTCATACAATATGTTTTTCTCCTGGCCTACAGTTTCTCTTATGATAATATTGGGTATGTATTGGGGCCTTGAGATGCCGAAACTACGTCTTAGAATGCTCATCTCAAGTGCGAGCAGTTTACGGGCATCTTGTCTTTTTACTGTCCATATCTAGGCCGCATATAGGGTTTTCCCTAGGAGAAAAGAATGATATATTCATTTCTACACGAGACTCCTTTATTCCAGAGGACCTAGTTTAACCTATTTACCTTCAGTTGGCAAAGAATATTTTAATCAAAAAAAGTAACAGTTAAGTAACAGAATAACCCGTATGCATACTTGAGCTTTTATTCGTCGAGGAAGAAAAAGAGGGAAATAACGTCGGCCAAGATTAACGGAGCGAACCATTACTTCCGAGCTCACTGAACCAAGAGGAAAGAACCTACATTTGAATGTTAACGCATAAACTATGTAAAAGCCTCGGATACTAAAGACGGGAATGGCCATTCGGAAGAATCAGCACCTGAGAAGAGCTGGGCTACTGGCTCTGATCCAGCCTATAGATTATGCACCCTACCAAGGTCTTCCTTCCCATAATCTCTCCTAAATTTTTAAAGGCGCTATGGAACAGCCCTTTTCAATTTTGGAACTGGGGTGCCTACGCGTAGGGTGGGATTTTTTTTATACAGAAATGTTTTAAATCAGTTTTTTCAAACATTTTTATTGAAAATTATTTGTATCGGCATCGAGCCATTAGGTACTTTTTTTTAGATTTTTAATTCACATTATCACTATATATTTTTATTTATTCGTTGTTGTTTTTTTTCAATTAATGTAACCCGATACCCAAAATCTTTTTCGCCAATCCTTCCTATCGACCCATTCTTCTTCCTCTCGCAGTCCTCTTGCTGCCATTCCTTCTCTTACATCCTCCATCCATGTCTTCCTCGGACTTCCTCTATTTTTTAATTTGGTGTATATAGGAAGAGTTTTTTTGGCCATCTTTTGTCACTCATTCTCATCATATGGCCAAACCATTGAAGCCTCTTGTTCTCTATTTGTTACAATATATTTATCTCCTCCCCTGTAGTTTCTCATATAACATTCCCATTTATATATACATTATATATATACACTATTGGGCATGCGTTGGAGCTTTGAGATGTCGCAGCTACGTCTTAAAAAGTCCATCACAAGAGCAAGCAGTTTACGGGCATCTTTTTGTTTTTATTGTCCATGTTTCCACGGCCCCATGCAGCGTTGTCCCCAGAAGAAAATAATGATATATTTGTATAGATATATATAGTTATTGTAAAAATGAAACTTCTAGAGATGATAATAAAATTTCAAATTTTCCGTATCACGGTGCTCACTTATTAATCATAAAATAAATTACTTCTATAAGAAAATTTTACAGAAAAATCATCAAATTTATTTATGAATTGATAAATAAGATTTACAGATTGATTAGTTTGGATCATTATTGCCGAAAAACATTAATGAATTCAACTCCACATATAGACTTTTCGATTTAAATTAAATAAACTCTATAAGGATGATTCTGTTCTGCTTCGTCTTTAATAAAAAATTTGTTAATCATATAATTAAACTTTTTTTTAGTTTTTGAATGCATATTGGTACCCTATTTTATTGTAAAATTAAAAATCGGAGAGGATTTTGTTGCAACTTCAAAATATCGAAGATGAATATCAGATTTCAAATTTTCAGTGCCATGACTGACATAAAGTAAATTTGGTAGATATTGTTCTGATAATTATTAAATTTATTTATGAATTGAACATTAAGATTTATGGGATAATTAGTTTGGGTCATTTATAGCAACAACTAAAAATTAAACCATAGGTAAATTCTAGATATGGACACAACACAGTACTGACATTACACTGATAAATTGTAAGTTATCTCTGGACTGTAATTTATATTTAACTTTTTTTGTGTGTTATTATGCATATTAATACTCTATTCCATTGTAGAAATGAAAGTTCGAGAATATATCGTTACAACTTTAAAATATTGAAAATAATAAACAAATTTCAAATTTTCGGTACTGGCTCATTCATCCACTGAACTGGCATAAAATAAAATTGGTAGACATTCTTCTGATAAACTATTAAATATATTTATGGATTGAACATTAAGATTCATGGATTTATTAGTATAGATAATTTATTGTCACAATACAATAATGAATTCATTGGTAAATCCTAGAAGTGGACAAAATATGGCACTAGAATTTATACATGATACGGCATTTGAACTGTTAGTTTTCTCTGGACTGGATGTTATTTAATAAGAAAAAGTGATGAAATATGTTCATGAGGATCTTATTGATACAAAAATTGTATAAATATATTGTTAATGGATGACCAGTTAGAACAAAAAGTTCAGGGCACTGTATAAACACTGTTAGGGGCGACCTGTGGTGTAGTGGATACCATAACAACCTACTATGCTGCAGGGGCCTTAGGATTTTTTAAAGGGAGTAAAAAATCGTTGGCAACGCCGTCCTTCGGAAGGAACGTTAAATGGGGGTCCTGTACAATGTCAGGTACTACCTGAAAATTCCTATTCTAATTAAACTAATAGGCAACACTCTGAGCTCCCGCTTAGAATCGTCCGATTAGCCATAATACCATAAAGTGACAATAAATGAACAAATATACAATGCTAAAATGGAATCACCCATATAGCTAATATTATGGTTTATATTCAAAGCGAAATTAAATATTTATCAGAATCGGATAGTCAGGATTTGAAAGAGCAATGAGCCTTCACCCCAACAGCTCAGCGCTAATGGATTTATTGAAACCCCTATCCGATTTCCCCTACACAAAACTAATGGATCATGTTCAGGTTTTAAACATGGTAAAGAAGAGACAATTTAATTAGTTATTGCAATTTAATGATATTGCAAAAACAATAAAGTTTGTGATAATGTAATAATAAATGGTTAAAGTGTGGTACATTAATGTTAAAATATTGGAAGAACAAACGAAATAGCTTAACCTTAACCAATATAGGCCCAAATCATTCAGCATCAAAATGTTGAAAAGAAATAAAAATGAGGTAAGAATGATAAATATAGTATATATCTGTGAGAGAAAGAGAGAGAAATTTACATTCTTGGAAATTTTATGCTAAGTAATTAATATATCTATCTATTTATCGCATAATCATTCCGTATCCGCACAATGATAAATATGTTCAGTTAACATACATAAAATACTTGTTAGGACATGAATGGAAAAATTCAATAAAAATTAGTTTCATGTATTTACTTTAAAGACTTTCGTTAGTGTTTTCGTTAGAAAGACAAAATATTTACACGATGATCAAAAACATGGAATACACTAGTAATAATAATATGGAGAATTAATGTTATTATATTCTATATTAAGATTTCAGGAACTTATTAAAAGGACTGGACAGAAATCCAATGAATTGGATGCAGAACTCAAAAATCATAGCGCTAGAAAGCTAAAATTCACAGCCCATGAAGGGTCTTGGTGTTGATAAATAGTAGAGACTAATGTTTTAGAACAGCGATTGTAAGAAATGGTGATTCGCAAGTTTTTTCCGGAATTAAGGGATAGGTAAGAGGCTGGGTGAGCCCCGAGTGGTTCTGTATACCCGACAGGGATCATCCATCGCTGTGAATAGGTTAAATCATTTATCTGCCGCAGCCGGACTTGGGTTTAAGTCAAGTTCTTTAGCACTCCAACGCAGTGTTCAACACACTCAGCTACATCGCTCCCTGAATCAAAACTGATGAAACTTTTCGAATGATTTGTTTAGGTTCCATTAAACTCCCCGGTCGATGAACGATTCTGTCTATTCCAGGCGAAAACAAGAACTTCGAAGTGAATTGTTTATTTTCGAAGGTCCCTTTTCTCTTGAACATCATCTTCCAGAATCAAGTTGCGACTTCCATCGGCAGATAACAAAGTTCCTAACCAAGCCCTAAGTCCTCTCCGAGGAAACTAACTTTATTTAATTTTGCTAAAATCGAGTCAAGATTTGATAACGTCTTTATCGTGGTAATTAAACTTTGTCATAGTATAAGGCTTGTGATATTGTATTGGGCGAACAGAAAATAAGTAAAATGTGCATTATGAATATTGTTTTATTTTATTATAATAACCAACTTTATAATCTTTTAAAAATATAATTTCATTAAAATAATATATAATCAATCAGTCAAAATATTTGCTCAAAAATATACGGTTAGCAGTAAATAAAGCGGAGATTTGGGGGTCATAGACAAATAAATAAAAATAAAACTGTACTTGTTTAGAAACAAAATACATAAATTGTTTGAGGTAGAAAAATATATGGGGTAATTACATAGCAGCAATAAAAGCCTATTATATTTTTTATTCTGGACATTGCTTAACTTTTCTGCTTAATATAAAAATTAAAATTTATATATCTATTAGTCTTTATTAACTATTTAATAATGATATATTTACAGGTGAGTGTCAACCATATTTACGTCAAATGGAGGTATTTGGATGTCTAATTGCATTAATTGCGAATAAACAAAACAGTAATAGGTTAGTAATAGTTTCAGGCAATGCTGTGAAGTAAGAAATTTTTGTTATAAACTATATATTTTTTGTTAAATATAATAGAAAAAAAATATAAACAATCCATTTTTTTATTTAAAGCAAAATACTCAATATTAAATGAGTAGTTATATTTTGAAAGGCCCACATGAGGGGGATATAATAAATTATGTACTAAACTGAACTATGAATCCGAAAATCAAGGTACCTCTACTAAAACGTTAAGTATACGCTGTACTGAGAGCGGAGTGGCTCAATGTTAGAGCACGGAGTTCCTATGAGAAAATCCTGGTTCAAATCCCGCTGCTGGCAAGACTTTTATTTAATCTGCTAGCAGCTGATCCTATGGAATGTAGGACCCTCCTGGGGCTCACCCAGCCTCTATAAAATAAGGAGGAAGGGAATCTGGCGATTAGCCGTGATTTAGGACAAATCACCTTCCAGCATATCCATTGTCCAAGAAACAGTATAGTCTCTACCATGTACTGAAACTCAGGCCCTTCAGAGGTTGTAGTGGTACAGCTATACACTGTAGTAGAATTAAATGAACAGTTGTATAATATTAAAATGGAAATTGGACCGATTAAAATTAAAGACCGAAAAATATATAAAAACTATTTGATATGCAATAAATATATAATGACTATTTGAAAACAATAAACCATAAAAATATATGAGCAGTGTTTGTGTTAAAATGATTATATTTATATTATATCATATATATTATTGTTTAAAATATACTTAGAATAGAAGCATATATAATTTTCACATCAACTTGACCTTCCCTAGGCAGATTGCACATCCCTGTCAATGAGTGTGTAGGTCCGTCTTGAAATAGAGAATTATTAATAGAGTTTGGAACTGAAATGAAATCAGCCGAAGTGTTAAAACTGACAGGTCGCGTTTATCTTTACATTTTAAAAATATCAACGAAATAGGATTTTACCTTCAAGACATTCGCATCAAATTAAGAATTCGGCTTATAAAAAAAGTAAGCTAAATTTGTTGTCAAATTAAAAAATGTATAAGTTTAATATTAACCAAGGTTTCCGAATTTAGATACAACCTAAAGAGGCATTAGGAAGAAATTGTTAGGGGTGGAGGAAAAAAAAAGTTTGGGGAGCTAACGTTTCGATCCACATTTCAAGGGTTTGGATCACGCTCAAACATCAGGTTTTCCCCTGTATAGAGGCTAAGTGAGCCCCAGAACTGCAGACCGTTCCTACAGGGATCAGTTGATTTATCTGCAATATTTAAACCCGGGACTCTGAGCACAGCAACTTAGTGCTCTACAATTTGAATATTCCGCTATTACAAAAATATATAAAAAATCAAGAGCAACTTTATTCTCTCTGACATTTATTTAATCGATTCCGCAATTACTCACGAGAGTAAGTTACAAAGCCTTATGATTAAATTTTAAAAAATGAAAAAAAATATTATATAACACACTTTGCCAATTAATCTTAGCAACATAACCGTTAACTTAAGCAATTAACGTCCATGTAATTGCCACATTTTTTATAACTCATAATAGCTGCCTCAGCAACAAGTTAGTTATTCAGACTACTTAGCATGCAAACATCAAGAATATGTTTTTTAAACCTATCGTTTAAAATAAAAAGATAATAATTTTAAACCATTAAATGCATGTTCTATTTTACATGAAAGAATAAAATAAAATTTTAAATAGTCTTAATAAAATATGAACCAATGAATCTATTATGCAATGTGTCAGAAGGTCATTTTCTTTTTTAGGTTTTGAAATTATCAAAAATCGATAAAATATGGAGAATTTTTGAAGGTATATAAAATTCGAACATAAAAAAAGAACATGTACCTATTTAGGGTCTGAAACCTAAATTTTATAAGAAATATTGGAACTATAAGAAAAATGTTATTTAAAATCCATTTATTATTTTATGATATAATTGGAAACTAGCTAATAAATATATACTTATATATAGATATGTAATATAAGCTATCTATTGATTATTGAAAAGAAGATGATGTGAGAGCTGATGGAATGAAATGATGGCTAGTGATATAAATTATTTTTTTATTAAACTCTTACAAAATATCATTTCGTGAATATACATATTTATTAGAAAATTATTAAATATATATATATTAAGTTAGTCTCAAATTCAAAAGTTTTGCTTTCTTATAAAAATCAATTAAACATTAAAAAAGATATTTATGGTGTCCCTCATCATAAAACAGCATAGGTATTTATTGAGGTTTAAAAAAAAAAAGATTGAAAATACGAGTATATAGTCCTAGTAAGAATAGAAATGCAGTAGTTTTATAATTACTATTGCCTACAAAAACTATAGGGTTTATAATTATTATAATGTAATACTTTATATTATATTCAAATAAAATAAAAGGCATTATGAATATTGTTGCTTTTTAATTATAACGAACTTTATAATTAAAAAAAATAATTAAAATATTTTACATAAGATCATCAAAATATTGGCTCAAAAATTACTTATATGATTACTTATAGGTAGAGCGGTAATGTCGACAAATAAAAAACTTAAACACTGCAACCCCATGAAGGCTCTTGAGTTCAGTACACTTAGGGACTGTACTGTTTCTAACCCAAAGGTTGTGATCAGAGATCAGGCCCAACCTCCAGGTTTCCTAAAATTCAGCAGATCCCACTGAGTCCAACATTCGCTGCTAACAGATCAAATCATTTGTCTGCTACAGCCGGATTCGAACCTTGGAGCTACAGCTCAGCAGCTCAGCGTTCTACACACTGAGCTACTCAGTACTTACTACGTTATATAAATTTAATTTAGATATAAATTAATTCGTGGCATAAATAACCTCCTCTGACTACGCGTCAGTTGATGGAAGATAACCCTAACTGCTATGCACACCTGGACTATGACACATTTAAGCTAGTTAGTGCAGAGCACCACCACACGGTTTTATTAACAACTTAATCCCGGACAAATGGAAAATTAGAGCTAGAACCCAGCAATACTAAGCTACAACATGGCTGTACAGTAACATTATGCCACAGATTTCCAGATAGAGATCTGCGGGGAGATATCCCAGGCAGAGCAAGCTGTGCAGGCGATGACCCATACAGCCATATTTCTGTTGGAGGGGGAGGGGGGGGAGAAATTTATTAAATTGCGCCCCCATCGCGGTGTCCCAGAAATGTCCCATCTGTTCCATTACAGTGGCTCACTAATGGCCAAGGTCTGGCTTTATTAAAGCATATCTCTCGTCTTGGATCTATTGTTAGCATAATACAGTCGTAACCTTTCAGTTCCCAATAATAACTTATCTTATAGCGGTCCGAATAAATGTATAGATCAGGCTAAATAGGACAAGACGTTTCGCTCCTTCAAAAGAAAAATAGCGTAGCTCGAGATGTTAATGTTGATGTGCTTCAAGAAGATGTTAATGCTTTGCACAAAAAGTAAAGTATGCCGATATTCTGTTTGAACTGTGAGAAAATTAATATTAAAGAGACTAAGAAAAAAAATTAGAGGTATCCAGCACGTATTTTTTTAAAAAATATATTCATTGAAATTTACAACTGTATACAGAATACAAACGTAGTTTAATATATTATCAGTTGAATATTAAATTGAAGCTATTTATCAATAAAAAATATGAAATCATTATTCTAAACATACAAATAAAGTATACAGATCAGCCTGTTTGAATTGTGAGACAAATAATATTAAAAAGTAATAAAAAGAGGTAACCACGTAATTATAAAATTTAAAATTTTGATATTATTATTTTAAGAACATACAAATTTAAATTATAAAAACATAAAAAAACAACACACCCTTACAGCATCAGCAGATCAGTGAATACAGACAGCAACAGCATAAATTCAATCTTGAGAGGCCTAAAACAAAATAAATAAATAAAATTAGTTTAAATTGCAATACTTAGTAAAGAGCAGATTTATTTCCTTATTTATTTCCTATTTTTAAATTTATTTCCTTAACTTAAGATATATTGGATTAAGTTAATAAAATGTTTTATATTTTAATTATAACCTGATAACAAACATTTTAGCAATTATTAATACAAAAAATGTCAATTCTGGTTTGATCATGAGTGTTGAGTTGAATTTTCCGAAATGTTGAAGATTATGTTATAAAAAGTTACCAACTGGAAATAAAATTATCATAATATTAATACTAACTTTTGCTGAAAGAAAATTGTTGATACTTAGCGAAAAGATAAGCAAAATATAAAATCAACTATAATATAATAATATTTTAATGTTAATCATATATGAAATAAATTACGATAATAATTAGTTAGAAAATTGTTTATATGAATAATAATAAATACTTATTTTTTAATAATTTATCTGCTGTACCATTTCAAACTTAATTCTTTTATAATAACTGCATAGATTTTAATTTATTTTAGTATATTTGTCATTTTAATGTTAAAATAAACACTTTTTCACTATATATGGGTATTTAATATTAGGAATAAATGTGGTGATGTAAATCTTAGGCCATTATTTCAATTTAGTAATTAATTCTTGATCTCAATAAAGACACACATGAATATAAAATTTATACTATGTGTTGCATTACTATTATATATATATATATATATATATATATATATATATATATATATATATATATATAATACAGTTAGTAAGTATCTCTTGCGCGCACAATGAGGTTAATAATATTAAACAATGTGTGTGTATCATACTATTTACCAGGAATACCAAATATATATAATAGTAAGCCATCATTTAAAATGATATAGAAATTATATTTAAATGGTAAATGCTACCATTCTGAATGAAGGAACACATATGAACTAATTGGTATATAATCGTTCCATTCTACAAGGAACAGCTATTAGTAAACATAATAAGAATAATTATTGAGTAATATCTTCAATAACAACAGTAAATATATGATTATATAGTGCAAATAAAATTAATTAAATAGTTCTAAAAAAGTATTCAACTTACATATGAATTTCCAATATGGCGAGATATGCTTTTTGATTTTTCTTAAGTCTGTAAATTTGCCAAAACGCACATATTAAAACTATTATAAACTTAATAACGAAATAATTAAATACATTTTTATACACTACACTAAATTGAAAAAAAATAATAGATAATGCAGGAAAGTAAAACAATTTACCGTGTAATATTCAGAGACTGAAGTTATTGGAGCCAATGAAGACTAGATAATTAGGTCACAGAAAAGGCTCGCATTTGACTTGGCGCTACCAATATTGCACCCCGATCAGAGATGCATTTCATATTTTAAAAAATATTAAAATATTTTCAGAAAATTTTAATCTTGAAATCATTTAACAAATAAATTACAGTATACATTAATATGGATCAAATACTCATAATATATTTTATACAAACATTTTAATTATTATCACAAAACTACATATAATATTACTAATACTCAGTTCATTTAATATTTTCATTGCAATTTATTTTAAAAAATATTTTTCTTTCAGCCTATATTTATTGAAAACATAAATGTCACTTCCAATTAAGTCACATCAAGTTTTAAACTTTCATTCATTTTCTTTTTAATATACTCAAAAATAAAAATAATCATGAATTTTGATATGAAAAAAAAGAGTTATGGAAAATGTATATATTTCGATAGTTATTTCATCAATAAGTGAATATTTCAACTAACTTTCTTGATTAAAATAATAATCATCGAAATATGCACATTTCCCATAATTACATTCTTGTTTTCATACAAAAACTTATGATTATTTTTATTTTCGAAAATATTAAGAATGAAAGGTAAAAACTTGTAATTATATCAAAGCGACAACCTGCGGAAATGATACCACGGAATATAATAACTGAAAAGTAAATCTTATTTTATTAATAATTAAGAAAAACAGTAGTAACAAATATGAGGTTAATAAAATGTAGCAATATATGTGCAATATATAAATTATATCGGCATGAAAAAATCTACTTTTTTATATGTAGCATCTGATATGAACAAATTTCTACATGTATCAATATATAAATTTAATAAGGATATTTAATAATTATTCTGTTCAATAGCAACAATAAATAGACAAGTGTATTACCTAAATATGAAAAAAAAGTATTTTAAACTAAAGTTTCAACTTACATTGAATATCCAATATGGCGATATATTATTCCTTTACAATTTAAAGTTTAAATTAAAAACCTTTCACTTTGCCACAATACACATATTCACAAACACACACACTTACACTGCGGACACTTAAACAGAATAACGGAACGCATTTTAATAAACTACACTGAATAAAATAAAATAAATAAATAGAACACTCCACTACCGCACTTACCCGAGTAATATCCAGAGAGAGACTGAATTATGGCAGCCAGTGAGGGCTAGATAATTAAGTTACAGAAAAGGCTCGCATTCGAATTGGCGCGTCCCAGTGTTGCCTTTTTCTACTTAAAATTAAAATTCAAACTATTCTATATATTTCATCTTAGAATCATTTTATAAATAAACAAACTTGTTACTCACTACATAATATTGAAATATATAATATTTTATATATGTATCTATCTAAATATAACACAATTCAATTTCATAGTTAAAAAGACTTTTTTTTCACCACTTGCCGCGTCCGTGCGGTGCTGCAACCTATCGGACTAGATCTAAATGGTTTTGAACTCCACCATTTTTTATTCATTTTTTGGTGAACTATCGTCAGGTACGGATGTATACCTTTTATAAGTTTATTTTATTGTGTAACGTTGATATTTACAAGTAAATGACTTTTTATCACATAAATGAAGTTATAACTTGGTTTTCAATAGATTTTTTTCCTGTTTTCATCATTTTGAACATTTGGACCTAAATCCTACAAACCTGGTAATAAATTTTTACTTAAAAAACTTTAACTTTAACTACCAAGATATACTTAGGTATAACTTTTCATAATAATTAAAAGATGTATGTGTGTGTGTGTGTGTGTGTGTGTGTGTGTGATATTTTTATAATATTCTAGTTTGATAACTCAAATTAAGTAATGACCTATGATTTTTATTTCACCATACATTTACTTTATTAATTACTTTTTATTTACTAGTAGGAAATGATTGACTAATAAGATGAATTTGTTTTTATAATTTAATTTAATTTATTTTATATGATAATATGATATTAATAATAATGATAATTATATATATATATATATATATATATATATATATAATATTATATTTTAAAATGGATATTTACCTGTCCAGCTTTAGAAATTAAACCTAATAGTAATTAGATAACTAAAATTGGCTCAGTGGTAGAGCGCTGAGTTGCCAAGCTGAAGGTCCCGGGTTAAAATCCGGCGGAAGGATATAATTTATTTAATCTGTTAACAGCCGAGGATGGATACTTTGCGAACTTGAAACCCTACTGCTAATCCAGCCTTCAAAATCGGAGGGAAAACCTGGCTGTTGAGCTGTATCTCGGACAGATCACCTTCCTGCACGACAGTTGTCCCTACAGCGCACTGAACCAAAGCTCTTCATGGTTCGTAGAATTTGCATCTTTTATTAATATTTTTTTTATTGTATTGAAAAATCCTGCTGCTATAAGATCTTTCAGTGTCCATACATTTCCACATACATTTTTTTTCATTTTAAAAAAGGTTAACTGGACTTTATTATATAATTTATTCTTTAAATTTGGAGAAAAAAACCTATATCCAGTAAATATTTGTTATTATTTATTCATCAAGATACGTTTCGGCCTATGACATTCTCAATCTTCTGTTTAACATTGTTTCATTTTTTTTTCTATTATATGGTTAACAGTTCAACCATAAGTCATAAATCTCACTTTAAGTAGTTTATTTAAGTAGTAGTTCAGGTTAAAAAACATTGTTAAACAGAAAATTGAGAATGGCATAGGCCGAAACGTATCTTGATGAATAAATAATAAAAAATATTTACTGGATATAGGTTTTTTCTCCAAATTTAAAGAATATTTTTTTTTAATTAATGCAAATGATTTACGGCTTTAAAAATTGCTAGATTAGTATAAATACGCAAATGTTTACAAGAAAATAATAGGAAGAATTCATTTTTAATTATTTATAAAGAAATGGTTATTTAGAAATTGTTAAAGTAATCTGTGTTCCGAGACGTGGGTGAGAAACCACTGCAACAAAACTGTTGGGCACGATGTTGTATTAAGTCAATTTAGGAGTGAAGCCAACGGCGTGCCCCCTCCCCCAATATAAATCAATATCAACAACAGTTTGGAGGACAAAAACACAAATCCCGATGTCATTCGTCTTCTATTGAACTTATATCGATCCAAAGGAAAAAAAATAGGGGCTCTGAGGCATTATTGGACTGGAACGAATTTAGACCTTAATAGCCAATTGTCGGTATCAGTATTTTTAATCAAATAAAATGTATGCTCGCAAAGCAAAAATGTACCACTACAACTCACGAAGAGTCTTAGTTTCAGTAAATGGTAGGTACTGTACTGTTTCTAGGACAACAGTTGTGCAGGGAGCTGATTTTCTAAGATCACGCTCAATCATCAGGAAACCTCTCTATTTTGTGTTGCCACTTTACAGAGGCTAGATGACCTCAGGAGGGTCCCAGGTCCCACTGAGTCACTCCGCTAAATATGTAGATATTTTAAATAAATTATGATTTTATATTATAATTATAATATATTATAATATATAAATATTATATTTATATTTATTAAAATAAAAAATTATGAATAACAATCGCTGTTTAAATTGTACAGTTCCGCTCATGGATTACCACTGAAACCTAAACGCAATCCTCCCACCTACGTCTAGGTCGACCTCTTGGACGTTTCCCAGTCGGCTCAATCGAGCTTAACTATTAATAAATTAGTTCGTTACGAAGCCAAAATTGTCCATCCTCCTAAAGTAAGAGGTTACTTTACAGTTAGAAGGATAAAAGTTGTAAACTTTTGGACACGTTCAAACTTTTATGTATGCTATCACTATACAAATAATTTGCTAAAATATTTGGTCTCCGAATTCGGGCCCGTACTGTTTCTTAACCAACGGTTTTGCAGGGAGGTTGCTCTCAACCGTTAGGTTTTCTCCACAATTAAAGATGCCGACTTCATAGAAGCTTATTTATCTTCAGGAGGGTCTCACAAAGTCCTTTTATCGGCTATTAAAAGAATAAATAATTTATCTGGTACATCCGGTATCGGTAACAGTAACGGCTATTAGATTGGAAAATCACCGTTACTTTGCGATCAATAACTGCGGAAATTAATAGAAATTTAATTATTTCTATTTCTTTCTACTGCTAGTTGATTCGGTAAAGCTAAGTTCTAGTGTATGACTTGTTCTGAAAATTAATGCAGAATATATATAAGGGTGCAGAGTAGCTCAGAGGTAGACCGCTGAGTGGCCTTGCCGAAGATCTTGGGTTCAAATTCTGCTATATTTCCTTTTGCCGGAGATGGATTCAATAGGATCCATAAAATATATAATCCAATCCATCCAAAAGATCTCCTGGGGCTCAGCAAGCCTCTAAAATGGGTATCTATAATAATAAATCCAAAAATGGCGGTTGAGTGATCTAGGATGTCACCTCCCTGCCTTACTGTTGTCCAAGATACAGAACAGTATCTACCACGTACTCTATGTCTTTTAGTGGTATAGGTTTTTATATATAACCTGGCCTGTACCACTAAAACCTATGAAGGGTCTTTATACATATGGGTTTATATAAACGTTATACATGGGAGCGGAGTGACTCAGTGGTAGAGCCTTAGAAAAATCCTGGTTCAAATCCCGCTGCAGGCAACACTTTTATTTTGTCTGTTAGCAGTTGGAGATGGATCATATAGGACCTAGGACCCTCTTGAGGCTCACCCAGCCTCAAAAAGTGGGTACCCAAAATAAGGGGGAAAATCTGGCGGTTGACAAATCACCTCTCTGCACAACAGTTATCCATGAAACAGTACTGTCTTTACCATTTACTGAACCCCAGACCCTTCACGGGTTGTAGTGGTACAGGGATTTTTTTGGTTTGTATATATATAAAAAGAAACAATAAATCCACAAAAATTCCAAACACAAATTATGCACGCCGTCACTCGTAAAACAAAATGGCTGTACTAAAACCAATGCTGCCATTACTAAAAAAAAAATACTTCAAAAAACTTATAAAAGTGTTGCCATTACTTAAAACAGCAATTTATTAAGACACGCGAAAGTATATAAAAAAAATTAGGAAAAAACAAAATGAAAATAATCTTTCTTGGTGGTCACATTAATATGGCCAGGAACTGTACATATGTGTATATATATATATATATATATATATATATATATATATATATATATATATATATGTGTACATACGTATCCTCCTTCATAGACTTCTCTAAACCCTTTGACGCATCCTCTTCACTAACCTCCTCAAGGACCTATGCCATCTTCGAGTTCTTTTCTCCACCTGAATAATTTCTTGTTTCTATTACTTTTCCTTTGATCGGTTCCTCTTTTCTCCTACTAATCCTTCTTCGAAACGTCTTCATATTTTATGTGGCGTTCCCAAAGGACTCACCTCTCACCCTATCTTTTCCCATCTATATTAATGATCTTCCTTAAACCATATCTCCTTCCTACTTACTATTCATACGCAGATGACTTAGTGATTTATGCCCTCATTTTACCTATCTCAAAATGCACCATACCGTTTAAATGTTCCAAATTACATTCAGAAAGTTTGGGTATTTTATCAAGGATAACATTTTACAATAAGGGGTGACCCGTTGTTTATTGGTCAACAAAACAATCTACCATGTCAAAGATCGTGGGTTATCACCCCAGGATTCTTTAAAGGACATGAAAAAAGCCGATGTTATGCCGTACTTTCAGTAAAATGGGAGGTCCCGAGCCAGTACAATGCTGGTACTAGTTAAAGATCCCTATTCTAATTACACCTGTAAAGAAAAATTTAGTACTCCCACCTTGTGCGAAGAGCCATAGCACCATAAAAGTGAATTTAAATAAACAAACAATGAATTATAAGATAATATTTATATTTATTTATTATCTTTACATTATATAATTCTTCTGCACGTGTGAATGTCACTGAACCTTTCAATTCCTTGTATTAATAGCTGGGGACGGATTTTGTGGGATCCAGGACCCCTCTGGAGCTCACCTAGTCTCTATAAAATGGGTACCCAAAATAAGAAGGAAGGCATGTTGGTTAAGCGTGATCTAAGATAAATCACCTCCCAAAACAGCACAGTCTCTACAATTATCTGAACCCAACACTTAAAATGAGTTTTAGTGGTATATTTAACTTTTTTACTTTTTAATGTAGATCTGTTACTATCTAGAATTTATAATTTTTATTTATTAAACTATATTATTGATTGTAAATATACAAAGTCAAAGTAGGGCGTTATATATGGAGGCAACAAGAGTTCACTTAGGGGGTCTTGTGGCGTTTCCAAGGCGACCACCCTCTTTCTTCAGGTTGCTCTGGGTATGGATGTACACATGCCTTAGCTTTGTGGGAGTGGGCCTCAAAGCTTTCAGGAATTTCTTCAGGTATTTACCAGTCCTGTTTATACTTTTTGATAAGGGATGAAAATGTCATATATTCTTGAGGAAAAATTAACTATTAAAATGAGCAGAAAAAAAATATTAAATAGAATACAACAATACCGAAGTTTAGGAATTAAAAGGTTAGAAAAAATATTTTCTATTTACATAATTAACAAACCTAATTTATATTCATAGTTCTTTAAACACCTTTTATTCTGTGGTAAGTGTGGTAGGTTAGCATAATAACCTACTATACACAAGATAGCGTATTCGCAGTCCGGCAGGTGGCCCAAGGATTTTTTTAAAGGGATTAAAAAATCCTTGGTTATCCCGTCTTTCTGAAGGGACGTTAAATGGGGGTCCCGAGCATGTAAGATTTCAGGTACTCGGTAAATTATTCTAATTAAACCTGGAGTGGCAAACTTTAGGACTCCCACTATATCAGCGTCCTATAAGCTATAGCAGAGTAAAAGTTATTTAAATAAACAAACAATCAATTATAAGATAATATTTATGAATTCCAAAAGATCTTAGATAGATATATAAATATTTTTTTAAAGACTTCTGAACCTCTACCACAATCCATGAACCTCGGGTTCTCAGTACTTGGTAGAGATTCACGCTCAATCACCAGGTTTTTCTCTTAATTAACGGAACCCACATAGATTATGTGTGAGCCCCAGTAGGGTCAGAGGATTCACAGGGGTCCAACCGTGGCTGTTACAGATTAAATTATTTATCTTTCCTACTCGGATTTGTACCTTCAGACTTCTGAGCTTGTACGCAAATTACTTTTTTTTAAGTCTTCGATGACATCTTCAGTTTTAAGTATTCGACCTAAACATCCGACCTATATCATTATTATAAACTTCCTTAACCAAATAAGTTTGGATTATCTTTTATAAAAATAGAATATTTGTTAGTATGTCTATTATCATCTATTCTGGGGTCACTATGGTGTAGTGGTTATTATAACAACCTTCTATGCCCAAGATCACACAGAAGGCTCGCTGCTTGATAGATGGACCTAGGATTTTTTAAAGGGTGTAAAAAATCCTCGCTTTTGCTCTCATTCGCAAGGGGCGTAAAATGGGGATTCCCTATACTGTGCGATGACAGGTACTCGTTAATGTCCCTTCCTGATTATACCTGGATATGCAAAAGTTAGGACTCTCCCTGTAGCATCGTTCGATTAGCCATAGCAGCATCTATGTCTAACTGCTCATTATCTCCTAGTAAGTTTATGTTGCTGATTAGCTGTGATTATTGGTCTATATTTTCTTTTCTAATCGAAATAATTATTTCACTAAAATAGAGCCAAAAACTCAAAAAGAAACGCTATTATTTATTATAATGCAATTGGGAAAAAACACAATGCATAGCCTTATTATGTTTCAGTAATCCAATAATCATTACTTTCGTTCAGTTGTATGTTGACCGTCTTGGTGTTTGGGCTGTTGATCGTTGGGATGTATTGCACCTTTTTCTTCGAGATGTGATTCACATAACCCCCTTTTTGTTTGGTGTCTTGATAATGCCTGAATAGGCGAAAGTGGGTGTATTTTTGAAACATAAGGCTTTGCATTGTGGTTTTTCCCAATTGCATTATAAGAAATAATTCTTTAATAGAAAAATAACATTCAGAGCCAAAGAGTTGAGGAAATTACTGTTTTATAATGTCTAGAGCTTTTAGTTTTATTAACAAGCGTTTTTTTTTTTAAATGCTTACAATTTTGAAAACTGCTTGCACTTTTTAATATTAAATTGCTTCGTTGTATATTTCATTTAAGCTTATTACTTCTCCTAATTATTTAAACTTATTGATATAGTTAAGATATATATTTTATTGTTATTATTATTATTACTTCTTAAAAACATGTAATAATAAGAATTATAATAAAGTCTTTATTTATTCTGGAACAAGTTCCTTTAGAATAATAATATATGTACTTTCCTTGAAAATATAAAATTATAATGTCTTACAGTAGAATACAAAGGCAACTTAAGTAATAAATGAAAATTTAAGACAAATGAAAACAAAATACGAGTTAGCTCTAATAAATGTATATATATATATATATATATATATATATATATATATATATATATATATATATATATATATATATATATAATAAGTGAAATATATATTATAAAAAATGATATGCCCTTAATTGACTAGACCAAAACCCAAGTAATCTTCTTATCTGAACAATAATAAAAGCAAATAATAAAAAACATATTCTATTTTTCTCTTCTCTGGGTTAAAATAATATTAATGGCGTTATGGGCAGATGGAGACGTCTACAGAAGACAGTCATAACGAATAGAGAGAGCAATTTGTCACTGGGAAGATCACATGTCTGTCCTATCCAATTTAAGATCTGTTCCTTTAAGGTCAAAAATGCGATGTTCCTGCTCTTAAAGGGCCAGTTCAACTCACATCTCAGGGATAATTGTATAATTTATTTTGTAAATAAGTATACTTTAAACTTTATGAAAAATAAAACTGAAATACTTCTACATCAAACTAAAGTAAGTTTAAATATTTTTATTTTGAAGAGGAAAGCTTTGTCCAGGCGGGATTCGAACCCGGATCGTATTTTTCTCTTCAAAATAAAAATATTTAAAAATTATCACCATCATAAGAATAATAAATAATAAATAAACTATAATATAAAATAGACCTAAGCCAACAAGATCCTAATTTAAGTAATGTTCAATGAACATTCTTCCCCTTGTATCCATCGCAAAAAAAGCGAGAACACGGGGTATAGGATCGGTGAAGAGAATGGATTTGTCTGACTTGGATACGGCCCCTGGTAGCTCAGTGGTTTAGAGCAAACTGCACCGGAGATGCAGATGACCCGAGTTCGAATCCCGGCCAGGACAAATCTTTTCTCTTCAAAAAAAAATATTTAAATTAAATAAAAATATTTAAAAATTATCACCATCATAAGAATAATAAATAATAAATAAATTAAAGTAAGTTTATGTTAGTTGGAATCAGGTAGAAACTAAAAAAAAAATAGGAGTGGCCAGTGGTGTAGTAGTTAACATAACATATTTCTATGTCGAAAGTTGCGGGTTCGCATCCCAGCAGGTGCCCTTTAGGATTTTTAAAGGGAGTAAAAAATCCTCGGTATGCCGTTTTCGGAGGGGGCGTAAAATGGCGATGCCGTGCCTGAACAGCAGCTAGTACTCTTTAATGATCCTTATCCTAATTATTAATCGATAAGCAAAATTGAGGACTCCCACTGTAGCATCGTCTGATTAGCCATAGCAGCATTAATTAACTAACTATTTTAGTAATCGTTATAATTATAGTTCACACTTCTACCAACCCTAAAAAGCAAGGTTAGGTTATTGGAGGGTATAATATGAGCTGTTAGCGATTTTTAAAAAAATACATTTTTAAAAATCATTCTAGAACCCTTCGTAGTACAGTCATCAGAGAGGTCTGTAATGTATTAGATGATAAAAATCGATAATTTTGAAAGCTTATTGCAACTGTACATATACTTTCTTTCTTTTAGGAATTGGGTAAATTGCTTGTGGGATTTTAAAAAATCAAAAAAAAAAATCTAACCTAAACCACAAAATGTATTCCCCCCGCCCATTCACACATTCTTTTTTGAATCTCTGATCAACTCTCAATGACCACCAATAGATTAGTAACAGACTTCCTATTAAGTTGAACAATTTCGACTCTTAAAATGATGACGTCATCGCCCAAAACATTGATTATTTTCAACACATGACTGGATTACATATTAATAATATATACATTCATTAAAACCTCCTGAATTAGTTAATTAAATAAATAGGGATCTAGGTCGCGGTCTTGCAGGACGGCAGATGACCTTAGGATTTTTCATAGCGAGTAAAAAATACTTATTTATGTCGTCCTTCGAAGGTCACGTAAAATGGCAGTGTCATGCACTCGTTAAAGATCCCAAACTAATTATACCTGGATAGGCATAATTTAATAAAGCACCTATAGCATCGACCGATTAGCCTTATGCAGTACTTCGTAGAGGACATAAAATGGTGATCCCTTGCCTATTCGGTGTTGGCTACTAATTAGACTACCCTAATTATGCCTTGATAGGCCAAAAGGATCTCTACTGTACCATCGAGCCAAAATAGCATAAAGTGGAATTAAATGAATAAACAAACCATGAGACAGGAGGTACATGTTTTGAAATATTACACTCACTTCATAGATTCATCAGATGAGTTAAGTTCTAATTGGTGTTGAGTAAACTCCAACTCGTAAAGGTTAAAAGTACAAGTGTGACGTCATCGTCAGTGGATCTGTCATCGGAATGCTTAACAACCTCTCAAGAAGTTTGACGAGCGTCTCTGTGAATTCGCAACACGTAAATATGTCCATACACAACTATGATAACAATGATAATCAGTAAACATATTTTATTATCAATAATCTCTCGGAGATTAAAATAAAATGCAAAAGCTTGTTAACATAGCGTTCTGTAAAGTATTAGAGAAAAATCGATGTCACTCTTAAGTGCTTTTATGTGTTTTATTCTCGTACTTTTCGTAGTGTGGTCATATGACAGGGTAGTAATGGATTAGATAACAAAATCTATAATTTTGAAACCTTTTTAAAACTGTAGATATACTTTCTTTCTTTTAGGAATTTGGTATATTGCTTGTTCGATTTTAAAAAAATAAAAAATTATATTAAGGGAATGGAAACCTATATACGAGTATACAGGGTGTCCCAATTCAAGTGGATCAAATCGTTTTTAACTTTTAAACGAAACGAAATTCAGAAAAACAATTCAGGTAAAAGTTGTAGTTATTCAGGCCTAGTTTCAAGAGATAAAAAACATTTTTTGGTTTTTCACTTTTAAGTGGTCAATATCGACCTTCAAAAAATATAGTTTCCTCTTGACCCCCATTTATTTTTATTTTTCTGAAATGCACAATCCAAAACATGGAAACAATGTATGTAACATTTTTTTCTATCTTTCATAGGTCAAGTAGAAGAAGTATCTGAAGCTCACTACTTCAGTACGCTGTCCTCACAGAAGGTTTTAAAATGTCGAGACATTTTCTGAAAGATTCAAAATACCTTGATTAGCAAGTTATATCGACTAGAAAACTCTTAAATAAAATAACTTAATCCTACATTACGTTTCATAGTAAAGGTGGTATACTAAAGTAGTCCACTTTGAATGCTTTTTCTACTTAAACTATGAAAGATAGAAAAAAATGTTACAAACATTTTTTCCATGTTTTGGATTGTACATTTCAAAAAAATAAAAATAAATGGGGGTCAAGAGGAAATTAAATTTTTTGAATGTTGATATTGACTATTTAAAGTGAAAAAACAAAATATCTTTTTTTTTTCTTCAAACTAGGCCTGAATAACTACAACTTTTACCTCAACCGTTTTTCTGAATCTTGTTTCGTTTAAAAGTTAAAAACTTTCTATTTTTTAAAGAGAAAAGATAGGCCCTCGAACGGGATTTGAACCCAGAACCTTTAAAAAATTAAAATATTTAAAACTCAAAAAAATGACCAATAATTATAAAAAAGTTAAAAACATTTGATCCACTTGAAATGGGACACCCTGTATATCATCCCCATACAAACACTTTTTTGAATATCTGATTAACCCTCGCTGACCAACAAAACAATGTTAGCGGTTTCTACCTTGCTAAAGGATGTACATGGATTTGGAAGCTCCACATACTTTTTTTTTAAATTAATAACCATTAATAATATTCAAATTTCCGGCTACCGA